>CM031238.1:841494960-842212892 GCA_018340775.1 Taxus wallichiana var. yunnanensis
AAATTCCCCAACAAAGTGGACCTGATCCTCCACCATATCCCGTAAAACCCCATCAAACCTCATGGAAACTGGCCACCCTCTGAATCAGGTAGAGCATAGCACCCCACCATAACCATCATCAGTACCGCCAATCGTGTCTCCTCTGGGTGTGCTACGTGCATCACCTTATATATAAGGCTAGCATTGTGCTCATCAAATCCAGTCACCATATCCCTGAACACTGTAATCATCTCCTCAAAGGCCACATCAGCTGACACTATATACACCGGCTCACCAACAATTGGCAGTCGCAATATCCGTTAGACATCCTTCAGCGTGATCTTCATCTCATCAATAGGTAAGTAGAAATTTTTTGTCATGGCATCCCACCTATCAATGAGCGCGACCATGAGGCTATGATCCCGTCGGATCCACCTATACCGTTTGATGCCAACTAGGCTAACCGCTTGAATTTTCCCCCACTCCTCCATGATGACATGAGGTCCTATCCCCCAACAATGGTGGGAATCTATCCGCATCGTCCATTGATGCCTGTTTGCACCCATACAACTCAACCATGTCAAAATGCCACACACCTATCTATTCCATACCTACTTCCTTGACCTATCATCTACCCTACGCCCGTTTACCCCAACCCCATATTACCTTACCTGGGACATCACTTACCTAACCCCTTTCCTCCTACCTCTCTTTTGGTCCCTCTTATACCCCATTTCTACCCATTCCTATTTCCACCCACTCTTTACCCTCCCAATCTAGCCTCACCCCATTTATTCTGACCGATATCGGTCATTACTGACCACTATTGGTCACACATGATTGACATCAGTCACCTAACCATGACCGATGCCACTTAGTCGATTGACGCCAATCACCCTTGATCGATGTCGGTTTGTGTTTCGGCCCACAACCGAAATCCCACGCCCCAACTTTTCTAAAATTTGAAAACAGGCCCTAAAACCTACCCAAACACCCAACCAACCCACCCACAATCATTTCTACTACCTAAATTCCATTTATGGACTTTCCCCATACCCAAATCCATTCATTTTAATCACATTTTTGAATTTTTGAAACCCCCCCCATCCTTTCCATTTTTACCTAAATAATTTAATTCAAAACTATAAAAGGATCGAATCCTACCTCTACACACAAGTGCCTCCTCACCGAGAGATCTCCGGTCTCCCATTCTTTGAATCTCCCGCACTCCTTGTCTGCGATGCCTCTAATCAATCTGAATGATCTTGTGGCCATGTCCCCCCTACCTCCCCAACCAATCGGATACCTTCAACTCATCATCATTGACAACACCTCATCCTTTTCTTCACGGAAAATACTAAAAACAATTCACTCTATCGTTTTCTATAAAGTGGATAGGTTAAAATGAATCCGTAACATACAATTTTTTTAATTTTTTACCCTACCCTAACCTGACCGATGTCGGTTTAACTTGACCAACATCGATCGTGTGCCCTAGTCTACCACGGTTGGTTTCACTAGACCGACATCGGTTTTCCATAACCGGTGTTGGTTATCCTTTTTGACCCCATTGCCCCACATTGCACCACATCTACTTTCCCGAAACCTTTCCCACCTAACCCAAAGTTGACCTTGACCTTACACCTCACCCCCATGACCTTATTACTTATCACCCAACCTCACCATCAGTTGGGGCATGTTTATGCCCCTCACGTGGCCTTACCTACAACCTACCCTACCCACACCTACCTACACAACTGTTGATTATGTGGACACTCCAATTCACTCACTCGTTGCATCTTGCGATGACGATACCTATGTTGTTCAACCTAGTAATGATAACTACAACCTCATACCTGTATCTATTTGGCCTTGTTAAGATTTCTTTTTCCTGCAACCATTAGTGCCAACACACCTTTTATCATTTCGGCCACCCATTGAACCATACCTACAAGCTCAACCTACCCCTACATTTCCTTTGTTGTGTCTTAGGAATTGGTATTTTACCTATACCTTGGCCTTACTCGTGTCATGACCTATTTTCTTGAACCCGACCTACTTGGTATGACCATTGACCTTATGCACTCGCTATACCTTGCGATGTTGTTACCTATGTTGTTTTAGCCTACTAACCATACCTTGCCTATTTTCATGCCATTTATCTTGACCAAACATTTGGTGTACCGGAACATACCTAAATGTTCATGTACCTGACCTACGTTATGTTTTCAGACCATATCCTATACCTTGGATACCTGAATCACTTCACCCTTGTTTGGATAAAATTATCGACTTTAGACTATGTAAAATTGGCACGCTCTTCAACCTAGTACCATGTTGTAATCTATACGTGTGCGTGTGTTTGATTACCATTACCCATGACCCGATTTTTACCCCGACCTATTACCTATTACCCAAGTTGACCATCACCCTTTCCCCTAGTACTCAAACCCTTCCCCATCTATCTTCCCCACCTACACATTTATCAAACCACTCCCGATTCTGTATTTCACCTCATCAGTGCCTAGTTTGAGGGGGATCACCTTCACCCACACATGGGGAAATCACTTCCTGTTTTTGTCAACATTGCTTACCAATACAAGCTACGCAATAAAAGGGAAAAAAATTAGACACCAAAATTGGGTCACACTCCCCTTAGTTCCTTTTCAAATAGCCAACTTAAACATATTCACCTAACCATGACCCTTCTACCCCACATTAATATTAATTTAATTATTTATAATTAAATTAATACTCATCCTCACTTCATTCATTATTTAAATACCTTAATTAAAACTAATTTCCACCTCACCTAGACACCTCACCCCACCACCTCACCAAAAACCTATTTTTAGCATATTTCCCTTTACTAGGACTCAACATTCACTCAACATAACTAAGGCTTGGTCATACCTACCTTAATGAACTAAGACTTAGTGCAACCCTAAAATCATATGCCTATTCTCCCTCTAACCACATTCCCAATCATTAAAACGTAACATTCTATTTTGATCCATGAGAATAGACAGAGTTGGCCCAAAAAGATTGCCAAGATCTGGCGTTTTTAGTAAACCCAGGATTTCCCACCTTAACCGACGCCGATCAACCCTAAACCGACACACGGTCACCATAAACCATCGTTGGTTACCTTATTTAGAAGGTTGGCCACATTCTTGATTTTTTCGAATGAAGGAGATTAACATGCAAGCAAGAACCAGATCCCTTTCGCACATCCAGACAGCCATAGCCATCACCAAGACCGATAAGAAAGTATTTACCTTCAAGGTAGCATTCCAGGAATCACTGCCGTAATAATGAGAACCATTCCACAAATCAACCGTCACCAAAGCATCTCCAACCACCTCTCCACCACTACAGGCATTTAGAACACTTTTGAAATCCAAGTAAGTTGGTTTCTCCTCTGTTACTTGTAGTTGTATTCTTTATTTGTTTTCATCTATTCACTATTCTTACTTAGATCTATCCCTCAACTTTCTCTCTATCAACCACCCCATCAAACCCCACCTAAACTTGACAAAAACCTATCCCAAAACCACCTACCTCATGTAGACCTTACAAAAACCTCCAAACTCTTCGTGCAATCACAGAGAGGACCCAAAATGCGTTCTACATCATCTTCCACTTCCCCACACAATCACCAACATCAGTTAACCCTAACCGTGGTTGGTTCATCCTATACCGACATCGGTCTCCTTAATCGATATCATTCACTATGATTGTTAACCCAACCTAACAACTCAACCCTTAGCCTACCCCAAACCTCACTCAAAACCTTACCACACCTATTTTGGACCTGTCACCTCACCCTCCCCCACAGAGACCTTTCCAACTCTCTGTTCCAAGATAAAAGAGAGCCCAAACACCCTCCACCTGACTCCCTACCACTTTCCATAGTTACTAATATCGGTCACCCTAAACTGGTATCGGTCATACCTAAACCAACATCGGTCACCTTGAACGACGTCGGTCTTTGTGTCTGATAATATTGTTCTAGACTAGTAACCTAATTACCTCACCCAAAACAACCCAAAATCTTACCCAACCTTACCAAGACTTTATCTGTGACTTGCAGACCACCTGCGCTACCCGTAACCCAACCCAAAACCTTTACCTGCATAGAATTTTAGTATTTAATCGGATTGACACTGATAGTAATTTGAGGCACCCAAATTAGAACGCTAGCACTAGATTCTTTTATTTACATGTTTAAGTTATTTTATATTGATTTATAAACAAAGTGGAATGAAGGCCTTCTAGTAAGTATCACACTTCGGATCTAGCATACGTTAGGCATTCCACTGTCATATACTATTTTACTCTCTTTTGTGGTCTGTTTTGTATTTTAGGTAGTTCCTCCTAGCCAAAAGAAATCTCTCACAGTTAGCATTGGATCAAGAAGTCAGAACGCATGCAACAACCTCCAACCGACCATCACAATAGGTATTCCTCCTTGGCCCATACCCTTATCTATTTCATCTAAATCCTTAAAGAAAATGGTCAAAAACCACTTAACAATTGATATACATATGAACCATCATGTTAGCACCTTGAACATCCCCATAAAATCACCATGAAACATTCACTTTGTCATTAGTGTGGTTTTACATCAATGACAACACTTGTTAGGACACCATGTCAACAAATATAACACTTGAACATAGTATGCAAAAGTAAGTGCCCCTAGAGGTTAGGCGTTTGGGAAAGGTCATGTTAACACGTGTTATCGTGTATTGCTCTTTGGATGTCCTACATCATGCTCAATATACCAAACGAACACATGTGTGTAAAGAAGAAATTTTATTGATCAAACCAAAGGAATAAACAACATGTATAATGCAAAGTGAAAAGAATATAGGCCATAGAAACATGTCTTGATTTTGTATTTTTGTAAATATTTGAATGTTTTGGTATTTTGAGAATATTTTAGTGTTGATATATAATATGCAAAGAAAATATGGGAAACATTATTTTCCCCCAATATGTGTGTGTAAAGTGAGGTTCGAGCATGGAACCATTACCTCAATAGTCAAGTTAAACCTATAAATAGAGTGCATCATTAAGAAACAATTGAGGGGGAATATCATGAGAGCTATCCCAAGATAACCTTACAAGGAGGTGAAATAATTTCCAAATATGATGGAGGTTCAAGCCTTGAATGTGTCATAGAATGTGATTCAAGTGCAAGCGGAACCATGGTGGTGATATGTTCGAAAAGGCCTATGAGGAGAACCAAAAATAATAGAGCAATGAGTAGAATGTGATGTGTTATACCTATAGGGTGGACCATAAGAATGAGGAATCTTAGAAGACCTATGAGAAATTGTGGATCAATTCGTAAAGCTAGAAGATATACATAAAATATTGTGAGATTGTGAACCATTAGAGATAATGTGTGTAAAACAAGGCCTAGGAGGAGACCTAGATGTTCTAGAACTATGTGGTGCAACATGTGAAATCAAGTCCTATCATGAGACCGATAACTATGTGAATTCTCATGTGAAATAAAAGCCCTATCATGAGACCAAGGAAGGCTATTGTTATGTGAATTAGTGGGTGATACAATAGGAATATCTCGTAGATGCACTAAGAATAGGCGTAGAAACTTTGGAATAACTAGGCATGCTAGGAGATAAATCCCTAAAAGGGATACCTCAAATAATGAAGACATGTTGATGATGAATAAAATTTATGCAGTAATGAATGATGGATGGAACACATTGTAATGAATGACGGTATGAAGGTGAATGTTAACTCTATTACAACACAACACATTCAAGTGAAGAATGCTAACCATTTTGCTTCATTCCCTACACATTCAAACGAAGAATGTGAGCCATTTTGATTCAGGCCCTATAAACATTATCTTCGTTGGGTTGTCTTCATTATAGTATGAAATTAATGTAATGTTAGAGCAGTCTGTAAACAACTATGTGGTTGCATCACATACACCCAACTTTTGGGCGTCTGTACATGCAACCACTTGACTGCATGCATAAACACTTGCATACTGGGTGTATGTACATATAGCCACTTGGCTGCATGTGTGGAAAGGAATCTAACCATGTAGATGCCCATCTACATATGCAACTAGGTGGTTGTATGCACATACGCTAGGGTTTGCTTAAGGGTTGTAAAGGAGTTTATTAGGGTTTGAGATGGAAGATTAAAACTTCTCACTCATTTATTATGTGAAGGAAAGGGAAGATGTTCTATTACAAAGTGCAACACATTCAAGTGAATAATTTAAGATGTTTATTTACTCTGTGAATGCTGGATGTTACCCTTATTCATATTTGGGAAGTTGTAATTACATAATTATTTGTGTTCATTATTTCCCAGTGGTATATGCAGTCATCCGGTATTATATGCAAACAGACATCTACTGGGAACAACAACCTGGTTGCGTATGTATACTAGCATCTACATGTGTAGATGCCTAGTTGCATATAAAGATGGGTGTCTTTACGTGCGGGCATCCACTATGTAGTGATTTTACACATACAACTCATCCGCACTTGCAGACGCCTACTACTTATTTGGATTCCGTATAGCTTATGCATCTATGCCTTGTTTGTGGTCACTCCCCTACAATTGTCCCTAAAATGATTTTCCCATATAAATTATTCTCTTGCATCACAATTTTTTTTTTTTATCATATTCACCATCAACACGAAATCCATTTTTACAAAATCGACAAAAAAATACATGTTGAATTTTCATAAGGGGTCTTAAAATATTCCATGGTGGTGGTGTGTGGTTTCATACGAGGAATATTGAAGAACTGAAAATAAGCACTCAAGAGCTAAACTAAGGTTCTAAATGTGATCGAAAGCTAGCTCCATGGGGGAGTACATTTTTGTGTCCTAACTATCCTCTTACATATTGGGACAAGGGAAAAGGAAAACATGTATTGAAAAATATGCCAAGGGTACATGCATCGTGAGGAGTAGGGTTGATTTTAAGTTGTACGTGTTCCTAACACACCAAGTTGCAAGTATTAAGTAACGAAAGTGTAAACCCAATAGGGGAAAAATTAGTATTCACATTGTTCCATTGAAATTTGGGATAAGGTACAAAGGATAGGAGAGAAAAATTGCACTCAATCTTGAAAATTATGTTGGTGTCATCCCGCCAATGTGAAATTCAAACATGGAGAGTGATTTTTTCCACCTCGAGAGCAATACATGGGTAAGTGCAGGAAGTTGATGGACAAATATAGGGTCATTCGTGGACATCATATTGCAAATAACAACATAATATCAACTTGTAGGGATTATTAGCAATACATACACTCAAAATTAGACAAAATTATATTAATATGAATCGTAGCATCCGGAATCTAGTTTCTAAAATACTAATTTTTGTAAAAAATGGACAAGATTAGCTATACTAAACACTCAAAATTCAATGACTTGGTATTTTTTTAAAAACGCCGATAAGATTATAGTCCGTTTGCCCACAATTTGGATGACCAAAAATTGATATATATTTTTTTCTTTGGTGAGAAGTTATATGCTACTATCTATCTTGGGATGGATTTTATTTTGTATTTTTTTGAGTAATATTTTTTTTTTTAATGATTTTTTCCTTGAAAGTGGTATGAAAACATAGAGAAAACAGAGCACTTTCCGTTTGCCCGCCATAACTTCATCAAAAAATATTGAAATGAATTTTTTTTTTTTTTGAACATGTATATAATTTCACCACGGTTGGGATGGTATATGTTTTATCACATTCTGATAAGTGAAACAAATTTTGCAGTCTTAAACGTAGACATAAACATTCACAGAAAAAGTGTCTTAAAGACCTACTATTAGTAAAAATTATAAAATGATATTTATCCTCTTCTATTCACTTTAAAATCAGTATTTCTACAAAGCTAATAGTCTCCCCTATGCAATGGTACCATTTTTATGACATAGTTTTTACTTTTCGGCATGGTTCAAGTCCACAGAAGACTAAATTTGATGTTTTGCTGTTTTTAATGTAAAATTCAGGATTTAATGTCCACTTAATTGTCCCCCAACTTGGTGCACTTACCCACATGGAGTTTGAAGGTCAAAACTTATATGATTTTGACCCCAAAACACATGATGATTTAATTCCAACCATTTCGAAGATACATTTATGATAGCAATTTGATTTCCAATCCCAACCACTCTTTTGGCACAAAGAGGCAACTTCAATGACTTAGATTATCAAAAACAATTGTGAAGATTTGGACCAAAACTGATGTGTCTACCATGTGGTGAATTCCAAGAGATTTCCATTTACTACTTTTTTAGCTTCCAACTCCCATAACTCCTAGAATGTTTAGAACAAATTCACTTTCTCCATTGAAGCTATCATTCCATGTACCCGCAATGACCCTTTTTTTCTTGAATGACTCCCGAAACCATATGACCCCACAAATGTTTTTAAAACTTCCATAGATATCTTCAATAATCCTCTGTACAACCCCTGGATGGGTTTATCCGTTGCAAGCATCCATAGGAGGGTATTTTTTTAATTGTAAAATGTTTTAAAATATCCCTTTTTATGCCTTCAGGGATAACTACTCCACATTGGATGTTAACAACCTCATGAGTTAAACTAGGTATACTTATTTGCACATGAAACACATTTGAAAACCATCTTAGCACATTCTTCTAAGCTACAATGAGGATGAAAAAATTGATAGGTTTTCCAAAAGAAGGGTTTACAATGACCAAGGGAGGGGATTTTCAAGTGGGGGCTTGGTGTTCGGGACAAAATTTTAAATTTTTCATGTTATCCATTTAGCATGAAAAAAAAATGTTATGTTGAAGCGATACAATGTGTATAAAATCATGAATAATTCTATAATTAAATAGGAACTTGAAGCTATATTTCGTGCAACCATAGGCCAAATCGGGATGGTAGGTGAATGAGTATAGGGCTTCCTTGATAGTGTAATCTAACGTACAATGAAATTATGAGTTTAGGGAAAAGAAATAACGTGTATTAGGTGTAAGGTGAAATGTGTGAAATATGAAATATATATGTACAAGGCCACTTAGGACCAACAAGCCAAGTTAACCTCCACAACAACACCCTTTTTACTGAAACCCTTAATAACCCTATTTTTTTATTGGTAGTGCAATGATTTTTAATGTCTTGTAAAAAATGATGCAATGCAAAACCTAATACAATGAGGTAATAATGTAATGCAAGTGAGCCATTTTGTAAAGAAAAAATGCACCACTTAGCAAACACATAATGTGATGTTGCACTCCTCAATGCAACAAGAATGTGTAATATCTTTTTCTTGTCATGTTGTGATCAACAATATTGATACTTCACATGAGACAACACCAGGTAAAATAACTTGTCTATCAAAGAAACTATTGAATTACACTTATTTTTTAACAACATTTTTGTCCAATGTAACACACATTGTAAAAATTTATACAATACCCATTTTTGCATCTTTCCACCTCTCCCTGATGATACCCTTTCTTGATATGGAGAACACTTTTAGACAAGAGTAACCAATGTATTATCTATTTCAAATTATCAAATTAACTGAAATGATATACAAACAACAAATATAAATAGTAATTTGTTAGCAAAATTATTTGTCACAAGGAAAAATTATTGATTTTTCACCAACACTTTGGGACTAAGTCCCTCCTCTTGGAAATGGGGAGGCTCCCATTTATTGAATGCGAAAAAAACTTAGTGGGTGGCCATAAAGTTGGGGATCACACAGGAATACTCCACTAGACCTATGTCAAATTGCTTGTACTTAGTATAAGGGACTTATGTAAGGAGGTAGAGGTGTAACACCTTGATTTTTGTAAGTTATCATGGTAATTCATGTTGTCGCCAAATCACTGCACCCTCCGAATGGCCAGGATGTGAATAGGATGTTCGGTGTGATTGGGACACATGGGATCACCTCTCAAGCTGTGGGACTTGGGCTCGAGGTGAACCTCCGGAGAAGGCCGGCTTCCTCTTCCTAAACTAAGTGTTGTACTACTCCTAGTGTAACAAAAATGATTATCTAGTCCTATGCTAACATTTTCATGGGGTTTTAGGGAAAGAGATTTACATAAATGAAACTATACTAGGGATGGTGATGCACCAAATAAAGGGTGTCTTTAGACTCAGGAAGGGTTAATTTGAAGAGGGTGTGTGCACCACAGGTCAACTTCACCTACTGCAACTTAGAGAGGGTACAAGATACCACAAACTAAGAGACACGCGTTCCCTTTGTTAAACTTTATCAGACCGAGAAATATACCAGTTTCCCAGTGAAGAAGGATGAACTCAAGAAGGGTGAACAGACACCACAACTCAACTGCATGCAATACTTCACCACTCGATAAGCACAGAACTCCAAGAACCTGCAATAGAAACTTAAACTTACACAGTGTACCTGCAAGTACGAGAAAGGCACAAAGAAGCATAAAAGGATGAAAGGACCAAGATTAGTCACAAAACACACACTTTTATTGCTTCAATAACATGCACAATGCATCATACATTCAGAAGAGGCAATAGTTGCCATTACAGTCTTGAAGAGGAGGCTTGAAAGTTCTCTCAACACATAAGAACAACTTGCAGAAGAGAGAGGATTCTTGAAAAGTATACACTCGCCTAAGATATCTAACTGTCCAACTTGTCTGAACTGTTGGAACCCTTTGAAATGAGCTTCCAACTTACATTTATAGAAGAATATGTGAGAAAGAAGAGGAAAGGTCATAATTACATTCCTAAATTGAAGGCCCATGATGTATTTATTGCAGTTAGTTGAACCACCTGAGAAGGTTCCATCATGGGTCATTAATTGCCTGATGACCTAGTCTTCTCAATTAATTAAAAGAATATTTAAATAAAATATTTAAATAATAATAATTATTATTATTATTAAAATATTTAAATAAAAATATTAATTTAATTAACATAATGTTAGGACCCCGTTGACCCGTTTGACTTGAAGAGGAGGGGGGTCCATGTGGATAGAGTCTGCACAAATCTCAACTCGGTGAGTTTGAATCCTCTAACTCGGTGTTGCAATCGATTTTGAACCCCACACTATCTCTTTCCTTGCTTTGGTAATCGCACTCTTTTGCATTGAGTCCTTCGAATAGTGAGCTATCAAACTCGATTCTTATCATTTTCCTCTGTTAACTCGAGGCCATTTATGCATTCCTCGTTCAAACTTCATGAAACATCACCACGAGCTCACTGCGAAGTCACCGAGCTCTTCATCCAGCAAACGATCTTACCTTTCCTGGGCTCAAACTCACTTGAATACCGAGCTTAACCCAATATTTCTAAAAAGAATGGTTTTACCACAATGCTCAGGATTCTTCCTCATCATATAACACTTGTAGTAAGAATGTTTTGGCTTTGCCATAATAAGCACAATTTTTACCTTCCAAACGATGAGAAAATGCCATTATCAATAAAGACCTAGTGTTGCCATGATGATGACCCAGGCTCATGCCCGTAACATGTCGATAGACACCCTTGAGACTGATTTTTGGTCAAAGAGCCCTTCAAAAAATACATTGAACCACTGGGGCAACCAAGAGGACCTTGGAAAAATGTATAGGTAACAACCATATGAATTCTTCCTTAGTCGTGGATCAAAGCTAATAGAAATAAGCTAGATAAAATTAGCTTGAAACTACAGTATAATCGTCCATTGTAAAAAAACACAGTTTCTCTGAACCTGGTAAAAGAATACTTTTATTGTCTGATTGGACGTACATAATGGAAGGGTATAAATATTGCCTACTACCCACAGAGTTTCTCAAAGAGACCATTTACAAGTGACAAGGATGTGGCATACAAAACGACCGACTGTATTTCGAGTTGACCTTCACATTCAATTCATTTCTAGGAGAAGAAATGTTGAGTAATATGAATCGTTTCATTCTGCACCGTAATAAACCTTCATCTCCTGATTCAGGAAAATTTTATGAAGCCTTGAATGGCGTGACTCCAATCCATCGTACACGGCAGTGAATATTTGTTTCCTGCAGCCGCTATTCGATCTGAGTTCAGAATAAGGATAAGCACGCATTCGATACTGAACAGATAACAACACAGTTGGACAACCTGCTTGCTGGAAGTGCTCAAAAGAAAGGCCTCTACTGTACTACAACATGCCTGCTGCCTGTGCGTGGGAGCTTGTCTCGCGACCACATCAAGTTCAAAATTGTACAGAGGATGAGGAGAAGGTCGTGGCAGCTATTAAAGCCGATTCAAAGTCTGAACAGTTCAGTGGAATCCTAACAAGGGCGGATCTGTATGAAAGGAGACACTTTCTTCATATGATCTATGGAACCCAATCCACAGTCCATGCAACATGCATCCTTTCCATCTGGATGAGTTTTCAGCATTGCTTTCCCGTCAAACTCTTCACATATGAGCCACGACTGAGCCATTAACGTATCACCTTGGTTGGGTCTGCCTGTAGCCTCCGCTGAAATTGGTATCACGTCATGTTTTTTTAACCCATGACCCGCTCCAATTCACAACTGTCCTATTAATCCTCCCGGTGACTCGCACAAAGACTCGGACCACTCCAAGCTGCGCGAAATTCTATTTACATGGCCCGTGCGGAAGTCTCATGATGGATAGCCATCGTAATATTTCCGCGCTTGGCAGTTTGATCCGATTTCTCCCATTACGGAAGTTTGATCATGGTTTACCAACCCAATATTTCCACTTGGCGATGCTTGCCTGAATCTCCCCTAGGCGGAGTGAACAGCTTGGACTGCCATCGTCAAATCTCCGACCTCGGCATACTAGCTCCAAATCCCCGCGTAACGGCTTGGACACATTAATCCATGGGCCCCGGCCTCATCTTCGCCGCGCAACCTTGGAAAGTTCATTCCTTATCTCCACAATTCCCCCTAGCACGTGGGATCACCATGATTTTTTCTCCTGCCGAGTTTTCCTTCATCAGATTTGAGGATAACATTAAACTTTCAGTGCAAACATTTCAGCTGTAGCTTGTAAGGTGTGATAATTTCAACAGAAACCTTTATGCTTGCCAACCTAGTGACTCGTTGAAGATGCTCATATAATTGCAAAGCAAATTGTGCCTCATGAATATTTTGATATGAAATAGTTCCACCTCTATGAGATTCACTTCCATGAGTTGCATCGTAAAACAAGTAAGGTCTCGATAGAGAATCTTTGTAATAAATTTCATCAGGTCTCCGGTAACACTCTCACTATCACTTAATCAATTTTCATAAAAATATCTTGAAGGAAAATCCCAAATTTGAGGATGCATTCGATCTTTGAGCAAGATAAAAATATAGTTGGACGGCCTGCTTTGGAAGTGCTCAAAAGAACTTTTGTTATACTGCAACATGTCAACTACCATTTGAACCAAATGCTCGGCCGAGGAAGGTCTGAACAACGTCAGCAAAAATATATATACTGTATTCACTTATACCCCGACTGGCATTCTTGTTACCGCCTGCATCGATCTCTACCGAGATCCTTATAGAGTTTCCTTCATTCGTCAATTTTCAACGAGCTATATTTTGCATTAACAAGACCTCATCGAGCTCTTACAACTGAGAGTCTCTACCGAGATGATTTCCGAGATGACTATCAATTTGACACCGGATTCTTTATCAACTCGACCCTGAACTCTTCACTGAGTTGAGATCAACTGGGTGCCTTTCGATGCTAGGTGATCTCTTCATATGCAATTTAGGAATTATTTTTAATTATTGCATCTCGTTAATAACCGAAGGTGGGTTCCTGGGACTATTATTTCATTTTGAACGTGATAGGACCCCGTTGTCCAATCTTGCCATGTGTGCAAAATTGGATAACAATTACCTTTCATGAGGTTGTAACTACAGAAATGAAGATAAATATGTTAAGACACATTTTTTTGATCTTAGAGGAATGTGTTGCTGATCTGGACCCTTGTTTGCTATAACTTGATACTTGAGACAGAAGTTATTATTGCTTGTGTGATTGCTAATGAGACAACAGACTTGTCGTATGCTTGATGAACTCTATTCGCTGATTGACAGCACACCTTGAATCAATTCCATTGATCCAAGGTATGATGTGGCCTTCTTATGATCGCTTTGTCGATTTACTTTTAAACCAGACTGAAGGTTGATATAAATGTTGCAGCACCTAATTTCAGGTATGAATATCTGGTATGTAGATGCCAATGAAAAAGGTTCGATTCTCAAACCACACACCGTTGTAACGCTAGATAGCGTAAGACGATAAGGGCTTGGATGCAAGTGGCACAGGTATGTGGAACTTAGGACGAAATGTCTTGCTTAATGTTGAATATGACTGTCAGGCGGAAAGACTTGATATGGAAACTAGTTAATTAAATATTAGGGGATTAAACCCTAACCTACCCCTAAGTTTTATCCTATACCCTAAACTACTATCCTATATGGATTTTAAATTTTATAAGGATGAAAATAGATGTGAATTCTATTAACCTAGGAACTAGGCGAATGACCTAGATATGGACTATTAAAATCCTAAACTAACCCTAACCTAAGGAAGGGGACGCATAGACCCATGTGGATGGAAAGGATAAGGGGGGAAGGTAGGAAATTTAATGGGATAGTAAATGGAGTCCTTACATGTGCAGCGCCAAGTTTGGCGGGAACATGGAAAAGTTGGAGGCGTCCAACTAGCTATGAAGCTAAACTATGATTTCATGCAAAAATTTGAAATTGGGAACTCGCCAACCCTGAGTCGGCGGTGGCGTGAAAAATTAGGAAAAAGCAATGCATTCAATGCATTCAATTACCTTGGTCTTAGCGACCAGCTCGCCTTGGAAAGAGGATAGAGGAAAAAGGAAAATTGTTTGTTGCTGTGTGCATTTGGATTTTAGTTGCTCTGCATTTTGTTTCTCCCTAGTTCTGTCGAACCAGCTGTGTTTTGATTATTATCTCTATTCTTTGGAAAACAAAGGCTATTCTTGAGCCTGTGGAAGTTAGTGACTGGTTGGAAAGCTTGGCCGAGGACGTCGTGGAGAGAAACAACTCCAGTGGGCGCGGTTTTCTTCAAGCCACAAGAAAAATTAACAGGCATGTTAAGCCCTTCTCCTTAAACCGCTTGCTTTTGTTTAATCGTCTCATTAAAACAACCCTGCTCTTATGATGGGGGTTTTGGTTATTTGATTTGGCTGTTTTGTTGAGATGATTTTGGGTTGAGTCATTTTCTTTTGCGTTGTATGCGACTTAAGCATTCTTTGCATAATTATTGAGTGGAATACACTGCCCATGCTGAGTGGATTCATTTCGATAGTATTGGGGATTCGTTCTTTATTTTATGAGTTTGTGCTTATGAATACTTTAGCTGTGCGTGTAGCAATTCTGAGTTCTGTGCATCCTTGTGAAAATAGGAGGATGAGATGATTTTTTTTGTATGTCTGGTTGAACAGTCATTATATGGATGAATACGACTTGAGTATTCTTGTGCGTTTTGAAGAAAATGAGTGTTTTTCTTACTAAAACTATTAATGAACTAGTTTTCTCTTTTGCTGTTGGAAATCTGAAGCTAATGGTAAGTGGATTTTATTGTGTATTATGGATTCGGTCTTATGTAAACAATACTGATAAGGAGATTGTTTTTTGAATGTTGTACGTGAACGGTTTTTGAAGAACCGTGAGAATAATAGATGGAACTATTGGGTGAGTTATTTTCTTGAGGGTATACAGCGCATAGAATATAAATACTTGGAACAGTGGGCTTGTTTCATCGTTTTACTCTCACTTCCTTTTTAAAACGATTAAAAAGCATCCGTGTTTGGTTGAATTCCATGAAAGACTTTGTTTAAAAGAATTAATTCTTGATTCTGGAACTGAGTATCTGGATATTTACCAGATAGATTAGAGTTCACTATTTCAGTCTTCTTTGGATTGGATGATGAATTATTTGCATAAATATGTGATTGTATACCTATACGAACTGCCCTTTAGATTTCTTGTTGTTTCATCAAGGCTAAACTGAAGTGGAATTCTTACTTTGAATGTTTGGAAAACGATTCTTTTTTATTATTATTATGAGGAAGCTCATAATTTTGTAGCTGGTTGTACATTCATGTTGTTCAGGTCTAGCTGAAATGCTGGTTTTGATGAAACGATAGCTGATAAAACTAGATGTGCATTCTTGCTTGTCTATATCTAGACGTGAATGTCTGTAGAGTGAAATGTTTAAAAGGAAATGATTGCGTTTATAGGTTCTTTTGGTACTAATGTTTACGGACCAGTTGCAATGAACTCTGGTCAACATTTTGGAAAGGTAATAGTAGATTTTGAATACTGAAATATACTATTCTGAATGAATTATACTATTGGAATATGTCTGTTCTAAATAATGGGTATTTGGATAGACAGTGAGAAGAGGTGATATGATCTTTCTCCCTTTTATTCGATTATTGATTTTCGTTCATTTCTCTTTGGACTGTTATCATTGATTGATATCACGTTTGGATTAAAATTCTCAGTACAGCTATGAGGAAAGGAAAGAGAGTGTGGATGGATAATTTGAATTAATGTTCGTTTCTTCTCTCTTACAGCTGGAAATCTATAATTATTATGGATTAAATTTTGTACTGCTTTGGTTTAAGCATCTGCATTAATTGTTGTTTACTTTTCTCTTCTGCGTTTGATTGTTTGAATTCGATGAGTTGTATGAAAGCAAAGGAAAGTAGTTCGGTTGAATCTTCAGTTATACTCTATCTTTTGAAATTATAACTATTGTAAGGAATGGAAATTATAGCATTTATGCTAGAACAACAGTTTGCAAAATTGTGTTTGTAGTTCTTACAGATGTTGTAATCTGGAACTGTTTGATGGAAATTACTCCTTGTAATAATTATTTGGGAAAGAGGGCAGTAATCCTTTGTCTGATTGGGATGGTAATTAGATGATTGAGTTGTTATGTTGTTCATCCTTTTCGGTACTTAATTCTTGAATGATGTTCATATTAACGTTTCATAAAAGCAGGGTTCTTTTATTGAGACAGTTAATTAAAAGCACCTCATTTTAAAGACAAGTGCTTAATATGCTCAGTTCAATGAACTGACCCGTGCAAGTAATTTTGCAGATGAAACTTGAGTATAAATGAAGACATGGTTGTTTTCCGATACTTCTTTGATTAACTGAAGATGGATTGTATTGATAGCTATTACTCCTCCACGAGGAAATGAGAAAGGAAGAAGTTACATTCTTCTATCTTTATGAGTTGTAATGTTGTTTGATATAAACAAAGTCCAGTCGTTTGGACTGGCAAATGTATAGATTGTAAATTTGATGGATGAATACAAGTAAAAGTGTGATATTTTCAATAACTGTATCAGTTTGATATGGTTGAATAAGTTTGAGAATATAACATTATTCCTTGACTTGGAATTATTCAAATGTTAATGGATGAATTTAAAAAGAAATAACATCTATTCTTTACCTGAATGCAACTTTTACGTTGAAATGTGCAATTAGTTCATACTTGGGTTAAGATGAATTTTGAATTGACATTAAAAAGATTTAGATAAACACGAAATCCTAATTGGAAGGTATTCGGGATTAGTTTGAAAGCTAAGGGATATCAAATAACTTAGGGGTAGTCGAACCTTGTATTCGGACTCCGTTAATAGCCTCGAATATTTAAATTCAGAAAATAAAGATATGGGAAATCATATCTATTGTTAACAGACCTTAACTAAGTAAGGTTAAGGAGGATAAATGAATAAATTCATTTAGAATTAGACCTCGTTTAAATGACGTCTAATAAGATGGAATTCTGAATTTGTTTACAGTTGTGGAAAAACTTGGTTAAGTTTAATAGGTTAAACTTATTAGGTTTATCGATAATGGACTGATTAGTCCAAAGAATAAGAAAGGAACCAAGAAGTGAATATGCAACCCTTCGGTATGAAGGAGGAGATGCGTATTAAGCTAGAAGACGGATTAAGTCTCTCTTAGCTACATACAACTGTAACAAGAACAAGGATAAAGGATCAGCATGGCTGCTGAAAGTTGATCTTAAATACTAAGATAATAACCAAATCACAATTGAGCTGGATGTGTACCCTCGATGAGAGGATTCCGTAGGACATTGACATACGCCAGCTACAATATGGTGTCTTCATGAAGGCGGGGCCTTCATGACGACACAATGTTATAGCTGACATATTACAATGCCCTTCCAAATTAAATCATCAAGTTTACATAAGCTGGATAATAAGTTCTTGGCTGGGGATAGAAATGTGATCACATATACGGAGTGACTCCAGAGGACTAAAGGTAACTAGACACATGGAGTCGTCTAGGAATGACACCGTATGTCTGTGTATCTTTAGTTACCATGAGTAACTTCATATACTCGTTCATATTGCTAGTTGAGGTTAGAGTTTGACCTTAAATGGAAGGACCGGTAGAGACCAGAAAGACCATTCTAGATAAATGACGAAGTGAGGTGAAGGACATATTCCATTGGTGTGTATCACATCTAGGAATATGATCATGCAAAGCATGTGAAAATCTTTGGCCAAAGTATCGCAAGTGTTGGTTGCGTTGTCATAATCATCTAGTTAAGATGTAGGATGTCGATGAATATCAAGAATGAGATATTCAGATAGGCTTCTTAAATGGATCACTTCGATAACCGGAAATGGTAAAATAACCCTGTATATTCATTATACTATGCATGAATTAACATGAAGGATTGGTAAGTCGCCGAGTCATGAAATGAGAGATCGCTGAAACTCCGAGCCATAAAGTGGGAGGTCGGTAGTTCTTCGAGTCATTTACAACAGCATATGGTATCTGTTATATGATTGATTGGCACTGAATGTGTGTTCCATATTGCAAATATGTGAACAGAGAACATTAGTTTTAAAAGGAAATTGTGTGATCCAAACTGCATTAATTGGACAGAGAACAATTATTAAAACTTGAACGTGTGTTTGAATTATATAATTCATAACAGGGAACGTTTTATAAAAAAAAAAAAATCCCTTATTCTAGTATCTTAAAATGGGGATGTTACAAGAGGGGAGTAATAATGTAGTGAAGGGAAGGTTAATTTTGTGACTAGGAACTTGTAGATTTCACAACATTAACCATAGTAGATTCACACTCAATTAGAAGAATTCAACAAAGTGCAAAAACATTAAGAGTAATAAACCAAAGACACAATTTTATTGATTCGTTCATTAAAGGTACAAAGTCATTTCTTATTGTTAAAGATAACCATGCTTACAAAGTTGAGTATGCAAGAAGCGAGAGAAAACATAGAAAAAGGGAATAGATGAAATTAGTCTATTTTTGTATCTAGTAAAGCAAAATATTATTAGTATCAAATCACAATTGACAACCCCTTGAAATGGAAGAGAAATTACTATTCATAGCATTACAAAATGTCTTTTCATCTCTCCCCTCACATGAATTTTCACCTTTCCTCATCACTTGTGACCTTTCATATTCCTAGGGAATAAAAGTGATCCTTTTTATTAATGAAAATGAAATCTTACAATGTCAAATTAAAGGTCACTTAAGTGAATAAGAAAAAATAGTGAAAATTACATTCTTAATGAAGAACCAAAATATGAGAGAGAGAAAAAAGGAGCAAGAGAAGAGGGTTGATCAATCTGATGAAGATGAATACTATGCTAATGAAGAACTAGTTGCTAGAGAACATTGAGGGAATACTCTTAGAATGAATTCCTCACCTTTGAACTCTTTATTGAAATGAGCCGTTGCAGTGCCACCTTGTCTCACTGTGGAATACAAACATAACTCAAAGAATTGATCCAAGTTTCAAGAATGTTGTCAAGGGTCTTGCATTATTTGAACTAGACCTGGTAATCTCTTACATTATTAGAGATTAAACCTCAAATCTCTGTAAGAGATTCCAAAGTATCCTCATTGAAGGAGAAGGGATTGCCCTCCTCTTTCTTGACCAACTCTTGGAAGGAATTAAGGATATCTTACACGAGATAAATGTTCATTAATTGGAGGTGACCCAAGATTCTATACACTATTGTTGATACCTTCCAAGATTTGGGATGCATGCTCTCCACAAGATTCAATCTCAGAGATATCATCATTTAGCATGCCATACCTAACACTCATTATGTGAGACCATATGGGACAAAATTTGTTAGAGATGGAGGTGAGCACATTTTTCTCACTATGGTGTGATAATCAAGATTTCTAATTTTAGATACCTATTGCCATGTATTTTTTTAAGGGAAAAATTCAAACTTGAAACATGACAACTTAACCTTAGTGTCGAAAAATTTGCTTGAAAACCCTCCTAAACACCTCTCGGATCCGTCTACCCTTTGTTTCATGCCCATCCCAATCTTACAAGTAATCTTATATGTTGTAAAATCCTTCCCTAAGTTCTTGAAGCATTGTGATAAGGTCATCTAGTTCCTTTAGTGGTGAAATCTTTGGTAAGCCTAGAAAGACTATTTTTAGCCTTTTCTAGATAGGTGTGCATCCTTTGGGATGGATCAGAAAGATAAAAAATAATTTGGGAGTGTTTTTGAAGATTATTTATAGTAATGTAACTTGTTTAGAAATATTTATGAAATATTTTTAGGTTTAGGGAGAGTTGCGGTGAAAGTGGGATTTTCGAGGGTGAAGGGGCTTGCATTCTAGAATTATAACTAAGCTTTAATAGAGGATTCTAGAAGTTCTATAATGAGTTAGAAAGAAATAAAGTAGTCATTGGCAATATTGTAGACTCATTTGCATGATGGAACCTTAACATATTTCACAAGACCCAAGAATCTCTCATGGAAGCTCAATTTCAGCAGACACATCTTATTGTCCCGAGAGAAAAGGAGAAATTTCATGGAGTTGGAGGAAAAATTGGAAGTTTAAATCAATCCCATTTTCTTTATAAGACTCTTGGGAGTAAAAATATATAAATTTTCATCAAAAATTTCTTCTTAGATCTCTGGTAATGTCATTAACAAGTCTCTCTCTTAGAAGGTACGTCTCTCATACTTAGCCAATTTTACACGAGGACACATGTCACTTTGTACACACAAAAATTTGCACAATGTGACATTTTCAGAACAATTAAAATCCCCAATGATGATACTTTATTTTCTAATTTAAAATGGTGTATCCAAGTCTAGTTTTCTCACTTGCAGCATGTTCTTGTAGCTTAGTTTACCTTATCCATTTCCTAGCTTTCTTGCTTTCCTAGTTGCTTTTTCATCCTTTTCCTTGGCCTTTTGACCTTAAGTCATGAAACCGCGCCGGTGGTTACGTAGCCACCCTAGTGGTTAGGTAACCACTTTGGTCTTCCTTGATCGGTGGTTACGCAACCACCCCATGAGTTGTGCAACCTCATGTCTGCATAGACTAACGGTTTCGTGCGCTTTAACCCGAGACTTTTCCATCATGTTCTAAACACATAGTTGCCTCTTCCCAAGTTGATATCTCGCATGTTTCTTGACAAAATTATCTGTCATTGAGCTTGTTATATGCATATATACTTCTTATCCCTCACTTGCCATTGTTACTAAGTTAATTGCCCCTTCCCATGGTGATTTAACACTTCGTAGTTGTTAAGTGTGTTACACCATTTCCCTACCAAATTTCTATAACAACCAAGATTTTTCACGAAGCATTGGTTGGATTATTTTGATTTTGAATTGCATTGTTATCTTTGTAGAATATTTCAAATAAGAACGCAAGAAAACATAGATATTTTGCCTTGTTACTCTATTGTCTGCATTGCTACCAGACTTCCTACAAACCAACTAGCTCTAGCACTTCTACATCTTCTTCTTGCATACCAACCAACACATCTCCCTAGACAATATTGGATTCACCATTGGAAAAGAAGCTGAGTGGATCATCGAATCACAACCATAATTGGAAATTGTCTCATTTCTAAATTTCCAAGTTGAAGTGTACTTGAATTCTGAAAACTTTATTTAATTAATTAGATCTCATTTCTTAGTCATACAAATATTGTTTCAAGGAAGTAGAATTTACTGATTAGTTTTATTTTGTGTAAGTAAGTAGCATCCATTGAATATTTCTTCTTAGCTCATCCCCTGTGGATTCTTATGGAAAGGATTCAGAGGAATTTCTTGTGCACACAGTCTTTTAATTCTTTACTATTAAATTACCAGTAGATTTCATTACATTAATTAGTTAGATTTCATTAACACACGAGCAAATATTCTCTTGAAATCTTCCTCCCTGCCTATCCTTGTGGATTTGTTAGGGGAGTGATTTTGAAGAAGATTCTATTTTTGTGGATTTGTTTGAATTTATTTTATTTAAAAAGCTTATGTAGATTTAGTGTTTTTTGGGAGTCTCACGGAAGAAATTTCTTCTGAGAAGCTTTCTAATCTTCCTGCGATTCTAAGGTAGAACCAAAGGAAATAGAATCCAAAATTAGAAATTATAAAAATACTCTATTGGTATTAGATTAAATTCAATTCACTCTGCAACGGAAAAATAGCCACATCCATCTATTTCACTATTTATTTTATTTTATTTTAGAATAGAAGTAGTTCCTATTTAATTAGAAGCAATCTTATTGTCTATGTAGTTTTTATTTGTTTTATTCCACAGAATCAAGAAAATATTCAAATATATATATTAACTTAATTGAATTTGTTTGATTTGTCTTATTCCCTTTCACTTTAATTTTTTTTAAAATACAAAAACAAATATATTAGATTTAATTCCATTATTTTAATTATAGTACTTTCTTTTCGTTAATTAATTAGTTGCATGTAGATTTAATTAAATTAGTAATAAAATTTTATTGATTTAAATATGTTTGCATTCTTTGATTAATTTAGGAACATAGATTTAATTAGATGAGAATCAACACAAGCTCCCAAAATTACCTTAGAGGCTTTAGGTTACCTGAACTTGACCTTAGTTTCTTGCAGTTTCTTTGTGTGCTTTGTTTATTCCCTTAGATTCTTTGCTTGCATGTTCACATAAACATCCAAGGCCTCGACAACCTAGAAAAAGAGTATGTGATCCAAGAATACCACAACCGAACACCATTACACAATTGACCGAAATTGATCAGGGCCTTAGGCAACTCATATTCCAAACCACCTCAGTTCCACCCAACATTATTTCACAATTGATAGCCTTGAAAAATGAAGTGGATAACACTAACGACTTGTGGCACAATCAGCTTGGTAGAGACTAGACTTTCCCTCACCTTATCATCCATAAAAAATTCATGACCCTCTTTGGGGAGGAATTCATAGATGACAAAGGATAGTTTTCACGAGTTTGAAAATCAAGTTGTTTCTTGTTTGGTTTCAACAATATGACACCGAATTGCATAACACGATATTACTTGACCATTCCATTTCGCCTAAACAAGTAAGATAGGCTTTCACTACGCTAAATGAGTAGATACCCATTGTTCCAATTGAGAATATTAGATTTCCTTGATCCATTCCACCTATTTCACCCACATTCCCATTTATCCATCTCATTGCGGCTGTCCCGAGACGACCTTAGGAGGTCACGTGCACCCTAGAGTTATGTGTTGATTATTAAGTGTATAAAATTGGTGAACCCGATGTGAAGAACTAGTTCCTTTTTGTTTCCTCTTTTCTTTCCTTTCTTTCATCCATTTTTCTCCTCTCCCATTATTCTACGGGTGTTTATACACCTCCCAAATATGTCGGGTCGGGAATATGATAAGCCTATTTTGGGTCTCAAAGCTTATTACAGATAGATGAGTATGAAACAATTGCCTTATTTTTAGGACAGACTAATAATTACTCCCAAAATTTCTCATATCCTCGCACCCCCTCCTCAAGGGTTTAATATCGGTTCATCAGTTTTGAATGAGGAGATAGATCAACCCATCTACAATACACAACTAGAGTTCTCAGACTCAAACAATATGAGATTTAGGGAGAGAAAATGTTCTATCCTCATGTCTTATCTAGGCCTCAAAACTAATTCTCTCCTTCTTATCTATTACCGATGATGAGTTTCTAGCATGCATCTCTCAAATTAGTCAGCGTCTTGATGCTATAGACCAATCCTTAGATAGGATGCAAGGGTATACTAATGTTCTTCTTCGAACAATGTTGCTACGCCTCCCCTACAACTAAAAATGCATCTAAAGATATTTGGTCTACAAAGGATCAATTCATAACAGGATGACACGTACCTTTTCCTCCTAAAAAGGATCAACACACGCCTAAGTAAATGCAACACCCTCATCGGGCAATGTGGTTTCAATGTTGGTAGAAAAAATTAGGGAATTAGAACTTTCCCAACCTTCACATTCTACACCACTCACAGGGCAAGGAAAATTCCCTACCACGTTTAACATTATAATTATATTCCCTCACGGACCATCACCTTCTCAGGTCTATATGGGTGTTCCCAGCCCTGGAGACCTTATTAATAGATTAGGAACACTAGGCATGCCACCTCATTCTCCATATAGATATCCATCATAAGGGCCACTGAAGTGCATTCTCAAATCTCATTCCAACCGACAATGTGGTATTCCCTAGTTTTGCATGTGTCAATCCATATCCAAACAATATCCCCTCATACCTCCACATATATTCACAATCATCACAAGGGGATATTTTTTCGTATCATGGTTCTTACACTCAGCCACAAGGGGGTCCTTATGCCCGACCAATGCTTGTGTTACGTCGTACCAAGCACATGTTCCACCTCCACCTCCCACCAAGTGTTTCACTTGATTCTAGAGTGTTTCTTCGAATGTTGATGAAACAAATAAGGCTAATGGGCTAGGAGGAATACCTGTTGAAATTTGGGTTGTAGGTTGTTGCGCGCGTATGACTTATGAATCTACAGCTGATCGTGAGAGCTTCCTTTTTGCTTGGAGGAACTACTTGCAATGGAAAACACAATATATGTAGTGGACTCCCTAGCGTATGATAGATCCAGAAGTGTGATACTTCCTAGATGGCTATCAATCCACTGTTTAAAGAAAATTAATGTGAGAAATAAAGGAAATCCTACTGTAGTTAAAATGATTTAGGTATCTCATTCATCTACAATAAGCAAATTCGTTCACAACAAGCTAGGCTATGATTGAATCTGAAGGTCAAGGTCACTGTCAAGGTATTGGTATTGGTCAGGGTAAGGTTTTGGGTGGTTTTGGGTATTTGGTGGAAGTTTAGGAGCTTTGTTCTTGGTTTCTAGTAAAAGACAGAGACCGACATCGGTTTGGTATGACCGATTATCGGTTTACGCTAATGATGGGCGTCGGTATGGTTGGGGTACATGAAACTCAATAAAATTTGGTTGGGTGATAGATCTAAGATTAGATGAAGATGGGAGGGAAATGGCAAGATTCATATGGATCTGAGGGATATGCAGAATGATTAAGATCTAGGTATGGGTAGTGCAAGGGTATGGATAAAAATATGGTCAAGTTTGCATGGAGGTAGATGATGGGGGATGGAGATGAGAGCATAAACTAGTAATAGATATAAAAGGTTTTACCAAATGATAAATGGATAAGTGTTGGTTAAAAAAACTTACTTTTGTATGAGCTTGATGCCTGGTTGGTAATGGTGGGTGATCAAATGGAATGAACTTGATGTAGTTTTGGTGCTTCCCGGATGCTCCCTGAAGGTAGTGGTTGTGTGATTGCTTCAAGTACTAGCTATGGATGCTCTGATGTGTATACTAACATTGGTTCTGCTTGCATGCAGCTCTAGTTTCGTCAATTGTTCTCTAAATATGTGATTATCTCCCAAAAATGTGCCAACCTCGAAATAATATTATTTTTGGGATTAAATGGTAACTGACGGTGGTTTCGGCTTAACCAGCGGCGGTTAAGGGTAACCGGCGTCCGTTTAGGCGGGATTTCCTAGGTTTACTAAACTCGATAGATCCCCTTGATTTTCTAGGATCTCGTTTCGTTTACTCCACGGATTAGCATGGAAGCTTCCTTCTAATGGGAGGGAATGTGGTTAGAGGGAATGTAGGCATTGATTTTTAGGGTTTGGGTAGGTCTTAGTTAGTTATGGCAACTTACTAAGAATAGGTCTTAGGGTGAGGTGGCTTAATGAGGTGTCTAGGTGAGGTGGATATGTGGGCATTATCCCAATTAGGATATTTAAATAATAAATATGGTGAGGATAATGAATTAATTTAATTAAATTAATATTATAGTGGGGTGAAGGGGGCCATGGCTAGGTGGATGTGTTCAAGGTATTTATTTGATTGAGGGACCAAGGGGAGTATGACCTAATTTTAGTGTCTATATTTTGCCCCTTTTTTTGCGTAGCTTGTATTGGTAAGTGACGCTGAAAACAATAAGATGTGGTTGCCCCATGTGTGGGTGAATGTGATCCCCACAAACTAGGAACCGACAAGGCGAAGGTAGAAGTAGTGAGTGGTTTGATATAAAAGGTTTGTGATGAAGAGGAGGGTGGGTAACGGGGGAAAAAGGAAAAATGTCTACTTGGGTAATCTAGGTAATGGGTTAGGGTCAAAGGTAGTGACAGTCAAACACACACACACACGTATAAACTACAACACAGTACCAGGTTGAAGAGTAGGAAAACTCTACATTGTCTAAGGTCGATAGGTTTATCCAAACAAGGTGAAGTGATTCCCGTATGAAAGGTATAGGATATGGTCAGGAAACACGATGCAGGGTAGGTGCAGGAACGTTTAGGTATGTTCCGAACACCGAGGGTTGGGTTAGGATAAACAGTCATGGCAAGAGGCAAGGTAAGGTCATTAGGTCAATCAACATAGGTAACAGTGCCACAAGGTATAGTGAACACATGAGGTCAAAGGTCACTAGTGATGTTCCAGGTCTAAGAATATATGTCACGACACGGGTAGGGCCGAGTTATGGGTAAAATAATGAGTCCCCAAATTAGGACGAGGTTAGGTAGTAAATGATGAGGTCAGGAGGGTGAGGTGAATGGTCAGGGTAAGCATTGGGTGAGGGAAAAAAAAGTGATGGGCAGGGTAATAGGGTGAAATTATGGGCAATGTGGAAGAGAGGGTGACCGATGCCAATCAAGGGTAACCGACCATAGTAAGGTAGGGCACGTGATCGATGACGGTGAAGGTAAAACCAACGTCGGTTAGGTTAGGGATGTTATAAAAAGGAAAAATTCCATGTTTTTCAGAATCATTTGTCTCATGTGAAATAGAGGAAAATGACACGAGAGAGAGGGAAAGTTGGAAAGTGAGAGAGAGAGACTGGACTGAGTTGGTGAGCCACGTAGCGCATGATTAGTAGTTGAGAGGCGGGTCCATGAGATCAGATTGTTGGATTTTATTGGTTAGAGGTGAGGTGACAGATTGGTGATGGTAGAGGCCAGAGAGGGATCGGGCGGGCCACCGGTGCAGTGGCTAGATGTGCCACCACGACAATGGCAGCATGATGAGGTAAGCGTCAAACCTTTTTTGTGTTTTGTGAGATAGATTAGGTGAGAGGTCGGGTGGTGAAAAATTGGGTTTTGGGGGAATGAAATTTGAAATGTGGGAGGGTGAATTGGGTAGAATAGGAGCGGGAAAGAGGTAAGTGGGTGAATAGGGGTGGGATGTGGTTAAGGGGAAGTGTAGGTGAGAATGGGTGGGTAGAAGGGTTAGGAGAGGTAGTTTTTTTTTTTAGACGAGAGGGTTGGGGGTCACAGTTTTCACCACGACGGTGACCGATGTCACGGGTCGAGTTAGCTAGTGTCGGTAGTGTCAAACCGGTATCGGTCACAAAATAGGTGATGCCGGTTTAGGGGTGACTAGGGTAGGTTAGAGATAACGGCACCGGTTAGGTTTTGGAGAAAAAGGGGTCGAAAGGGCCCTAGGTCGAGTGGGTGAGATAGGGAAGGGTAGAATAGGGTGTGTTGGTGAAAACCTAGTATAGGCGGGGTGTAAAATGGGTATGGGGAAATGATAGTGGGTGAGGGTGGGGGGCGGGGAGAGAAAATGTGATAGGAAGGTAGGTTGGGAAGACAGAAAAGAGGTGAGACTGCGACATTAAAATTTTCCTCCGTAATTTCTATTTTATTAATGTATGTATTAGAAGATTAGGAATAGGATGTTGTTAATTGTAATTAGTAGTGGCGTCCAATAGAAGATAACGACGCCATCAAGAGTGCGCAGCCGCCAATAATGTAAAGTACGAGTACATCAAAGTACAATAGGAATGTTGTAAAAAGTAAATATTTGTTGTAAGTGGTCCGGTAATGTTAAAATGTCAAAGTTGGGATAAGTAGAGAAGTAGGGTCTACATGATTAGGAATTAGAAATATTATATTTGTAATAAGGACAAAGAGTGATGTCATAAAAATTTTGTATATTTAATTTGTGGAAAAGTCTAAAAAGGTGGAACCCATGTGAGATGATAAGGTTTATCTTATCTTAGAAGATAAGCCTACATGTAAAGGCAAGAGTTTAGGCATGGAATATGATTGGCTGGAAGAGATTTCCTATCCTATCTTAGAGATAAGGTGGATAACCCTGAATTCCTATAAATAAAGAGGCCACCCCCTCATTTAGCATAGAGAGAAGTAGTGAGAAATATTGTATGAGTAAGTGTGTAAAGGAAGCCATCATTTTGAAGGTGTGTTAAAGAAGCCATTAAGAGGTGTACTTGTGAAGTTTCTCCCATAGTTATTGTTTGAAGGCAAGTGAAGTTAATAACACTTGAAGAACCTCATGGGTGAGATCGTAACAATTTCATGTTGATATTATAATTTACACTGATATTTCAGATTTATCATTATTCCTTCTTATCATAGTCTATGGTATTCTTGTGTTATGTTTGTTGTTGTGTTTCCAGATTACATCCACCAAACTAAGAGCTGTGCATTAGTTAATAATCATAGACGAGGAGTTCCCGGTGAAGAATTATCATAGTGTCGGATTGGTGTTGACAAGACAGTGGGTATAGGTGAAGTGTCGTGGATGAGTATGGGTATGATGAAGGTAGATTAATTTGATGTTTGTATTGGATGCAGGGGAGAGATCAGCTATGGATGAGAGACTGGGTGCCACCCATACTCTTGAGAGTGTGAGGAACGGTGACAGCTTGAGGAGTGGCAAAGACGTGGAGGAGGTGGGCCTAATCGGGGTTTGACACTATCGGCATGCGGTCCAAGAGTTTGAGTCTCGATGATCGCTCTCACTGATAGATGGTATTCAGTGACCAACATGTTCCACCTATCGATGAGTGAGATGACAATCACCTTGGAGGATGTGTTTAGGATCCCGCGATTACCGATACCGGGATGCGGTGTGTACTCGATCTCCTCTAAGGCCTCTAGAGGAGTTGATGCTGATAGTGTTTGGGGAGGGACTAATAGACATAACATTCCATAGTGCCAGTTTGAGTTACTGGGGATGTACCTAGCCCATCCAGAGGAGACGAGGCTAGTTGTTTTATTGATGGAGGCAGTGTGCTATTTCACACTGTTGGATGTAGAGGGTGGGAGATTTCCCGCTCCCGATGGGGGTTTTACATGACATGGTGATGGATCAGACCTGCTTTTCCTGGGCACCAACATTCTTGGTGTAGTTAGATAGAGAGTTGTGGGCGTATGGGCATTTGCGAGCTTTTTATCATATGCTGCATCTTTTTACTACATTGTTGGGCCTATGAGCACATAGTTTGTGTGCGCCTAGTGGGTATGCCCCAAGTAGATGCATTTTCACCGAGATTGGTTCAGGTGGGGTATAGGCGATGGGTGCCCATGATTGGAGACTCATGATCGACAGGCTACACATGATGTAGTATATTACAGGAGTCTATCGAGGGGTTTTCCGGAGTGGACATCATATGGAGATCACATGTCTGTTATCCCTCATACATGTGGATGCATGATGAGATGGATGGCCTTCAACTACTGAGATGGATAGAGGGCGTCGTGCCGGGAGCATGAGATGATCCTAGTTGACATGGTTAGATGACAGTTTGGGATGCTACATGACATACCTCCACCTTTCCATCAATACAGTGAGATGATGTGGAGAGGCCATTACCTCTACCATAGCCGATAGTGCTTACAGGGAAGGAGGACCAGGTGATAGACCAGTAGATCGATGATGCTAGAGTGATGGAAAGATACAAAAATTGGTGGGTGGCTCATTTATGAGTAGCACCAACCAAAGGTGCAGGGCATTCGGATTTACCACTATCACGGTGCAGCAGAGAGACACCCTACAGGGGTAGGTGGCGACCTTGATTACCTAGTTGGGGATAGTGTAGGGGAACTTAGCCATTTCGAGGTGGAGGTTGCCAAGTTACATGCACAGTGGCTAGTCTTGAGCCGAGATGGCCTAGGGTGGAGATGGAGATGATGATGATGGTCAGGTGGCCACCCTACAGGCACATGTGACAGGGTTACAAGGCTAGTTAGCCATGACACATGCACAGATTGGGGCCTTACATGCCCAGATATAGGCATAGGAGTAGAGGCCGATGGGGCCACCACACAGACATCGAGATAGGGTCCTAGTTCACAAGTAGGGTGGGGACAGTTCCCACAATGTAGGCACAGGTCGAGGTGATGGGACCACCACAGACAATACCCATATCAAAGTTGTTGGAGGTGAGAGATGAGGCCCAATATTATTAGGACCAACTGATGGCGAAGGGACAAATTATGTATCGTATGCCGAGTATAGGGCACAACAAGCCTCTAGCGAGAGGACCAGATCACGCACCCATAACGTGGAGAGCACAGGGGGCCATCGAGCCCTAAGACATGGTTAGGGTGAGGCCACCAGTTCACAGAGGCCAGTTCCAATTGATGTACTAGCAGGGACCCAACCACCACCCATGATGGGTGGGGAGATGTTAGTAGGTTGTCTAGACAGGGGCCGAGGAGGTAGAGGGGATAGGCAAGATAGATATGGAGGATGTCCACCGAGATGATGCCTAATATATGGCTCTCAATTTTGATGTAGTTTTGATTTTGATATATACCGGCCTGTGTGCCGAGAGTTATTATATTTTTGATCATATACTAGCCTGCGTGTTGAGAGTTATTATATTTTTGATCATATAATGGCCTGCGTGCCAACGATGGTGAGGATGTATATGAGAGTTTTGAGAGACTAGATTATATACACCGGCTTGCATGCTAAAGACATTTGACAGTTATGTATATGGATATTGTATTTATATAGATGATGATGATTATGGGCATTATGTGTTTGTGTTGATAACATTTTATTATTATGCATAGATGGACTTATGGTAGGTGTGTTAGGCATGGTTGAGTTAGGTCATAGGCATGGTTGAGTCAGGTTGGTGTTTTAGGTAGGGTGGAGTCGTAGGTCATGGTTTTAGGAATGGATTGAGTTAGGTTTTGGTTGTAATTCATTAATATTTGTAATGAATGAGATATGAGTCACTTTTAAGAGTTTTATAATACATGCATGATGTTGGTAAAGAAATGGTAGTCATAATAAATGTATGTTGTGATGATGATAAAAATGTCAAGCAACTTGTTGTTTGTTTGGTTTAATTTCCAATTTTTGATATAAAAAGGAAACTAAGTAGGGTAGAATGTGATTTAGGAAGATGAAAGATGAATGGGTTAGGGTAGAGAGTGGTCGAGCTAACCTCCAAGGGCCCCATGCCCTCGGAGTGCTGCCTACATAGTCCCGGTGAAAAAGGACCTCAGGCCGATGTAGTTCTCCCATAAGCTAGGGAAGAATATGAGGAGATATGAGAATGAGATGGTAGGTTGTAGGCATGATTTGAGTTTAGGTCTGTTAGGTATGGGTGAGTTGTGGGCAAATTGGTATAGGTGATTTTGATTGTGGTAGAAGAAGAAGATTACCCCAAAGGTAAGCGTTGAGGACCAAGTCCTGTATAAGGTAATCAATACGTAATAAAGAAGGCTAAAAGATAAGAGGGGGCAAGAAAGGCCTGATTGGTTAGGATCATACTGAGTAGGTCATACCTTGGAGGAGGTGATGGACGTAAGACCCTAAAAGACATTGCATGATTGATTGTTCTAAGGGTGAAAAGTAGTCACATGATCACCAAATGTCATGGTTTCTAAGAGGTCCCTTGAGGTAGTAGGAAATGGGAGTGCGAATGGTGAGAGGGGTGAAAGGTGGTTAATTTTTATATGGTATGAGGTAGCATGCTCTTTGGGTAAGAGATCCAAGGTCACAATGGGCAATTCCATGACTAAAAGGCTTTCTGTGTTGACTGATATTTGAGATAGACTGATCGATGTGGGAAGTCTATATGGGATGAGAAAATTAAATCCTTGAGGTCTTCGTGAAGCTGATCGATGCGGGAAGCTTCAGATTCTCTCTTTTTTTTTTAAAGAGCTTTACATAGTTGTCCTTTGAGGGAGCATTCTATTTATAGCAATGATTGTAGAGAGGAAGATGTCCTTTTGAGGGAGTCATATTTTTATTGGAAGTTTGACTCAAGGAGTTGGATCCCATGTGAGGGATTTGAAGTCATGGACAAGACCAAGGTGAAGAATAGGATTCTTGTTCAGAAAGTAGGGTGAAATGACCATGGGATCTCATCTAAAGGTAGACAAAAAGTATCCATGAGAATCATGCTATGTGTAGTGTTGTGGTACACATATTAAGAGAAGATAAAAAGTGATGGGTACACACATGATTCTTATTTAATCATTGGTGAGGTGTAAGAAGTGGATAGCACTCAAGGGACGAGCATGGAAAGAGGAAAAAGGTGAGGTAGGACTAAAAGTCAACAATAGTAGAATGGTCAAAGATGCAAGGCATTAAGGGGCTCAGGTTTGGGTTTACCATCAAGTGAAGATAAATGATAAGCACCTGATCCATAAGTATGGGTCACGATGTATGGTCCAAGCCAATTAGGAGAAAATTTTCCCCATTTACTTTTTTCTACTTTAGTTACATGTTGATTTTCTTTCAGGACGAGATCACCAACGTGAAAGGTTCGTTCATGGACACATTTATCATAGGCACATTTGATACGTTTTTGGTAAACTTGAAGATGATCAAGAGCATTAAGACGACGACATTCATCTAATAACTCAAGTTGTGCTAAATGGTCCTGATGAAAGTCATCATCATTGAGCATGTCATGAAGAGAAATGTGGAGTGAGGGGATCTGGACTTTGAGAGGTAGAACAACCTTTACCGTAGACCAGAGAAAAAGGTGTAGTAGCGTAGTGGAAGTGTGAATACTAGTGCGGTATGCCCACAAGGAAAAAGGAATGTGTGTATGCCAGTCCTTCCCAGTATCATTAACCACTTTCATGAGAATTTTGTTCAAGGTTTTTTAGTGGATTTGGCTTGGCCGTTGGTTTGTGGGTAATAAGGTGATGAGAAACTTAGCTGAATGCTTGGCGTCACAATTTTTTTGCAAGGTCTTACTTTTGAATTTTTTTCCATTATAAGTGATGAGGTGATGAGGAACACCAAAGTGACAAATGATGTGATGATTGATGAACTCACATATTTTCTTGGCTTTGTGGAGATGAGTGGTATGGATTCAACCCATTTTGTGTAGTATTTGGTAGTGGTGATGATCCATTGATGTCATTGGGAAGAATGGGGATTGATCTCTCCAACAAGATCCAAACCCCATTGAGAGAAGGGCCAAAGGTCACGAGTGACCTGTAAGGCATGACTGGGTGTATGATGAAGGTTAGCATGTTGTTGGCATTTTACACAACGCTTGATGTAGTCGCAACAATCATGGTTAAGGGTCACCAGTAATAGCCTAGGAAAAGAATACGCTTAGCAACAACAAGGCCACTAAAGTGACCTCCACATATGCCATCATGAACTTCCTTAATGGTATAAGGAATTTTAGAACTCGTGAGGCATTGTAAGAGAATACCATAAAATCCACACTTATAGAGGAGGCCCCCATGATGATGTAATGAGAGACCTTTTTAAGGAAGGCACATTGTCCATTATAGGTGAGATCAGGAGGTAAGATGGAGAGAGAAAGATAGTGGAGTATTGTTTATACCAAAGGTCACTCGGGTCCAGGGTGATGGTTTCGATGGAGTAAATGTCACGAGGTAAATAAGAGGGTGATTGGAGTCATTGTATGGTGACAAATATTTTAGAATCGGCAAGTGAAGCGGGTATTTGAGAAGCCAAGCAGGCCATGGTATCGGAAATTTTTGGTTGAACGTGGGATGGTTTGAAGGGCGTAATGGTCAAAGGTGGTCAAAAGTATGTCTACATGATGTTTATACTTTTGAAGTATCTCATTACGACATTGGTATATACCATTGACTTGGTTTATGACCAATTGAGAATCACCAAAGATGTTGATTGATTTGACATCTAGGGCGTAGGCAGCTTGGAGACCTAATATGAGTGCTTCGTATTCGACAATATTGTTGGTACAATCAAAATCGAGTTTGAAAGACAAAGGCATGGGTTCACCATCAAGGGAATGAGGATAACACCAGCCCCACCCCCATGCTGACACTTGGAACCATCGAAGAAGAGTGTCATTTGGTAAAGCGGGTTCGTCAAGGAAAGGGTAGCAATTGACTCATCTGGAAAGTCAAAATTAGAGGGTTGATCCCTAGAAATAGGTGCATCGGCCAATTGGTCGATGATATCTTGGCCCTTAATGGACTTTTGATGGATGAATTTGAGGTCGAGGTCGGCCAAAAGCATAAGCCAACATGCGGCATGCTGATTTTGATAAGGTTTGGCATACATGAAGTGTAAGGGGTCGGTGTTGGTCACAACATAGGTTTTGTGGTTGAGTAGGTAATGGTGGAGTTTTGTGGCAACAAAAACTAAGGCTAAGAAATTTTTTTCGGGATGGGTGTATCGGGTTTGTAGTCCAAAAGAGTATGGATTATGTAATAAACCACCTGCTCCCTATGTTGTTCATCATGATGAGTGAGCATGGCCCCCAAAGAGTGATCGGTAGCTGAGATGTATAGGTAGAAAGGTTGATCGTCTTTAGGTGGAATGAGTATGGGGGTTGAAGAAGGTATTGTTTTAAGGCCTCAAAAGCTTTGTGGAAATCATCATCCCATTTAAAGGAGACATCCTTCTTGAGAAGGTGATGAAATGGTTGACAATCGATCAGATAATTGTGAAATGAAATGGTGAATAGATTGCAACTTACCTTGCAGGCTATGAGTTGCCTAAGGTTAGTGGGTGGAGGAATTTCTAGAATGGCCTTGAATTTAGTAGGGTCAACTTCTATACCACGTAGGGAAATGATAAATCCCAAGAGTTTTCTGAGAGGACCGTGAAGACACACTTCTTGGGCTGAAGGTGAACACAATATTTAATAAGGTGGTCAAAGATGGTTTTAGGATGGTGAGGTGCTCGGAGTGGCGTTTAGATTTGGCAAGGAGATCGTCCACGTAATCTTCCAATATATGATGCATGATGTCATGGAAGATATAAGTCATAGCCCGTTGATATGTGGCACCAACATTTTTAAGGCCAAAAGGCATGACTCGATAGTAGAAGGTCCCCAAGGGGTGATGAATGTGGTTTTGTGTTGATCCTGGGGCAAGTAAGATTTGGTTATAACCGAGAAGCCATCCATGAGTGATAGCATCTCGTGACCAGTGGTAAGGTCAACCAATTGGTCAATACCAGGTAGAGGAAAGTCATCTTTTGGGCAAGCTAGATTGAGGTCATGGAAATCATGCAAATGCAGAGTCCCCTATCGCCTTAGTGATAGGGACAATGTTAGAAATCCAATGAGGATAATCAATGGGTAATATGAAGGAAATGGAAAGAAGGTGCTTGAAGTTCTTCTTTGACAAGAAGGGCAATGCGAGGGTGCATTTTCCTTAGCTTTTGTTTTGACGGGCTTGGCATCGGGAATGGTTATGATATTGTGGACCACTATGGTGGGGTCAATACTAGGCATGTCTATGCATAAGACCAAGTGAAAAGTGCATGGTTATGGTTTTTGAGAAAAGAGGTGATGGCTTCTGTTCAACAACATCTAAAGATTGACCGATCTTTAGGATGTGTGGGTCATCCTGAGTATGAATGTTGATCTCGATAGTCGATTCATTCAACATGGTTTGCATCTCAGAGGGTAATGACCGATGAATATATGAGTCTTCTACACCAAGGTAGGTGAGTATAGATTCATCATCCTGACATTGAATGATGTTAATCGAAGGTGTATCATCATCGATCATTTTAGGATATAGGAAGGGAAGAGAGGAGGGAGCCTCACCCTCACATTGATAAGTTAGAGGCCCCAAGGAGATGGTGTTTATGAAAAAAAAAGTTAGGAGGAATGGATTTTGGGTCCATCGACTCATCGGTGAAGGTGGTGATGGTGGTGAAGAAGGTGGAGAAGGGCTGATGTCCTCGATGAGTTCAATGCGAGCCTTCTTGGTAGGTGGTTCAACAAAGCCGATACCACTACGGTTGTTATGTTTATGGGTAGTACATGGAATAACAAGTATGGTGACCTTGCTCATAAAATCCAAAACCAAAACCCTTCCACACACATCGGTGTAGGAAGGTGTGGGAAAAATGGTGATTGGTGAGTGACTGGAAGTCAGCGGAAAATGGGTGGGTTTGTGATGGTGGTTTGGTGTGTAAGTGGTAGTATCAAGTCCCCATAGGTGAGATTAGTATGAAGGTGGGAGGACCATAAAGGAGGTTCTCTCCTATATGGTGATCATAATGAGGGTGTTGGTGAAGACTTCCATACTCTTGTGGAGTAAGGAATGTGTTGACACTATATAGGTGATACTCCCTAGAGTGAGGCGTTGAAAAATGCCTTCCAAGGGATCGGTGGTTGGTATGTGGGTAGCTGGAATAGATGATGTGTCAGAGGTCGATGTGGAGGTGGAGCTAATGGATTGGGAGGCTGATGGTTGGCCGTGGAGGTTGTGGTAGTGGTAGGAATGGAGGAGGCATGTGTGGTTGAGGTAGCGGTTGTACATTAGTAAGTGGAGGTGTAGGTGAAGTGGTAGTGGTCGTGGAGGTAGATGCCTTAATGGGTATAAGCACGTCATTGGGTCAGTAAAGCATGTTGCATGTTTTAAAAGGTGATGGATCAGCTGGAATAGTATAGGTGTGTCCTTCATGCTCAAACTTTACACAATGATGCAAAGTGGAAGGAACACAACCCATGACATGAATCTAGGGTCTGCCAAGCAACAGGTTATATTGGAATTCCCCCTCCAAGATGTAAAATAACTCTGGAATAGTGTGAGGGGCCCACGTGAACATGGAGGATGATGGTGCCTAGTGTAGAGGTGATAGCATCATTGAATGAATGCAACATGATAGGATGTTTATGCATGTAATTGTCAGGTATGCACATTTGAGCAAATGCATGGGATGAAATGATATTAATGCTAGTGCCCCCATCAATCATGACACGTCATACACATGTATATCATCGATGTGGATAGAGATGAAGAGAGTTGGGTCTGGATCATCTGTTTGGTGCGGTGCGATCTCTTCCTCTGAGAAGCTAAGGGAGGCTACTTGGTGAGTAGGTTGAGGTGTGGATAAAGGTGGAAATTTGGTGAGAGAGGCTACATGATGGGGTGTGATAATGGAGGCTATGGGTGTAGGGTCATTGGGTAAAACCTCAATAGATTACAGGACCTCCATGAGAGCTTGACGATGGGATTCGAGGTTTGGATGAGGTCATATAAGGACATTTTGAGGGGGGATTGGTGTAGTTGTTTGAGCATCACGCGGTGTGTGACCCCATTAGAAATAGGATATGTGGGGCCACGGATAGTGATTTTAGGTGTGGGTGTAGATGATATGTTGGGTATAGGATTGGTTGGTGAGTCAGTTGCCTTTTCCTTGCCTTTGTCCTTCTGAGCATGGGTAGCAACGTGGATCATGTTGATCTGAGGTGGGGAGGTAGGTGAGGTAGGTGAGCCATGAAAGGTATGGTGACATGAAGGGAAAAATCCCAATGGCGGGAAGGAGCCTTGTGAGATGAGCTGGGCACATCGACATTTGGGTGGAGGTTTGGTGAGGTCATTGATGCAAACCATGTTAATTTCAAATCTTGGAGGTGGTTCTAGGAGCTGTGGGGGTAAAGGTCTAGGTCGTTGAGTAGGCAGTGAGGGAAGAGTTGTGGGAATGGGTGTTGGTGAAATGGGGTCCTCATCAAGAAGGTCATCATCATCAAAGTTTTCTTGGAGGGACAACTAGATAAGAATGATTTTTCAAAGCCTTACAGTTCTCCACATCGTGTCTGGCACACGATGGTAGGCACAAATTTTAGTGTCATCAAACCCTTTGGCTTGGGTTTGAGAGGGTCATAAGGTCTGAGTGGTGGTAATGTGATGACAGAAGTCTCAAGGAGGTTGGTTAAGATTTTGGCATAGGACCCTGCTAGTGGGTCGCAATGGGAAGTGAAAGTGGGTTTGGGGTGTAGGTGGCTGATTGTTGAGGAATGGTCTTTGCAGGAGGGGGAGTGGGTGAGCTATGGTTTTGGGTGTTGGTGTGGTCTTGGGTGTTGGTCGTATTTGTTTGGGTAGGGGTATGGTAGATGAATTGGAGGGTGTATGGTTGTTTTGACTACCTTATTGGAGGGTAGTGGATTTTTGTCCTTAGGTTGTACCTTCTTGGGTAAAGGTGATATATGGTGCACATGAGATCTAGAGGGAAAGGTGGATGGGGAAGAGGGTGAGTTACCCATGGGGATAATGGAGGTGTTGTGAAGGTAGATGGTGTGGGTGTGTGTAGGGGTGTGAGGGAAAGAGCGAAGTGTAGTGGGTAGTGAAGGAGTAATCGATGGTATTAGAGGTATGGGTGGTAAAGATGTTGCAGATGTGGGTGGAAGTTGTGGGTGCTTGGGTATGTTTGAGGTTTGTAATGGAGGAATGGGCTGTTGTGTTTTTGGTTTACCGGTGGGTGGAGGTTTCTTACCCGTGTTAGAAGGACGAGGTCCTAAGATAGATGAAAGAGGGTGAAGGTGAAGAAGGTGTGATCGGTGAGGTTGGAGTATGAGATTTATGGAGTTGGTTCTTCTATTTGGGTGTCGGAGTAGGTTTGGTATTGACTTTGGAGGATGTAGCTAAATCTAGTTTGATAGGTGGATGAATAAGGTTGGTGGTTGGGGTGACCCCTAAGGTAGTAATAGGTTTAGTCGAGGAAGATGATGTAGGTGTGGGTTTGGATTTAGGTGTATGTTGGGTTATGGGTAAGGGTGTGTGTTGAGCTATGATGGGTGTCGTGGAAGAAGTTGTGATAGAGGAGGTTGTGTTTGGTTCAATTGGCTGAAATATCTTTGGGTAGATAGTGGAAGTGTCAGCAAGTTGCATCTACATTTGCATTGAGACAGGAAGTAGAAGACGCCCCCAAAGTAAGGCTCTATCCACATAATCTAAGTGATCGGCTAAGCATGAGAACAACACATCTGTAGGTGAGGTTGATGAGGACCTAATGGAAATTCCCGTGAAATTTGTCTTAGAGATGGGGAATTTGCTAGCTTCGGCTTCCGTGGGTAAGAGAGTCGAAAGTAAGTCTATAGGATCTTGGGTAGCTGATGGAGAATGATCACCTAGAGGAAAAGGTATCTCTACTGGGTCTTTGATAGGTGGAGGAGATGATGGGTGCTCCTCTATGGGTGGAGGAGATGATGGGTGCTCCTCTGTGGGTGGAGGAGATGGTGGGTACTCTTCTGTGGGTTGGAGAGGTACTGTGGGTGACGACTCTCTAGGTGGAGAAGCCAAAGGTGAAATAGTCTTGATATTAATGGAAGGCTCCTCCATGGGTGATGAAGGAGGTGAAAGGTGTTCCTCTATGGGTGGAGGAATAGGTGAGGTGGGTTCCAATGTAGAAGGAGGACTTTGGGCTAGAATTTCCTCTATGGAAGGAATATGAGGTAATTGGGCAGCATCAGGTGTATCGCTGAAAATAGCATGGACCTCATGGGTATGGCTATCATGAGTTGAAGTCTCTCCAGTTTGATCAGAAGAAGGGGCATGATTAGGAAAGGGTTTCTTGAAGATATGTAGGTTTTGATTGGTAGGTGCATTAGGATTATCCAAGGTTAGCTCACCTTTCTCGAGCATTTCTTGGACAATGTTTTTGAAGGTGATGCAATTGCCATCACTATGACCCTTTACTCGATGGTAGTTGCAGAAGTCGTGCTCTTTATACCACGTGGGTGTGGGGTGAGTAGGGTCAAAACCTAGTGTGTGGTTTCATGGGAGGAAGGGTGATGGCCCCACTTTGATGAGCTTCTCCAAGATAGAAGAATAAGGTTCCCCAATTGGGGTATATTTCCATTGTTCCCATCTGAATTGAAAAGTCTGAATGGGTGAGAGATTAGATGAGGGGCTAGCTTGATTTGATGGATGAGTTGGATGGCTTTGAGTACCACTGCGTTAGCGGTCCCCTTGGCCTTTGAATAATTGTTTTGTGGTTTTGAAGAAGAAGAGGTATCATTTGACTTGAATGCCGAGTTCTTATTGCGTAATTGGATTTTCTTCTCTTCAATAGCCCGAATCTCTAGCTTTTGTGCCATGGTGAATGCTTTCATCGAAGGTTCGGAAGGTTTGAACCTGCAGGGTGGTGAGATATGCCTAGCACAAGCCCATGTGAAGAGTTTGATGAGTTTGGTTTGCGGTAGTTGGAATGTGAGTTGATTGATCAGGCTACGCCAACGAGCAACAAAAATATGATAGATTCATCATCATACTAACATGCGTAGAGTATAGGTCAGTCATGGTAACCTTCTTAACGATATTAATGGAGAAGTGATCCAAGAAGGCTTGGGCTACCTGATTAAATGAGAATATAGAGTGTCTAGGTAACCCACTATACCAATCTAATGGGTCAGTCAGAGACATGGGAAAGGTCCTCAGGAGAAAAGCATCATCATGGGTGATTAGATAACACCCATGTTTGAAAGACCACAAATGTTGTTGCGGGTCTTCTTTGCTATTGAAATGGTTGAATTTAGGCATTTCCCAATGCATGGGATATGGATGGATAGGAATGGATGGATGTATAGGCTCATTACAAATCTCATCGTAGGTGAGAGTGTTGCGGGAGCAGAAACCGATGCCTCCAATGTCTACATCTTGTCCATCATTAACTTAATTAGGTCATTGGTAGGTTGTGATGGATGGGTGACTCTGTAGCATAAGAGGGTTGGTGTTGGGCATATAATGGGGTGGCATTCCAGTATATGGTGCTGCCATATAGGTAGATTGAGAAGAAGGCAAGTGAAATAGGGGTACGTATTACCAGAGTGAATAATAGATGAAACAAGAGGCTGCTGATAGTACGTATATGGAGGTGGAAGGGTCGTGGTGACCCTAGTGGCAATGGGGGCTAAAGATTGTGGAATAGAAAGGATGACGTTTTGAAAAGGGGTAGGGGTCACCAACACCGGGGTGGTTGTGTAGCTATGGGTATATGCGAGACAATAGGTGGATGAGGTTGTGTTTTAGGTGGTTGGTGAAGGTATAGTGGATGTGGCGGGTGCAATGGATGTAGCAAGATGCGGTAGTCATAGTGGGTATAGGCCTAGCTATGAAATGACTGGGGGTAAGGTAGATGTGGGTAGCACGGAGCCAGATGGGGCTGACGCAGGAGTGGGAATGAGAGTCGGGGGGATAGATACGGGCATGTCGTATATCAACTGACCCGAGGCATCTCGAGTGGATGAGTGGGAAAGGTAAAACTGCAAGGTGGTAGGATTTTGGTCAAGGAGTCGTGTGAACTCCTCGTCTCAGTAGTGATAGAGATAGGTTGGATAGGTTCCATGGCTGGTGATAAAATGGAAGGTGGTGAAGGGCTAGGTGGGAGTGGTTGAAAACTGGTGGAATATGAGGGCATTCACTTGGCTTCGGGTCAGCACCATGTGAACAGTCTTGATGGTTGGACTATTTTTTTGTAAATGACACAAAAACAATATAAAAATAGGATAGGATAAATAGGTGGTAGTAGGTGGATTGGGGTTAAAATGTCAACTAGAAAATGACATAGGCTAACCAATGCCGGTTAGGTTAAACTAACACCGGTCACAAGTAAACCTTTCGGTCACTGTGGAAAGTGGACAGTTGGTCAAAAACAAGGTATAAGGCCAAATTTTCTAGGTATGCCAAATATTGATGAGACTTACCAGGTCAATGGATATGATAAGAGTGACAGAGACTCTAAACAACTAACGAAGGGGAATAGGTGTCCTTTTTGGGTTGGTTAACAAAAAGAACAGTGAACCGATGTCGGTTGGGTAAAACCGATGATGGTCAGAGGGTAACCGACGATGGTCATGGACCGACACTGGTTACTGTGAAATTGAAACAATGATGAAGAAAAATGTGGTTGTGAGTTAAAATTAATGTGGAATCAAACCCAGAATCTGAGAATGATGAGAATATGGTCCAAGCACACTCAGATGAAGCTGGAATACACCAACTGTGATGAGGAGCGTGCAAGGAGAAATAAGAAAAATGAAGAGCGTGACCTCTCACCTCAAAATGCAAGCCAAGCAGAAACACTAAGAAAAATATGATCCTAAGAGTGCCTTTTCTATTATGTTTGTTTAGCTTATGCTATTTTAAGGACTGACTCATGAACTGTAGAATAGATTTTTTTGGTGAGGATGGCTTCCTATAAAGAAGGAGATCTACAGGAGAGGTTTTAGGTATGTTATGGTGGGGGGGCCGTCCTCTGATGGGGTACTGGATAGAGATAACTAGCAAGGGGTGCCCCATTGTGCCGTGATCGTGTGATCACCTACAACTTCTTTCTAGGTGAGATGTTGTTTAAGAATGTGTATATTTTTAATTTGTGGTGTTTGGATAAGACTAGAGAGAGAGAGAAAAGAGAAAGAAAGTGCTTTTCTATGATTCATTTGTCAACCATCAGTTGGGAATGACTTCAGCATATAGGTTGCCCTCAATTAATGTGAGCTAATGCAAAAAAAATAGAATGAAATGCAATGATTTTTAAACCCAAATCAAAATGTAGAATTTGATGCCACAAATAGATGAACAGGAGAAGGGATGCTCTTTCACTAATGCGATACTAATGAAAGGGAAGAAATGTTCATTTTAAGCACCAAAATATGATTGCTTTTAGACAATAGAAGAGAAGAAGATTCTAGGGGAGAAAGTTTAATGTAAGAAATTTTTAGAAAAGAAACAAACATACAACGTTTTCACCTAGAAATGAAAGAATGCAAAGAACCCCGAATGGGTCCCACCGGGTGTGCCAAAATGTTTCACCTGATTCTAGAGCATTTCTTGAATGTTGATGAAACAAATAAGGGTAATGGGTTAGGAGGAATACCTATTGAAATGTTGGTTGTAGGTTGTTTGCGTGTATGACTTCTGAATCCATGATCATGAGAGCTTCCTTTTTGCTTGGAGGAACTACCTGAAATGGAACACAAGACCACCAAATAAAAGTTAAACAATATATGTAGTGGATTACCTAGCATGTGCTAGATCCGGGAAGTGTGATACTTCCTAGATGGTTGTCAATCCATTGTTTAAAGCAAATTAATGCGAGAAATAAAGGAAATCCTACTGTAGTTAAAATGATTTAGGTATCTCATTCATCTACAATAAGAAAATTCATTCACAACAGGCTAAGGCTATGATTGAATCTGAAGGTCAAGTCTTGTCAAGGTATTGGTATTTAGTCAGGGTGAGATTTTGGGTGGTTTTGGGTATTTGGTGGAAGTTTAGGAGCTCTGTTCTTGGTTTTTGGTAAAAGACACAGAGACCGACGTCGGTCTAGTATGACCGGTATCGGTTTAGGCTAACGGTGATGGTTGTGGGTAATCCAGCGTCGGTATGGTTGGGGGTATAGAAACTCAATAAAACTTGGCTAGGTGATAGATCTGAGATTAGATGAAGATGGAAGGGCAATGGCAAGATTCGTATGGATCTGAGGTATGCACATGAATGATTAAGGTCCAGGTATGGGAAATGTAAGGGTGTGGATAAAAATATGGTCAAGTTTGCATGGAGGTAAATGATGGGGGATGGAAATGAGAGCAGAAACTAATAACAGATGTAAAAGGATCTACCAAATGATAAATGGATAAGTGTTGGTTAACAAAACTTATTGTTTGTATGAGCTTGATGCCTAGTTGGTAATGGTGGGTGATCAAATGGAATGAACTTGATGTAGTGTTGGCACTTCCCGGATGCTCCCGTGAAGGTAGATGGTTGTGTGATTGCTTTGTGCTTGGCTATGGATGCTCTGATGTGTATACTAATGTTGGTTCTGCTTGCATGTAGCTCTGGTTTCGTCACTTGTTCTCAAAAGATGTGATTATCTCTCAAAAATGTGCCAACCTCGAAATAAGGTTATTTTTGGGATTAAATGGTAACCGACGGTGGTTCAGCTTAACCGGTGGTGGTTAAGGGTAACCGGCGTCGGTTAGGGTGGGATTTCCTAGGTTTACTAAACTAGGTAGATCCCTTGATTTTTGGGATCTTGTTTCATTTACTCCAGTGGATTAGCATGGAAGCTTCCTTCTAATGGGTGGGAATGTGGTTAGAGGGAATGTAGGCATTGATTTTTAGGGTTTGGGTAGGTCTTAGTTAGTTATGGCAACTTACTAAGAATAGGTCTTAGGGTGAGGTGGCTTGATGAGGTGTCTAGGTGAGGTGGATATGTGGGCATTATCCCAATTAGGATATTTAAATAATAAATATGGTGAGGATAATGAATTAATTTAATTTAATTAATTAAATTAATATTATAGTGGGGTGAAGGGGGCCATGGCTAGGTGGATGTGTTTAATATAATCTAGATCGACATTGTAAATACAAGTAAATGAATGTAATAAACAAGTATGGAAAATGACCCAAGCAACTAATCTAATGAAAGAAGAAACCCTAATATGCAAGAGAAGTATGGAAGTGACTTAGCTGATTTGAGGAGCTTATGGATAGTGTCGCAGAATAAACACAATAACTTGGAAGCAAGAATGAATGTGCAAAGGTCCTAAAAAGGATAGATTTAGACCGGCTCTTTGAACTGGGGTGCCTGTGGGTTCCCGGTCTCGTAGTCCGGGTTCTCTAGTCAGTATAGGAGGTCCAAAAATGAGTTTTACAAGTTCGAAAGGTGGTACAAAACCCTTGTTGTGTGTCACATTAGATTTGATGCACTGCTGCGTCAGGTGTCACTGATAATCCAAGATGAAAGAAAGACTTGCAAGAGACCACAAGAAGTATCAAAACCTTAAAAAAAAAAAGAATGCAAATGAATGGGTCGATTGACCTTAGCTACCATAATAGTGGGCTTACTAACTAAGTGTTGCACTACATTTCAGACCCAAATGTAGTTCTAGTGTGTGTGTGTGTGTGTGTGTGTGTGCATCATGTGCCCTAGGTTCTCTTGTGCCAATCACACTTTGTGAAGTAGTGAGCAATAACTAGATGTAAAAATGTAGTAGAATGGTGGATGGAATAGAATAGAATCCCCTCCTATGCTTGTGTGATGTAGATGAACTAGCCTTGTCCTTTGTGATGGAGCTAAGTGAATGCAAATGATCTCCAAATGCCTTAGATGAATGTAACCCTAGGTGGATGATAGTAGTGACTTGGGCTTGGTCTCATAACTTTATATTTATAGGGTTTTCTTGATCTAATTTCATAATTAACCCTAAAATGGCCGACCACCAAAAAGATAAGAAGCTAAAATAACTTGAAAGTGCCCAAAACATGGTGGGAAAGTTCAAAAGTATCGGGGTGCCTTCGGTGGTACGGGGTGTCCGTGGGAACCCCAAGATTAGCCTAGTGCTCCAGTCAAAGCTAAAATGACATAAAATGATGAAAGATGACTAGGTATGTGGGTGCAAGAGCTTGGGAATGACGAGATAAAACAAAGTAAGATGGCCAAAAGATGAGGTTTAATTAATAATTTATTCACTCAAAAACCTTCTAAATAGTAGTATGAGATCGAGACTAAATAATGCCTAAAGTGCATGATTTTGTGTCTAAATTTTCCCTCACTTTATGTTGGTGAGCGAAATATCGATAACATAAACTAGATATAGATGTGTACCTGATGTCCATGAATATTGTAGTATAAAATGCACTGAAGGACTAGACAAAGAGTGGAATGAAAAAAAGATGATTGAGCATGGAAACTAAAGATGAAAAAGCACAAAAACATTGATGAGAGTGAACCTAGGGTAGAAACACGAGTGTAATTGCCGATGTGTTTGATGTACCTGCATGGTTAGTATAGTGTGTGCAACCAAAAATGTTTTTGTTGACATTTTTTTTGTTTTTGTTTCCCCCATTTGACTGTTTGCTTCTCATACGGTTGAAGCTGAGGAAAAAATGATCAAGTAGTAAAATATATAATGCAAGTAAAAGATGCATGTAAAAGTATGTAAATGTAAAATACACAAATGAAAAAGTGTAAATGGAACATGCGCATATGATCCATGTTGAGAAAGAGAGTGTAGAAGGATATCCTGATCTTTGCATGGGTTTTTTGGGCGATCCGATGCCATAGGCCAAAGAAGTGTAGGAGCAATTACATGTTGTATCCTCCAACATGTAAGCGCAAGACATATGGTTCAAATGGGAAACTAGTCACTCCCTCTCAAGGTAATTCAAATTACCCAAATAGTTTGAACAATAAAAATCAAGGACCTAAGGTCCTTAATCAAAATCATGGTGCTATGACGGACAATGTGATTGATCAATCAAAATCTAAATGTTATTAGCACAAATAATGCGAATAACGGAAATAACAATGCGAACACAAAGAATCAAAGGCGTAATAACTTCACTTCTTCTATTAATGTAGTCAACTTTAGTTTCCATCCTCTACCTCCTCAACGGGTCCAAGCCTAGGGCCCAATTCAATACCCAAACCAATATCCGAACCAGTTTCCAAATCAGTATCAAAAGCAAGGCCAAAGGTCTCCAAACTTCCACTATAATAACCAATAACAAAATAACAACATGAACTATGGGATGCAAAAAAATAGAACTAAATACCTTGTGACTACAATCCCAAATTATATTTTGGTTTCCATAGGGTTATAGGACACGATGCTCAGACATACCGTGATTGTAATAAATTCATACCATGGCTTCCAAAGGACCAGAGATAAATCTTCATTAAGATGTTCTTGGCTAATCCCACTGTACTATGCATGCAAAACACTCACATGGGGCATGTTGCTCCACAAAATGTTGTTCTTAGGATTTACAAAGACCCCTTCCCAACACATCTTGAAAATGGGAAGCTTAATCCTCATGGTACCAATAAGGGGGATCTTGTAGGAAACAATGATCACGAAGCCTCTACGTCTATGGATCCTCAAGTAGCTCCTCCTTTGGACAACCGAAATCAACCTAAGATTGTAGGCCTAGTTGAGTTAGAAATGGAACCGTAAGTCCTTGTGGTGAATTACACGCGTGATTATTCTTCGCAACCTCTCCTTGTTTATCCCTCAATGTTAGATGATACACCAATATCTCCTAAGCCAGTAGGAGCCTATGATTTGATCACATATCTGACTAAGACTTTTTCCCACATTTCCTTTTGGATTTGTTAAAGAATTCCCCTATGTATTGATCTGATTTATTAGAAGTGCTAGGTCTTGGCCACCTGATCCACATCACCCCTCCTCCTGGAGGCCCAAATCAATCACATAGACTTCGATGTCTATCCCCCTGGGGCATCCCTGAGTGAGATTTCATATTTGTGTTATTGATGCTAAGCTAGCACGGAGAGGAAATCCACGTTATATTTTGCAGTTTGGATTTATAACAATTATGTTAAGCAAGTAATGATCGATGATGGTATTTTTGTTAATATAGTCCCTTTCTCATTCTTACAAAAGTTAGGTAATGGGGAAACAAACCATTTATTAACAAAAACACGTTGAGAGGTTATGATAGCCTTAAGGAAACATCCATTGGAACCATAGTAGTTCCAGTCACTCTTGGAACCAATATCATTTTGACCGAATTTTATATTATAGATCGGGAAACCAGCTATAATATGATTCTCGGAAGGCCTTAGATTCACAGGATGAAGGTCATCCCTTTCATGATATTTCAAGAAGTCAGGTTCTTGCATCTAGGGAAAGTCTTTGTGTCTCAAGGTGACCCAAATCTGTTTGATATCCACTTAGCCAACCTTAAGAAGAAACCTGGGATTCACATTGAATTTGAACTCCTGCTAACCAGCCTAAATAGACCTAATTCTTCTCGAGGATCAATTCTTGCATCTAATATTGTGCCAATGACTAAGTTAGAACCACCAAAGGCAATTGAATGGGTGGATGTTAATGAAAACAAGGCTATTGTAGTAGAAACCGTGTCAACAAAAACTACAGATGAAATTGTTAAGATTTTAGAGAATGCTTTATTGATTATTCTTCCATTTGATTCCTTGGGCATAGGTCATGCTCTTGGAATAGCCTCTCTTCCATCTGATGGCATTAGAGAGGTTTGAATGGTTAAGGTCTCATAAGTTAAAGAAGGAGATTCAAAGAATGGTCAAACATCTATCTTCCCTAATAGTTATTGGACCCTTAACTACGGCGGTGAAAAGTGTGACTATGGCATTGGGGCAGGAGTGACCCTCACTTCCCCAGAAGGGAAGGTCATGTATTTCACCTTCAAGTTGAACTTTGAGTGTAAAAACAATAGAGCATATTACGAAGCTATTCTTATTGGTCTTATGGTGGCTAAGAGGGTGGGTGTGAACAACGTTAGACTCTTGGGTGACTCACAACTCGTTTCCAATCAAGTCTTAGAAGTATATGAGACTAGAGTAGAGCACCTTCAACTCTACAATTCTGTCGTTATCAATCTTTATAAGGGTTTTGAATTTATCTCCATAGAAGATATTCTAAGAGAAAAAAACCAACTGGATGATTCTTATTCCCGAAATGGGGAGCGACACGGGGATTCAACAAGGAACCAATTTTGAAAACGGGACAAGAACCAGCACATGGTGTATGAATGTGGCATGAAAATTATGGGCACCAACACGGCTCAAGATCGGATGGAATCCCCAACAAGTGTCCAAAGAACACCAAAAGTAACCTTGGGAGAAGAAGTCCAGATGTCTATCCATGGACAACGGATTCCAATGAGTGATCACAACCATAGCATAGCATGGACAAAGCGAGCAACACAAGCTACCAAAAACAACAAAAATGAACAAATGAAGGAAAATGACAATAAAGAAATAAAACTATACATTGTATAACTTAACAATCATGGCCAAGAAGACCCAAAAGCTCATTAAAAACCACCCGGATCCCACATGGTGCATAAATTTCCAATCAAGATGCAATAACCAAGCCAAGTTTTGATGGTATCAAATTTCAAGGCATTTACTTAAATAAAAACCAACAAATGCATTTTCCTTTCAATATAGAACTCACCCAGGGTCACAATGAAAATACCATTAACCGAATCAGCAAATAAGTCATATTGATCGATATTTCTCTCTTCTTCACATATCAAAGAATATGATGACATCAAGAAACTATGGTATTCCTCAAAATGCTTGATATATTCTTGTTCTTCATGTTTGGTCAAGTCCCCCTTCCGATCTCAAAGCAATCATTAAGAATGGAATCAATCTATTCATCATCACTCGAGATCTCTCACAACCATGTCTACGCCACATCGCCTCCCGGGGAAAATGTTCATTTCACAAGACACATGCTTACCAAGTAAAGAGCAGCACTAGCAGCCAAGCACTCCTCTCCTTCCTGCGCCACGAGGCAAAGTGTTTTCTTGTAATGGATATCACTCTTGAGACACAAACTTTCCTTTGTTTCTTAAAGAGCTTGAGAAAAGACTATTACTCAATCAACTAATCAAAAAGTGAAGAGGTACACACATACAAGGATGGATTTACAAGAAAGTCTGACACATGCCTCTTTGGAAGAAAAAAACATGATGCCATATTCCTCACTTCTACAATCCGACACAAGATGTTCAATGTGACCATCATCCATAATGAATTTTGTATGAAGGATCAATATAAAGTTAACTCATTAAATTTGGAATAAAATTGGAGAGATGAATCATGCATTACAAGGTCAATGGAGAAATCAAGATTTGTCCTCAAAGGAATCAAAATAAGTTCACTTGATGACTTACTCCATGATTTACATTCTCTTTCCTATTCTACCAATACATCAAGCAATAAACACCTATCTTCCTGTGAAGGAAATCCCCCGTATACTTAACAATCATCTCATTTCTTACCCAAGAAAAGTCATGACCGAGAGAATCGTGACCTCGGCTCAACTCCATTTAAGGGAGAGCAACATATCCTCATGAGGGATTCCCAAAATTCATCTATATCCTAGCACAAAAATATTAGTTGAATATACCCCATTTCTATAATCTATTTGATTGCCCAACATGTGGTCTCCTTCAATACCTAAACCACATCTTGCAATATTAACCAAGCCATCCTAACTAAAAGGATCATGAAGCATAAAGAACCTATCACACCATAGACCGACATGATCATCATACTTAAATTTCAATACAACATCACTCGCAACACATGATTTTCTTGTGATTTCAATTCCTTCATCTATTAGTACTGTGTCTCTTTTCTATAAACCGAGTTTCTTCCATTGCTATTATATTCAGAAAAAGGAAAACCAAGGTCATAACCAAATTGATTTATAAACATTATTACCATTTCATCCCAAGAATGTAATGAACCCTGAGGCAAAGATTTGAACTAATCCATGGCTTCCTCTTTCAAAGTATACACACACAATTTCATGAAAATATCTTCGTGTTCTATCTCGTATTCTTGCATAATTTTCTCAAACAAACCAAGATTTGTTTCACCATCAATACTTGCCATATACCCGAAAACAAGGTAAACAAATTCGATGTAATTAGGGATCTTAGTGGGATACCGGGCATGCCCCCGAATTCCATAGGTTTTAAGGCATTAACTTTGAAAGGGGCTTGGAGACAAGGATATGTCATGTTTCTATTAAAACATTCCAACAATAAATCCTTCAAACTTGAATAAATGGTGAAAAAACCATCCCAAGAACCAAGATCTAGATTGATGATCTGAAACTGTTTCAAACCCAGAGGGGAAAACGATCAATAAAATGCATAGACGGAAAAGCACTGGTCTAGATCATCCAAATGATAGCGAAGTCACCACTAGAGCCTAGACTCTAGAAAAGTGATACATCCTTTGATATCGAAAGTGGCTTAACTCAACCGAACAACCTTCCATACAACCACATAAACACAAAGAATTGGAAACGACATATATCAAGTTTAAAACCTAGGCAAAAATTGTTCAAGTCCTTGGCGGTGGTGTCAATTTCTCGTGTTGGTTCCTAATCTAACATCCTCAAGGGAAGAAGGCCAAATAAGTGTGGGGAGGGCAAGGGGATAAAGGGGAAATACTCTCCTTATTTAGTTGTTTTATAGCCACGGACATGGGATCTTCCTCCTACTCACCCAACCAAGCCTTCTTGAGAGTGATAGGGAAGCATATGACAGAGGGCATGGCTATCCACTTCCTACTTTTGTCTCTGCCTAGGCCAGGGTGACAGAAATTGAGGTGCATCCTAGAGGGAAGGAGAGGTCAAGAAGGTCAATTGGAGGCCAAGTGTAGCAACCAAATGCAATGTTCACTCGAAATAGAGGTCACAAACCAATGCAAACACTTGGGAGCTTCGACATAAGCTTCTAGAGACATATCGTAAGTGGTCTCAAATGTCACTCTAGGATAATTTAACATGTACCCTTGTGTGTTAGTGCTTAAGACTCTTTAACAATGGATGAAAATGTAGACACGCTTGAGTTATGCGCATATATGTGTGTGTCTCACCGACAATTTTCATGTAGGATATTCAATGGGGATGAAATCTTAGGGATGTATAGGTATATAGGGAAATTGTTTGAGAAATGTAGTGTGGGGATGGATCTATAAAAGGAAAGGGTCAAAGGAAAAAATGATGCAAGGGAATAAAGAAATTGTGCATACCACTACATCATAACACATCCCTCATCTCCTGATACGGAAATAAGGTAACAATGGCTTTCCAAGAGTCATTTATCGCAAGGAACCTCCATGGAAGACAAACAACACAACAATCCTCCAGTGATCTAGCTTAGGCCCCTGAGACTGGAACCCCATGGATGAGTTAAATTAAATGTTCTAAAACCAAGGATCCCCCAGATTAACAAAATCCCACCCAATCGTGGTTGATCAACAAGGAAATTTTGCAGGTTCAAAAGGATGATACCCATTAGAACCACTAAAAATATCATTCTCTTCACCATCCAAACCATGAATCACCAACTGGGTGTTAAAATATAAGTTCTTAATCATAACTCATGCAAGATTTACAAGGAAAACATACATTACCGAATTCCAAATTGATTAATGAGAGAACATGAAAAAAATAATTGTGGCAATTCTATTAAACATGTCCATTTATAATGAAAGACAAGGGATACATATACAGATGCTCTCAAAGCCTACTAATGGTTGTACAAATGTAACCACCTTAGCATGAATCATAAAAAATGACTAGTTCTAGCAAGGCTTACACACAAAAGTGAATTCCCATGGTCATAGCACCATTCCAATCCCTGCAAAGCACCTTTAAAGAGTTCTCCCTTTTTTATAGAAAAACCATCTCCCTCTTCTTCTAAAAAACCCTTCTCTTCTTATACAACATTATCCACATAAGGGTTTAAGTGAATATTCCACTGGAATCTTAATGCATTCACGCATGATCCATCATTCATAATTTCTAAGGAATAATAGGAATATTCCTCCTTGATAGCCTTCAATTTTGTCTCATCCAATCCTGTCACCATCGTGCCAACACGATCAACTGAAATTCATCACACATCACACCTTTTTGTGATTTGATTTTTATTTGAAGGTATAGTGTGACGGGGCAAATAAAGGCATTTAATGGATTAGACCTTTATTTTTTTTTAAAAATACTTAAATACCATCCGGGATATGCCTCTTTATGAATGATTCACAATGATGTGTGTCAACTCATGCCAACTAATCTGGGTGGGATATGCAACTTAATTTTGACTCAATGGTTCACACAAATTACTCAAGAGAAATTTTCCTATTTAAACTCAACTTTCTTATTCCTTCGGGTCACAAATCATCAACCAAATTTTGCAAACCTAATTCATTTCTATGCATTATCCTCCTATCATGGCGTCATCAATTTTAGGAGCAAGCCCCTCAAGTTGAGAACTTGAGAACCTGGATGAGTTCTTTCAATTAACCAGGCCTAACAAGGTATTTATCAAGATGGAATTTAGTGTTCCAAACGTTCATTCCAATCCTCCAGGAGGATCTTCCCAGAATGTGCTAGTTTTATCCAAAATGAATAGACTTGTTGAGATGTGTGCCTTTTTCCTTGTCTTTAAGACTCTACACTTCCATCTCCTTCTCCCCCAACACAACATAAGAAACTAAAGCATTAATGTTCCCATCTTCGCCCCGTGCTCCATGACGAGAAGATTCACATATATAGGACCTATTATGCTTCTCTAGTATAAATGAAGTTTCCCCACCAAAATAAAACCTATACACCACAAGGGGGAAAACCACCCCTATTTCGGTGAATGGAGGAATTAGTTCAAAGCGATTTATATGCACAGAGAGGTCGTCATGGTTGAATCTCAAGTTGTTGAAGTGAGTCAAGTCTCCTCCCTTGAAAAAAAAGGTTTCCCAAAATGATTCAGTTAGCGAAGTCGTACGAGCCTCTGCAAGTTGATCATCCCTAGGTCGGGGTTTAAAAGCTTACCTAAAAGGGGGTCTCAACATCCGCGAGTTGGTGAACTCACTCGGGATAAAAATGGAGCTCAGTCATATTCTCAACGGGCCACATGTTAGAGTATAAGAATTGATGGCCAAGGGCATGTTGTGGGGCTTAACCAACGACATTCAGTTCATGTCTAGTATTTCTTCTCAAGAGGAATTTAGACACCGTAGCGACAGGCTTCTGACGCGCCTTCCACTACTCCCGAGAGAAACCATGGCTATAGAAAAATAAACCCTTATCCATATGCAAACTTTGTTTCTTGTTTGTATACATACTATCAAGGGCAAAGGCCCCATTTAATAGAACCCCATTTTGTTCATAGAAAATACTTTTTCAATCTATTCATTTTGCTTTCTGTTTTATGAAGTACTATTTTCTTTTTTAGCATTCTTAAAAGATAATAATTCACTTCAAACTTGTACACATTTTATCATAAAATAAACTTGTGCAATCCACTTCTTCGAACAATACCAGTCACTACATGCACCACTTAACAACTTTGAATCATTCCACAAGGATAATTCACGATTGACTACTCAATTAACTTCGGGCCTTGCCACGGAAAATAAGGAATCTCCTTACAATTGTAATACACATTGGAACATATGAAAATATCTCAAGTACTAACGAGGACAAGACTAGGAATCCGAGTTCGTAATAAAATTTTCATTTAACACACAAAGACACAAGGCAAGGAAAAATGCAAAGTTAACTCCGAGTCCCGAACAATTGCCACATGCCCAGTTGACCAAACACATCTTTCTCGGGCTTGATTCAAACTAGCACCCCTGCACATATATCCAGGCATACACAACAACTTTACTTTACCACCCCTCCTCTCAACCACCCACCTTCATGTTTTTCCTTCACACCGCGGGGTTGGGAACTTAACTTGAATTCCGCATAAAAACCTAAAAGATGTAGAGTGCATCTTTGTAATTTTCTCACGACCTCTGGAGCTTCTGAAATATTTCCCTTCCATGGGTGCCAGGGAGGAAACTATATTTTGCACAAAACATGTCAGTCTTGCAAAGATGATGAAATGTCCCGGTAACACATGAAGATATCGGCTGCCATTCCTTTCAAAATTTTAAATCAATAATTTTCTAAGAAGGGATACAAACAAATAGGTGATAACTCACATATAAGTACAAAGAATTACATGAAGTTTGAAGACACGGGAGTGAACAAGGAACAAATTTGAAAAACAGACAAGAACCAATCACATGGTACCGAATGTGGCATGAAAATTATGGGTACCAACATCTCCAAAAGTACTCATTCCAAACACGGTGTATGTTGCTTTGTCATGTGTGCATCCTTAATCTATTGCACCTCTTGAGTGGTAACTAAAATATGTCTACATGTATCTCCTACCCAACATGGAGATCCTCCTTGCTCGCCTTCACTATGATGCTCTTATACTACCACCTTTGGATTTGGAACACCTTGCGCAAGGGCTAGGAGGCCAGGTTGGGTTAGATGCACGCCCGCGATTCTCATTCTCTCCTCATACTCACTCTCATCAGATGTTGATGGGGCCTCTCTACTATTCTTTTCCAATTTCGGGAGGACATGATCCTGCAAATCGCTCACCTTTTCATGGCTCTCATTGCTTCCACCAATCATCATTCTTCTCAACCTTAGTGCCTCATCAACCAATCTCGTCAGGCATCATTATACCCGAGTTGTCTTTCTTGTTTGTCTTTCTTTTCACAGGGCGTTGTTATCTTTCCCAAACCTGCTTCATACCCCCTGTGTGTGGTGGGGTTCATCTTGTCATCGATACTTCTCCATTCCTAATTCAACCATCAAAATCTTGATAGCTAAATGTGTCACATGAAAATAGGATCCTCTCGGCTCACGCAAAACCAAAACTATGCTTCCTTCGTGCAATAATGTTGAAATCACATACTCCAAGGTATAACTGCACAACACACCTTCCCACCAATGATCTACGTTCTTGTGCACGGCTCTTCCAAATCGAGAGAGTTTCGATAGTCTTCATGTTTTCAATTTTTCTTCCTACCAATCGAACACCTCTCTGTTATGCGCATGTGTGCTAACCACTTATACAATTATATTGGAAAAAAATTCAAAAACGTCTCATATAAGCAAATCATATAGATTGTCTTCCACCCACTTTTGCACATTAAAATCAGGTCTAGTGTTATATCTTTGAGCGAACACGCCATAGCCATCACACATCCAATTATCAATATTCTCCAAGGATAGTCAGAACGCCATCTACATGCAACATCTTGGTAGACAATTTTGAAAAGAGGTCCCGACAACGGAACCAAAATGTAGTCTTTTATCTCCCAACAATAGCTATGCACACTAGCACCTCATCCAAACATGTCCTGAAGCTCACTCGAAGCACACACAACCGTCAAGTCCCTCCTTTGTTATGCTTAGCAGATGTTAGCATATATGTTCATGTTCATAACAACCATTCATATAAGAAGATACATGGAAATTCAAGAATAAATATAATAAGGAAATTACTCATAGATAATGAATATTAAGATCTGAATACCCATCAAGCCATGTTCAGACATAGAGATCTTTGCAATCCATACACAATTGTCCATTATAACCACAATTCATAACATAACATAGAAGTTGAATACATTACAATCCATTACATCAGTGTGTTGGACCATGCGCGCTCTCCTACAGACTCCATATCAAGTACTTAGACTCACATAACACTTTGCGGTTTTCCACTAATTACTAGCTCTTATACAAAGAAGCATACCTTATATTTATATGGTGGGGACTTGCCCTTCACCGCCTACATGCACCTTCCTAAAAATAGGTGTGCTCACAAATAGATTGCATGCTTTTACAACTGGTGTTAACAATAGATTGAGCTATAAATAGCCCCATGCTTTTATCTACTTTAATCATATTATTAGCCTTCTCCATGTGTTTTTCCTTTTCCTTGCTTTGCATGTGCTTTATTTTCCTTTGTTTGGCCACTAAGTCATCTTACTTTTGTTTATTTCTGGACCTTGCTTGAGCGACACTCCATCTTCTACTTTTCTATTTTTAGCCCTATTTGGAAAATCAGCCAAGTCCTCAATCCTCTACATGCATACGCGCAACCTTGCACATTGACTCTGTTCCTTCGTGGTGCATGCACCTCCGCGCACTAGTTTGTTTTTACTTCATTTCCTTACACGTAACTCCTGGATCTCGTCCATGGCTAATACTTATCCATTTATTTATACCAACATTCAGAATTCTCAAGGCCCCAAATGTGACAGTGTTCTAGTGAAACCTACCCAAGCAAACACTTAGCCACTTTCTTTGCTTCCTAAAAGGTAATTTGAGCAGTAACCTTTTCTTCACTTAATCATCCAAATGTGCCCATATAGAAACCTAGTCACGTTCCTTCTCCTTGTAAATGTGGGATAAGCCTCCAAAAGGCAACCACCATCCTTCGAACTCGTGAATGCACAATACAGATCGGGGTAAATAGAGCTTTCAATAAGAATTCATTTTGAATGGAGACCTCAAAAACATGGAGACTCGAATCTAAATGTGATCAAAGGGTGAATTTCACCAAGGGACAATTGTTAAACACTTTGTAAACACTCTAGAGATGCCCCAAGCAAGATGTATCATCCATTACAGATCATGAAATTCATTCAAAGAGACTTGTGAACATTGCACAAGATGGGAACCTTCTCAAACAAATGCATTCCGAGAAGAAGAACTCAAAAGACCCATGTGTTGACTTTGTTCGATTGTTACTTGATCTGCAAATCATAAAATGTGCAAAAAGGACGTGGAAATGTTAGAACTTAAGGGGAAACAAGATTGAGTGTGATTTGGTTTCCTAAAATGGGCAAGAAGCTCAGTTTGGCAACACCTTGAATCCAAAATTTTAATCACAAGGCACCTAAAAGTAAAGGAACAATTTTAGGTGCCAACAAGCTCTGTGCATTGGCCTTTGTTGGATATTTTACATCACAAGTATGCATTGGGGTCTTTTACACTACGGTCTCCACTAACATCTTGACATTGCTTTGTTTGGCTTTATTTTCTATCAAATCTTTGAACTTTTTCCATCGATCCACTATCTAAAGAATCACAAATGTATTTGAAGGCATTTTAAGCATACAAATCACTCATGTTTGGCAAGTTTAACCCCTCTCGATTTGCTACAAACCCAATTTGGAGTTTCTCAAGAATGCATCTTGCTTCCACCTCGCTACTCGTGGATTTGGACTCGAGTGTATTGGAAAAACAACGGACTCTGCTCTAATGTGGGAAACTATGAGCTAAGTAGTCCAATCTTTGCTTGGCTCGCATATCTAGCTTGAGGTAATATTGGATCCTAACCCTATCACCACAACTTATGATCTGTGAGTTACCTCTATAAGCTCTCAACTCCCATGTCTCCTCAATATCACCTTGCTTTCTTGAACCTAGTGAGTTTTGTGACTTAGTCATTGTATAGACGACTTGACTTCAAAAAATTGAGTTTTGCTATTGTTGGTAACTCAAAGCAAGTACCATTGGCATGCCCACTCGCAAGAGGATTAGTCGACCGATATCCTTGCGTGTGCGACAGCTGTACAACGATACTGCTAGAGTAGTCTGACCAATGTCCCTGAGTGTGCGCTAATTGTATGAAGGTGGTATGAAGTGTGTGCCAGTTGTATGGAGGCGGTATGAAACTTGAGCACCTGGTGGTCCCTTCCTCACGCCAGGTTAAAGTTTACCGAGGTTGGTAGAGACTGTGTTAAATTGTAATATGTAATTATTCCTCTAATGAACTAAAAAAACTCAGCTCATGTACTACATTGAACCAAGAAAACTCCAACTCCATTTTCCAACATGTCGGCTTGGATATCTAGCTTGAAGGACTCTCTCATATGTAGTGGCTTCCTTGGGAAAACATAAAATCATTAACTCGCCAAAGGAAAGCCCAAACAGGAAACCCTAAAATAGGTAACTTTTTTTAAAGCTTTGGTTAAACATTAAACGTCAAAAACTATTTTTCACATATATGTATTTGGATATCTTTATTGTGTGAGTGGCTAACAAGTTTTTGATAAGCACTTGGGCTTGAATGAGGTGTAGGAGTTGAATCGTCTAGCTAACTTTTTAGCTTAAAATTCCTTAGGAGCATTTTAAGCAAATATTTTTAAAAAGGAGCCTATATTTTATCATGTCTGTAAATTTTGGAAATGAGACATTATTTAAAGGGGGAGAATTTTTGTCTTAAAATGGCATTTTTGAACCATTTAAAAGGTTATTGCCCTTCCAAATTGTGTTTGGCATCGGGTGTGTTGCCACCTTGTATTGCGACATGAATTGTTGCCTCCATACTCTGTAAGGGGCACTACCTCTTGACTATTGGGATCTACCACCCCCAAATCCTCGCTTCCTAGCCCATTGTTCAATATGTCGGGGTGCCCTCTCTACTTGGTAGCGTATTACTCTCAAGTGTTGAAGGCATGAGAGAGAAGCTCACTCTAATAGGTGGTCACACCTCCTCGTAGAACAACACTCTTCTTGTTTTCATCTTTCTCACGCCACTTTGCTTTGGACACATTTTTGGTTGAGCCCGACATCATGTGTCTTTTTGGGGTTGTGCTATTTTTATGTGTTTTTGCATTCATCGTGACTTCTTGCACCAATTGCCACACACTTAAGTCTGAAAATGAAATGTAATTCTTTGAGATTTGCTCACTCCATAATGACATAGTCAAATTTGTGTAAGATAATAGGAAGCTCAAACAAAAAATTCTCTTCTACGTACCCTCATTTCCGATGAGGAATCCCTCATATATTCATTGCAACACAAAATGGCATATATGCAACAACGGCTTGATTTATTGGACCGAGATCACTTGCACTTGGCCCACCTTTAGACATCAACCCCGCACCGCTGTTGACTCTATTTGGTCAATCTCTAAGCCTACTCCCGCTTATGCTCCCGCTCCTATTCCTAATGCTCCTAGTGTAGCTTCTACAACTATGCATGTTGTTCTTATTGTTGCACCTTCTATTTCTAAGGTTACACCCATTGCACGGTGCACATTCTACATATCCCACTTTAACTTCACTCGCCTACTTGTCTAGATATTTTGAGATACATACTACAAGTTTTGGTTCTCACATGCTTTGTTCCATGGGATTTCTTGGTAGAGGCATTGTCGGGCATTCATAGGGTATTGCTTCCCTATTCAACTTGTTAAGAGGAATTCACACCATGACATTGGTTTTGTTGTGGGTACTTCATTGGGATTATTTGATGAGAGGGATCTGGTTTTTGTTCACTCCACTCTTTGGGAGGACTTAGAGCAACACGTGAGCTCTACTACACCTTCATTTAGGCTTGAGATCCATGGGATTTCAATTGTCAAACATGATCAACTCTGGCACATGAATAGATGTTTCTTCGCATGTACCCGTAGTTCATTTTGCCCCGAATCATATGCAAGCATCTTCATCCACCATTTGTATTCATCTTGAGTGGATATCGATCACTCTTAGTGGCGCCAACAAGATTATTTCCAGAGTCTACAAGCAAGGTTCCTCCACTATTCGGTGCCTTCGGTCACACATTATTTTTCCTACCACACGATGCTTCATTGGTTGAGCTCTCTTCTTGACAATTGTAGAGCAACTCTCTTTCTTCTTGAGAAATATTTTGTATCTATAGTTTTCATACTTCTTTTAGTCGCATTGACAATCTCCTTCAACTTATATTTGAGCTTGTCCTTCTAAAGTGTAGGTACTCTTGTGCATATAATGTCATTTTGTTTGTGTTTGAATAGTGGATTCATTCCATTCGTATAGATGTCTACATCCTCTCCACCCATTCAACATTTTGGGAGAGTATATGGTGAGATACTACCTTTATTTGGTGGATGTTGAGTGTCCCTAACATCTATTACAAACAATCATTTTGTGGGTGTTGAGTGTCTCTTGCACATGCTTTAGGCATTTATATCATGGATTCTTGTATCATTGGCAAATTGTTAGTCTCCTTATATGGAGTTATCTTGGTGCATATAGTGTTTCTTTGTCAATGTTGGAGTAGTGGATTCATTCCACTCATACAAATTTTGAGTTCATCTTTTCTACCATCTAATATTGTAGCACATCTTGCACATTCTTCAATGATGGTTTTCATCCCATCTAGTGCATCTTCTATGACGACTTCCATCCCATCCAATGTGTCTTCAATGGCTTTCATTCCACCTAGTGCATTTTGTGTGATGGCTTGCATTCCATCCAATGCACCTTCTTCGGCATTGTTGTATTACTTGTGTGTTGTAATGTTTCTTGGGACATCTCACGGCGTATCTCAACACATTCAAACATGTTATCGATTTCTAGTCTTTTGAAAAACCTATGATGACTCATTTTTTCTAGTTTCACTCATTGTATTTATTTTATGGAGGAGTTTTTCCTACATATTTTCTCCTTTCTCTACTTTATAAGGGATTGTTTGTATTGTACATGGGTGCCTCATGAAGCCAAGTTGTCGGGACCCATTTTTCAAATGATTCTTAAGCTTTTTTTGTATATATTTTCTTAAGTTGTACTTAAGGGGTGCGAGAGGTGGGGAATGTCGGTGCATTAAGGTTAAGTTCACTTAGGAAGTTTATTTATTCCACTAATTATGTTTAGTGTGTACATGTCTCGTGGAGTTGGCACTTATGCCTACTTACCTCACATGTGATACCACCCTTTATGAAGGCCACCTTTGGTGGAAACCAACTTTAATAGAGCATATATAGAAAATGGAACTTGGTCTTACACAAGCTATATATACCTCTCATCTCCCTTTGTATTTGTAATGTATTGCATGGTGAGTGCAACCAACATTTTTGGGTGCAACCACTATTGTAAGTCTAGATATTATTCTATAATAATATTGTACACTTCCATTATGTTGGATATATGATTTCTATTGTGGTGATGGTGTGTGGGTGAGATCATGTTTGATTGAGTGTTCATCAATCTTTCACAACCCACTCGCTTGCAACAAACAACTTTGTTGACCGCCACAACAAGGAAATTTTGAAATCGTTGAATCTTCCAATTGCCAAAGGTAATGCAAAATTCTCTGCACAAGGCATTTGGTGAACTTGATGATAATCAATTGTAATCAAAAATAATTATTTCCAAGCATCAAAAGGTTATGCTTTTCGCAAACTTACAAGTTGAAATTGCCCTTGTCAATGGCACTATTAGCAAAGTCACTTACATCATCTACGGGGTAAACCACCAAAGCTCCCCTTTTTGAGGTCCTCAAATTTCATAAGAAAATTGGTCATTGTGGGATGTGAACAACCTATTTCAAGAGGTAGCCACAAGCAACTCCCTCTAAGGATGGCATGGGCTTTGACAATCTACAAATCCCTAGGCCTAATGATGCAAAAACAATTATGGATATTGAAGGTACAAAACATCAAGGTCTTACATTTACAACAATCTCCAAAGGCCCCTCCCTTAATGATCTCCGCATTTCACCTCATTCTCATTCAAATGTCACTCAAAAATGTCCCGCAACCCATATGTCAAAAATAGAAAGCAAGAAGAGGAACGCCTAACATTTCTTTAGCAATTGCCCAACTTATAAGATTTGTTGGTGTCTCGCACCTCTTGCATCCCCTTTTATTTGTTTGCACCATTATCTTTTGGGTCTTAAGTGGCCAACTAGTGCAAACCATCATTACACCTATCAGTGTTCCCATTGCACCGCCCACATGCAATTGCTAGTAATAACACTAGATTAATTGCATGTGAAGAAGAAAGTCATATTCATAATTTGTCACTATTTCATTCCTTGAGAAAACTCTGAGCATTCATCAACAAAATGACCCACACTAATAGCATTCATTCAAGTAATCCTTAAATACACATGGTCATTCCTCACTTAAACAAATGAGGAACCATTCATAGCATCCAAGGCCAAAGTAATTTTGGGATCAATACAAAAGTTGGCAATCAATCCAAGGTGTTGCTTCTTGAGCAAGCTGAATAATTGGTTGTGCTAATTCATCACTAACACGAGGCCTCAAAGCTTAAATAAAGTGCTTTGAATAGATGACAAATTTGCACAAAACAATGTTAGAAGTATAGAAGATACACATCATCGTCTAGTTTGGGGAAAAATAATTAATCAATATCATAATCAATAAGTTTTTCAATTAAAGGCGTGTATATTGGAAAACAAGTGTGGGATAAATGATATTATTTTTTGATGTTACGCGCAATTGTGTGAGTATATGCGCATGTATACTACAAAAACAACCCTCAAATGCATTTTTTTCTTTGAAAGGTTTCAATGCTAAAATTTTTGGCACGCATCAACAGGAAATGGATTCTTGAACCATTACTTAAATAAAAGTTCTACTAATGGAATAGGGTACCAAGCCAAGACCGCCCCTAAATATAAATTTGTGCAAAGAAGAATTAGGCTAAAACATATAACAAGAAATAAATTCTTGACCCATTACTTAAATAAAAGTTCTACTAATGGAATAGAGTACAAGGCTAAGACCACCCGGCTAAAAGCATATATAACATTTAGAAAGAAATTCAAACAATCAATGCTGAAATTGTAAAAATTAATTGATAGGCCATCCACGGTAAATCTTCCAGATCAAATTGCAGCTCCTTTCTATAAATAATATTCCATCTCTCTTTCTAATATTTTCTGGAAAGAACTTACTATTTATGCCATCATCACATCTTACCATTTGAGTGACTTCCCAGCCTTAATATTTAATTTTAAACCTTTCCACTAGTAAGAAGCTTCACACCTAATAGCATAATAAAGGTATTCAATTTTCTTTAATTGCCATCATATGGCTCATAAACTTCCCCAAGGCCTCAAATTTAATTTATACTCACTTACACCCGATCATAGTATAAAGTCACTTGATGATGTGTTTTATTTTAATACAGCAAAATAGCAAGCAATCTAAGTTAAATTTAGGTTAGATTGTGCTCGAGAGAAAATTAACTAGCCATTGTACTATTCCATTAACTAAAAATCTGTGTAAGCAAAAATAACTCAGAAAGTATGCTCCTCGTAAGATAATCTAGAAGGAGCACTGTATAAACCACAAGCTCCCACTTGATGGAAATGGGACAATATAAAAGTAATTAAGTATACGTCTTTGGAAGCCTACCCACACCATCAGTCCTTTCGAGAAACAATTTCATGAGCAAAATTTACCCAACTTGACAACAATGCAATATTTACAACCAAAATTTAATTAACAAAAGCGTTTTAAGTGATTCCGAGATGCTAATGAAGCTTTCCATGTTTTTGTCATTTCTGACCTAATCTGAGAGAGAGCATAAGAAGCCTAATCAGGATACAATTGAGTAAATTTCTCATCTGCATGCCACTGCCATCTTAGCTGCATTGTTTTCAGTGTGCCTATACAGGAATTCATGCAGGCAACTGCAGTTTATTTGATACTTGCTCTATTGGTGCTTCTCAGATTCTCAGCCTATTATATTCTCTTAAACTATGCAACACGTTATTATTTCTTTTTGTTTCCATTGGTCCCTTATTTCTGAAGTCACAGCCCTGTTTTCAAATTTAGGGTCTCAGTAAAACATTCTACAAAATACCATGGCATTTACATATCAGAATCAGCAAAATGAGATTTAATGCAAAGGCTTGATTACTTGATCAAAAATGGATCTCATTTCGGGAGAAATACAAGTTCAATTCTTCATTCTAGCAAGTGATTTTGAGTGAATTCTAGTGTGAGCAAAGAGGAGAAGTTGGAGTTCTTTCTTGTTTTGTTCATTGAGAGTGAGTTCTTCATTGTTGAGAAGTTGTGAGCAAGAAAATACAATTAGAGGAGTGTGAATCCTTCTTGAAGGCCAATTATTGGCAGTACTTTGTATTTTTGGAGATTTACATAGTGGAAGGGAAGCAAATTTGCTTACCCACTGGAGTTTTTCCCACATTGGGTTTCTCCAGGATAAATCTTGTCTCCTTTGTCTCTCTTTTCTCAATTTTGCAGTATAGTTGTGTTTAATTCTTGCACATTATATTGGTAACAAAGAACTTAGTAAATCTTTCATTCATTTTCACAAGCACATGATCTGTTTATTGTTAGAAATTGAGCAGTTTGGATCAGATTGGTATCAGAGTAGTTAAGATTTCAGTTTTTGTGTGGTTAACTTGTGTTGAGATTGCAGTTAGATGCCCCTTACCCAAAAGGAAAAGAAAGCGGTGAAGGTATCCTTATTCCTTTTGAAGCAGAGATTTCCACAAGGAAGTGGAAGCAAGGAATTGAGACATGGCTCGTAGAGAAGATGCAGATGATAGCAGAGAAGAACATTTCTACAAGTTGGAGGAAAATGTGGCAAGTTTGTCCAAGGATGTGGGCAGTATTTCCTTGTCCATAGGAAATTGGAGTCCATCATGGGATTACTCATGGAGAAACTTGGTGTTCCAAATGAGACACAAAGCCCATGAAGAAGATGCTCGTGAGTATGAAGAAGAGCAGCCCCATGCCATTCCCACACCTCCACCTTTCAAAGTAGAGGCCAAGATAGAGATTCAGCCTTATGATGGAGACGTGAATGTTGAGAAGCTAGACCATTGGCTAGCTCAACTGGAGGTATATTTCAGTTTGCATCAAATTAATGAGAGTCAACAGATTTCCTTTGCTCGGTTAAAATTGACCAATCATGCTTTAACTTGGTTTGAAAGTTATGTTCATTCATTGGTTGTTAAGAAGCTTCCTCCAATTACTAAGTGGGATGATTTTAAAAAGCTAATCAAAAAAGTAATTTTATCCTATTTGTTATGAGGAAGAGAGGTCCATGTATTGGCAGTATCTCAGGCAAAAACAAGGCCAGAATGTGCAGGAGTATACTAGTGAGTTCCGGAAGAAAGCTATCCAGATGGGAAAATATGTAGCAGACCGGGACCTATTGATGAAGTATATTGGTGGACTCCATAGCCACTTGAGGAGACCATTCTCTTGGCCAAGCCGGATGTGGATGTAGATGAGGCTTGTACACAAGCTCACTACTTAGAGATGGACAAGAAGAAGAGTTCATCTACCTCTCAACATGCTTCGAACAAACAAGGTGACACCAAGCAAAAGGATAAAGGAAAAGGAAAGGGTAAGAAAAATGCTACTTTGTTTCTAAAAAGGATACTAAAGTTCATTGTGGGCATTGTGATGTTGACACTCATTCGAGGAAAAATGTTGGAAGCTCCACACCTGAATTACATCCCTTCAAGAACAAGAAAAAAAAAAGAAGGCCATGGCTGCCCTCCAAGGAGAGGAAGTATTTTTGCAGTGAAGAGGTGGATGAGACTATGTGTTGTACCTCCGTCCACAGAGAGGTATGTTTGGGTAGTAACAATGTTGTTTAGGAAAAGGAACTAACTAAGCTTTTTCATTTAAAAATTCAAGTGAAGAAAACTAAGGTGGATGCTCTTTTTGATACATGTTCTCAAGCTAATTTGATTAGTAAAGAGTTAGTGGACAGGCTAAAGTTGGAAACTTACAATCACCCAAGTCCATATTCTTTGGGTTGGGTAAAGAAAGGTGTAGACATCAAGGTTACTAAGCAATGTAAGATCACTTTTGGTATTGATAAGAAGTTTATTGATGAAGTTATTGTGGATGTTGTTCCCCTTGATGTGTGTGGTGTAGTATTTGGCAGCCCATATTTGTATATCAGGGATGTTATCTTCATGAGGAGAGCCAACCAATACCACTTGGTGAAGGATGGTAAGAGCTACATCATTTCAGCCTATTCAAGAGATTCAAAGATCTCTTTGGTAAGTGCCACCGAAGCCTAGAAGCTTATTAATGCTAGTGGTAAATTTGCATTACTTATTTTGAGGGATATGCCAAGAGGATGAGATTGTTACATCTAAAACCACTTGTAGCATGTTTTCTAACAAAAGAGAAGACATAGATAAAGAGTTGGTTCAGCAAGTTTCAGAGAGGTCTTTCAAGAACCTACAGGGCTGCCCCTAGTCAAGGAAATTGAGCATGAGATCCATTTGCTACCCGATAGTCCACTTCGAACTTGGGATTATATAGGAAATCTTTGAAAGATGCCAATGAGGTAAAACAACAATTACAGTCTTTGATTAAACAAGGTATAATCCATCCTAGCACTTCTCCATGTGGTTCTCCTATTGTTTTAGTACCTAAGAAAGATGGTTCATGGAGAATGTGTGTTGATTATAGAGCTTTAAATAAAATAACCATCAAGAATAGGTACCCTCTTCCTCGCATTGATGATTTATTAGATCAAGTTACAACATGCTAAATATTTTACTAAGCTTGATTTGAAGTTTGGGTATCATCAAGTGTGGATCAAGGAAGAGGACATCTGGAAAACAACGTTCAAGACCAAGAAAGGGTTATATGAATGGTTGGTATTACCATTCGGGCTATGCAATGCACCAACTACCTTCATGAGATTGATGAATGAGGTAATGAGGCCATTTATTGATTCCTTTGTTATTGTGTACTTGGATGACATTTGGTTTTTAGCTAGAACTTTTGAAGAGCATATTGACCATTTGCATCAAGTTTTGCAAGTTCTTAAGGAGAATTGACTTGTGTTGAATGAAAAGAAGTGTGAGTTTACACAAAAGTCACACTCATTCTTTTTGGGACATGTGGTTGGAGATGGAGAGTTGAGGATTGATCTGGAAAAGATAGAGGCCATTCAAAATTGGCCTACACCATCAAGTTTGACCGAGACCAGAGCTTTGTTGGTGCAATTTAGTATTTGAGGAAGTTCATTAAGAACTTTTCATCCATAGCAATGCCACTACATTCAATGACAACATAGGGGTAAGGCTTTTGATTGGGGTAAGAAACAACATATTGCTTTTGAGTCATTTAAATATAAGATTAGTCATGCTCCAGTTTTGGCATTACCTAACTTACAACTACCATTTGAAGTGGAAACCGATGCCAAGTGACTATGTTATGGGGGTTGTCCTTCTTCAGGGAGGTAGGGTATGTTATCACTTTGAATTGTTTCATGGTGCAATTTTGAATTATTGTACATATGAAAAGAATTGTATGCTCTTGTTCAAGCAAGTTCAAGAAATGGAAACATTATTTGATGGGTAAGGAAACTATCATTCACATGGATCATCAACCTCTCTCAATATCTGCAAGCTCAAAACAAACTTCAACAAGCTAGACACTATAAATGGATGGGTTTTTTTTACAACAATTTCATTTGATTATCAAATATAAGAAAGGTGTGACTAACAAGTTAGTTGATATGTTATCTAGACCTCCTTTGCTTTCAGCTATGGGCACGTTAACTCTTCTTGAGCTTTTTTGTGTGAAGCATATCAAGAAGGTTATGAGCAAGATCCAGATTTTGTAGATATTTTTTTCAGCAGAAACCTCCAAGTGAGGGATTTGCACCTAGAGGAGAATACTATTTCAGGATGGTTTTCTCTACAAGAATGAGAAAACTTTGTGTGCCTAGGGGGAAAGAGTTAGTTGATGAGAGAAGCACACACTTCCAGGGTAGTTGGTCACTTTGGTGTGACAAAGACTAGTAGCACACTTATAGAGGTATGTTTATTGGCCAAACATGCAAGCAAAAGTTGCTAAATTCATCAGGGGTTGTGTTTTATGTAGTAAAAAGCAAGCCTAATAACAAGAAGTTGGGGTTATATATGTTTTTCAGTTCCTTCCCGACCATGGGAAAGTATCTCCATGGATTTTGTGGGTGGTTTTCCTACCTCAAGAAAGGTCATGATTATATTTTTGTGATAGTAGACCGATTTAGCAAGATGTGTATTCTAATTCCTTGTAAGAAGACCATTAAGGCTAGTGATGCAAGCTGAGTTATTTTTTTGCTAATGTGTGGGTTCACTTTTTTTTTGATTCTATTGTGTTAGATAAGGACTCACGGTTTTCATAGGAAAGTTTTGGTCTACTTTGTGGGAAAAGATGGATACAAAGTTGAAAGAGGTCTACCACCTTTCATCCACAGACAGATGGGCAAAAAAAGTGGTGAACCATACCTTGGTCCAGCTCTTGAGAGGGTACAACAGAAACATCCGAGGACTTGGGATGAGAACTTGGTGTATATCCAACATTCTTATAATAGGGCAATTCATGCTTGACTAGTAAAACTCCTTTTGAAACATGTTTTGGTTATTTTCCTAAGAGTTCTTTTGATGTTGTTTTGAGATTACCATGCAAAGACAATGGAAAAGTGGAACTGGAGGTCCACAAAGCTGAGAAGTTCATTGAGAAAATTCAGCAGATACACCTTTAGGTACAAGAGAGGTTGACAGAGTCACAAGCCAAGTACAAAGCACGACATGATCAACATAGGACTGAGCATTCCTTCCTTGTTGGAGACAAGGTATGGTTGTACTTGAGTAGGATAGGCTATAGGAAAAGCTAAGAAACTCAAGCCTCTTTGATATGGCCCATTTGAGATTCTGGAACAAGTGGGTAAGAATGCATTTTCGCTTGGACTTGCCTCCTTATATGAGGATTTACTTCAGTTGTGAATGTTGAAAATTTACATCTCTTTGAGCCCTCCATGTTGGATGAAGAAGAAGAGGGAGTATTTTTCCATCTATTGAGGATCTTGCTCTAGAAAATAGTCAGCTAGCATTGGAGGAAGATGTGGTTTTGCAAGTGGAAAGAGAGGACGACACAGAGAGGAGTGCAAGACAATGTGGTTGATTGGGTTGAAAGGCCAATTGCCTACCAAGGCCAAGTGGTATTCCAAAGAGGATGTGGGGAAGAAATTTCCTCACCTCATCAGTCCTTGAAGCTTTTAGGGACTTAAAAGCCTCAAATTGGGAGGTATGATCCAAAAATGGATCTGAAAATGCCCAATTCTATGTATTCTCCATATTTGATACTTGCTCTATAGATTCTTAGCCTATTCTTTCTTCAAGAGATGGTCTAGTCAAGTTGGGGGTGATCCGGACACCTTTGAATGACAATTTAGACCATAATTTTTTTTGGGAAATTTTTATGATTTTAACCAAATTCATGGCAGTTACGTAATCCCACACTTCGCAAGTGGTGGTTTGCCAACCCATCGGTTTACGTTGGTTACATGCATTTGTTTGTTGGTGGATTCATTCCGCAACGATTCAAAATTTGGGATCTCAATAGTTGTAAATGTTTGAGCTTCCAAAACGATTTGTTTCACCTTTCCATGTGTCCTTGGACAGAGAAGCTATAAATACAAGTTCAATTCTTCATTCTAGCAAGTGATTTTGAGTGAATTCTAGTGTGAGCAAAGAGGAGAAGTTGGAGTTCTTTCTTGTTTTGTTCATTGAGAGTGAGTTCTTCATTGTTGAGAAGTTGTGAGCAAGCAAATACAATTAGAAGGAGTGTGAATCCTTCTTGAAGGCCAATTGTTGGCAGTACTTTGTATTTTTGGAGATTTACATAGTGGAAGGGAAGCAAATTTGCTTACCCACTGGAGTTTTTTTCCACATTGGGTTTCTCTAGGATAAATCTTGTCTCCTTTGTCTCTCTTTTCTCAATTTTCAATATAGTTGTGTTTATTCTTAATTTTTATAGTTTGGTGTGTTTAATTCGGATTGCATTATATTGGTAACAAAGAACTTAGTAAATCTTTCATTCATTTCAGCTTACGCTTCCTAAATGCTGGAGAAAAATGGAGTTTTGTTTCCAAAGTACTCACAGGACATTTCGCTGAGATCTGGAGCTCATCCTTATTGATTGGTTCATCTTGAATATTCTTCAAAACTCATTGATGCTTCCCCTGAGTTTGGCTCAGACATAGAATTGATTCTCAAATGGATTTGTTTTTGTAGCCTGTGCATCTAATTTGTCACAGAGATCTTAACATGTACTTCCAGATGCTGAATAACAAATCAAGGGTCAGATCCAGGCAGTACTAAATAGGCAGAGATCACTAAGGTTCTGATTCCTGAAGTGACGGCTGGATCTGCTTGTCAAGGGTTTTTGCAAGAATGAATATTGGCAGTATGGGTTTGGTTGTTGGCGAGATGGGGTGCCGGGAATACCTAGCAGGGGAGTAAGATCTGGATTGCAGAAGTCCCTGCATTAAGTGTATACGATTGCTTCTGCAAGGGCTTGAAACATCATAGGAAGAGGGCCAACTGAAAAAGAGAGACAACAGAACCTTGCAAAAATAGAACCTCCACTACAATTGCGCATGAATGAGGCTTTGTTTTGAAGTTCAGTGTAAGATTGAAAGTTTTAAAAACAAGGATGGAAAGGATTGTGCAGATATTACCTCCGATTTGACAAAAGATGGAGCAGTAGTCGCAGTAGGCTGTGTCAGAAGCACTTTTTCAGGAGATTCCTAAGGAACTACAATAGAGTGTCCTCTCCTAACAACATGAATAGCGTCCAAGTTGACTCCAGATATGTGATCATCTTGAATCTTGACAAGGACTTCACATTCAAGACAAGTTGAAGGGATTTTGCAGATTTCTATGGCAATTTAATGAAATTCTTTTGCTAAAACCAAACAAGCATATAGTCTGCATTTGCAATTTACAGAATATTTGGACCCTTTTGAAAAAGCCTCTTGAAGAAATTAGCTATGCCAAGGAGTGAAAGTGAAAATTTCTGTAATGATTTTAGTATTTTACAGAAGGAAAAATCATGCATAATCAAAGGCTTCTCGGTCCGAAGTAAACCCGCTTAGAATGGCTGGGACTAGAGTTTTTCAGTCATAACTTCTGCAAATCAAGGAAAAGGACAGTGGAGGTGCAATTTATTAAAGTAGTAACCCGCTTTAATGAAACCTTAAGCTTGATTGACCAGTGAAAATATCCATTCACCATCCACATAGAATTTTGGTTGTCCGACTAAAAGTATATGGCTCTTCAGCAGACAAGAAAAGGATTGTCAGGTCCCTTGCAAGGCTGTCTTCCATCGATGGTAATTAACTAGAATAGTTGTTCATATAATATGGACATCAACACAAGCTTCAAGAAGCACTCGTTGAATTCTTTGCCTAGGAGGTTAATTGTTGGTTACCTTTTGTGTGTTTGTTTAGAGCAAGAAATGCGTTGATATTTAGGTATGCCAAAAATACTAGTTAACCAAAAGTACAATATCAAGATATGTCACGATATATCATATCAAGGATGGGCATCTAAGGCACATCTTTTCTTGTCATAAATATTATACTATTTATTTTTAATGACAGTGGGAACTGAATCCTGAGGAACAGTTCTGATCATTTTTAACCTCCAGTTGAGATTTTTTTTATGAGGAAGGAGAGCTGGATCGCAGTTCTAGAATGCGTCTGCAGATATTTCAGTAGGTCTTGTCTTGGGATTTACTGTTTTTCTTGTACAGCAGCCGCTTTTAAATACTGAAGCCTTAACCACTGCTCTCTAATAGATCAAAAGTAAGTGATCTCAAGAATAGAAACTGGAAATCAATCTATCCCAAGAACAGATGTTAAACAATTGGTCATTCACAAGATCAAGAGAGTGCAAGCACTGTCTTTCTAGGATACTTCTTTCGCAAAAATTCAGTAAGTGGCCCTCTCTTTGCAGTCACTGCATTTCTTGTGCAACGGCTTCTTTTAAAGATAGAGGGATAAAGGTTGAGGAGGCCATGGCCTCTTTTCTTGGGGAAATCAGAAGTGAAGGGTCTTTTGTACAAAAAGCATAAATCCATCTGTATCTAGAACAGATGGTTGAAATAGAGATAGCATAAAGCAGCAGTTACTCGTTCACAAGATTAAGATAGTGCAAGCATTTTATCTTACCGTGCTGCAAGCATCTTATCTTACCGTACTGCAGAATGCATTTAAACAGCTAAGTTTATGAGCCAATATGCCCCTTTGGCCCATTAATTGTTTCTGAAAATATAACAGAACCGCTATTTGAAGACCATTTTCTCTGAGAAAATCATCAAAATATATAGGGCAGCATAGTCTCCACACAGTCCATCAACACAGACAAGAAGTAGCCCACATTTGAAACCTTACTTCAAATCAATTGTGCTGTTTTATTACATCCCTTTGGCAAAAGCCCAAAACTCCAAGAATAAAAAACTAAGTTGCTCGGGCCAGGGAAAAGTATGGTTAAATTTCTTATTATTAATGTGTTTCCCTTACCTTTGCATACCATTTGCCTTCACTGTATGGTGGGATTCAATTTGCGGCATTTAGTCAAATCCCTTTGCACATGCCGCATTAATTCAACAAATAAAAACTGCTATGTTTTTCTTATGCTAGTAGCTAGTAGTAGATACAATCTATTGGGAAAATGCAAATTACAAAGATACCAAGAATCAAAGAAAAGGATTACTTAATCTATTCTGTTATGAAATAATGTACTTAATACTTAACAAAAATAAATGAATTATAGGACAAATATCTCACGAAATGGATGAGAATAATTCCTGTCAAAAAGACCTGCTAGTTAGTAACAATGACGCAAGATTGGGCGTGGGTAGTTCCAAGATACAACAGCTCTCCTTGGCTCTCCATGCTTTCCTTCGCGTGTCCCTACTCCTCACAAGCATCCTCCCCTACCCTGTGGGCCTGTAGATGCCCTACCTACGCTTGTGCCGTGCTTTTCCGCTGGTTCCTAGCCCCTGTTTCTCTTCTTGCTGGGCGGACTGATGCAGTGGCTGCTGTTTGCAGCTGTTTTGACAGTGTGTTGTTTCTGGGGCTGTTTTAGCAGCATGCTGTCTCGGGTATGAGCAACCAACCTCTTCCTCTCTGCTGGGCCTCATTTCTTGTTGGTGCTACACTATGGAGAAATTCATGGCTTTCTTTATTGCCCCTTGCCTGGGCTTTCTTCTTCCTCTTTCTGGATCTATGGCTTCTTCATGAGCACGACCCATTCCTTCCTACACCTGGGCCTTCTCTTCTAGGTTCACCTTAGTCTGTCAATGACACTGACTTCTGTCCCATTTTCTCTTCTCTCTGGCTGCTTCTTTGTGGCAGCTGATCTGTCTCTGTTCCCGGGGTTGCAGCAGTTTCTTTGGATGGTTTCTTCAAGGCTTCAGTCCTCTCCGTTTGCCTTATTTCCATGGTCTACTTTCTTCCTTTGGGTGAAGCTGCAAAGGGAAACCTTCTCTTCCTTCTTCCTTTCCCCTTTCCTGGGCTTTGGCTCTTGAAGGACGATGGGCTGTATTTGGAGGGCTACATTGAGGTCTTTTTCCTTTTTTGGTTGGTTTCTTCAAGGATACGGTTCTCTCTTTGTTTCTTTCATTCTAATGCTCTGGCTACTTCCTGTGGATGAAGATGAAAAGGGAAGTTTTCTCGTTCTTCTTCTTTTCCCTTTACTGGGCTTTGGGTCTTGAAGGATGTTGGGCCATATTTGGAGTCCTACAGTGAGGTTATTTCCTTTCTCCCACCTGGGCCTTGATGCTGGTTGACTTTGGGCCCATGTTTGTTGGCATGGTTCTCCTCCTTGGACCCCTCTTGAGCTGTTTTTCTTCCCTTCAGGATGAGGCTGCTGTTTCTTTTTTTTCTCATCTGATCTCGTTTCTTCTATGGATCTGCTTTACCTGTGACAGTAGTAATCCTCAAAGCATTCTTCTTTCTGGGATTTGGCTCAAGGGGGTCCGGGTTTGGACTCTGGAGTATTTGTTGTTTCGAGCATGTGACATCTGCTTCTGAGACTGCTTATTTCTTTTGGTATGGGTGGCGTCCGTTTAGACGGGCTGATATTTATTTCTTCTTGGAGGTGCTCTTCTTGTGATGGAGTGTTTCATAGCAGTGGTCAGCACCCTTGTCTCTCAACTGGGTCTTAAGTCTGGATGGGTGCAGGATATGTTTGTAGGCTTGGCTTCCTTTCTTCTCAACCATAATGGTGACTGAACCTTCCCCCTCTTCTTGCCAGAGCAGATTCGGCATTCCTTGTTAGAGGGGCTTCTCTCATTAGCAAACTTGTGGCTTCTCCACGATGATCTCTTTGCTGACCTGTTTATGGCTCTGATATTACAGATTTCTATTCTTGCCCATTTAGGGGCTTTGTTGCAGTTTCACGCGGAGCTTTCTTTGCCGGCATGTTCATTGGTCTAGATGCTAAGTTTCTAGCTTTTTCGGTATTGGTTATTTAAGGGCTTGGTTTTTTCCCTATTAAGAGGAAATGTGGTGCTGGCCTGTTAATAGGCTGAGTATTCCCCTCTCCTTTCCTCTCTCCCTTCTTTCTCTTCTACCTGCTCCTAATTTCATTGTTCTTCCAAGATTTCTCAAAGGCCATTCCTTGTTAGAGGGGCTTCTCCCAGTAGCAAACATGTGGCTTCTCCACAATGATCTCTTTGCTGACCTGTTTATGGGTCTGATATTACAGATTTCTATTCTTGCCCGTTTAGGGGCTTTGTTGCAGTTTTACGTGGAGATTTCTTTGCTGGCTTGTTCATGGGTCTAGATGCTAAGTTTCTAGCTTTTCTGCATTGGTTGGTTAGGGGTTTGGTTTTTGCCCTACTAAGAGGAAATGTGGTGCTGGCCTGTTAATAGGCTGAGTATTCCCTCTCCTTTCCTCTCCCCCTCTCTTCTCTACATGCTCCTAATTTTAATTCATTGTTCTTCCAAGATTTCTCAAAGGTGTGGGCTCAATAGAGTCCCACAGGGCCACAAATTAACAATCGAACATAAAAGCATATTAGTAAATAATTTGTGAAATACATGTCTCAAAATGATAAGGATCATGTTGTGCAAAGACACATATTTCTTTTTGAAAAAATTGTTTTTCTTTAGACCGGCTACTAAACAAAACAATCATTAAGGTAAATCGTGTGCAGACAGTTTATTTCTATATCTCCCCATCTCCTATGAGATAAAATTGCCAATAATATATGAAAAACTTCCTAAAAACAATTTTGATCAACTGCTAAACTGCAACACAGAGTAACATACCCAAGAAAGAAGACATAGTTCCCAGTCAGATTATCAATATTCCGTGATCTCTGTAGCAATACAAGCTGAGGAAGAATAGCAACTGCTTCAAGGTATAATGAAAATGTCCATAAAACCTATGCCAATATTTACATTCTGTTAGTTCAGATAACAAACATTGCCAAGCCATCAATCTGAAACATGCACCATTAAATGAGTTTAAATATTGCAGGAAGATGATTCCAGCACAATTCATAAAATTAGAAACATAAAAACTATATTGATGAAGACCAAATTGATAAATATCATCCCCAATATTGAATAATTATATTTAGTGTTTGATTACACAACTGGAAACAGAAGTGCAGTTGACAACATTCTCTAGATCTAGGGTAGAGACAAAACTTGACTGCAATTTTACAGTTATAAGTAAAAAGCTATAACATAGCTGGTTCAATCTTGCTAACTGTGTGATCTGCCTGATTCATGTAGATAGATTCTCTTGTATCCCCAAATCAGGAAATGCAGTCATACACTGGTATTTCAGCAAAACTAACAAAATAAAAATTAAATGGATAACACGACTGCATAGAATACTAATTTACACCTAATCGATAGTCTAATGTGGACAAATGCCTAGACAAACCTTTCCAGAATCCAAAGTATTTACATGTCATCCAATTTGGTGCTTCTTGAAAACATTCAGTTTTTAACCATCTAGCATAAACGGATCTCAATCAAGAAGATAGCTGTACTAAAGAAAGGAAGGAAAGCAGAATCGCACCTCCCGCATAGTAAAATTATGGTGGACCAGAAGTGCCAGCACAAAACATGGTATGATCAGAAGATAATGTCGAAAGGTATCTTGATCTTTGTCATATGTCTGTCGAACAACCTTGTGAAACCTCATATACCACACAATAGAGAAGGATGTAACCAAGAAAACAATCTTCATGACAGTATTATAGAAGGAAATATAGTTTGTGAAAATGTCCAAATATCGTGTAGCAAAGACAAGAACATAAAGTTCTTGCGTTTTCAGCGAGATTCCTGATAGACACAAAACCCATAAAACATGTTCTCAGAAAATTAAAATTAACAAACAAGGATTATTTTGAATAATTTTAAAAATAAATTTCTCAAAGTGAAAGTGGCTTCCACAACTAACATAAATAGTTCCCGAGTTCCCAGAAACAAAGCCATACAAAGTTCCCTTTTTCATGAATATGAGAATAACATATCTCAATTACAGAATATGAAGCTTATGTAGCCATAACATGATCCCCATACTTTACATAAATGGCTATATCAATGAAACTAAAAATTTGTTTAAAAAAATGCATTGTGAATTACACCTAAGATCATGAGGGTATATCCACTTAGTAACATTAGCAAAGACTGTATCGTGGACTGCACAATGGGGGTGACTCTAATGACTCTAGGCTATCAATCATCTTCCACCTTCTAATGAATACTAGAGATCTCACTTGTATATTTTACAAACTGTTTTAATATGACTATTGATATATATTATAATGCTTTCTTAGGGTTGCCGGGTTTACATATTCTTGGTAACCCCACTTTTATGGTTATTTTGTTATATTTTGTTTCTGTTGATGGTGATGCTTAAGGCACTTCCTGCTGCTATCTCTGTCGGCTGTACTTTCAGTCCCATTGACCTAATTTAATCACTCATGAACCTCAATAGTATTTCATTTCATTTCTCTCGTCTTCTTCTCCATCTCAACTAAAAGAGTCTAGAGAGAGTGTTTTGCTTGCAACAGGGAATCTAAGATGGCATTTAATCGATAAGGATTTGTTTAAAAACTTGCCCAATAACATCATTAAAGTTGGATTCTGTGTGTAGACTTATACTGGTCTTGTTGAAAAATTGTTCTCTTTGTTAAGAGCCTTACTCAACATGCAAATTTTTTGAATCCCGAGTTATTTAAAAATGATGCTATGGATTTATTTCACATGTTATTACAACTGTCTAGCTCATTTGAATATGTATTTTGAATTTTCCAAGTGAAAATGCATGTTGTTGGGTTTATGATGTTTGAGACCAAATTCAATAACAAAACACACTTTTAAAATCAGTAAGGAGCAATGGACCTTGAAACTCTAGAAACAACTCATAAAATCCCGAGTTATTTAAAAATGATGCTATGGATTTATTTCACATGTTATTATGACTGTCTAGCTCTTTTGAATATGTATTTTGAATTTTCCAAGTGAAAATGCATGTTGTTTGGGTTTATGATGTTTGAGACCAAATTCAATAACAAAACACACTTTTAAAATCAATACGGAGCAATGGACCTTGAAACCCTAGAAACAACTCATAAAAACATGAGGAGTTGCACAATATTTTCGAAGGGAGTTTATGCATAAGCTAATGTATGCATGTAATAGATTGTGCTGAAGCAAACTCTTAATTGAAGTGCACCTTCTCTTTTCAATCAACCATAAGAGTAACCAACCACACAATGCCATATTTAGCCCTTAACTTCTCTATTTCTAGCTTGGGTCATGTCATTAAATGGATGATTGTCATAGGAGTCTAGTAGGTAGTAAAGTAACTTAAGGGATACCATGCATTATTACCAAACGACTAGCTTTTTCATGTTAAGACATGCCACGGTATGAGCAATTGAACCCTTCAAAACAGATCAAGTTGTGTTTCTAGTTGCACTTAAAAGCTCAGATACCCAGAAACACCAAGACCAACCAGGGCAGCACACCCACATACTAACGTACCAGGTACTAGTACACAAAACTCCAAAACAGTCCCGGCTATGGCTCTGCCGCACCTGGGACTTTTCTGTACTGTTTCAGCAGTGCTGTTTTTTAAACGCCAAAAATAAAAATAAAAACACTAGATACTTCTGTTTCAGCGGTACTTGAGGAAAATCTAGATGATATATTCTAGAATCTAGATTATAATCATGTACATATGAAAATTTAAGCATGTTGAATGTTTTGAACTTTCATGAATACAAAGTATTTTAAGTGTTTTATCTTTTATGGACAAAAATGAGTATTATGCATTTTTACATATATATATATTATATATATATATATATATATATATATATAATAATATATTGTACAGATGTTTCCGTGTCATTTTGTACCCAAGGGTTTTTGAAAATTGGCATTTCCACGTTTCAAACTTGTACTCATTTCCTGGCAACCTAGCTTAAAATATCCATCTTGATGGTCTTGTACATTTATATTGCAAAATACTGTGCTGTGCCCAAATACCCCAGCATACATTTTTGTAATCAATGAAGTGTCTCACGTCTATTAGTCATGTGTGATATTATACCTGATCTAAATATGTTGCAAAAAATATTAATTAGTCAGTGCATAAGCAGAGTATCTTTAATATGGCCACGAATATCTTCATTAGGACCCTTTGAACACTAACTACAATGTGCTCTACTTAATATGGCTTTAAAACATTAAAATACTCTTAAACAACTGTAACTAAGCCTTAAACTGTAACTAAGCCTTAACTAGTGGGCATCATTAAAAATAAAGATAAACAAAGTGCCTTTAGCAAGTGATTGTGACTAAACCTATGAAATCCTGAGATGACAGCATAAATAGTAAAATGCCCCATTTTCTTCGTTGTCTATGGCATCATTCATGTATCTTGTTGTCAAAGCATTTACTTCTAAAAATATCTTCCTCTTGTTTTGAGCCACAAGGTGCACCCAAAGTGCTTTGAAGTGTGCATGGTGCACCCCAAATTTTGTTTCCTATATTATAGTAATAACAAAAGTTTTTTTTTCTCATTTGGGCAACAAGTTATCTGTTGTGTTCATCTATTCTTTACATTACATTCAATACAATACCTACTCAAGATAGTTTTATAGTGAAGAATAAAATGTGAAATAATCTACTGAGATGTAAACTCTACAAAAACCAGAACTCCAATATGATTATAAACATATAGCATTAGTTATGATTTCAAAGCTTGTGAGATACAACAAGACTACAAGGTACAATGAAATGATGTCATAAAAAGGAGTAAATGGGCAAAGACCTCTAACGTATCATCGTCAAGAAAAGGGGGATTTTTAGTCCTATCAACCACTATATAGTCACCGATACTGAATCTGACGATGTCACCTAGAGTGGCTTGGGCTGAGAAAATCATTTTAATGTCCATGAATGATGAAAAATTGGTCAATGGGACTCGAGAATACATCCAATGACAATAGGAAGTGTTAGGGTAAAAGGCATAGTTACCAGGTTTGGAAATCCGATTAAATTCGGAAGGGCAAAAAATCCGAAAATTTGGAGTTCTCGAAAAAATCCGAAAAAATACAGAAAAATCCGGTTCGGAATATATATACTTATATTATTATAAATTTATATTATTGTATACTTATATCATTATATATAGACAAATCATACAAAAAAGCATCCATCTACCATAATCATCATCATCATAATGATTCTTTCAAAAGATTGCAAGAAGTTGCTTGGTCCAAAAAGGTACAAAAATGGATTTTATGAAAATAAGAAAAATATTGCCATCAATGCGTAGAGCTCAAGAAAATATATACTTTTAGAGAAGACGACACCTAAAACGGAGCCACAGAATGAAAGTTATGGCACATGCAAGTTTTTGCTGCTACATCTTCCCGGACCCTTTCCAAAAATGGCAAATTTTTTTCCATACGATTTTTTTTTTTCCTGCAAAAACAAGGCCGAACCGAACCGGATTTATTCGGTTGCTTCAAAAAATACGGTTCGAACCGGATTTCATACAAATCCGGCCGAACCTGGTAACTATGGTAAAAGGACCTTAGAATCAAAGACTAACCAAAGCCCTGAAAATAAATGAGGGGTAAACCCAAAGCAATAAATCCACAGCCCATGTGGTTAAGGTACAAATACACCTAGTATGGGCTGATGAAAGTCAAAAAGATTGGATGCTAGTCCCATCAAACATCTTTTACCATGACCAGGACAAAGGAATCATTAGTATCATTGTCAGAGAATTTTTCGGGAAGAAACTGTGTGAAAACTCTTTTGCTCAGAAAAGTTTTCACGCAGTTTCTTACCAAAAACTTCTCTGGCATTGATCTATGGTCTGTGAAAGCATAAAATCTCACATTAGTGTCACTTTCAGTCACTGTGAAAGGGCTAATGCAAAATCTGATAAATCTCATTGAGGAGTGTTGAGGGTTGAGGGGGGCAGGCTGGATAATCCTAGGAGGAAGCAAAGCACTACCCCTGGAATAGCTCCTAACATCTAAGGCCGAAGAAAATCCCATGCCAGCAAAGAAACTCGTAACATATTCTTGTCCCTACAGCCCGGGAAGCAGTTGAGTAGATCTAATGTTTGAAGGAAAAAATATACCACAAAAAATGAGAAGACAAACCTATAAACCGTGTAAGACCCCTGTCATTCCACATTGCTTGAGTTTGCATTTTATTCTTTTCACTTTTGTCTTTCAGATTGAGTGGACTCGATTAAAAATCAGGTAAAAGCAGGATGTGGGATGTAGCATTTTCAACAGAGCAAATTCACATTTGGGATTCACAACAGCGAATACAAATTGAAATTTAACTAGAAACATGTCAAATTGCAATCATATTTCAAACCTTACCTTTAAAACTGATAAGCATGGGTTCGTCCGCACCCTCCCATTCCCCCGGATATGTGCCTGGTACGGATCCGTCTTGGGTACAGTATGGATAGATCCCGGGTATGTCCCAAGCACGCGTTTGTGCTGTACCCGGAACGTACTACCCACAGGGTTAGGCGGTGGGGACTTTAAAAATAAAAGTCTTTTAATTTATTTCGAATCGGTCAATGACCAAAAACAAACCCTAACTGGCCCAAACGTTGAGGATGTCACATTATTTTGAAGTTTTCAAGTTACGGCATGGAATAGCAGCAAAGCAAAGAGACGCCTGTGCAAGTTTGGAATTCCTGGTCAAGCAACCGAGATGCAATGCCAAATAGCAATTCTCACTGTCAGTCCGGATCTCCCAACCCAAACATTGCATTGGATACAAATTCTGATAATCCAATACAAGTTCTCAGATCTCAAAGTGATTCTAAACTAGAGATCAATAAAGCAGCTAATGCTACAACAAATGTTGATCGAACTCCGGCAATGTCATTCATAGAAACGGACACACTCAGATGTGGGTAAGACACGGAAATTAGTGAAAGTAATAAGCCCATTCCAAGGGATAAACAAGCAAGTCCAGCTGCAGTTTTAGATTTCTTCACATAGGATTCATCGATGCTCTAGAAATCTCAACAAATATCTCTGGATTTTCTGAATATCTGATATACAAATATAAGTCCAAATTTTGACAGAGATATGAAAGCATTTGACTCCTTAGAAATTGACAGAGCAGAGTTTCTAAGTTTGAAACTGCGATACATTCAGAGAAATATTTCGGCTTCATGTTTTTAAACTACTAACAAAGTGCTCAAATACATTCTCATCCTCTTTCTAATCTTATGTCCACTTTTTTAATTACACAATATGTGTTACATGTTATTCCTTTCATCTCTGCTTTGTCCTGTTATCTAAGTCATTAAGTGTTCTTAAATTCATGCTTTCTCCTGTTATATAAGAGCCGAATACACAAGTGAAGGTTGTATCTTAATATCTCCGCTTGATGACTTGGACAACATGAGTTAAAAATGAGTGTTTATATAAAATTTATATTTATATTTATATATATATGTACAGATGTACCCAAGGATTTTTAAAATCGAAGTATCCACGTACCGAACCCATTTCCTGGCAACGTAGCTTTAAAACTGTCCGTAAAGCACCCAAGTGCAAACAATAGCCTTGGAAGCCCTCTAGACCCATTCAATGACCTCCTAGAAACCTTTGCTGGTGTTCTAGCTGAAAATCCTTAAGTTCTTGAAGACTGAGCTTAAGTGTTGTACAGATTCCAAGATGATGGTCGTGCATACAATAAAGATGTTTCTGGCTTAAAATGACATAATAAGTCCTTAAAGCCAAAAGGTCTACAGAGACCTTTTGATAAGAGTTGGAGCTATTAATGATGAGATTCCTTTAGATGTTCAACAGCTGGCTAAAATCCTTAAGACTAATATTGCCTTTTGACATATTTACCACCAGAATGAGGATGAGAAAAATGTCGAGTTAGCAATGTATGGGTTGGTCAGATATAGGAATTCAGAACATGAACTTGAAAATGAAGCTATTTTCTAAATAGTATATCAACTATTGGCGTGTTGCGTATTGCCGGAAAGCTCTCAAAGCATGTTTACCAATAGTACAGCTCTTATTACAGAAATCTGACCTGAAATTCCATCTTGATTCTTAATTTGGGTGTTCTCTAAAAGACACATAAAGCCTAATTGGGGCTACAAGATGGCTTACTAAATTTCCACAAATCATTTCATTAAGTTTCATATCACACGTCTTAATTGCCATTAACATGTGGCCATCCGCAATCAGAGAGAAACTTCACACATTAAATAACCATCACTTTATCAAAAACAAGCTTGACGAAGGCGTTCATGTATTGCAATACAAATGACCAAGTGTCTGATGCATTCACCGAAACATGCAGCAAAGAGAAGAATGAAATTTTCAGATATTGAACTTAATCGAAGCCAAGTTTGTTTATATTGTAATATTTTCCAAGGTGTTCAAGAGTTTTCAATTGAATATTTGAACAGGACCTAATTGCATTTTGTGAATATTTTTTGTAAATAAAAGTCAGAGAGTGTCTGATGCATTCACCATAACACTCAGCAAAGATGAGGATAAAAATTTAAGATATTCAACTTAACGGAACCCAAGATTGCTAATATTTTAGTATTTTCCAATATTTTCTATAGATCTCTACAAAATATTCAAACAAGGCTTAATTGTATTTTATGAATGAGGCTCGAGTGGTAAGAAATGCTTCAATGGGGTTTACACGCTAGTCACTAGAGACCAGGCGATCCCAGAAACCTAAGGATTACGCCTAATTGCAAGGGGTTCACCCCATCTCCAAAAGTAATAAATGCAAAATAGCCTCGTCTGTGCATCCCTGGTAAGAGGGTTTGTCATACCTGATTGAACACCAACCCTAAAAATGATGTGATTTACGAGAGTATTTTTTTGTCTCCTCATTTTTATGGGGAGCAAGACCCTGATTTGTTCCTGGGCCATTATGCTCCACCCTACCACTTGATCAAAACCAAACATTTCAAGATTTGACACGTAAATGAACCCAACATGGGACTCCATTTTACAGAGTTACAAGACTAAATACCAAATACTAGATGTATTGTTTCCTTACGGAGAAAAGCAACTATGGTTAAATAATCCGTGTGCAAGTGGAACTCCCTCAACAGAATTTATTATTGTTATTGCAGTTGCTTTCCTTTACAAGAATCAAGGGGCAATGGCCCCTCAAGGCCCCCTACCCCTAAAACAAGATCATCGGGATCATGCAGTCAACAACCCTGTCATTACATGCCACATCGAAACAAATACTTGTCACCTCGAATGAAGCACTTGCTCAACGGCTCTTTCGACTCTTGAGAGGAGTACATCCTTCTTCTTCTACAAGATGCTTAGTCCACATTACATATATGCATACAGCTCTTACAGCAGAACAAAGAAGCAAAGAGAAAAGTAGAGTGGATAACAGGATTTTACTGTCAGGGGACTCTACATTCACCTCTCTGCCCCCTACCCCCAGTAGAGATTGCAACACACAACTTGGCACCACAGGCTTCACTACTGCATCCTGCTCTCACATACAATGATCCCGCACACATCCCTTGGGAAACACGGTTGGACAAACAAACCCCTACTTATCATTGGAGTACAAGGATTCTACCCAGATCCCATGTCGCACACAGACTTCCTCACTACATTATAACTTGTCTTGATGTTTATTTGAGGTAACACACAACTCTTTCCACCAAGCTATCATATTATGTAGTCTGCGCATGTACTAAGTTTACATATTAATACATACAATTTACATTTCTATAACATATCAACCCTAAAATTAATATGTTGTTGCCCAGATTTTCCTTAGCTCCATATCATTAAAGCTGGCCAGTTCACTTTGATATATACCACATTCAGACCCATGGATGGCCCACATAATGCAATCCCCAGAAGGACCAAATTCAAGCTGCAAATTTCTGAGTAAGAACCTTCATTTCCCTACCTACAGAATACACTAAATTATTTCTTTGTTAGAAATATCATCAAATATGTTAAGGAAATAAGCTCTCCTTAGAGGCTGTGCGAATATCAGGAACCTTAATTTCCCTAGCTACCAAATACAATTGGCAATTTTTCAGTTCCTCTAGCTACAAAATAAACTTTGCAAATTTTCAATTGCCCTAGCTACAAAATACACTTGCCACTTATTATTCACCCTTGCTACAACTTGCCACTTTTTAATTGCCCTAGCTACAAAATACACACTATTATTTTCATCACTCTAGCTACAAAATTCCCTGACCATTTTTTCAGTAGCCCTAAATACAAAACACTTGTCATTTTTAAATTTCCTTGGCATCAAAATACACTGGTTTCTTTCTAATTACCCTAGCTACAAAATACACTTGCCATTTTTCTATTTGTCCTAGCTACAAAATACATGGACATTTTTTTGTTAAAAAGCCGTCGAGATAGGCCCCTTAGAGGCTGCACAAATAACCATGCATCCTTTCAGTTTAGATGTTAATGTTTAAGGGATTTCTATTCCCCAAGAATCCAACAGAAACTTGCACCTAAACCTCATCACTTCTAGATATGTCGGTCCCTAACATTCAACCAAATTCGAACCCTGATGGACTGTATAGCAGCCAAGTCAACTTGGCCAATGAAATTCAATCTGAATTAGCTTTTTTGATAAATTTCCCCCTTTTGGTTTAGCCTTCAGCTTAGTTGCCATGGCTTGAGGTATTTCTTCCATCAGATTCTCCTGGGACATGCACCCTGCCTCATCCATTGGAGTATCTGTTGGTGTACGCTGCACCCAGTGTGTTGGTTACAGTATTTTATCCAATTTCAACACATAATGATGTCTCCTGGGATTTGAACCTTGACTTCCAATTTGGAAGCTCGTTTTCTTATACCACAAGAGCTCATCCCATTCGCCTTCTCTACAGTGGTATGTTAAACACCACTTTATTTCACATTTTATGATTTTATAGTGGTGTGATTTCTCGAGGGCTCTGTGCCTTGGCAGATTTTGTTTTGGCATTGGATGTCTTCTGCGCAGCATGTTTGCAAAGTTAAAGGAGCTTTTGGTTTATGTGATATTCTTTCAACACCTCATCTCTTCAAAGTGTTTGGCTCCCTCATCTTCAAGAGCATTTGGTCTGCTTGGAAAGTTGTTGCTTGCTTGGTGCATACAGGGCTGGATGGGATCTTACTTCTCACCCTATTTGGTGTTGAAGGGATTATAGCACATGAGTGACAGAGCTGCCTCGCTTCTAGGCTCACAAGTTAAGCAGGAAGGGCATCTTTGTTTGGGGTGACTTGTCGGATTCTGCTTCTCACTCATGGAAGGAGTGGTGTACTCTTGTGCAGGAGTATGGTTTTCTTGCTTCTGACTATTCTCCAATCCTGGAGCTGAGAGGTATTATTTCCGAGCCAGAGCTTTTTAAAATGAATATCGGGATGGTTGGTCCAATTTGGAGGGGCTAGAGGTGGTGCTTTGGTCAGCCAATTCTTCAGTATGATTCCTGTCAAATGTATTTGATGCTATGCCAGAGGCACACTTCATACCCAGTTCTTAATGCTCGTTGGGTTTCCACCGATCCAGAAGATAAATGGATTCGTTGTCTTCCCAGCATTTGGTCATTTCAAGTAAGAGTGTTTGCATGGTTGGTTATTTATCAGGAAATTCTCTCCAAGGCTAGACTGGCCAAGAGTGGATTCATTGATGGCCTTTGCCCCATTTGCCACCATTTGGAGACCGTGAGGCATATCCTTTGGGAGTGTAAGTTTGCTAGGCAGTGCTGGAGATTCCGGGAGGAACGGTGCTCAGCACCGCTTCAGAACAGACTTCACTGGTGCTCTGCCTTGTTTGGAGTGTGCTGCTCTCAGGTCTGTTCTGTGTTTGTTGGGCTATGGCACTGCCTAAGGGTCCCAGCCTTATTTGTTCTTTGGAAAATTAGATGCAAGAATGTTTTTGCTCAAGAGGACAGCTCCCTGTCTGCCTTTTGCTCTATGTGGAGGGACAAGGCTCGCCATCAGCTTCTTGCTAAAGGAGCATTGTTGATCAAGGATGCTCGTTCCTTGGACCCTAAGTTGTATTCTGATTTGATTTCTGCTCTTGTTGCCATTAAGACAAGGTTATGATTGTCATTGTATATATCCATCCTTGCTCTGTACAATTTTCTGTAAATATTTTTATATTAAGATCACGTATCTTTCAAAATAAAAATAAAAAATAGAATATCCATAGCTGTAACAGAGAATTTAGGGTAAAAAAACTGTGTCAAAAATTTTAGGCTCGCCATTGGTGGTCACTTTGAACCATCAGCAGGAGGGAAAAAAAAACAATACCTATTACATTTTTTCCATTCAGAAACATTTACTTAATTTTCTAATAGCTGAAAAACCTTTCACCTCTATATTATAAAAAATAAGAAAGTTAAGGAAAAGGGTTTATCACAAACCCTAAAATAGCTGTTAAAAATGTACCAGGAACAAGAATTTTTCGTTGTTCTTCATATTAGAATGTCGTTCACATTTCCAAAAGGAAAATAAAAATAAGATTTTTATCAAATGAGAACAAATTCCGCTAGCGAAATTTATCCAAAATATAACAAACGTGGTAAAAATAATAAAAAAATTAAAGACTTTTCAATATTACCTGCACATGATTTCATGGAATGTATTTTGAGAAGCAAAACAACAATGCTGAGCAGGTGGGTCATATCCCCTGCTAACCTGAACACATTCATTTTTATCGCCCTTTTTTAAACGCTCAATTCTTTAGAAGTCTGAATGATCCTCTGAATTGTAAAGAAGAATTGTAGATCTGGTTAATTCTCTAAGTTATTTTCTTTCCATGCTGGTAACACAAAATCGCCTTTTCTTCCCCAAATTCGGTGAATTTGAAAAAGTCGTGCCAGTTTTTTAACAATGTGTAACAGGATAATGTTGTTGTTGCCAAATTGTGCTACAGGAGGTTATTTAGGATGATTCAGGTAAAAATGAATGAAAGTTTGTAATAAGTAACAAAGTTTTTAATACGGTCCACAAGACCAGAAATTTTATGGCTAATTGGGACCATGGGGCAGTAACCAAAGGGCGCATTTTCACCGTAGACTTTGACCAGTTGTATTTTCTCATAGCCGTAGGTTTTTTCCTAAAGTATATTTTTATATCAAATAATAGACACGGGTATAATACATTACAATCCTTGTTATAACCTTTCAATGAAGATTATAACTAGCAATTGCATGTGTACAATGCAATGTGAATTCCATGGACCACATTTTTTTGAGTCATTTTGCAAACAAAAAGGGTATATGTTATCTGTGTTAAAGGGATAGTTGTTACTTTCGTAATTGTGTTTGTTTAAACTATGGGTGATTGATTTCGCATGTGTAGAAATATAGATGAGTCACTTCATTTAAAAAGCGCAAACATGAGGTCTTACCCTTAAAACTATTCAAAATGCAAAAAAGTGATATAATGTACAAAGCTTTGGATGGACACAACTATAATTTGCATGGTCCTTTCTCAACATTTTAAATTTCTAGGTATTTGTGTGTAGATGAAGACATTAAAAATGTGTTGTTGTTGGTTAACATAAAGAAACGAGCAACAATAAAAAAGAAAAATTGAGCATGTACATTGAAACGTGTAATTTTGTAATTGTAGATATATAGACGAACCACTTCATTTAAAGGTTTCATCTTTTCATTTCAAAGTTGTTACAAATTCATCCATATACATTTACAAATCTCATATCATGAGTAGCATCGTTTTGCGGATTGTTTTATTTGAACTTAACATGAGAAGAATTATATCATGAATGGTAGCCTTCTGAGGGTAATTTTATTTCTGGTAAACATGAGTACATTTGATACCCCTTGAACGGAAATGACGTCTAGGATAGAAGAAGTGTTGAGTAAAGTAGTAGCGGATGTGATATCAAAGCAGAGTGTAGTATTTACGAAGGGTTGAGTGATAGTAGTATTTCTTCCTCCTTTCTTCTTGCTCCAAGTGTTGTTATGTGCACCATTTTTGAGTACCTTTCGAATGAAAAAGGAGGTGAAATGCATAGATTTGCAAGTGAGGCAACTTTGGAGAAAGCTATGAATGTCAGACCCTGCCTTTCATTGGTTCTAATGTCGATCAGTTGCTCTATGCATAGTAAGTCCCTGGGACTTGTGGATAGTTAATGCCCAAGCCATTTTAAGTGGCAATTGTCTTCGATTCCCTCTCAAAATAGGGGTATCGAATATGTAATGAGTCGAGGGATCCCAACATGGGTCGTTCAGATCTATCAAATTTGACAACAAAAATAAAGGTAATCTTGGTGGTGGCATTAATGCGTCGTAGACAATGTCAATGATTTTCCTGTAGCACCATTTATGAGGCCTACGTGAACTCATAAATTTGTAATAAGCATGATTTTTTGTTGTTTGCATGACAAGAGAACTTTCTGCTGCACTGATCATCATCGATTTCTTTGTCCATCCCACTGTTACTTTCAAAGAATGGATTCGGGCAATCGTAGAACATTCAATGCCTTTAGCATCTCGAAGATTGTGGGAGTCCATGAGATCATTTTTGTAAACAAATGTGGTGCATCCTTAAAAATTTTGAGCTCTTGTTGAGTTAGGTGTGTGTCTGTCTGAGACATTAGGAGTTCCCAGTCCTCAATAAGAGGGGTTGAGTCTCGCATGTTGAGCGGTAAATTCTAAAATTAAATTTGTGCATACATTGTTCTTTGTTGCTGAAATATAGTTTGCAATGTAATGGAAGAATGAAATCCCTTCCAAAGTGTGGCTCCATAGGATTTACTTGCATAAAGAGGACTATCCATAACCGGTGGTAATTGCCCAAGGTCACCGAGGAGGATAACTGATCTATTTCCAAATTCAGAAGTTTTTGAGTGTGGGAAACCCTTGCGTAGCCTACTGTCAATGTTTCCTAGTAACTTTGGGCCGATGAAACTCATTTCATCAATAAGAACATATTCTATATGTTTTAGCGACTCTTGAAAAGATGATAATGATTGGCCTTCAAGGGGTTTTAATTCTTTGATTGGAATACAGAGGGTTACATGGATTGTGGGTGCGGAGATGTTGAATGTTGAAACACCGGTAGGGGAGAGCAGAAGGAGAGGCGAGGGAGATGTGGTTGATGTTCTTTGTAAATGAATTCTAGATTTTATTTATCAGAAATGATTTTCCTGTGCCAACTATTCCTTGAATTATCAATCTTAGTGGAGGTAGAAGTGTTTTGTTTGCTAAATGGTGCAGTATGGTATCAAGATCTAGTTGTTGTTCTGAAGACAAAGGTAGTGTGGTAGATGGTGGTGTGGCTTGCATGTTGGTGTTATTAGTATCTGCTTTTCTCTCTCGATGAATGATGAACCAATTATCTGCAAATCATGTGTAACGCCATGTATGTTCCAATTATTGTGTACATCAAAATCTCATTTCCCCAACATTTCAAGACTGTCAAGACCCGTGTTGTTTCCTAGATGAAGTTGTGTGAAGACATTCCATTCTTGCAATGACTTGTGTTGAATACGCATTCGACCTTAGAGTCGAACCAACATCCGTGTCATGTCATGTGTGTTTGTGATAGTGCGTAAAACATGCCATGGTCTGTAGTTGTGTTTGAACATGTCCCAAGTGTTGTTGATGTCATGTGGGCTTGTGCCAAATTTAGAGGCAATATTTTCTAAAAGGCTTGTATAAAAGGATTTCTGACCAATAGAAAAGGTCATATGATGTTGAATCTGAGTTGGGACATCCACAAATCTCGGGTGGACCCGAACAATTGCTTTAGTCGACCACAGTTTCCATTTATCTCCTTTATGGTTCTTGTTGTAGCTCCAATCTCGAGCAACCTGAATAAGTGGTAGGTGTTCCATGGTTGCAGGGTGAACTCTATATGCATCCAAGAAAGTGGTTGTTTCTTGTACATCGATGTCACTTTCAACGACACATCTCAAGATTTTTTTGCCAACATTTAATGATACAAATGAATGGCTGCACATAACAAGTGGCAATTTTTGTAGCATGTGGCATGTTTCTTTTGCGCTTATGTCATGTTCAACAATGCTCTCTGTGAGTATTTTTCAAATCGCAATGTGTGCTGGAGAATCCACGTTAGCATCTCTTGAAAATCTAGATAGCATTTGGCGATAGGTTTATGAACATTGCTATGCTTTTGAAGCATATTTTGCAATATACATTAGAACTGCATGGTGAGAAAGTATTGGTTGGCAATCGACATTTGCTCTCCATATGGATATCATAGTTTGATTGTGTATGTTCAATCTATCATCATTTCTCGAAGGAAGGTACTTAATTTTCCCATCACTTTCAATGAGCAACATAACAATGATAGTTCAAAGTATAGAATGGGATGGGTGAGGGTGTAAATTTTGAAGGGATGGATACATTAGAAGTATTTTCCTAAAGAAGGTTACGGAGGAGTTGCACTATTATCCACTTTCTTAGAACTGAGGATGACACATTTCAATCTATTGTTTCCACAACATGTCTCTTTTTTCAGGGAAAGTGTGACGCAGTATTCATTGTTGATGACATTACTTGTAATTTCTTTACCGGTCGCGTCTTTGTCTCATAGCTAATAGGTGGATATCGTTAGCTTCAACACCCATGATTGACACAGTTGTCTCATCAAAATTGGTAACAGACTGGAGTTCTCTTGTTGGGTCCTTTAGATCGATCCTGAGTGCATATCTATAATCATAGTTTTGAACTTGTATGTTATAAATCGAATAGAACCATGAACCATTAACATTCTCTCTCACCTTTTTCCTGCATTGTTTGTCACCTTTTTGAAGAGGACATGCCTTATAAAAAAAGTTTCCCATGTTGATATTTGTGATTTCTACAATAATCATGGCCCATTCATTTCTCTTTGTGTTCCCCATATGTGTACCTTCGAAATCGTTGTTACAGAGGTCAAGCTTTTTAGAGGGCCCATAAATTGGCTTGTGATAGAGGGTACCAAAAGGGAGTAGTCATCAGAATCAACCTAGCCATGAAGTGTATTTGTTTATGAAATTAGAGGGTTGACGTAACATTTGGTTCTTAAAACAGTGTCAACTGAGCTTCCTTTTGAAACTGGAGACACGAGCAAAGCCTTTCAAAGCAAGGACCGGAAGAGGCGGTATAGAAAGCATGTCTTCAAGTTTGTTGTTTATCTCATCTAAGTGTTGTCCCCACAATGTGACACTTACACTGAATCCCGACATGTCCTTTAATTGTAGTGTTCTTCTCTTTGTTTCAGACTTGTCATGTCGATAAATTGTTGAGCATGGTGACATCGTAAGAACAATGCCAATCAAATCAACTGTAGAACCTTCAACGCTTGCAGGTATGTCCTTGATTTTGGTGAAGTGAAAGTGATGGGAAGGTATTGTATCCTCATTTGCTATGAGTGGAGATATGGTTGAGGAAGGTTGTAGGAAAATCTCCAAAGCATTGTTCAAATGGTTGTAACATAGCTTTCCATCAGCAATCCTCCCATTGAAAATTGTATATAGCTTCCCATTTTCAATATGCTCATAGAATGCTTCCATGGCCTCATTGAAACAAGTGATGTGGATTTCCCCTCCTTCCCGATCCACAAAATCAAACCCAAACATGGAACCATCTCCCCTTGCATTGTGATATTCGCGAAGGGTTGTTTTTGCTAGGGCACGACCCTCTACGGACCACATGTGCATAGATGTATTCAATCCACTTATTTTAGTTGGTGTTCTCGCAAAATATTTGTTAACCTGATTGGCACTTGCATCTGTTTGATGCGGTGATTATCTTGGAGAGCATTTGTTGGTAGTCGGGTTGGAGCACCGATTATCAAATGTTTTTCGACAAGAACATCCATTTCAATGATAAGAACAATCTTGTAGTGGAAAAGAAAATCATGATAGAATTAGAATTGAGCAACGGATGAAAAAAACATAAAGAAATTATAATTAATATAGGGAGTTTATATACATTGGTAATCGAGTAGGAGATGAAGCTTACAATTCACTTTTGATTATTCTAACGCGAGATTTGTGTAAGCACACAATGGAGCCTTCTTGTATTGATTTTCGGTTACATGGCTTGCAAATTTGGAGGGTAGAAGTGTTGTCTGAAAATGTTTCCCATCTAAAAGGTCAACACGATGTTGGGCAATCATGTTGAGAATGGACCTTAGGGAGGACAAGTGCAATATTTGAAATGTGGGGTCAACAATGGAACCGCCTCAATCAATTGAGAAATGCCTTCGTGTGTCAAATTTATTTCCATGGCAACTAAAAGATGCTCGAGATAGTCGGAGTTCTGCAAATGTATGGTGGAAAATGTAAACTTGTAGTGTAGTCAAAGATGAAATGAAGGATGTGTTCTGGAAAGCATGCATTTGTAAGAAATGAGAACCTTTAAAGTTTGCTTCCTTTTTCATTTATATTTTCTAAAAAGTGCAAACATGAGGTCTAACCCTTTAACAATTCAATATGCAAAAAGTGATATAATGTACAAAGCTTTGCATGAAAATAACTAAAACCGCATGATTCTTTCTTTGCATTTTAAAACTATATGTATTTGTGTGCAAATTTTGTAATTGTCTTTCTAGTCTACATCATATTAAATGGAGAGTGAAAAGAAGTATGTTAGTTCTAGAAGATGTTTTTAGGTATGACGGGCTGCTTAAAAAGGTTTGTCAATGATCGCCTAACATCCAACTTGGGACGCTTCGAAATGGCCTCATTGGGGAACAAGCCCTCAAAGACATAATGAATCATGTCATTAACGAAGGCACATGCCCCCACATGTCACTTCGGAAAAGGGATTGGAGCCAACTATAAATATAAATGTAACAATCAAAAGCAAATAACATGAAAGCACTCTATAATAATTGTTTAGTCCATAACATGCAATAAATAGAACAAGTGAAAAAACACTTCAATCAATATTGAAACTCACTTGAAGTTCGTTTAGAAACGACACTCTCGTCTTTATCGGGAGAAAGAGAATCACAAATATCCTACAAAAAGTAAAAGAAGAAGTTAATAAAACTAAATGTATTTGCGAATTCAAAAGGAGGGACTCCTCCATTACATGATGGGAACTAAACTTGAATTCTGGAATCATTCTACATTAGTATAATATATGTGGTTCATGGATATACATACTTCAAACATGTAGTTAAGAGTCAAAACCCAAATCAAATTCCATGAATACTCTTTTCCAAATACACACATTATATTAAAACTATTTCCAAACAAAATACATAGTTTTTACTTTTATGTATATAACTTACCCGCAATAGATTATTTTAATATTTAATTTGGAGAGAGTGGATTGCTATTTATGAGTTAAAACAGGGATATTTTATCTAATCATAATGGTTGCTATTTATAATTTAAAGCAGGGATATTTTGTCTGATCATAAGAGTTTTTTTTAATAAATTGGGTGTTGCTAGGAGTCATGATGAGTAGGAGAAGAGAAAACAAATATGTTTAATTGAAAATTATCCTGATCCAGAGAAAGATATGAATTGAAGAAACAAAAGATCTTAACAAAGGACTGGTTTATGAGAAAAAGACTAAGATTATCATTCCACTCCCGGCCATTCTACAAATTCCACTAAATCCACCTGAATACACATTTACATTTACTACAGTGCGTCACTAAACCCAAGTTTGGGGTGTGCTAAATGAGAGAACAAATTAGTAACAAACAATTTACGTGGCCTCGTTGAATGGATGGAGTTCCCGTTGTGGCCGCCATTAATGAAGAAAGAGAGCCGAGGGCACAGAAATATATTGCCCCCACAAGTCAATAGTATTTATCACAAGGTGTTTATTTCCGATGAGGGCTATATTCGGTGGGACTTCAAAAATTGCATTAAGTATAGCACCAAAGAATTTTTGCTTTGAAAGCAAATCCCAAGCGTAGAAAAAGCAATGGCTATGTAAATATGGCTACGGATTTAAGAGGAGATCGGAAGAAATTAATTATAGACTGTTATGAAAGAGACAGGAGAAGCTCTATATAAAATTTAATTTTTAACCCATCTTACATTTTAAATGTTTGCTTTTCACTTCAATAAAGAAACAGACATACCTAATTCAGAAGAAGATTCCATTATGGGCCTCGTGCAAATTCAACTTACTGGCTCGATTAAGGAAATTTTATGCAATAGAATGAAACTTCCCACAGAAACATTTAATGAACTTCTCACAGTTGTTTCCGAAATCGTGAAGGAAACTGGATATTTTATTTGATTTATATGGCGACAAAATCCGTTGATAGCTCATTTTTGCTTCGTACATTCACCTGAATAATCATGGTCCGTTTTGGAAGACAATAATCTGACCAAGCTGTTGAAAGCCTGTGAAATTGTGTGAAAGGGAAGCTTTGTGTCTTATGCCAGTAAGGGTTATTTTACAACTCATAGGATATGTTCGAAATCTGGAGAATAAGAGTTGTTTCTGAACACAACAGTGTCGAATATAACTCTAAACTCAGTTTGTTAACTTATGGGTGTAGTTTACAATGTGGTGATTTGAAGAGGAGGATTTTGGAGACATTTACCTTGAAACACAAATTCTTGACATTTCAGGTCCATCTACAGGATCCATCCTTAGAGGAGAAGATTTTTATTTCACAAAGAAAGGATATTACAATTCATAACATCTTGCTTGATGCTCCCACATTCTGTGAGCCCCTAAATTTATTAAATTTTCGAGTTTATTAATGGCTTCCAGGAATTACTCAGAATAAATCCATCATCCTTCTTTAAATTGTAAGGAGTCTTCTCCATTTCTATTGCTTAGTGTATTCTACCTTATTTCTAATAGTCTACCATCACAATTAATCTAGCATCTACCATACTTATCTGGTGCTCGAGGTTGGATGAGTGTTCTGCTAGGAGTCATGATGAGTAGCAAGAAGAGAAAACAAATAAAGAAACAGACATACCTAATTCAGAACAAAATACCATTTAACTTACACTTACAAATCCGTCCCCTGGCTTCAATAATGGAAACGAAATATCAGATGTTGAAGTGATGACAGTACCCTCCTTAAACGTTGTTAAACTGCTAAAGGTCGGCAATATTGTTACGGCTTTGAAGGAACCACGAATTTGCATTACATGGATTCTATAAAAACAAGGAATAGGCCAGGAGGGGGATCTGGAAAGTCACGGCAGTAGGAAAAATTTAACACAAAATATACATCAGAAGAACAAGTATTTAAAAGGCTACCTTGTTACATGCAAAAAGAAAAAGCAAAACTAAAAACATAATTAATGCATGCAAAAGCTAAAAAATAAAATTTAAAAATAGTAAAGCCAAAGCAACATGCAAAATCAAAAAAGTAAAATTGTTAAAAATAACAAAAGTAAAATTGTTAAAAATAGCAAAATTAAAATTGTTAAAAATAACAAAACCATCATTTAAGCCAAATTTGACATAGTCCCACGAATGTCCATGCAAAGCCTTTTCCCATAGGGGTAACACCTTGGCGTAATAATTTTCTAAGGGTCATAATTAATATGACTTAGTTCTAAGTAAGCTTGTACATCCGTAAGACTCTACATAACACACACTCACTTTATAACCTTTTAATGAAGATTATAATAATTTTGTAAGGGTCATAATTAATATGGCTTAGTTCGAGTAAGCTTGTAAATCTGTAAGACTCTACATAACACACACACACTCTTTAAAATGTTCCCTTCTTAATTCTCAAACTTTTTAAACTATAAACTATCTTTTAGTTCTCTTTTAGCTCTTTGTAGCATTACTTCAAATAGTAGTTGTTTCTTATATTCATTGCTCCCTCAATTTATAGAATTCGGGGAGAAGTAAATATGTTCATGCAAATAGAGATACCTTTGCAAAGATTCCTTGACATGATGTAATTATCGTCGATATGATCTTTAGGTAATTGCTCATGGGGATGTGTTCATCCGATCAAAACCTACCAAAGTTATTCAATCACTTAGTTGTGAAGTAAATAGATTAAAACCCAAATGCCCAGTGTAACAATTATGTTATTTTGATGGGCATAAAGAGTTACAAAATCCGTAGAGCGCAAAAGTTCACAATGGTGTATACAATAGTTTGTGCATGGTCATCACGTAGAGATCTGTCTCAAATCCTAAAATATATGGTTCGCACAAGACTATATGGTGTTGCACAAAGCCTTATTTATTCCAACAAACACTTCACTTGAAATTGTGAAGAGATACACAAATTTATGCAAGCTTATTCTTCTATTTTCACTCTTTTTGGTGATGCAAGATAGAAAGTGAACATGGATACTCTTGCATCATATAATAAGATAATAAGAAACATGAGCCCTTGTTTATACATGTTTCATGAGGTCTTTACTAGATTGGCCTAGTTTAGTTATCTCGACTACACTAAGTTGTGATTACTTCTCTGCCTTTCCATTTTACCAAATATTATTTAATTTCCTTTTTACACATCTTTCTAATCATGGAAATAAATATTTCTTTAATTTCTCCATGCACTTTCCCTAGTAATTGGTGTTCCCAATCCATTTTGGTGCTCTCAACATTGCCACTAGAAACCCTTCATAGTAAGGTATAATTCTACCACATCAAAGATAAACAAAATATATATCCCTTCTTGTAGCTCTATCTAATATGCATTACTTGAAAAATTCCACAAGACTTTGCATAGTCCAATAATTTTCCACTTCAACTTATCATATGTTCTTTAGAAACCTCTCTTTGCATAGGTGTGAAAGAACCATGTCTCCCACTTCAAATTCTTACTTTCTTCTTCTAAATTTTGTACATTGTTTGTACTACGCATTTCTTTTTCCAATTACATGTGTAGTTGTTGGTGCACATCTCTCATAAATTGTGCAAAGTCTTTTGCTTCTACATTCTTCCCTCTTTCATCCTATATGTCACGCAATTGTGTAATACCTCTTGGACTTAGTCCATAAACTATCTTGAAATCTTTCTTCCCATTTCTCTTATTCACAAAGTTATTTTAAATAAATTATACTTGTGCAAGGATTAAATCCCTTGGCAAGGATTTTTGTAACTAAACATTACAATAAGTTACCCAAGCTCCCATTGACAACCTTTGTATGTACATTTGTCTAGGTACAATACACAAAACTAAATAGTAATTTATTTTTCAACTCCTTCTACAAGGTCCTCCAAACATGACCCACAAATGTAGTGTCTTTATCCGACACAATAGTACATGACAATCCATGCAATCTCACTTCCTTGAAAACCAAGTTAGGTGTGTGTGTAGCATCATCACCCACCTACAAACAATAAAATGAGTCATCTTATAAAATAAATCAACTACAAAAAGATAGAATCATGACCCTTGTACATTCTAGGAATACCTAACACAAAATCCATACTCAATTACTTGCATGGTATTTCGGGTGTTGGAATGGTTCCTATAACTCTTTGTTTTGACCCTTTGACTTTACCAACTAGAAAATTCTAAATCTTTGCAGATACAAACATCTCTAGTTGTAGTATAAAAATTAGGGTTAACCTAATTTATGATGAATTACTTTGTGTAAAGATGAATCAAGAATCATAAATATATTAAATACATAGATCCTAATGTCATTATCAATATGGAAAATTCACAAGCTTGGGTGAGCTAAATAAAGTAATTATAAGTCACGATTAGAAAAGATTGCATTGATATACTAGCTGAGATAGAGTGACATTGATGTAAAAGTGTGCAAAAAAGTTGTATAGAGCGTCATCGAGCTATCTTGAAAATATGGGAGCTTGAATTTGTAAGGAGGACAAAGTCATATGTCTTAGATAAATTCATTTACAAACAAATTTATTGTATGGATGGATTAGTCCTCTATAGGGCTAAGTCGAATCTTACCTTTGGCATTGTGTTCTTTTATGTCATAGCTTCACTTTTTGTGATTACGGTTGTGCCCCAGATTAGGCTCTTTCTTCTTCTTTTATTGGAGACCTAAAATAGGTTAGTCTTCTTAGTGTAGCCTTTTTATTCCATTGTATGGTTTTTCCTACACATGCAGTTAGCTTGCTTAGGTGTCGATAAGATAGATATGAGCTACACTTCTCCACCTTTTTAGGTGGTGGTTGCGAATTCCCACTTCTTATTTATACACCTCTTACAAAGTTATTTTCTAACGCATTCTAAACACAAATAATATTTTTGGTTCATGTTTGGTTCCTCTCTCTTTCAATAATACTCTCTTTGTGCATTTGTATTTTATCAGTGCTCAATCTTGACCCACATTATTGCATGGTATCAAAGTTCGTTATGGTAATCGAACGCCATTATTTTGTTGTAATTTTTATTGGAATATTGAGTTTTTCAAGCTTGTTGTTATAGATTATTTGATCTCGAGTATGCTCTTCGTTTCCATCTTTGGACTATTGGTGCAATATTTATATATATGCACCTTTTATTTTAAGTTTACTTAGTTTATTTAGTTTTATTTAAGATTTATTGACTTAGTCTACTTTGCACACCTCCTAGGATTAGATTAGGATAAGTGACACTCATAACTTGACCACTTGTCTCATGTGTTCCTATTCATGTGGAGGTTGTTACACACATGTCTATCATATAGTCAAAAGCAAATTTGGACTACAACTCTTGCTTTTGTTGTATATAGACCACTTTTATTTTTAAAATCAAATGAAGTTTGTTAAAGAGAAGCTCGTTGATATCAATTACATTCAATTGATTTATTGGCAATAATATGTTTCTATTATTGTTTATTATTTGCAACAACTTCTAGCATTTCTAGAGTGAGTCCAAATTGAGAAGATTAATGGGTTTCACATGTTCTTTCATGGTATCAGAGAGGTACTCCATCAATTGGTAATTATGGTGTTGAAGTTTTTTTGCTTCTTCTTTTGATCCATATACTTATCTAGGTTATTTATAATATTCTAGGCATATCATCGTGCTAGTATTACAAAAACTATCTAGTTTTTTTTTATGCTTGCCAAAAACTATTTTCCAACCTTTTAAAGGCATTTTTAATTTTGGGATAAAACTAGATTTTTCTAGTTCTTTCTAATATTGTTAATGGAATCTACGTAAAAATATATCTTTTTTAAAAATACTTTTTTGATGCACAAATTATTTTCCTGTGCATTTTGAAAGTTTCACTTATGCAAGGCAAGCCATAACAAACAGAGTGCACATCAAATTATTTTCCATTTTTTTGTAATTTAGAGGATGTAATCACTTACTTTCATATTCTTCATATAATGAGATTTCCATAAAGTCCAAGTTTTTGCAATTTAGACTTGTGATGTTCTTAGAGCATCCATTTGAAGTTTGTAGTTATTTGATCAACCCTTCAAATGCACAAGCTTATGCTTTATCTTTAATAAAGACAAATTTTGGCTATTGAAGTATTGAGCATGATAATTGACATAATGGCAAGTATTATTTTACAAGGCATTGGCTACCAAGAGGTATGGAGTTCAAACCCCTTAGGTTGCATTTAGCCTTAAGAGTCTTCTTTAAGCTCTTAGTTACCCATATGACCCACCTAGACCTCTAAATTAGCCCCTTGCACACTCATTATCCCCTAATTTTTTATTTCAGCCATCATATAACCAATAAATATCATTTTTAGCCCCATGTGCAAATAATTTCACATAGCTTACATTATTAAGCATTGTTTTTGACTAAATTTTTGTGTAGAGGCTATATTTTCTGCTCAGGAAGGCCTACAATTTTTTAATATTTTTCCCAGATTGTGTATTTCTTGATGCTCTACATATTGGAGAGGTTGTTCAGTAACTTTTTGGCCCAAATTTTGAGAAATTTCAGTTTTTGCATGTTGTTGTTGTCATGTCCCAATTTTTTACATTCAATTGGTCATATCTTTTGATCGATTATTGGATCAAGATGTCATTTTTAAAAGTGCATATTTTTTTGCTTAATTTAAAATGGTAGGTTCATATTGTATCAAGATTATACTTTCAATATAATCATCAATTTATTAATTGCATTTTATTTGTAAATTGCACTACTTATAAAGTGACACCTATTTTCACTAGGGGGTTCATTTTTGTGTATTAAAAAGTTTATGGGTTGGGCTTATTTTATTCTTGGCTTGCATGCAAACCATGTTATTGAGGAAATTTTTTAAAAATTGTATTATTATAAGCAGTTTGAGTGGTGTTTATTGAGTATGTTCCTTTTTGAAGTTCTTCCAAGTAATTTTTGCCTTGTTATTGTAAATAGTTTCCATCCATGAATTCCACACTCTCATGCAGGAAAATAATAACTCCGCTTTCGAAAAACACAAAACTCTTGTCAAAAGTATTTACACTTCAAGAAGACGTGGTTAGATTTGTTGAAGAGAATAGGAAGATTAAAAAACTGATTTAATATAAATTGAAATTAAATCTGATTACAGAGTAACTACTATAATAAATGATGTAAAAATGTTAATATACATTAAAAAACAAGCAAACAATTATGTAAATGTGAAAACCTAGGAAAGATAGGGAGATAAAGAGACTTAGTTGATTTCATAGAAAGGTATGGAAGGGATCTGCGTAAGTAAACCACTAGAATAGATTGAGAAGAGCATCGCGAAGCTTCTTTAGAGGTATGGACTCTAAAACTACACAAAGTATAAGAGCGCCGATGCCGGTGTCGGAATTTGGGTGCTAGTGTCGAGTAAATGTTGTGGATCTAGTTCTTTCAAGGACGGATGATGTTCATTTTCTTTTTCGATTGTCACTTTGGAGTCAATGTTTGGTCTATGAATGTACTTGTAACCTACAAGAAAGAAGTTCACCTGCACATACCCATAAACCGCATCAAACCTAAAAAGGAAAATGCAGAATAGGAGTTAGATGACCACGGTGGTCACTCAAAGAGTAAACTTATGACCAAGCATTGCACTACATCTCGGACTCCAAGTAGTTTTGTGTATAAGTGTGTACAATGATGCCCTAAGAAGCCCCTTTACAAGTACACAAATGATAACGATCTAGATCTAGAATGTAGAAGATGTATAAAATGTGTGGGAAGAAATAGAATAGACTTCCCTCCCATGTTGTGTATGCGAAGTGATGATGCAACCCTTGTCCCTTGAATGAGTGTGCTAGATGGAGTAATTTGAAATGTTCTTTTGCCTTTGAATGCAATCTTAGGTGATGATAGATAATGCTTAGTGCTTGGTCCTTTATTTTGAAAACATAATTGTGTATTTATATGATTCCCTTGTTTGAATTTTGTAATTGACAACTAAAAGGATGACCCAAAGTAGTAAAAAGTAATTAAGAAGTGAAAGGGGTCCAAAAGGATAAGAAAAAGGTAAAGAAGGATAGGAGCACCCAGGAGGAAAGGAGCGCCTAGTGTTAGTGTTCCAATTTGGGCACTAGTTTTAGAGGCCATAGAAAGATAAAAGCAGTCAAATGTTGATAAGAGCCAAGATTTATTAATCCAATAAAAATGCATAAGACAAAGCAAAAGACTAAAGGGAGTTGTCAATTACTAGTTTTCTTGCTTAGGAATCATGTAAATGCTAGCATACTTTTAGGACCTATAAATGTACCCAAGTACATAGATTTTGTGTCTACATTCTTGTCCCCACTTTATGTTGTTGAGTGAATACTTGATAACATAAAGTAGATAGAAGATGTGTACCTTATGATCCTATAGAGAAGAGTGTAGCCGATAGCATGTCGAGTGGACAAGTGAAGCATGAAGTGATCGCAAAGTGAAGCATGAAGACTATGAAAGGGAAGTGAACCCTAGGGGTGAAGTGTATGTGTAGTAGTCTGTTGTGTTTGCTGATGTGAGATGCCCCTTGTTGCGTATTAAGGACATACCTACAAAATAAGAGCGAGACATATGAGAAGTCAAAAAGTTCTATATATGAAAAATATGAGCAAAGTATGTATAAATATGTATCATGATGTGTGAAGGTAGAGATAAAGGAAAGCATGCACATGATGTATAAGAGTATAAAAGGATAGAAAGATGTCCTAAAATGTTGTGGGGGGAGTGAGTTTTTTGGGCGATCTCGCACCATGGGAGAAGAGGATTGGGGAGAGAGGTATAAGTTTTTCTCCTCATGATGCTTCCCAAATAAGCACCACTACTACGGGATGGTACGTCTCGATTTATTCCGATTAGTTTTGATTATAATTGAAATGTACTTAAAATGTATAAACTGAAATCTATAACTAGAGGCAAGTTCCACGCCAATATAGAACTATTCTAATTTAGCTTCGGATATTGTGTTGATTTTAAAAGTTGATTGTGTTTTCCCTAGGACATTAATGCCCAGGGGAGGACACCCACACCAAACACTACCTCTATCTTCACAGGCACTAGTTTCTCTCTATGTGTGTGAGGTCTAAGTCGATTCTTGATTGTTCTGTAATTGTATTCGTGTGTCATTTATTTATTGTGTTGTGTTGTATTGTAGATATGAGCTATAATAGGGGTGATTTATTCACCTAATAAATGCCCCCTCATTTGGGGTGCATGTGACGATGATTGTAGGAGAATGTGGTCCAAAGGAGAGGACCTGAAATCTGATTTGAAATGGATACTGTAGGGTAGTATATGTGTATGTAGAAACCAAGGCACATACAAACAAAGTAGGCTAGTAACAAGTGTTAGTAGTAAAAGTAACTAGTATGTAAAAGAAGACAATGTAACAAGCAAATGTGAAGACAAGATAGAACACGAGAGGTGGGTTTCATACATGGGACATCGCTCACAATGTCACAAGACAATCAAGGCCAAAACAACCAAAAGCTTACAATGAACAAACAAAGCATAACATACAATAACAATGAACAATAGAAAACAAAAGTAACATGTTATCAGATAACCATGGTTGTATATAGTCCTACAAGGAAAATGCTACACATGAAGCACTTGTTAGCATGTTAGAAAGATAAATAGTATGTCAAAGTGTGTATATAGTAGTGAAAAGTAAGTGCTAGTAAGAAGAAGTAGTAAATGATGAAACAATAGAACTGTAGTGTGTGAGAGTAACCAAAGTAGATGCCCCTAGGAGCCTCGACGTGGGATTAGGAAAGGGATTGATTTTGAACATCATACATCGTGTAAGGAGTTGTAAGAGATCTGCATTCACTTCTAGAGACCAAGTGAATGCGTGTGTGTATATGATAAAGATAATGACATACTAAGTATCATCTAGCATAGTAAGAAAAGTGCAAGATGTAAGTAGAATAAGCTAGCAAGAATAAATGCAACCAAGATATGCAAATGTTGTATGAGTGTGATGGTGTGATATGCAAGGTGTGAAGATGGTAGGAGCAGTGTTTCCCCAATGGATGTGCATGAGATGAGGTTCATTTATAAATGCCCCCTCAACAGTCAAGAATGAACCATAGAACAAGAGTGTGTCATTGGGAAATGAGTGTAGCACGTGAGAGTAGATGCTAGAAAGATATATATATTGTAGAAGCATGAGTGTGAAATACGTGATGTGAGGTTCATTGATGAAGTGTGCCCTTAACATTCAAGTGTGAACCATAGCACTAGAGTGTGTCATCGGGTAATGATGGTATAATGTGTGTACCAAAGATGTAGGAGTGTTTGAGAAATATTAATCGTAAAGCACAGAGCATGAAGTGTGGTAGTAGATACTAGAGACAACTTGATAGTGATGGAAGGGGGGAAAGTGTGATGTCCCCTAAGTGTGTCCAAGAGATAGAAGACTATCCAACGATAGTGAAGGGCAAGGGCCCTCCACCCGATAACCGAGGAGACAAAGACATGTGACCATGATCTAAAGGTGGTGGTGTGGGAGAGTAACTATGTGCACGTGAAGGAGAATGATGTGGTGAAGGAGGTGGAGAACACCTATAGGAAGGGGCTACCCAAGTGGGGGACTTAGGCGATGAGGTGGACTAATGGGCCGATGAGGTGAAGAAGGTGGAGAATGCTTATGAGAATGGGCTGCCCGAATAGGGGACTTAGGCCAACGAGGTGGTCTAATGGACCAATTATGATGACAAGGTGGTGAGATAAGTCATGTGTGAATATGAGAGCTAGGTACGGAAGTAGCTTTAGACTTGAGAGAAGTGTAGGAGACCTAGATGTCATGACTGGTGCATAGATATCAACAAGAGTGGGCTGAGGAAATGGTGTGTGTGGTGGAATACCTTTGATAGTGACAAGTTTTTTTATGGATGAACTTAAGACATAAGTGATGCATGGAGGGGATGGTTTAAGAAGTGAAAAGAGCGAGGAGACCTAAGAGCATGTCACAAATGATGATTTCAGAGGTAACCAAGAAGGGTGTAAAGACAGAAGAGACCCAACTGTGATGGGAAGTATGACATGACCATAAGAATTAGGAACTGGAAATGTGATTAGAGATGTTGGACATTTGATAGCTAAAAGAAGTGCCACATGGAGCATGCATTAGTAACAACTAATGGATAGACCATAGTATTATTGATGGTATAAGAACCAATAGAGGAATTGATATGCAATGAATCAGAAGTAAATGTAACATGATAATCATGATATGAGAATGTGATAATAGGTGGTGACACATCAAAAAAGAAACAAGAAAGTCAAGAGGCCTCGATGAAGGAGGAGGCACAACACGATATGTATGATTTGCAGAAGAATCAATAGCTTACTTGTCATGCTTTGGTAAAGGGTCATTAAATATTTTTAGCTTTTGATTATCATTGATCGGTTTAGTAGAGATGGCTCAGGGAGCTCGATTGCATTGTTATTAATAAGATCTTGAATTAGATGTTTAAGTGCAAAGTAGTGATCAGTGTGATGCCTAATGCATTGGTGGTATCCACATCGTGTGTTTTCATCATAGTTTCAGCCATAGTGGTGAGAAGGATCAAGATTAAGCGGTAGAGGAAGAGTAATAAGATTGTTTTCAATAAGTTATGGTAAGAGAAGCCGAGTGCGTAAGGTAACTTAGTAAAAGTATGTCAAATGGGTTGTAATTGAAGCTTGTCAAGTGTAGAAACAACGTTAACATTTGCCTTGGCTTCAGTGGGCTTAGGAGATGGTTTGAAAATAGACTTGACATGAAACTGATTAGAAGATGAAGAAGTATGATAGTATTTTAATTTTCCCATAGATAATAGTTTTCCTTGCGTAATTTAAGTGTGTGGCAGAGTTGATCAAAAGAGGGAGATGTCTCAAAGATAACACTCTCTTGAAGTGGAGGTAAGAGACTTTGAATAAAGAGATCTTGCAATTCGGAGTCAGCTAGTACATTAGTCATCTTAGCAAGGTTGTTCTTATAATGCAAAACATAGTCTATTAGACGCTCATTAGATCCTTGTTTAAGTTGTTTAAGTTGAGCATAAGAGTTCTTAGTGCTGAAATTGATAGAAAAGTGTGTAAGGAAAGCATCGACTAAGTATGTAAAAGAAGTTACCAAGTGAACAGTTAGATCATAGAACCAACGCATGGCATAATCTTGCAAGATTCTAGGAAATAGTTTAGCTAGTAATGTAAAATCATTTGCATAATCAAGACATGCCACATGAAAATATCAAATATTCTCTTGGGGGTTGTCATAGCCATTGAAGATAGGAAGCTTGGGTGCAATGAAATTGGGAGGTGGTGGATGAGAGGATATAGTGGGTGTAAAAGGGATGTGAAGGATAAGTGAGTAATTAAGAGATGGAGAGGAATGTGAAGTAGCTTTTTATGATTGATGGATTTGAATTTATAGATCCTAATATAAAGAAGTTAGGTCATGGGTTCTGAAGAGGAACCATGTTGTGTATTGGAGGTATTGGGAGTAATGAGGGGAGCGGTAGTTGTAGCAATGGAAGTAGGAATGTTAAGGGGTTGTATAGAGGCCATGATAGTTGAGGAGGAACCCACAAGAGGGTGAGAGGCAACATCTCAAGCATGTTTGGTAGTGAGTAAAACATTTAGGACATGGGGAATATGCGTGGGGTGGTCACGTAAAGTAGTACGAAAATTAGTGAGCTTGTCTAGTTGTTCTTGATCAACGTTGGTGTCCTCATCATATGATTTTCACTATCATAAGTTTTAATGTTTTCAAGAGGACATTGTTTGAGTTAAGCAAAGGATTAGAAGAGATTCAAACCATTGATGTGGAGAACTTACAAACCGAGGAGGAGCTCAATGTACTCAAAGGAACCAAAATGACCACTATGTGTGATAGACATAAAAATAAAATGCTAGAAGGAAGGTAGGGTTTGAGTGATGGGGCTCACCAAATGATTTAATATAAATTGAAATTAAATCTGATTGTAAAGTAACTATTATAATAAATGATGTACAAATGTTAATATACAGTGAAGACACAATAAAACAAGCATGTAAATGTGAAACCCTAAGTAAGATATGGAGATAAAGAGACTTATTTGATTTCTAAGCGATCTGAAGTGATCGGGTAAGTGAACTATTGGAATAGGCGAGAAGAGTGTCGCAAAGCTCTCATTGGAGGTTACGGACTCAAAGCGCACAGGATATGAGTGCGTGGGAAAGGATAGGAGTGCTAGTCTTTGGGTGTGTCTGGAATTTGGTGATGGTGTCAGGGGTAAATGTTGTGGATTTGGTTATTTTAGGTCCAGATGATGTTGGTTTTCCTTTCTTGCCTATCACTCTGAATTCGTTGTCTAATTTGTGAATGTACTTGTAACCTATAAGAAATAAGTTCACCTGCACATATCCACAAACCACATAAAAACTAAAAAGGAAAATACATAATGAGGGGTCAGACTAACCCCGATGGTCACCCGAAGAGCGAACTTACGATCAAGCACCTTGTACTACATCTCATACTCCATGTAGTTTTGTGTGTAAGTGTGCGTAATGATGCCCTTGTGTAAGTTGCAAAAATGATAGTGGGCTAGATCTAGAATGTAGAAGATGTATAAAATGTGTGGGATGAAATAGAATAGACTTCCCTCCTATGTTGTGTATGTAGAAGTGATGGAACCCTTGTCTCTTGATTGAGTGTACTAGAGGTAAAAGGGGTCCAAAAGGATAAGAAGAAGGTAAAGGAGGACATGAGCGCACGAAACTAGTGTCCGAGACCATAGAAATATAAAACAATCAAATGTCGGAAAGAGTGCAAGATGTATGAAGCCAATAAAAGTGCAAAAGACAAAGCAAAAGGCTAAAGGGAGTTGTCAATTACTATTTTTCTTATTTAGGAATCATGTAAATGTTAGCATGCTTTTAGGACCTAGAAATGTACCCAAGTGCATAGATTTTGTGTCTACAAAAACAAAACTCTCTATTACACCAATATGCATTTATACATCATGCCTTATGACCCCTGACGAGGTATATCAATGGTCATCTTTCCGTTTGTATAGAGGGACGACCATTGCATCAATTACATTTGTTTGATTTTTGTTGTGCATAAACATAGTTAACATCGGGCTTAGTATTTTGTTTGGATTTAATGTGTGACAGACATTGTAAGGATAACCTAGCAATAGTTCCAAATTCATCCATCCACATGGACAAATATGCATACAATTCAAGACATTGATATGGTTGATCACAGTTTTCAAGAAAAAGGTTATGGATCGTGACGGTCACATACTTGCAACAACCCATACTCCATTAATGTGTATGGCGGGGGTTAATAAGTTGCAATAAAGCGTTTTTGGTTGGATTTCCTAAAAAAAGACATGCCTTGAATGAGAAGATATGGGAGTGCATGCCATCTTTACATAGAAAAATTATGTTATGATTTTATCTTGCTATAAAGCCAAGAACTCATCGCTAGCCTTAAAGGACATACTTACACAAATATCTCAGTGTTGTTTCATCTGAAACAAATCTTATAGGAGAGAAAAAAATTTTTAGGTGTGCAAAATATAAATTGCATTAGAGGCCATCCTATCATAGTTTTCATCCCCATGCTGAAAAATAAAGAAGTCAGTGAGATAATTATGTTGGAATCCATTTTTGTCGGCGACTCCTTCCTTGTGGCTTCCTCCTCTAGTACAACTATAATGTATTCATCACTTTGTTCATGAATTTATTATGTGTCAGTTTTCTATGCCTTTAACAAAATACCTTTTCCCCATACCTAATTAACAAAATTGTTTGTAGGAAAAATACATTTTATTATATTATTCATCATAAACATATGCTTCATTACAATTTTTAGCATAGTAAGAGAAGTCATGTTTCATAAGCTTGTGGTTGTGGTGATGTTAAGGACCAAATCAGCTATGGATTTGTTGGTGTGAGTGGAATTTTCTTCACCTTTTATTTATTTATTAGGTGTATTGCCACCTCACCAGGTGAGTCATCTCACTTAGGTGGGAGCATGGATCATAGGTGTCATATTAGTTATGATGATTCCCTTACAAAATTTGTCATATGTGTAAGTATGTGTCATAGGAGTTACATTCCCATTTGGGAAAGTAACTCCTCTTCTCCATCATGGAGGCATCTTTTTCTTACATGGGAGTTACTCACTCACTCCCTATATGTACACCACCTCTCTTGATCTATGAACATGGAGTATTGAGCCTAGTTTTTCCCTTAATGCATGCACATTGCTTTCATGGTTGTGTTCTTTCTTGAATCTTGAAGCTACACCATTTCACGGTTGAGTGCAACTCTTTGATGCTCACGAATTCCCTCCAGATCTTCATCCTCCCTCCCTCCATCGAGGCTTATGCCATAACAAAGTGCACCCATTTTTGTTTGTTGCAAGCCTCTAATATGTTTCAAACCCTAAACCTTAGTCACTATAAGTACATGGACTCAAAGTCTATAATGTCACGATTTTAGACCATATTTTGGGATTTTACAAAGCTACAACAAGTCTTATTAAACTATGTATCATACTTAGTTTACAAAAAAATGCATTATGTATAGTTTCAATCACAAATTCATTTCAATAGTGGTTATCTCACCCAACATTTCGAGCATTATGATTTCATATACATTAGTGGTGCCAGTGTGAATGTTGATCAGATTGGGTGCATGTAAATTTGGAGTAAATGAAATCACAATACAAATCTATGTACCATCGCATGCATCGATGGTGGAAAGCGGTCATAATCTAGAGCATGGATAAGATTTGTAGCCATTATTCACTAAATTTTCAAGTCTTAAAAATGAATTTTATCGATTTACGGTTTTTAGTTTATTTCCATAATTGGAAATTTTTATCCATGATGTTTCTACCTTTTGTGTTGTTATTTACCTTGAAGAAGTGGGTGTATTAAAGATTTTGATAGTTTTTTTCCTCCATTTCCAGCTCTATTTTTATATGGGGTTTCCATGGGGTAAGAAGCATTAGTTTTCTTATCAATTATGTCGTATGTCCTAACTCAACACTCTTTAAGATGACAAGGCATTTTTGGGGTATCGAAGTAAATCAACAACCACGTCTGACGAACCAACTAGAAACTCACTCTCGAAAGTGGCGTATAAGAAATATATTTAATTCCTTTACTAGAAAATTTAAAAACAAAGAAATTATTTATCATAATTTTTATCTTTCACATTAGGAAAGAAATGCAAAATGAGTTCTTAGCTTTGAGAACCAAAATTTGGAAAAAGATTAATTAGGCATTGGTGCATTGATACTGAGGGTTTAGTATGTAATGTATTACTTTTCTTTGTATATCCATGAGTTGAGAGGATAAAATTAGAGGAATGATGTGCATATTGGAACTTGATTCATCTAGAAATTGCAATGCTAAAAATAGATAAAATAAAGACATCAAATTTCAAGGGAACTGAGATATTTTCCCTTAGTGGTATTCTTTATTGTAAAAACATTGTGGCTTTATCTTGTTGGCCTGTAACTAACATCAAAAGAAATTATAAGAACCATTAAAACCTTCTACACATTAAGTTTTATACCAGACACAACTCTCATATAAACCTTTCTAAACATATTCAACTATTACACAAATGTGTTTCTAAGAAAACCATTTCAACAAATGTTAAGAAGATGTTTGAAAAGGTTGCATGGTTTGTCTTTACACCTATAAAATGTTTTTTTTAATTTTCCAAGGCCTTTACACAACCCTACTTTTTGAATATCCTAAAACCTATAGTCACAAAATCACGGACTTTAGACATTATTTAGTCATTGTCTCATACTACTATTCATATGGTTTTTGAGTTAAGAAAGTATTAATTAACTCTTTTCCTTTGGCCATTTTACTTTAATTTCTGTCATCACCACCGACCTTCAACACATACTTGCCCAGTCTGTTTTTGTCATTTGGCATCATTTTACCTTTGTGGGGCATCCGGACAATCTGGGGCATCCCAATTCCCATTGGGGGCGCCTTATCCTTTCTACACTTTTCCGCCACTTTTTGGGCACTTTTTGACCATTTGAGCTTCGTATATTTTAAGTGGTCAGCATTTTCGAGGTTAATTATGAAATTAGAACAAAAGAACCATATAAATATAAATTTATGAGACCATAATGAGGGACCAAGCACTAAGCAATACTATCATCACCTAAGGTTGCATCCATCAAAGGCTTCATTTGCATCCATCTAGCTCCATCACAAGGCACAAGGCTGGTTCATCTACATCACATTGCATAGGAGGGAAGTTTATTCTATTCCATCCACCATTTTATTACATTTCTACACATAGTTATTGCTCGCTACTTTCACAAAGTGCGACTGACACAAGAGCACCTAGGGCATGATTGCACACACAAGCACATAGAACTACATCAAGTCTAAGATGTAGTGCAACACTCAATTAGTAAGTCCACCATTGTGGCAGCTAAGGATAGTTTGAACCCTTCATATGCATCTTTCTTTTTTAGGGGTTTGATGCTTGTCTTGGGATCTGCAGGTCTCTTCTTCATCACTGATTACCAAAGACATACTGAGTACAATGAAGCTAGTGTGACAGGAAGTGAAGGCAGGAAACCATCAAGTGACACCTGGAGGAAGGTTATAGATATTTTTCACAGACCATAGTGCCCATATCTCAGACTAGGGCACCCACATGTGCCCATGTACCTATTCAGGCGTCCCAGTCCACTCAAATTGCCCGAATCTCCAATTTTCTAGAATTCAAAGCACAATTGTTTCCTCCTATTTCTCCAGAGACATCTCAGTAACACGTCCTAGCAAGCCCATCAAATTAGCTAAGATCTTTCTTAACCCCTCTTGCACATTAGGGTTTACATTTCTACTTTCTTAGTTGTTTGGGTCATTTTCTTTACACATTTATCTATTATTTACTGTTGTCCTTAATGTTAGATTAACTATATAATATAGAATACAATTTGATATTTTAGTTAATCAAAACCATTGCATTCTATGAGATGACATCTCTCTAAGGCATGTTGTCAAATAGTTCACATTCCTTGTATATACCTCCACATTTTTCTTACATATTAACCAAAGAACTTACAACTACAACTTCCAACAAAACACACTTCCTATTATGATTAGAGGGATATCCATATCCTGTTTATTATGAGGTTATATTATTTCTTTTTTCTTCCACCTGAAAATGATTGAACAATTTATTTTTAGTTCTAAATCAAAGGTGGTTTTTTCAATTCATTATTACTTATCGATTTGGAACCAAATTTCTAAACTATCAAGTTATGATGTTTATTCCACATGAAAATGAGTGATCAATTAATTTTATTTCTAACTCCTTAGAGGTATGGTCAATTAAATTGGATATTATTTTTATTGCTTTGGATTTCCCTTATCTCGATTTTGTTTTTATCAGCTATATACATGCATATTTGACTGAAAGTTACGCGATTTGAAATGTATGTAACAATTAAAAATAAAAGGTATATACTAAAGTCTTTAAATCAATATGATTATGTTTAAGATGATCTTGTGTGTATCCAAATTGAGCTAAGGTATGCTAAAAGAAGAAAAATAATATGATATCTCAAGTCAAAGGATTTGAAGATAAGATTCATGATCTAGAAGAGAAACATTGGTCTAAAACAAGCAAGCTAAATGAGACAGTTAGAATACTAGAAGAAAATGTAAAGTTTATAGTCACTAGTTTTCAAGACAAAGAGAGTAAATGCACCAAATTTGAAGAAGATATAGATTTTCTAAGGGAAGAGTTGTTAGATGTTGGTAAGAAGGCTAAATCCTTTCATAAATTTGAGAAAAGCACCAATGATCTTGATGATCTTCTTGGAAAACAAAGATCAACAGGTGATAGAGAAGGTTTGGGGTTTAGTGATGACCTCAAGGGAAAAGAGAAGATGCAAGATGAAAATTTTTCAAGCAAGAAGGATGAAGAACCATGCAGGAAGGATATAAAGGAAGAGACTACTTCCAAAAACAATGTGAAGACAAAACCAATTAAGAAACCTAATGCTTCAAGGTATGAAAGATATTTCAATGGTTATTGTTTTACTTGTAATGGATTTGGTCATAGGGAAAAGGAGTGTAGGAGGTCTGCTAGAGATGATCATCCATGGAGAGATAGTAGGAGTGAGCAAGCTAAGAGTGTGGTATGCTACAATTGTAATGAAAGAGGTCATGTTGCTAGATATTGTTTGTATGATCCACCTAGTCAAGTTGAAGGCTACAAAGGCAAGAGTTTAGTTGTGTGTTTCAGTTGTAATAAGGTTAGACATGTTGCTAGGGACTGTTATGGACCTATAAGGAAAGGAAGGAACTTTCAAGGGCCTAATGTGTAGGATAGAAGGAAAAAAAGTCATGGGAACCTAGAAGGGCCAATTATGGTTCACCAAGAGTTGATATGGATGTAAGACAAGGTGTGTCACGAGAATGTTGATTAGAAACAAGATGAAAAGGGTGAGGTGTAGGTATCTAAGAGGGCTTGGGACCTCTTTAGGTCTCTCTTCTAGATTGATCAAGATGTGTCATACCTCTACTAGGCTTCTTAGAGGTATAATGGTTCATATGAAGCATTGAGAAGAGGGGGAGCTAGTTGATTGAAGTATGTTTTTTGTGGAGATTTTGTTATGATGTCAAAGCATGTCTAGGTATGCCTCTAAGTTATCAAGGTATGTTATCATAACTTTAAAATATGTCTTGTTTTCTTCCTTAGTTGTTCAAGTAGTGAAAATGGTATGATCATTGTCAAAAGGTCCTTGAGGTGCACAGTCAGGTCTTAATTCTTTCACGAGGTCTTAATGGTGAAGTATTTTATTAATCATGAGTTGGCATTAAAAACATAGTCATAGGCCATGGTGTCCAGTAAGTAAAAGTGTGAATTCATGTTGTGATCTCAAATGAAGAAAAGTGTCATTGTCTCATTATGTTAAGCATATCAAGTTGTGTATACCCTAGGTCTGACCATAAGGTTTTGTTGGTATGTCAAAATTCCATCTTGTGTAAGTGTCATGGTATGGTATCAAGGGAAGTTTGTCATGATACTTGTTTGTGTAAGGTTGAGTCAAGTGTATTTGGTTGAGTTTAAGCCATGATGATTTGTTAAAAGGTCGGTTTGTGTCAAAGTCGAGTGTATTGAGTTCGTGTGAGTTGAGATCAAAGGACATTCAAATGTCATTCCGTCAAGAAAAAATAGAGAAATCTAAGACAGAGGAGCAATTTTTGACCTAGTAATTATAAGGGATATTAATGAAAAGTATGAGGAGATGCTCTGTCTAGGGGGGGAAAAATTTTGTCATCACAAGGACACAAGTTCAATTATGTTCTTCGAGTGTAAACTTGAAAATGAAGATATCGAGGTTTGTTTGAATATAAGTATGTAGACTTGACAATGAATCATGTAATTTTCTCCAAAAAGGGTTATATAGTAGAAGTCGAAGATAATCTCTTCTAGAGTTTTTAAGGTTTTGTTCCCGAGTTTGCACAAAGGAAATGTGTCTTGAATATATATTTAGGTATAAGGGTTAGAGATGTGGTCATCATGCTTATGAAGATTATATAGGTGTCATACATAAAAATGTGTCAGAATGCATGAAACAAGTTAAGTTAATAATCATACATCGAACTTTGAAGGAGAGTTTATGGATGCTTTAGTATGTTTTTGGACTAACATAGTCCATATGGTATATCTCAATGTATTGAATCAAGTATGAAATGTCTCATGAGTTACCCATACTTTAATGGAGCTTCTAGGAGTTAAAGAATATTGATGGTGACAATTAACTAAGTAATGATTAAGATCTGTGTTTAGAAACTAGAGTAAACCCACTGTGCATGAATGTTTAAGGTCCGATACCGTGTCTTGATCAATATTAAGGGAAGATAGTATGGCCTATATGATCCTTAACCTCCAAATGTTGGATCAAAGAGATCATATGGTGAAGAGGAACATGAAATAACAAGGTATAATGGTAGATCAAAATGTATCTTTCAAGGATAAATCGGGGTTTTGGTTTATAGGTGGTTCTTTTTAGGCTTACAAAAAGACACAGACAGAGGTATGACCATTTAGATAGTCTACAAGGGTATTCATATCCAAACAAGGTAGTATATCAGGTTAAGGAATATGAAAAGTGCTAATTTGCATGGTAGATGTGTACTGTGTGATGAGTATTATCAAGTCAGTCTGCAAGAAAAAGGTAAGGTATGTGATGAGGTTTTGTAAAGGTTTTATAATTTTGACATGATTTCAAGAAAGAATATTGGGTTTCTAGATGCCATGAAGGCTATGAAGATAAGTGCAACAATGAGATGTGCAAGAACAAGTGTTGTCAAGTAAGTTAAGTGATGGTATAAGCAAGTTTGGTCTGTATGAAGACAATAAGGATGTAGAATGACATGTTATAGGTGTGAGGAAGCATCTAAGATAGGGGAGTCATTGATGAATTAGATCCAGGTGTCCTAGGTGTCAAGGAACTCTAAGCATGGTAAAATAAATTTTTATGATAAAAAATGATGTTTAGAAGACTAAAGGTATGATTGAAAGCGTGTCTTTATTATGTTCTTCAGATGTTTTCAAGAACAAGTAAATGGATAGGAGTGGAAGATCAGGAAGTATTTATAGCATAGGTTGAGGAGGAATCTTGGAGTCTATATATAGTCAAAATAAAGGTTAACATGTGTGGTAGTCAGAATTACGGTTGAAAAATGAATTTTTTAGAGTCCAAGTTGGTTATGGTGGACAAAAGATGACATGCTACAAGTCTGGTTTAGCTCATCAAATGAGGGGAGCATGTTTTGGTCATAAATTTGGAATGGATGATGCTAAGAAGGTTTATACGAGGTAAAAATGCTTGAGGATCTACTTCAAAGGTAAAGGAGCTTCTAACTCAAGAAGGTTTTATAAGCATGAAAAAATATTGTGAATGACTAAGGAAGTGCTTTAGGGCTAGGTCAATGTGTTTGGTTCATCTACATGATCAATAAACAAGGCAAGAGAGGCTTGATTTGTGTGTTTTATATTAGAAAGGAATGCCATTATCCCAATGGGAGTGATAAGTAGGAGTTTAATTTTGTGTTTGAGATATTAGAACAAGGAAAAGTTGGTTTCAAATGTATTGAAGGAATGGTTTAGGGAACTCAGTCCCAAAGTTGTGTATGGGAACAATATATGGAAGAGTTGAAGAAAAGTATGAGCCTTGAAAAAAAATTGAGATAGGTCAGAAAAGAGGTAAGTTTGAAGTTATTAGCCTTGAAGTCATGATTCTTGGCATATGTATGAGGTATGTATATCTTCCAAGGAAACTGCTACAATACACTCATAGGTTGAAAAAGGTCAAAAATAGGGTATAAGGAAGGAAAACAAGTTTGTGAGCCCAAATAGTGGATTTGTGTGATGTTTTCACTCAAGAAGAAGGAAATATAATGTTTTTATCCTTATTTTATAATTTTTGGCATGTGTAAGTTCATGTATTCTTTTGCTTATGGGGAGTTCAATGATTTCTATTTGAGAAATGAAGTCAAAAACATAGTTTAGAGAAGAAAAACAAGCTTTTAGCCAAATTTGATGATTTTTGTTGATGTTTCTAACCAAGAGGTTTTATGAATTTGAGAATGATGAATATCATGAAATTACATGTATGCTTTGTCATTAATGTAAAAAGGGGAGAAGATTAGGTGGTTTTCCATCAATGACAAAGGGGAGATTGTTGGCATGTTGAGTTTAGGTGTTGTCATTGATGTAAAATATCATTAATGAAAAGAGGATGATGGATATATGTTATAACATGCTAGGTAGGTTGATGACATGGAGTATCAGGTGGTTTCATGATGACATGAGGTGATTCAATGAGATTGGCTTGGTCTAGCAAGCCTAGTCAGTGACCTAGCTTGCCTAGGTGATGGTGCATGATGGTTTGAGTTTGCATGATGACTTGAGAAGAATGGAGAATGTTTGGAGAGTTTTTAGGTACTCACATGAGTTTTAGGGTGAAGGTACAGGTTAAAGACCTAGTTTTAGGTGCTCATCTAGACCCATTCTAGGTGCTTGGAGGCATGAGGATGAGTTGTAGGTGCCATGAGAGCTCATGGAAGCATGTAGAGGATGTCATACATGTTTTTCCAAGTATGTTAGGGAATTTTGGAGAGGTTTCATGATGATTTATAGTATTTTTAGTTGAACCTAGCCTAAACCATGTAAAACCCCAAGGGCTAGTCATGCAAATGAGATGGTTGAGAAGATGGTGACCTATTTGAGATATGTTGATGATTTGAGATGGTAAAAGGGGTGTCCTATAGATTTGAAAAAATGGATGCATTATGAAGAATATTTTGCAAGTTATGTTGTTTTTGGTGAAATAGGGTCAAGAAGAAGGTGATTTCCATCTCAAATTACACTTTCCGATGCTCACCGTGAATTTTTTGCTTTGCATTGGACCTTGTGGATTTCAAGGATGTTTTTCATCAAGTTAAAAAGGTTTTAAAAAAATAATGAGATCATTTCATCATCAATTTTTATGATAAAAATGTTAAGAAGGTAAACGACTTTTTGTGTGTTTGAAACCCTAGCTCAAAAGTGATAGGAGATATATTGATCATAATTTACAAGAATTGATTGATTGTGCTAGTATGATGATTGGATGTTGTAGAAGACTCCTACAAATTTCTAGAAAGGTAAGATAGAGCATGTGGTGATGAGTGGACCCCACCTGAAAATGTAAGTTTCTAAAGAAGTTCTAGTTTGGGACAAGGTTGTCCAAAGGAGTTACAAAATAAATTGACATTTGTTTTTAGTATGGGACTTTTAATTTATTTCCATGATGGTTTAAGATCATGGTTGAGCCTCTAAAGGGAAAATTGTGCCCTATTTATGAAGAATGGTCTTAAGGCAATTTTGGGGTAGTTTTGGGAGCGAGTTTTTAGAGATGACTTGGTTGAAGGCCTTCCACTTGGAGTTGGAAGGAAATGTAAGATGTTATGGAAAGACGATTTAAAGATATTTCCTTTGATATATGGTTGTTCTCTTGATGATATATGATAGGTCAACCATCTCTCAATTTATGAGAAGATTATTGTTTGTTTTCTCATGACAGATTAGCTTTAAAGTTGAAAGATTGAGGTAGAAGATGCATGAAATGGATTAGTTGATGTTTGATATCAGTTGGAGAGTGAATAGGGATGAATTTTGTTCCTAGTGAAGGCATTTAGAGGTCTTTAAAGTGACAGAAAGGGTACAAACCAGTTGAGTTTGTAAAACTACTTTCTGGGAAACTCAATTTGGTGAAGAGGAAAGTTGGTGTGGTTTGCACATATGGATGTTTCATGATCTATATCATGCATGAATGTGATATAAAGGTCAAGGTGGATTCCAATTATTGGTTACATTCCATAGTTGAGATGTTTTTGGGTGGTCTTGAGGCCAAAGGTGAAGACAAGGTTCTGGAAACAACTATTTTGTGAAGGATATGAGCCTTATTGAGTGTGTTATGATAAATTTGATTGGTGAAAGATAATTAATGACCATAGATGATGTTTTTATGTCATATTTGACATGTGTGATGAATTTTGGAGCTTTAATAATCATGGTTATGGTTTTTGTGGTTTTATCTCATCTAGGTGATGGGGTTTTGAGCTAGTTTTGTGCTTGTTATGTGCATTTTGGCATGATGACCTACATGAGACCACTATGCATATTTTTATGAATGTATTGGGTTGTTTTTAAATTTTTTTGCCTAAATTATGATGAAGGATTAAGGAATGACCTCCTTTATGTTTATGATTTGAGTGCATATAAAAGTGAAGTTTGAATTCAAATTTGCACTAGTTGTGAGAGAGGGAAAAAGTGTGACCCAAGAGAGAGTGTGAAACATGTATGAATGAATTGTTTCAAAGCTAAGAGATTTTTAAAGAGGATGAGGAATGTTTGAGAGCATGTGTGCAAGGGTTGAGATCAAAACAAGTCATGTTTGTCCAAGTTTGAGCGAGCTAGAAGGAGGTGTGTTTGAAGTAGGGTTTGAAGGAGTTTGGAGCTGAATCTTGTGATCACCATCAACTGAGTTATTACAACATATCTTCAAAGTGATATTATTATCAAAATCTTGTGTGATGAGTCATATTCATGCAAGTCTCTTGTTATGAGTAATATCAACAAGGGTTTAGGGGTTGGTGCTCCTTGTGGGGTTAGTGCCTCACTAAAGAAATCTCTTGTGATGTGTAATATTCACTTGAGTCTTTGTTGTGTGTAATATCAGAAAAAAATTTAGTGGGTTTTCTTCCCCTTGAGGTTTTCCACTTACATCTTGTGTTCTTGTGTACTCCTTGTTTATGTTATGGTGTATGGTTGTTGCTTATTTTTATGATCACATTAATGCATGGTTGAATGTTAATGGTGTATGAAAGTTAATTTGAAATTGTATAAAGTTTTTAAAGGACCAATTCAACCCCTCTCAGTCCATTGTGCTTCCAATGCATCACAATTCTTATGAAAAATCTCACAAGTTGTTAATAATGTGCACATGTTCTTGTGTAGAAAACTATCTTTTGAATGTCCTTCCACCTCAAAATCGGTGCACCAATGTCCACTACATGTCTTTGTGCTGAATTGGTAGATAATTTCTTGAGATGAGTGGCCATTGCTATTATTTGAGCTTTAAGAAATGGGCTCACCCTTGTGTCAACACTTCCAACCGCTTCAAAGACACAACACTACTTCCAAGGCTTCACGTGGACCAATGAATGCATTATGTGATATTTCTTTCTAAAAAGGTGTTAACAAGCCTCATACAAACCACTAAGCATACCATATGTGATGGATATCATAGGAAATTTTGGAAAATAAGGTCTTGAAATGCGTGTCATATTCTCTAATACTTTCAGACAAACCCCGCTTAATGTCCTTTAGAATGCTAATTCCTTGTTACTCAAACTATGATATGTGGAATTCAATTAAAAGGTTGTGCACAAAACATCATAATCCACGCGAGTCATACTTTCTATACTAGTTATGCGCACGACCTTAAAGCATGGTTGTAAATTGACTAGCTTTAAGATGAGCCATTATTCCTTTAGCTCTCTATAATAACTCACACTTATACATATGTTATGTTGCATCTTACATACCTATATATTACGGAAGATGAAGGGAGATTTCGAAAAAGATATGAGGGGTTTACTGTTGAGGTTATTATGATGGATGTTGTGGTCCTTATACTAGAGTGGGGCCAGATCCTGAACCTGAACCTCCACTAGGATTGCCTCTGTACGGAGGAGGTCCTAAAATTCTAGAGCCTCCCTCTATGACCTGGGGACTTGTAGAAGAACTACCTTATGTCCTTGTGGTAGTGCTAAATTGTACACCAACTTTCTATCCTAGAACTCTACCAATAGTGTTTCCTCCCAGTGGTAGCATGTGACTATTTTGTCTTGATGGCGTGCCTACCAAATTGGTTCCAAACAAACTATGTCCAAACATTGATATCTGTTGTGCTACTATATGCATTGCCTTAATTTGTTGTGCCTCCTGAGCTTATACCAATACATGCCTACATGTATCTCTTACCTAATGTGGTGATACTTGATTACCTTCACTATGATGATCTTCTACAAGAACTTTTGGGTTCCGAACACCATGTGCAAGGGCTAGGTGGCTAGGTTGGGTTAGATGCATGTCATTGGTTCTCATTCTCTCCTCATTTGATGTTGAAGGGGTCCTTCTACTGCACTTTCCCAAAACTAGGAGGACATAATCATACAGTCCCTCACCTTCCGTAGGGTTCTCATCACTACATTTGTTGATAAGAGAATACTTGTTAGAGATCACACAAGAAGTCTGCACGGGAGAGAAGGCCAGGATCAAGGGCGTGGAGGGACAAGAAGAACCCACACGCGGAGGAAAAGTTCAACATTTAGGACTTAGCTAATTTTGAGCATGAAGACCTATTTTTAGAAGATGGTGTGCATAACACACCAACGATACATAGACGTGTGCACCACACATTGTCTATCTTTAGAGGATCGGATCGAAGTGTTTTGCATGGAGACGAGCTAAGAATAGGATTATCACTTCAGTTAACTGTAAGAGGTATATAGATAACACACTTGCATGTGTGGCTATGCCTGTAAATGGCGCATGGCTATTAATAGCATGTGGCTTATTTCTGGAATAGATAAGCGGTGAAGGGCAAGTCCCCACCTTATATATATATATGATGTGAAGCACATAGTAGAATACACATAGAGAGAGATGGATGTATGAAGGTATAGAGGTATACACATATGACTAAATTACTGTATCAGATCCATGCACGCATTGGTAGAGATTGACATTACTGTAAGGAGCTTCTGTGTTTATTAATAAATGGAAGATATTGGCTGAATCTAAGTGTCATTACTCATGTGTGTAACTGAGTAGTGCATGTTATTAATTCAATCATTATTATGGTTTAAGCTTGTTCTTTCATAGATCTGAATGTAGCATGCATTGTAGAATGGGGGATTAGTTATGGATATATATGTTTCTTCCTTCATCATGCTAACATCCTGCTACAATAACCCTAAAGAGGGACCTGGTACCTTTGTGTGCTTCGGGTGAGTGCTTAGTCTAGGCTGAGTGATGTGCCAACATGTCTAGGGTGTTATCTGGTAAATTCTAGGTTACATCATTGGTTCCGATTCTTGGGACCTATTTTTTTGAGATGGTTCACGATGAAGACGTATCGATTAACTCTAGCAAGTATTGAGGAATGGATACACGATCTGGAGGAAGAATATGCACAGTGGTTCAACAGTGTATCTGAGTTTAACGCACGCACTTGGGTAGAACAAAATCTGTATGATAGCCTATATGAGAACTTTTTCACTATCTTTCCAGTAGAACTATACGAGTGGCTTATTACTTATGCATCTTAGTGGAATTAGAGGTATCACGCACTTGTCTTGGACATAAGAAGAATTTCAGGCCCTTTATGATGTTGATTTGATCTGGACTCATTGTGGATACGTGGTTTCATGGTGTTCTAAACAATTATATTTTGGAATATTCAATTTTGATGTATTCTTTCCCTGCAGAGGTAGCTGAATTCTAGTTTTTACGGTATCAAGAGGCGTATATACCGCAAGGTATTCCACTAGTGATAAGGATCTTGACGGTAACTTTGAACTGGAGAGTAAACCGATGGCTAACTAAATTCACCACCACGCATGAGGGAAGGAACAGGTTTGGTGAAAGATGGCAGACCTAGTAGCAGAGAGGCAGAGAGAGGAAAGGTGGATTAAGTATAATGAGGTGCACGAGAGGGAGATAGAGAAGCAGCGTTCCGTTGTAGAAAGTATGGCGTTGAGGAGAGAGATGGATTGTGAAGGATTTACAGATCACGTAGAAGACGTGGAGCCAGAGCATTAGGAACTCCACCATCTTGGAAAACATGACAGAGATCCCCCTTGGCCTCACACAGAAGTGCGCCGACAAAGACTACCTGGGCCGAGGGTGTGCATCTTAATCCACTTGGTGACCTAGCCCTTGCACTTTGTTTTCTAGTATCTAGTATGATAAGTAACTTGATAGGCTAACTTGGGAAGTAAGAGAGCGGGAGTAAGTAAGGGGGCAAGTACATCAATGGAAGGACATATGGCTTTTATCATATTTGGAGGAACGTTCTTAGGTGCATCATCCGCACGAACGTGAGCGCGTAGAATGTTGGATTCACCTTTGGAATAGGAACTACCTCACAGATTGTAGGGGTTCAAGTATAGTACTACTATCGAGCACAAGGAGTACATCTATAGGTCCTATTCCAACTACAAGTGGTGGAGGATCGGGAGGTATAGGTGGTTCGGAGGTAGAGGGAACAAAGGAGGTTCTGGATTAGGTGGTCAAGGCCCACAACAACGACATAACATTTATATGGAGATGTCTCTTCATCTTCCAGAGTATAGAGGCATAGAGGATCTTTGTCGAACATGTGCATATTTGTCAAATATTGTGGCACGCTAAAGGGATCATGTCTTCTCGAACGAAAGGCAAGTCTATTTGCTACTACATTATGTGGACATACACAAAGCTGGTATAGGAAGTTTGACCCTGATCAAACTTGCGTGGATTATGCAACATTGAAGGATGCTTTCTTGAAAGAGTTCCATATCCCTAAATTTGAGTAAAAAAGTATCAATGTGCTCAAAGATATCAAACAGGGCACTATTGAGAGTGTACGTGAGTATGATTCCCATTTTAAGACACTTCTATCTAAGCTATCTTATGATATTCACGCAAACTAGCATGTATAATGGTTTGTTGGAGGATTGATTACACCATTTAGAAGGGCATTATCACATAAGATGTACACTCATCCACACGAAGCACTAGAAGCATCTTTGCGTGCTGAGGTAGTTGGGAGCATTGACACGGCGTTAGTCCATTTTAGAGGCACATATTGTAGCTATGGCAAAATAGTTAGAGAAGCTATCAACGAATTTAGCCCATGAAACGTGCTCGGGAATTTGGTGTACAAATTTTGAAGTGGAAGGTCACACCAAGGATGGTTGTCCTCGCAGAATATATGCTCATTCTTTGTTGGATTGTGAGATCTGTCATTTGAATCATGATGCTAGTCACTGTCCTTTGTTATAGTGCACTATAAGGAAGAATGTATCCTACTTTTACAAAATTTGCCACTCGATGACCCTTGATACCAAGGATTGTCGATTCTTGGTCAAATCCAGGATGCTATAGATATCGGGGTATGACAGACAAGTGTAACAGATAATTCTAAGGGTAAGAATGAGCACCAAGATCAGGATCATAATCAAACATGCTATGACAAGAATGAGGGGTGTTTTGAAGGAGGTCATGGAAGGGGACGTGGATATCATGGCGGATATGGAGGATGAGGCCGTGGTGGAGTAAGGGGTGAGTTCCCTCGTGGAACATGTTATACGTGTGGATCTCCTGACCACTATAGGCATGAATGTCCTCGAGAATATTGCATATTCTTTCTAGAAAGGACCATAGCTATGAAGAGTGCCTAGACTTATATGAGCATCTGAGTAAGCAGCATAAGCAAGAAAATAAAGGTGCCAGGATTGTTAGAATCCAACATGTAGTAGAAGATCAGTGGATTCCCAAGATAGCAGTAGGACATGAGGCATTGACAATGAAGATTAATTCATGAGCTGAAGCGGTGCGTGTAATGAGAGGAATTGCACCAGAAGCCTACGATCACCAAGGAGGAGGTTTTACATGCAAGGTACCCATATACTACTCATCATAAGGAAGTTTACTAGGATACCATGGAAGTGCTAAGGAATCTTCAGGGTGAGATATAGTACTTAAAGGAGCATATGAATGCATCAGAGATAGTCCAAACTGATATCAATGATATGAGAGAAGTGTGTAAAATGTTGCGCCATGAGAACATCATCCCACTATTAGGAAGTTGGTTAAAAGGGAACACTCTGTGCACAAGTATTGAGACAATATGACAGATCCTGCATGTAAATCTTCCCCCTGATAGCATTGACTATGACAAAGAAATTACTTTGAATGTTGTTGTGGATGGATGGTTGTTGAGCAATATTCTGATAGATACAGGTACAAAAGTAAATGTGCTTACATTATATGCATGGGTAAAAATGGGGAGGCCTCCATTCTAGCCATCATCTAATGTTTTGTTTATGGTAAACTAGACTAAGGCCACCCACATAGGAGTTTTGAAGGATGCATCTAGACCAGGGATTTTGAAGTATTAGCACTTGTAGCAAGCAGACAATTTTCCAACCTTGCTTGGATGCCCTTGGTGTTATGCAAATAATGTTGACTTAAGATTCAATAAGGGGTATATCAGCTTTGAGAACAAGGAGGAAAGAGTTGTGATGCCTCTAACAAATGGGAAGTCTACACCATATGTTGAACCTCTAAGTGAGGAGGACTTAAATGAATTTATGTACGCGCTCTTCAGGACCCAGAGGTCAATGAGCCATCAAAAGAAGGCATCCTACAGTGGGAGGATTCCTATTTTATTAGTGATACTATGAGTATTACTTGTGATAATTGGGCTCATGGTACATATGAACTAGTAGGGTGAGGTGAAAAGCGTGGTTGCACACAAGAATGGACTTTGTTCGATTCGATGGATAGGTAGCAAAGTACCTTGGTATATAGGGGCAAAAGATCTTCCTGTATTTTTGAAAGCCATGGAAACACAGTGGACAGATCAAATTAAGAGAAGAGATATGTTAGTATATACCTTGCATGGGACACTAACACACTTGTGGGTAGTCTACAGAGATAATCTTATAAAATGGGAAGAGATTGGAGTCACCTTATTTACTAGGTTTGTAAGTAACAATGCACCTACACAGATCGCACTTAATCACAATGATCAACTTGTTAAGCATCACATTGAGTAGTGTGAGAGACTCTGGATAGCAGGACAGGAAGCATTACCACCTTAACTTTGGGTGCATAGATTGTACTCTACCCTACAAGGATGCACATGTGCCTGGTATGTATACATAGAACTACATCGAGAGACTAGGAACTGGAAAAAATTGATTGCATCAATGATCTAGACCTTTTATTACTTTTCTTCCCAACCCCCAATAGAAGAGGCATTAAAAAATTTCAAGTGCTTAACTATGGGAGATAGTGCAAAATCTGAAGAGCATATTCAAGAATTATTTGGTGAGGCAAAGTTCGGAGCGCGTTTTGAAAGGGAAGAAGAAATGGACTCTATACTACTTGAATGCACTTGCCTTAAGAAAGAGAAAGGAAAGATGGTTTACATCGTGGATGATGAGGAAGTTGAGAACCTAGATATTGAACATTCACAAGGGGTGTGTGAGGTCTTGGAAAATGCAGACAAGGATACACGCACCTATCACGAACCCATGAAGACAAATAAGGTGAATATAGGTTTCGGAGGTTGAGCCTAAGGAGGCCATCATTGGAGACTACTCGTCAGACTTGGAGGTAGCAAAGATTATTGAGTTACTCACAAATTATTAGGACTTATTCCCTCGAGGGTATCATGAACTTAAAGGCATGCATGAATCACTTGGGGAAATGAAGATAAAGCTTAAGGATGGTGCACGACCAGTTAGAAAGAGGCCTTACAAAATGAACCCCAATTTGCGTGAAAAGGTAAAAGAAGAAATTGATAAAATGTTGAAATATTGAATTATCAAGCCCCTTGATGAGTTAGAATGGGTTAGCCCAATGATGATCAGTATCAAGAAGGATGGATGAATTAGAATATGTGTGGACTACGGAGGAGCTGAATGCTACATGTGCCACAGATCCATTCCCTACGTCATTCACCGAGGAAATTTGGAAGGTGTGGCGGGCGCAAAATATATTGTTTCATCGATGGGTTTTCTAGGTATCATTAGGTTAGGATTGCTTAGGAGGAACACGAAAAGACAACATTTACTATTGAATGGGGCAATTTTGCCTATACTGTGATGCCTTTTGGATTGAAAAATGCACTTGTTGTATTCTCGCGCATAGTTGTTCAGGAATTCAAAGATTTTATTCACAACTTTTTATAGGTCTACCTAGATAATTGGATAATATATGGGCTTGTGAAAGATCATTGTGACAATCTGCACTTAATGTTTGAATGGTGTAGACAATTGAGTATCTCTTTGAACATCAAGAAGTGCATATTTACTGCACATTTGGGATATTGTTAGGACATATAATCTACAAGGAAGGTTTGTTGGTTGATCCAACTAAGGTTGTAGTCATTCTATGCCTAGAAGTGCCTACCAGTCAAAGTGAGGTGTGTGGATTTTTGGGTCATATAGGTTACTATCAAAATTTCATCAAAGAGTATGCCAAAATTGTTGCACCCTTAGAAGAATTGCTCAAAGGGAAAGGTACATTTTATTGGGAAGAATTGCAGCTGCGCGTGTTTGAGATATTAAAAGAGAAACTTACTATCACGCCCATTCTATGTTTTCCCTCATGGGATAAACCATTTCATGTGCATGTGGAAACTTCTAGCATGGCCATTAGAGCTATGTTAGCTCAACTTGGTGAAGGTATTATAGATCAACCAATTTGTTTTGCTAGTAGGAAGTTGACTCTTGTTGAAAGGAATTATACAACTATAGAACGCGAAGCTTTGTCCATGATCTATACATTGTAAAAGTTTTGACAGTAATTATTAGCAACACCATTTGTGTTTTATATAGATCACATGGCATTGAAGTACTTGGTAAACAAGCCCATCTTACATGGGTGCATATGCAGATGGGTACTCCTATTTCAAGAGTTTGACTTCATAGTTGTGGTGAAGCCAAGGAAAAGTAACTCTGGACCAAACCATTTATCTAGAATCAACTCAGGAGAGGAAGCATAGACAATTAAAGAAACCATGCCAGATGCATAGTTATATAGGTTACAATGCATGCCATTAGAATTAGAAGACATTATTGTCTTTCTACATTGGTGTGGCACCAGAAGGAATGAAGGCATTAGAAAAGAAACAACTTGCTATACGCGCGACACCGTTTATGTTAATCAGTGGTGACCTCTATAAGTTAGGTAGAGATGAATTATTATGTCATTGTGTATTAGAGCATGAGCATAAGGATATTATGGAAGAAGCCCATGGTGGTATTGCGGCAGGAGGCCATTATCTTTGGTGAGGTGACTACCTGGAAGATCCTACTTTTGGATTATGGTGGGAGAAATTATATACAGATTGTAAAGAATATTGTAAGGCGTGTGATCCTTGTCGGCGCCTAGGAAAACCAGTCTGCAAAGAGATGAGATGCCTTTGAGACCAATTACTAGTGCCAAACCATTTGAGAAATGGGCCATTAAATTTGTAGGACCTATTACACTAGCAGTACAAGCAGACCTGGATCATGCTATATCATTACTTGCATATATATTATCTCAAGTAGTGGGTAGAAGTAGCACCTCGAAGGACTATACAACAACTACATCAACTAGGTTTCTATGGGAAAAGGTTCTTCCAAGATATGGATGTCCTTTAAGCTTGACAAGTGATAGGGGTACACACTTTTGAATGAGACAATCGGGATTCTATTAGATGAGCTTATGGTTGCACACCATAAGACTACACCCTATCATCCTCAGGAAAATGGAACTGCTGAGGCTTTCAACAAAATTTTGAGCTTGACTTTGACAAAAATTTGTGATGTTGGAAGAAAGGATTAGGATGAAAAAGTGTCATCTATTCTTTGGGCATATAGAACAACTTACAAGAGATTGAACAAAGCCACATCGTTTCAATTGGTGTTTGGCGCAAAATTCGTTCTCCTATAGAATTTATGTTCCCTTTTTGCGCATTGCATGTGCTAGAGGTCTAGTTGATGAACGAGGCTTTAGAAGAGCGTATTGAGCGATTCAACCTGGATGAGCAAAGAGCCATAGCACGATGGAGTCGAAGTAGGAAAAGGCCAAGCAGAAGGCATGGCAAAGCAACATAATAGATAAGAAGTTTGAGATTGGGCAGATGGTACTTCTTTATGACTTGAAGTTCTTGCACCATCCGGGTAAGCTCAAAGTACATTGGTTGGGGCCCTATGTCATCACTTACCTACTTGAATCGGGTGCTTGCCCATTAGACGCGATTGATGGAACATGGCTACCCGGTTACTTTAACGGGAGTAGGCTGAAGCCCTACTATAAATAAGTCTTCTTGGTGTTTGTAATAAGGAAGTATTGCCATTTAGATTAGGTTTTCAATTATATATTTCCTTAATGTATTTCCTTCTTTGTCACTATGCTTTGTCAATTTAGTTGTTTTTCTTGTATAATAAGTGTGCTTGTGCGCATGAAGCTAATTACTATATGAATAATTTTTATGCATAGAGGACTTTGTTAGTGCAAAATCACAAAGCACCCCTGGATGCAAATCAAGGTTCTAAATGATGTCTTAGGCATCCAGTGTGATTGCACAACATGGAAACCTCTCTCCAAGTGTGGGACTTGTGAAACTAAGAGAGGAATCTCCAGATTAGAGGTTGGTTCCTCAAACTCCTCTGATTTAGATCTATATTTGCACAACTACAGATGTTTAGATCCTAATCCTACTCTAAATTGCAAGGAGACAGGGGTAGAAATGCAAAAAAATTAAAACTAACTAAAGATGGTGATGCACCAAAAGGAGTGGTGAACATTTTTGTCATGCAAATAGACACAAACCAAAGATTGCAACATAAAATCATACACAAGCTGATAAGATATAATTTAGGATCTGAAATGAAGCAAATAATACAAACAAAGGACTGAAACCCATTCACAAAGCTTGCATTATCATTTCCAATGTCAAAACCACTGCATTACAACCTCAGAGAGGTAGAAAACCTATTACAATCTTTTAAGAGGTCTGATTCTTGCAACAATCACTTGCTGGAGGTGAAAGAAGAAGTTTTTTATGCCAAAAGTGTTCCATCGAAGAAATGAGCCAAATTTGGCTTTTACATTGCATGGGTCGAGCCCAGGAGAGAGAAAATGTACAAAATGTGGGAGCCCATTCCTCATTGACTACAAATGCATTAAATCAGCATGGAGGACCTTACAAACCCATACCCTATCATTTTTGACCAAATTGGAGGAGAGTGCGACCCATTCTGCATTAAATTTAGTCGCTGAAATGTCATTTCTGGCCATGGACACGTACCAGATCCGTTTTTGAATTTTCCCTCTTCAAACTGAACCAAAATTAGAAATTGACCATGGAATCCTATAGATAATTTCATAAGCTTTCCAATGATATAAAGAACGTGCAAATCCGAGCTCTGGATCAAAAGATATGAAGGTCTGAAGTTTTAGGGCAAAACGGCCCAAAAAATGGATGTCGGGCAAAAATTTTAAATTTTGACCTTTTTGCATTTTGGAATTTTTTTTTAAAAATTTTCGTGCTCCACTGGTCGGATGCCACGTGTCAGGTGCTGGTTCACTGAGCAATTCTCTCTCCTCCACCTTTCCGCGGGCTTTCCTTTGAAATTTCGACCTTTTTAACTCTTTGAAAAATTTCCATTTTTTCCCCGTGCCCCGCCACTTGGGACACATGGCACGCTTTGGTTGGTTGACAGGGTGTGGGGGCATCTTTTACCTTTTAGTTTTTTGGCCAAAACTTTTCCAAATTCTCCAAGTCCTCCCCAAGCTCCGCACCCCCCTTTTCCTTTAGGACATGCGTCCTCTTCTTATTGGCTCGGGCCAACGCTCCAACTCGCTCCCTTTAAAACTCGGCCAAAACACTTAGTCGAATTTTTTTAAGCACCTCCCCTAGTGACACGTGTCACACTCTGATTTGTTGGTGGCTCTTTCGGCTCCCGCGTCTCGCCGCGTACTCTTGTCCCACTTGTCCCGGACTGTCTGGGACAAATTCTTTCAATTCGGCCGGTTCGCGTCCACCGCGTACTCTTGGCCCAACTGTCCCGGAAAAAACTTGGCAATTTTTTGCACCTTCGGCCGGTTCGCCCTTTCGCGTCCCGCGCGTCCCGACGTCCCAATTGCTGCATGGACCGCTGGCGGCTTTTCGGCCGGCGGTTCGCGCCCGACATCCCAACTGTCCTAGACTGCCTGGACTAGGACTTAGCTGATTTTCGTGGTTTTTTTGCCCCAAGCTTGGTTTTTTGCAACTTTTTCACCCTTTTTTAGAACTTGCTCTTTTCTTCTTGGACAGGGGAGTTAGAAAAAAGCCGAGGGGACCCTAGAAACATGATTTTTTGCCTTGAATCAATCTATCTTGCTGGGACCGAAGAATTTAATGCATGTTATCAAAATTACCCTGGGGGTGAATTTTGGATAACAATTTGGCAACTCAGCGGGGTCATCTGCCTACTAGATGAAGTTACCAGTTCCTGAAGCAGTCCATTGGGCATGGAGTCATCAAATATTTTGTTTAGAACCTCAACTGACTTAGAATGTGTAAGGAGGAAGATGGAATATCACCTGATGGAAAAAAGGACTGCAAAACATCTCCATGGGACAAAGCAAGTGTGCCAAAGCACTTAGGAAAACAAAACTAACCTACAACAAAATAATGTGCACAAGCACTTGGAGGAATGAAAATCTAATCTAATATTTGCAAGGTGATAAATTTCCCTCTAGAAGCAACGCTTGAGATAGATTCCATTCTTGGAATCTGCAGGTTCTTGCCATCCAATGGGGCCAATTGGAAAGCATTGTTGTTTTTGCACTTCGTGACCATGTATGGGCCACTCCAAATGGCATCAAATTTTGAATGCCTTCCCGTTTTGCTCTATCACACCCATTTCAACACTAGATCTCCAACCCGAAAAGATCTATCCTTGGCCTTCCTATCAAAGGTCTTTTTATCAAAGCTTGATTCTTTTCCATTGCTTGGGATGCCTCGATTTCTATCCTCCTGCAGCTCCATCAAGTCTGCGCATATCTCACCTCCATGGGCTCAAACTCTAGCAACTCCAGCTGCTTCATGAGTTCCAATGCTAGCAAGAACTCAAGTGATATGGGCAAGATTGCTTCTCTTCCATAGACAAGCTGAATGGAGAGTTACTGTGGATTTCTTGGGAGTTATTCTATCAGCCCATAAGGCTGATTTCAGTTTGGTATGCCAAGACCTCTGATTCTCGTCAAGAGTCCTCCTAATGATCCTCAACAAGTTCTTGTTTGTAGACTCGGCCTGGCCATTACCTTGAGGGTAATAGTTTGATGAAGTGCTTAGGTAGATACCGTTCTTGACAGCCCACTCAGTCACCTTAGATCCAATGAATGCCAATGCATTATCAGAGATTATTGTAGCAGGTATACCAAATCTGGTTGTTATCCCCTCATAAAAGTCTAAGATGCTAGACTCATTTGCCTCTTTGAGTGCTACTGCTTCTGTCCATTTGGTGAAGTAGTCCGTGGCTGTCAAAATCCATTTGTGCCCTTGGCTTGAATTGGGATTAATGACTCCAATGAAGTCCAAACCCCATTGCATGAATGGCTGGTCAACTGAGATTGGATGTAATGGAAGGGCAGCAAGTCTCTCTTTTCCTGTGAAGAATGCACAATTCTTACACCTCTTGATCCATGCATAGCAATCACTGAAGATTTTAGGCCAATAATAACCAGCCTTCATGATTTTTAGAGCTGTCACTCTTGGTGCAAAATGACCACCAGCTGGTCCACCATGGAACTCTTCCAACACCCTTTGAATCTAATTTGTGCTAATGCATCTCAGCAGCACTCCATTCACATCTTTCTTGAACAAAACTCCATCAACAATGGCATACGGAACAACCTGTAATCTGAAGTGTCTCCTTTGGGTCTTGTTCATCTCCGGAGGGCATAGGCCTATGCCTAGGAAGTGTATAATACCTTGGGTCCAGCAAGGAGTGGGGGTAGCATTGTCTTCTTCTTGATTGCCACTTGGCTCATGGCTGTCTTGGACCCTCAAAACAACCTCTTCATCGTTGCATACTTCTTTTTGCTTTCCCAAAACCAGCTGCTCACACAATCCTTTCCCTCTAACCAGCTTGGTGATCTTGATCTCAATGTCATACTCCATGACACGGGTGATCCAACCTGCCCTTTTCTCATTCAAATCCTTGTTGAGGAGGAAGTCCTTGTCCCCAGCATGCGAGACCAACAACTGGACCTTGTTGTTTGAGACTAAATGCTTGAATTTCTTCAAGCTCTTGACACTGCAAGTACATGATTCTCAATAAAAGAGTACCTCACCTCATAGTCATCTAGGCTCTGGCTGAAGAAGGCAATTAGCTGCTCATCATTATCCTTGTTATGCTGTACCAAAATGGCAGAAATGGTGTCATTGCCTCCAAATGCATAGAGGATGAAATCCTTAGAGAAGTCCGGGTTGATGAGAGTTGGCGCTTGAGAGATAGCTTCTTTGATTGCTTCAAAACTCCCCTTGCCTTCTGCTGTCCACTTGAAAGCCATACTCTTCTTTAACATTTTGGTGATGGGCTTGACAAGGGCTGCAAAATCTGGGACAAACCTCCAAAAAAAGTTTATCCTTCCCAAGAAACTCTGAAGGGCTTTCTTGTGGCTTGGCAATGGTAGTGCTCTTATGGCTTCAACCCTCTCTGGATCAATTGCTAATCCTTCCTTGGAGACAATATGGCCAAGGAGCTTTCCTTCATGTGTAAGAAAGATACACTTCTTAGGATTCAAAGACACTCCAAATCTCCTGCACCTTGTGAAGACTTGTCTCAAATGAGAGAGGTGGTCTGCTGCATTTTTGGAAAAAACAGTGATATCATCAAGGTAAATCAGCACCACATTGTTAATCAAACCTTTGAATGCCATGTCCATTTCCCTTTGGAAGGTAGCACCAGTGTTGGACAACCCAAATGGCATTTTCCTGTATGTAAAAGTTCCCCATTTGGTTGTGAAGGCTGTCTTAAACTGGTCCTCTTCCTTCACCATAATCTGATTGTAGCTTGAGTAGCCATCAAGTAGTGAAAACCTCTCGGAGCCAGCCACAACTTGCAAGATTTGCTCCATGGAAGGGAGTGGGTAATGGTCCTTGAGAGAGGCTCTATTTAAGTCTCTGAAGTCAACACACAATCTAATCTCTCCACTCTTCTTTCTGATTGGAACTAAGTTGGCAACCCAACTAGAATGCTTGATTGGGAATATGATCCTTGACTCAATCAGCTTGTCCAATTCTTTCCTCATGAGAGGATCCATGTGTGGATTGACTGGTCTTTGTTTTTACCTGATAGGCTTAGTATTTGGATCCAATTCAATGGTATGCTGAGCTAAGTTAGGATTGAAACCTTTCAAGTCTTCATAGCTCCAAGCAAACACGTCAAGGAATTCTTGACACAGCTGTATGAACTCATACCTTTCTTGTTCAATTGTCATCCTTCCAATTTGCAATGGTTTGTTCTCTTCTACCAAGATGGATACTGAATCCTCTCTCTTGACCTGAATGTTTGCTTTCTCCTTTCTAAACTGGTCATTGGGATTAAAAATGGACTCCAAAGTGATAAGTCCCTTGGGTAGCTTGTTAGTTCTTAGCTGTACCACTTGGTCACCATACTGTTGTTCCAATCTTTCTCGATTCTTGGCTGAGAACTCAGCTTCTTCTTGTAAGAAATGGATGATTTGCTGGTCATTTTCAAACAATTGCTAACCGACATTGTTATCCGCTTTGAAGGCCTCATAATCACGTGGATGTTTGGCTGTACCTTGTCTTGTTGAATGCTTTCCACAATGTCAAAGGCTGCCCCTCTGCTGCTGCAAGCTCTGTCCGTGACTTGATTCTCTTTCCTAGGAATGGATTTGATGCCAAAACCCTCAAAATCTTCCATGAGGTCCCACACCCTGTTCTTGCTAGCACCCGAGTAGATCATTCTTGGTAGCATACTGTCCCTTCACCGATTTACAATCAATTCACTATCCCCAAAGACTTGCAAGTTCTTTATTTTCTTCTTGATTACCCAATGCATCCCTTGCACTAAGGCTTCATATTCAGCAGTGTTATTGGAGCATGCAAATTGAAATCTAAAAGCTGAATAGTACTTTATTCCTTGAGGTGAAACAAACATAGCTCCACCTCCTGCACCTTGCCTACTCCTTGATCCATCAAAAAACAGCTGTCATACCTCATTGTCATCCTTGTGGTTTGGCTTGGTGATGTTAGGAATAGGCTAATTTTCTTCGTGTATGCAATAGACCCCTAGCTCAGATTCTTCTACTTCTTGATAAGGATCAAAAGCATGTATCTTGTTTACCCATTCATCAAGAGTTAGATGCGGGATGCTTCTAACCTTGGTGTCACCAATCGGTGCTTGGGTGATCTTCTTGATCAAATGTTGAGCAATTAGCATTAATCGACTTGGAGTGTAAGGCTCAATGTGGAAGTTTGCAATAGGATAAGACCTGATTGTAGCCTTAGTTCCATACCTCGTTCTAAACAAAGACATGTGACCAATCGGTGAGACAAATATCCCCCAATCTTGGTGTGAATTCCTTGACAAGCATAGGGCAAAGAGTGGTGGAAGGTCTATGGTGATACATCTTGTAAAACAACAACATTTGGACATGCATGCAAGGTAAGACTCAAGTTTCTAATCACTCCAACTATTGCTATTCGCTGTCCCATCCAGTTGCACTACCCCTTTGGATGTTGTTTCATACTAGAGCCCTAGTGATCGCCTATTTGTTTAGGCATTCTTGAGCTACTTGCCCGGAGTCTATCATGCAATTGTGCACTAGCTGATTTCCAATGATCAATGAAACATAGAAAGGAGGGGGCTTCAACATGTTACCTTGTTGTCCTCCATGATTTCCCTCAGGCTAGGCAGCATTTGTAAGCACTTTTTCTTGCATCTGAACTTGTTGATTGAAGTTGGCATCCTTCATGGCAGCTTGCAGTGAGATGTATTTGGCCAGGATAGATAGGGATTCCCACATTGATCTATTGACGTTTGTCTTCTTCATCTGATCAATGATACTGAATGGCGACGAAGGATCTCTTTGTTGTCCCTTGGTTTGCACATTCACTCCTTGCACGTGGGCAACAACAACTGGGATTTGAGTTGGCCTAGGGGCTGCTCTTGGCTGCCCTTGTGCATTTACAACCGGATTTTGTTTACCAACCACTTGTGGAACCATAGAGGGTCATGGATCGGTAGGGGCTAATGGCTGTTCTTCACCCAAATTTCTCCTTTTTGACCTTGTGTTGGTTGCTGACACCTTGAGAAACTACACGGTTCATGCCACAAAATCCTCTGCTTGCCAATTTACCAATGTGGTGTCATTTGGGGCTGATTCTTGCTGTTGGAATGTTTCTTGTTGTTGGTTGTTTCCTTGACTACCCTCACCCTCCACGAAGTAATTGTCACCATTAGTGCTTGATTCAAAGCACCATTGAAGCACATGGATTGGTTATGAGGCTCATTGCATGGAAAACACCAGTCAATACTCCGAGCAATGTTGTTTTGTGTTGGCACCAATGCCTTAGAGGCGAGATATGGCATTTGGATTATAGGGCTGAAATGGTCTATGGGCGGGAGGCCTTGTTTGATTTATATTTGCAGCCGGATTAGGTGGCCTTTGTGGTTGGTATGGCTGCCTATTAGGCTGAGCTTGGGGCTGATAAGAAGGTCTAAAACCTTGGGCCTGCTGCCTTTTGAGAGTAACCAGCTCATTGCCTAGGTTTTGCAATTGCTTCATGACTTCTTGAAGCTCATTTAGGGCACTTGGAGATGAAGTGGAAGCTTCATTTGAACTCTGATTTCTAGGAGTGGGAGAAGGAGCCAAATTAGGTGCTTGATTGGTGTTAGGGCTCTCTAAACTTGGAAACAATGGCATGGGAGGTCTAGGGGCAAGTTTGTCAGCTTGGATTAAACAATTTTCAGCCCTAATGGCAATGCTATAAGCCATAGGGATAGTTATGCCTCCCATGGATTGAATCAACATAGAAATATCGAATTTAGAGCTTTGAGATAGTAGAGAAAGCACCTTCATTGTTGGCTTTGACCGCCACTGGAATTATCTCCCAAGTCTTTTGAAATCTAAAGTTGAAATCACCATTTGTTCATTGGGAGCTCTCTTGATGGTTGTCAATCTGCTCCAAAAGAGACAAGTTGTCTCCCTTTTCTCCAAATTGCTCATGAAGTGCTATACACGGTGATTCCAATTTGTGATAGAACCACTCAAGGCTTCTAAACCATTGTAATGCTTTCCCTTGAATGAAGATGCCAAGAACTTGTGACCACTTGCATCTCATTGATTTCATGAATTACACAAAGGTTAGCAATATCTTTAACATGATCACCTGGAGTAGTCTGATTTTCTCCAGTGAAGTACGGAATGTTCTTCAAGGCTGCAATAGGAATTGGATGTTGTGCATTGAGGGAAAGTGGGTTGTTTCCTGTGAAGTTGACATAGGGGTTGTTTTGTGCCATTCTAATTGGTCTTAAAACCCTTGTTGACTGAATGAAAGGCCTACCAGGTGGAGGAGTTGAGAGAGTTCTGTTTGGTGGAGATGGAGACCTTTGAGTCCTTCTTCCTCTTTGCCTTCTTCTTGGAGATAATTGCAGGTATTCAAACAACACTTCTTCTTCTCCAACTCTTGACCTTGTGGTGATTCTTCTCATGAGTTTTCAGGCTGCGCTGCTGAAACCAATTGATTCTTCCCCTTGGAGTCACCAGATATGCAAATAATAGCTCTTTTCAAGCAAGAAAATTGCAGCAGATGCACATCAAATTTGCTGCAAATAAAAATGAGACCTCTAGGTCCCACCGGGCATGCCAAAACTGTTAGTGCAAAATCACAACACCCTTGGATGCAAATCAAGGTTCTAAATGATGTCTTAGGCATCTAGTGTGATTGCACAACATGGAAACCTCTCTCCAAGTGTGGGACTTGTGAAACTAAGAGAGGAATCTCTAGATTAGAGGCTGGTTCCTCAAACTCCTCTGATTTAGATCTATATTTGCACAACTACAGAGGTTCAGATCCTAATCCTACTCTAAATTACAAGGAGACAGGGGTAGAAATGCAAAAAATTGAAACTAACTAAAGATGGTGATGCACCAAAAGGAGTGGTGAATATTTTTGTCATGCAAATAGACACAAACCAAATATTGCAACATAAAATCATACACAGGCTGATAAGATATAATTTAGGATCTGAAATGAAGCAAATAATACAAACAAAGGACTGAAACCCATTCACAAAGCTTGCATTATCATTTCCAATGTCAAAACCACTGCATTACAACCTCGAGAGGTAGAAAACTATTACAATCTTTTAAGAGGTCGATTCTTTCAATGATCACTTGCTTTGGAGGTGAAATAAGAAGTTTTTATGCCAAAAGTGTTCCCCTGAAGAAATGAGCCAAATCTAGCTTTTACATTGCATGGGTCGAGCCCAGGAGAGAGAAAACATACAAAACATGGGAGCCCATTCCTCATTGACTACAAATGCATTAAATTAGCATGGAGGACCTTAAAAACCCATACCCATCATTTTTGACCAAATTGGAGGAGAGTGCGACCCATTCTGCATTAAATTTAGTCGCTGAAATGTCATTTCTGGCCATGGACACGTGCACTGAGCCCTTTTTGAATTTTTCCTCTTCAAAATGAACCAAAATTATAGATTGACCATGGAATCCTGTAGAGAATTTCATAAGCTTTCCAATGATATAAAGAACGTGCAAATCCGAGCTCTGGATCAAAAGATATGAAGGTCTGAAGTTTTAGGGCAAAACGGCCCAAAAAATGGATGTCGGGCAAAAATTTTAAATTTTGACCTTTTTACATTTTGGAAATTTTTTTGATAAATTTCCGTGCTCATGATCGGATGCCACGTGTCAGTGCTGGTTCATTTGAGCAATTTCTCTCTCTCTACCTTTCCGTGGGCTTTCCTTTGAAATTTCGACATTTTCACCATCTTTAGTTAGTTTCAATTTTTGCATTTCTATCCCTGTCTCCTTGCAATTTAGAGTAGGATTAGGATCTGAACCTCTGTAGTTGTGCAAATATAGATCTAAATCAGAGGAGTTTGAGGAACCAGCCTCTAATCTGGAGATTCCTCTCTCAGTTTCACAAGTCCCACACTTGGAGAGAGGTTTCCATGTTGTGCAATCACACTGGATGCCTAAGACATCATTTAGAACCTTGATTTGCATCCAGGGGTGCTGTGATTTTGCACTAACAAACTTCACATACCTTTAGTCGGGTGGTTGTAGTTATCCAAGTAAAAGATTGTGGGAATTGAAAGGTGAAAGGAATAAGCTGCTACGGGGGTGCTTGAAGTCAAAAGAAGATTGCTTCTCAAAACTGACCAAGGATGGAGATGAATGAAAGAACAGTATAACACGAGGTAAGTAGAGGCTGTGATAACTACCAGGAGAAGGTACAGTGACGAGGTACTCGGGCATAAGAGCACACGCTGAAGAGAAGTCTGTGATTAGAGGGTAGGAAGGTGTGCTAGAAGGTTATAGCTGGGGCGCGAAGATTTACCGCGTGGAACAAACGAATTTGGTCAATGAATAAGGGGATAGTTGGTAGGTGAAGGAGCAATAAATGCATCAAAATTTGAAATATATATATAAGGATGGGATGCAAATTCATTTTTTGTTGTGATTAAGTGTATTTGAAATAAGCCAAGTGCGAAGAGCTGAGTGATCGTTTTAAGGTGCGAGAGGTGTGTAACTAGTCGTGACAAGGAGATCTATGCACTGAGAAGAAGCTTGTGTCACGATGGTGAAGGGCTTGAGTGAAGTGAGGTGACAAAGAGGAGTTAGGGCATGAATTTTCCACCTAGGGAGCGATTGAATTGAGCTAGGGTTTGCTTTGCACATTGTAGAATTTGAACGGCAAGGATCTACAAAGGATTACAAGATAAAAATGGCACCCAAGAAGGCATTTGCAGCAGCAGAAAAGGAAAGAAGAAGGTGGTCGGTGAGGAGGAAGAAATGGCTCTAGAAAGTAATTTTTTGGAGATGCAATATCTAGAGGGGGTTATTATCGGCTAGGAGTGGGATTCTCACATAAGGAAAAGTAAAGTGAGTAAGTACAATCAATCAATGTACCATTGAGAATAAGAAGGATCTTGATGCATTGTTGAACACAAAGACAAATAAATGCACGACGGAAGATATGCCGGTGTATGATGATGCTGGTGAGAAGCTCTTGTAGAGGATAGGGGTTTACCAACTTTATGAGCTCCCTTATTTCGGGAAGTATGAGCCATTATACCAGTGGCTTATGAGTAGAGTGCAGGAGGATTTTTTCTATTTTGCGATTGCATAGGCGCAAAGTTAGAATTTCAGTCGTGCTCATCTCCACAATGATAAGGTTAAAAGGCACAGGAGATGATTTGTGAGACGATATGATAGATAAAACCAAAATGTTGGAGACCAGGAAGGAGTTGGGATATAAAAATGGTCCGCAAGGTATGGACATTGACAAACTAAACAAGTATCTAGTTGTACAAGCGGCCACACATCTCATTATAAAGCTTAATGACTAGGAAAGGTGGTCACAAGTGAACACCATGTGGTATACATTGCCAAAAATATGTTTGAAGGAGTAATCTAAAACATTTCATGGTATATCACGAGATACAATTGTTGAGGAAGCATGCACATGAGGAAAGATCGGCTTTGGAGCTGTTCTGTTATCACTAGTGTTCATGGAGATTAGAGTGCTCGATGGGTGAAGGAGAAGGTATGGGATTATCCGATGGAACACAAATCACTGCTTGAGAACACTTCAAGAAGTACCTATGTGAGGGATCCATGACAGAGAAAGAGGTTAGGCAATATCGAGAAGTGGTATGATAGGCTCTGTGCGGCTTTTGAGGAAGAATGGTGCATCCATGAGGACTTGCCTTCAGTGGTTGGAAAGGTAGTTCAATTTGCTGTATACCAACATTTACGTATAGCGTAGTTTGTAATGAAAGATGGTGCATCGAATCCTTGGTGCAAGTTTCCATATGCATTTACAATAAAGTACTTCCAGTGCATCAGTACACGAGGTTTACAGATGTGTGGCGACCGATGTTCAACATGGATAAGGTAGATTGCAACTACCACACACTAAGGAAGAAATATGTGTATCTAGGGTGGGGTGCATATGTTGAAAGACTCATTTCTGATGTTTTAAGCATTAAACCAATAAGTTTGGTGGTGGGAGATATTGGAGCAGCACTGGTGTATCTCCAACTGAAGCCAAAGATGGAGAATAACAAGTATGTGGAAGGTGAGTTCGCACCTCCAACACCACCAAAGGAAAGCATACAATGGAGAAGATCCCAAAGCACTAAAGCCCATAGAGCCAATTGAAGTGGAGGATGAGGAGGAGGAGCGCGAAGATAGTGGTGGTTTGGAGCATAGAGGTAGGAGACATCCTACAAATAAGGGTGAAGGCGAGCGTACCACTACACCACCTAAGCTAGAGAACAGGGCCTTGAACATAGAAGAACATGGTGAGGAATCAAAGGAAAGAGGATGAGAAGGGACCGGAGGAGACATCTGCAGAGAATGTTCGGGACATGGAGACAAAAGTCCCAAATTTTGAAGCTAAGGTCCCCAAGCAGAACGGTCTATAATAATGAGTGGAGATCACATTCCACCAACCATGCGGTATGCGGAGGATGCGGGTAAAATTATCTGCGCCCGCTTCAGGAGCACGATAGTATAGAAGGATTTATTTGGTTGGGAGCTAATGGATGAGGATATGGTATTGTGTGTAATTAGAAGAAACTATCATGGTCAATGCACACCCATATGGATGAGCGACTTTGATATATGTGAAAAGTCATGTGTTTCAAGACGGCTGAAGAAGGCACCACAAGCTAGACATATGACAGTAAAGCCTATTGTCATGTCGGATGAGCAATTCACCAATGCATTGGTAAAGTTTTTTGCTGAAGTTACTAGAAGAAACATGGATAAAGCTGTAATAATTAGAGCATTGCGCGAGGAGATAAAGACAAAGGATGTTGAGATAACACGCATAACACAAGAGAGGGACTTGGCGCAGAAGAAGAACGAAGTATTTATCAGCTTTGTAGAGGATATTGGGGACAATATCATAAGAGCTAGGCCACACTTGGAGACCAAGGTACCACAAATGTTTCCCTCAACGATACATTATGTAGGAAAGTTGGTGGACCTGGTGCTTGAAGATGAACCTCTGTGCATGACAGTGCCAAAGAAGTTAGAGCAAGAGGCAGAACAAGAGAAAGCCTCGGTGATGTGAAAGATTGCATCCTATGAAGGGTTGCTGCAAGCACTATAAGAAGTATTGAAGAAAGTAGACCAGGCTTTAAACATTTGCATAGCTCCAGAGGTGCTTATCAACATGAAGACCATGGAAGAAAGTAATGAGGTCCAGAAAGTAATGAAGGACAATACATTGGGCCGTGCAAAAAGATTGTCAATGGTTAAGTAGAAGTGTGAGGCCCTAGAAGTAGCACAAGAGCCACACAAGACTTAGTTCGAAGATCTTGGGAAGCTAATTGCGTAGACGATGGATCTTCTAGAAGGAAGAATGACGTCAATGTCCAGCATTGTGTTGGTTCTGCAAAATGAAAAAGGAGAGATTGTGAGGGATTAGTTGGAATCCATTCTTTATGGACATTCCAAAGAAAGTAGAATAAACACTCGCTGAATGGTAGGCCTTGGAGGCCGAAATAAAGGAAGAGTATCCAGAGTTGATACTTCAAACTGATATAGAAGAGGCTACCTCATAGCCTCATAAAACTTCTTTATTTATCTACATTCTTTCATTCTTATTCTTTCCATTCTTCTATTCTTTACTTAAATTTTTGGAGATACCCATTTTTGGGATGATAATGAGATTAGTGTGGGGTAATGTTGATCAGAGAATACTTGTTAGAGATCACACAAGAATTTTGTGCATGGGAGAGAAGGCCAGGATCAAGGGCGCAGAGGGACAGGAAGAACCCGCACGTGGAGGGAAAGTTCAACATTTAGGACTTAGCCGATTTTGAGCATGAAGACCTATTTTTAGAAGATGGCATGCGGAACACACCAATGATGCAAAGACATGCGTGCCACACATTGTCTATCTTTAGAGGATCGGATCGAAGTGTTTTGCATGGAGACGAGCTAAGAATAGGATTGTCACTTCAGTTAACTATAAGAGGTCTATAGATAACACACTTGCATGTGTGGCTATGCCTGTAAATGGTGCATGGCTATTAATAGCATGTGGCCTATTTCTGGAATAGATAAGCGGTGAAGGGAAATTCCCACCTTATATATATGATGTGAAGCACATAGTAGAATACGAGAGAGAGAGAGATGGATGTATGAAGGTATAGAGGTATGCACATATGACTGAATTATTGTATCAGATCCATGCGTGCATTGGTATAGATTGACATTATTGTAAGGAGCTTCTATGTTTATTAATAGATGGAAGATATTGGCTGAATCTAAGTGTCATTCCTATGTGTAATTGAGTAGTGCATGTTATTAATTCAATCATGATTACGGTTTAAGCTTGTTCTTTTATAGATCTGAATGTAGCATGCATTGTAGAATGGGGATTAGTTATTGATATATATATTTCTTCCTTCATCATGCCAACATCCTACTACAACAACCCTAAAAGGGACTGGTACCTTTGTGCACTTCAGTGAGCGCTCGCCAAGGTGAGTGATGTGCCAACGCATCTATTATGTTATCTGGTAAATTCTAGGCTGCATCAACCACATGTCATCATTCCCTCAGTCTTAATGCCTCTTCAACTTCCCTCTCTTGTGCATCATTATCCATGTGCAGTATTTCTTCTCTTTCCCTTTCTTCTACTATAACCGACACCATCCTTCTAAAACTTGCTTCCTACCTTGCACATGGTTGGGTTTTATCCTACCACCAACAAATTCTCCATTCCAAGCTCAATCATCAATATCTTGGTATCTAATGGCGTCGCATGAAAATACAATCCCTTGGCTCGTGTAAAAGTAGAACTTTGCTTCCTTAGGGAACAAATATGTTGAAATCATGTACTCTAAGGTGTAACTACATAATACACCTTCCCACCGGTGATCTACAATTCTTTTCCATGGCTCATCTAAATCAAAAGTGCTTGATAGTCACCCTAGATCCACACTTTATTTATTTGTATCCGGACACCCCTTGCTCGTGCATAAGCTACTAATCACGATCAATTATACTGGAAAGAAGCTCAAAAATGTATCATACAAGAAATCATAGAGGCTATATTCCACCCATTTATGCGCATTAAAATCTAGTCCATTGTTGTATCTCTGAGCAAATGCATCCTAGCCATCGTGCAACCAAAACTCAATATTCTCCAAAGATAGTCAGAATGCCATATGTGCACCAAATCCTAATGAGTAGAAAGAAAAGAGGTCGCAGAAATGGAACTAAAATGTATTCTTTTTGTTAACCAATGCTAAGTTGGGCACACTGGCACTTCATCCAGACAAAGGTCTGAACGCTCACATGAAGCACGCACAACCACCATGTCCCTCTTTAGTTACTCAACAATATGTGGTTAGAACATACATGATCATCATATCCATTACAACACAATATGAAAGAAGATACAACATCATAGATTGACAACACATATAATAAGGAAATCATTCAACATAGATAATGATTAATAAGATTTGGATTCCCATTATACCATACTCAGATATATTAACCTTTGCAATCCACACACAATTGTCCATCATAAATACTTTTCATTACATAAAAACCATGTTGATTACATCCATGGTTCAATTACATCCATGTGTTGAACTCATGCGCACATACAGAATAACTCTCATGCACTCATGTCGCTCAATATTATTAGAAGTCTCTCCTACATACAATATTTTTACAATGAACACAACATATATTTATATATTGTGGGGGCTTTTCCTTCACCATTTACATGCGTTTTCCCCATTAATATACTTGCTAAACCTAAACTACATGCTTTTACAACTTTACTTTAACTATAGATCGAGCTATAAATAGACCGAATTTAACATGCTTTAATTCCTATAATTAGATTACCTTCTTACATGTGCTTATACCTCTTTTTTCGCATATTTATGGATTTTTCTTGCATATCACGTCATCTTGCTTTTTCTCCTATTTTTAGCCTTGCTCCAAAAATGGATATGTCCTCAACCCTATGTGCATATGTGCGAGCCTTCTATATGCTTGACTTGTTTTCCTATGTTGCGTGCACCTTCTATGCGTTGACCCATAACGACTCTTTATTTGCGCACGTATGTTCCTTCCGCTTTTCATATCTCTTCACTTTATTTGTGTGCCTTCCTCCACACGATCCTCGCACATGGCTAATACTTAGCCATTTCTTCTTGCCAACAACATCCTATAGTAATCCATACCTTGAATCCAAATTTCCAAAAAGGTTCTAAAATGAGTGGGGTGAAAGAAGTAAATTCCCCTTTCCCTATTTGAGAGTTGTTTTATTGGCGTGTATAAAACACTAGTCAATAGAGTGTTCATTTGATTTATTTATGGGGGTTTCAGGAAAATGATTACTATAATTTTCATCCGGTCTACAAAAATACCATCTTTTATACCACATGTCCCAACAATACTCCCAATGGAGTGAAAAAGAAGCATTTCGTAAGTTTAAGGAAATGTGTAAGGCTCTACATCTTTCCAACATCAAATATAACTTTGATAAGTGTTCTTTAAAGAGATAAAATATTACCCAATCATTCAAGTTAACTTACAAAAATTCATGAATGAATTCCTTAAATGTAGTGACCATTTGCTCTAAAAACATCTGGTGCATTTTTCAACACAAACGACATGATGTTATATGTAAATGATCTAGATTATGTTGTGAAGGTTGTCTTTGATTGATATTTTCCTCTAATTAGGATTTGATGGTATTCATTGAACCCATCTATGAATAATATAGTTCATGCCATGTAATTTCTTTAAGGATTTCATTTATAAACGGTGTTGGAAAATTATTGTTCACACATGTATCATTTAATTCCCTATAGTCTATGTAAATGTAAATTTCTCCAATCTTCTTAGATTGATTTACTACTCAAATTACCCAATCTAATTTTCATATAGGGTAAATCAATATGGATTTGACCATTCTATCCTACTCTTCTTTCAATTTTATTTTCATGTTGGGATTGAATAGTCAAAATATTGTCTTGATAGATCATGCACCTCATTTTACCTCAATCCATACCTCTACCAAAAAAGGATCCACTCCCTTTATTGACTAAATTTCATAGGAATAAATCCTCGGTCTCATAGTAGTTTTATAATTTCTGAGATTTTCTATTGAGTCTAGTATTCCCTTATAGTTAATCTCAAGGTACCTATATTCTATTCTTTTTCTTTGGTTGATCATGTTAGGAATTTAATATTTACATGGATAATAATATTTACATGTGGTAACTATTCGGTAATTGTAAATGATTTGTATCAAACTCATATATTTAATTTATATTGGTTTGATGTAATATTGTTGTGTATAACAACAATAATTCGAGATATAGATTGTCGAGATATATTGTTGTTGTAACAATATATTGTCGAGGATATTCTTGTGAGAAAATGGTGGAGAGATAATAGGGATCACATTCCTATATATATGCACAACTCATACCTCCATGACTCATCACCTTGAATCAGCTCTCATGCTCTTGCTGGCACTTCTTGTCGAACACCCAACTGTTCTGCACAATGCCGCTAAGGAACATCACATGCACCTTTCTGTCATCCATCCATGAGTCTGCCTGAGTTGCCGCGTCGGTCACCTATCGTGCACCAGCGGGGGAAGTCCTCCTCGTGAGTCCTTCCCAGTGTGAGCCTCTACTCACCGCGACCTGCTGACTGTTTTGTCACCCAAGTCCACAACACCAAAGATCCCCGCAGCGAGTTATATGGGCAGCCGTGGTATTCGGCGAGTGGTCTTTGGAGCAATTGTATGGGCAGCTGTGAAATGTGTTGGAAGGGTTCACTTGTGCATAAGTTGGAGATGCGTTGGGAATGGGAAGTGGATGAAGTGGAATGAAGGTGTAGTCTGGGACTGCTGGAGTAGCTTGATCCTATAAGGCGAGTGAAAAAAGTAGTGTCTCAGTGTTGCACGTTGGCTAGTGAAATCGCATTTGCGTAGCTAGCCCTTGACAGATGATGCTCATCACATTCCTATATATTTGTATTGTATCCCCAATAAATTATAGATTAAATATAAATATTAATATATTGAGAGTGATATTGTTGTGTAAATCTCCAACTGGGTTTATAGATCATTCGTTTTTTTCTTCCTCTCGTCCACGAATTCTTACAACATCCTTGATCCTTCTTTTTATTTTATGTTTATATTATGTAGTTTATATTCTTATGTAATTCCATCATTTTCCTTATTTGGGATGGATCTTGAAAGTTCCCTAAACTTTACAAAGATAATGGATCTAATTAAGGGAGGCTAACACCATTTCCACCTCTGAATATAATTCAAAATCCTACTCTCCAAATGACTTATTAAGTCACTTTAGATATCCATCTACTAACCTTGTTGAAGGCTTTAGGCAAGGATTGAGCTTGGCTATAAATCATATTTATTATATGAGATGCAAATCAAAACATGGTGTAAAGTATTAAGGTAAGAGGTGAACTCTTTTTATAGTTTTCCTTTTGGGAAAAAATTGTATTTTGGTGCATGTGGGACTAAAAGCCCCAAATTAGATTAGAATTCTAATCATGATTAAGATTTTCTAATCACAATTAGTGAATTAACAAGTGATTAAGATGTGTGGAGCCTTAATCAACCACTTAGGGTCAACTAGGAGGCTAGGATAAGATTTTGAAGCTTGTTGAGATGTTGTGGAGGAAAGTGGGGTGATTTTGAGTGGTTGGAAGAGGGGTTTGAGCCAATAGTAGGGTATATTGACCAAAACAAGGGCAAAAATAGGCTTAATTAGCTAATAAACACTAATTATTTGTTTTGAAGAGGATTTTGACTTACGATTCATCATAAAGTGGCATCTGAATGTGAAAGAGGTTTGGTGATCAACAAAGTGCTTGTTAATTGACCAAAGTGGTAAGAAACGTTAGTTAATTAGTGAAAATCACTAATTATAATGGAATTGGTAAGAATGAGAGTGATTTGTGTGTGTTTTGGCAATAAGATTGCAAAAAAGTGGAATTTAGGTGTCTACATTTTCCCTGTTTGAGGTGAAGTAAGTGACTTCTCTTCAAATATAGTAGATAAGCATAAATAGGTAAATTTTTGAAAAAAAATTAGTAGAATGAAGGATGCCCCCTCGAGTGTCGATGGGGTGATAGAAGAAGTCAATCGACGATCGAAAATATGATTGAAATGGATAGAAGAAATAGGATAGAATGGGCATGAAACCCTTGGTTATTTTAGAAGGAATAAGGATAGGGATAAACATGGTTGTTTATTTCCCCAGGTGATTTGGAAGAAAAATTAGTAGTGATAATAAATGATAATGGAGAAGAAATGATAATGGAGAATATAGGACAAGCCCAATCTTTGCATCAACCTTTCAATAAACTTTGTTGTATCATTTTTCCCCTAGATCTACATCATCGACCTTTATTAAAATAAAAAAAGTGTAAATAACATGAAAATCTATATTACGAACAATTGTTTACTGCTAAAAATACGTAACTCCATGCAACATACATTATGCAATGCAATACGAGAAAGTAAAATGATGCTTAACTCCATGCAACATACAAAATGCAATGCAATAAAAGAAAGTAAACAACTAACCTAATAAAGAAACAAATACAATCACACATACTCAAACAAAACAATGTTCAAGATAGTTGCACCAATGTTTTTGTTATCAAGCTTTAGTTCTTGAATGTTCGTGTTGTAACGACAAGGGTTAAAATGGTGCCCCAAGAAAGGATACATGTGAGGGGAATAACGGAGGACACAAGTAGTCCCATGGAAAGCATTGTGCACTATGACATAGTCTCTGAAACTCATTATTGCATGGGAGTACCGACATAGTAAGCAAGCCAACTTTGTTAATGGAGGTAGATCATGATGATCCACAAGTCGTTTGAGACAAGAAATAAACAAGAACTTAAGAAAGATGTTTTTGTAGGAAAATTTTGATGTTCGAGGACAATGCATTTAATATAGGCTTCATTGCATGTATGTTGTTTACCAATTTTTGATTTTTTTTAAATTTTTGCAATTTTTGGATTTTTAATGATTTTACCAATTTTTTTGGATTTTTTTTTGAAAATTTTTAGTGGAGCGTGAGCACGCATGTGTTGGTGCACAAAGGCATGTGCTATGAAATTTTTTTTTTTGTGTAGTGCGTGAGCATGCATGAATTTTTTTTTTTTTAGTGCACAAATGTGCTAGTGCACAAAGGCATGTGCCTATGCAATTTTTTTTTTTAGTGAAGTGTGAGCAGCATGCATGTGCTGGTGCACAAAGGCATGTGCCTATGCAATTTTTTTTTTTTTTATTTTGCATGTGAGCACACATGTGCTAGTGTAAAAGGCATGAAATGATGTTTTATGCAATTTTTTTAAAAGTTTTTAGTTTTTTTTGCATTATTTTGGTGCAAAGGGTGTGCCTATGTAAAATCTTTTTTTTTATTTTTTTTTTTTTTGTAGAAAATGTATGTTTACGTGAGCATACACATGTGGTATGCATTTGGCACAAAGGAGGTGTGCATGCCAACTTGTGAGTTCACAAAGGGTGTGCCTATATGCCTACGCATTAGGGTTTTTGAGGAGAAAGGAGAATGTGCCTACACACTGAGGAGTGTGTTGGTGTAATAAAGAGTGTGTGTTGTAATAATGGGTGCACCTATGCACTATGGGGGTGTGCACTGCAGTGCACTGGCTATGCACAAAAGAAATTTTAAAATGTTTTTAGAAGAAAATGAATATTTTTAGAAACCTGAATGGTAAAAATAGATGAATTATAAGAAAAATAGAAGAAAGTGATGATAAAATAGAAAATTTGATGATAGAATAGAAGAATAAGATCATAATAAATGACTGATTGACTTTGAATTTGACTAATTTGGTTTTGTTTTATGTTGATTTAATGTTTTGAATTTTTGAAACATATTTGAATGTTTTGAATTTTTGAAACATATTTGAATGTTTTTAATTTTTAGAAGTTTTTTGAAGCTATGTATAGGAAACAAAGAAACGTGGATGCCCCCAATGATAGATGGGATGTACAAGGGAAGAATACCACACGCGTATGCACAAGAAAGTGAAGATGTGAAATTTTACCCCCTAGTGTTAGATGGGAATATTCAAAGGAAAACTCTTCACATGTAGAAGTTGGATCAAGGCCAATATAGATAGGTTCAACATGATGATGAACTTAAAACCAATGAAGTGCTAGGAAGGAGCAAGGATGCCCCCAACGTAAGTTGGCCAAGAAGCACATGATAGAAGAAGTGGAAGATTGTTTTTGTGAAGGGGAAAAAGGTTTGTAAACATGGAAAAAAGGAAATCTTATACACATGGATGTTTGAATGAAGTAGAAGAACAATGTGAATGAATGTAGCTTAGAATCCTCACGATGAAGAAGTGATTAGCCAAAGGCATGAATCGTGAGACAAGATACAATGACTAGAGTAAGAGTCTGAACAAGGTCCAAAAAAAGACACTTGGTAACATACTAATCTTTTTTCTCATAGAGATCCAGTGTGTGCACATGGAAATTTATTACCTCTTGGAGGGAAGATTTGATAGACAACAAGTGAAGACACCCTAGCCAATGTGTAGGAATGATTTATTTTTCAAAGTTGATTTTTTTGTGAATGGATTGTGAAAGGAGATTCGTACATTTTGCTCTACTAGCCAGACATCCATAGCCTCGATGGAGATGCATTTGATTCTAATCACAACATTTCTCTACTTTCAGTCAGTGCATCCATAGCCCGGTAGAGATTATTGGAAATACCCAAAGAGAGTTATATATCAATTTGTTTTTCTTTTATCTTTGGATTTTTGATTTGATTGATTTTGTTTTTTTTTGAAAACTTATTTCAGCTCTCTTGTTTGACAAGGGGTTAAGAACCACTGATGGCTTGATGGAAGGAGGTGGAAGTGATTATGATGATGACATTGGCTAGTGTCAACAAATATGTCCAAAATTTCTTCGCAACAAGTTTTTTAGATGTTGATTGTGATAGGATCTCTATGAGGTCAGTCATTCTTTAATTTACCAAGGTGATAAAAGACCAAGGCCAAATGGATACCATAGAGATAAATGTCACAAAATGTGTGTGAATTGGCTAACCAAAATATCATCGAAGGGATGAAAATGGTAGGAAGACTTGTAGAAGAAGAGAAAGAAAGGGAAGAAAGAACATCCATGTGTATGCAATACTGATTGCAATGTGTGTTCGTTTACCTTTGATTTTTTGAAATGTTTTCTCATTTTTTTTTTCATTTTTTTTTTTTTCTTTTTTGTATTTTTTTTTTTTTTTTGAAAAGTGGGACCAACAAGGTCACTTGGCATGATAAGATCCAACAACAATGTTAGCAATTTCCTTGATAAGGAATACTAGGTGTGTTTTCTTATCAAGAGTCATATTATCCCCGATCTCAATGATCGTGGTGAGCTCATACTCAATAGATGACTGTGTTTTATCATGAAACATGGATTTGTGTGGGAGCTTGAGGTCCCTATCCAGAGGTTTCTACACTTTGTGCCATACTTGATGGGTGTGTTGATGTGCATTTTTGAATGTGTTTGATTCTAAACTTTAAGATCATTTAAATTGTTGTGAGCTTTGGAGCTCTTGGAATTTTTAATCGTAGTTGATGAAGGAATATGTTTTGGTTTTCCTATAAGCTAATACATGACTTGTCGATCCCGAGAAGTGGGAGAAGAAAGTGGATGAATAGAATTGATGTGAGAAATGATGGTGGGTTTGCCACAATCATTGATAGAAGGAAATATGATGGATGTGAAGGATATGGTCCAAGAATTAAAGAGGATGGGCTACCAGGAGGTGTCCCATAGACTGAAGATAAAGGACTACTAGGATGTGGCCCTAAGATTGAAGATGAAGGACTACTTGGTGGTGTCCCATATATATAAAGATGATGGGACTACTAGGACGTGGCCCAAGAATCAAAGATGAGGGACTTTAGGATGTGCCCCAAAAAGATATAGGACATGCCACCAAAGAGAGATGGGATACCCAGAGGTGAGCCACATATAGAAGAAAATGGGCTACCAGGAGGTGAGCCACACATAGATGATGAAGGGATACTTGGAGGTGCCCCACATATAGAAGTAGATGATGGGCTACTAGGTGGTGACCCAAGGTGAGAAGAAAATGGGCTACCAGAAGGTGAGCCACAAATAGATGATGAAGGGAAACTTGGAGGTACCCCACATAGGTGTCCCCCACATATGTAGAAAGCAAGATGATGGGCTACTAGGTGGTGACCCAAGGTGAGATTGTGATTGAGGAATCATGCTATGTAAAGAAGGATGTGAAGAAAAGATAGGATCTTCCTCAATGGTCTTAGGATCTTCCTTAGTATTCCGAAAAAAGGAATCAATTTCTTCTTCCCAATACACAAGCGTATCGAAGTCAAGATTAAATCCTTGATTGTAATCCTCTAGGGAATGCCATCATGTGACCCTAGGAATTTGTGATCATCTCCTCATCTTGAGATGAATCGATCGGTAGGGGTATTTTTCTTTGACCATAGGAGGTTGATTAAAAGAAATGGGTCCAACTGGTGTGGAAGATTGAGAAGATGATGACTCAAGAGATGAAGTAGATTTGGATCTAGATGTCTCGTGAGTAGAAGAAGACATGGATTTGAGATAGCTGATTGGTATTGGTTTTCCTAGAAGATGACATATTACAGGAAACAATGAGGATCACATAGAAAATCAGCATATGATTATGACATAGGATTCATCTGAGGTGTTTGTGACATATGTGTCAACTTAGATGATTGTGACATAGGAGTCGAATTTGATGATTGTGACATGAGTTGACTTAGAAGATTATGACATGAGAGTGACTTAGATTTGGATTTGACATAGATCTTGATTAGGAAGATGTTGATGAATGAGGAGGTTTTGACAAGAGAGGGATGACATGGGATCAAGAACAAATTAGATGGATTGATGGATCTTCACCCTAGATCTTCAACGGAGGAAGAGGTTATTGAGGTGGTGAATAAGGGAGGTCTGTGAAGAAAGGGAGGACCATGACTCAAGAACCAAATTAGATGTTTGATTATGAGACTTGGAGCCACATGGATCTTCAAAGGAGGAAGATGTCATTTAGGTGACTGATAAGGGGAGTCCTGTGAAGAAAGGGAGGACTATGACTTAAGAGTCAAATGAAGTGAATAGCTTTGATGAGAATTTTTAGAAGATCGAGGTGAATATGAAGAATCAGAATAATAGTTTGGATCAGAGTCAGAAGAAGAGTGGGGGAACTGAATAATAATTTGGATCAGAAGTGTCCAAACCATACCACCGACTATGAGATGAAGGTGGGGAACATGGTACCCGAGCGGGTTCTCTAACGTGAAGAACCAAACGAGGCTTAGCCATGATGGGCATCCTTTGATGGGAATGCCAAAACTTTGATTCCTTAGTGTCATATATATAAGAAACCTCGTGATAGTTGGTCATTGTTGGCGTTTGTGGGATACAAATGTCTAGACCGAGATAGTGTGATTGAACTCCTTCAATTGGAAGGAAGTTTTGTGTTGATTTGGGCAGCACAATGGAAACTAGCTAGACATTTGGAAAACATGGCCCTAGGAAAACCAAGCGGCATAATGACTAAGTCATCACAAAAAAAAGGTGACTATAAAATAGCCATGAATCCAATAGGTCAATATGAACCTAAGGAAGATAAAGAATAAAGAATGATCTACCCTAGCAAGATAATATATGACACAAGATTTCTAAGACAATACAATGATGTCTAATACTCAAATTTAGTCACACCAAAAATTTTACTCCCTATGATTTTTCTAGATAGGTTTGAAACCAAATAGTGACAACACAATATCACTAGTTAGGTCAAGTTTGAAACAAACAAGACCTAAATGCTAAGATAATGTTGACGATCCTCTAACAAGGTATACTCAAAACTAGTTTCTAAACACTAACAAAGTCTAAGTCTTGTAAAATGGATGATACAAATGTGAGCAAACGTAACAACGCTATTTGGACACATAATCAAACTTTTTGAGAAACAATATTTTAGTATCAAAATGGCGTTATAGCGATGCTAACAAAGTAACCTCAACACTCACAAAACTCAAGACAAGGCTAGGATGTAAAAACTATGTCTAAGTATAACAAGAAATTGTTATGTATGTGTGAGCAGCGTAATAATACAATATAGAGATTTAGGCCCAGTTTCACAATGGAAACAAGACGTAAATATCTCAATTGTATGGCTATAATGGGAAAATGTAACAACTCAAAAGAAGAAAATGATGATATCACCTAACTACAAATGATAATAAGTCTCAAATATGGGTTTTGAGACAATGAGGGCCTACTAGATCGTGAGTACATACCATGCACACTTTCAACACTTGCATTCGACATTGCAACCTAGTCATGCAAGTAGAATACAAAAGTGGTGGACACATAATATGATCAAGTAGGTATCCATATATGTTGTTTTCTTTTGTCCCAAAATGGGCAACAAGAAAACAAAGGTGTAAACCAAGTGGTGTTGAAAAATACTTGGTGTAACTTTGGCAGAGTTTTGCCTTGTCTTAGGACAAGTGAAAAACTAGGTCAAAGTAACACTAAATAGATTTCATGATGAAATATCACGTGGTTTCAACTTTAAGAGATTATTTCCCTTGTTCAAAAAACAAGATTTTGAATCAACAAAGTTGTCACTTTGTGAGAGCTCTCAAGTATAACAACTAAGACAAAAATTGGCTCCAAGTGAAAGCTTTCCTAGGGGTTTCTCTCTCTATGTGTCACAAGTTTACTTCTACGAGCTTGATTTACCAAGGTTTCCCAAGGAGTATCTTGATTTACTTTACCCCCTTCTAATACAATGAGAAACTAGTGCATTCATTGTATTATCACTGGGGTCGCAATGGAATAACTTTGACTCTAATCTCACCAAGGCGTACTAGTCAATTTGGTAGTGTGGAGCACTTTCTATTTCATTCACAAGGTTCCCTCTTGCGTGAACTACTTTAGGGTTCCTAGGACCACCCCCATTGTTGTAGCTTAAGGCTTATGCCAAAGGGGTTATGTCCTAGTTTAAAGTGGATGAGCCATAGCTCTTAACCGAAACCTGTAAATATAATTTGAATTTGTGTGTTGGTGTGTTTTTTATCTTTTAGACTTAATGTGGTTTTTGTCGCACTCCTTTTGGAAACCTACAATCACACGTGAATGTTAGAATTTGGTTTGAAGAGATGCCCTTCTTTCTTTGACAAGTGTTTTAGGTCCTTCACACAAATGGTTAGTAGTTAAAAAAGATTCACAATATCATAGAAATATAGCAATGAAAATGCTTGTAAATCAACTAACTACCATCAAATCTTTGCAAAAACAAGGTTTATTCCCAATTAATCCAAGTGCTTCTTAATGAAAGACTAAAATTGCTTTTGGTTCCCAAGATCACACTAGGTGCAAGGGAAGAGCATACACAAATTTTAGCCTTGATTATTTATCAAGTGAAAAATCTCTTAAACTAAAAGATCAAGTACATGCCAAAAATGCAAGTTTGTTCCCTTAAGCACAAAATGAATGATGATTGTTCCTACTTACTCCCAAGAAGAAAAAAGTGGTTTAGGGGTGTTTTTGGTTCTCAAGATCACACTAGGTGCAAGAGAAGAGCATACACAACCCTATTCCAAACTCAAACAAAGTATGAAAACATAATCACTCATCAAACCCTAAGCCAATTTAATCAAAAATCCCTTATCAAACCCTAAGGAAATTTTGTTAGGAATATTGCTCTAAAATCAATAAATTGACAAAAAAACAACTAAAAACCCCTAAAAATGACAACAATCTTAAAAACATAGAAATTGAAATTTTGAAGTTTGAGGAAATTTTACCTTAGTGCATGGGTGCACTCTTAGTGCATGGGTGCACACTGCACAGTAGCAGCATGCACAAGTGCACACAGTAGTGCATGCATGCATCATATAGTATGCATAGTGCACACCTCTATCAATTTTACATAGTCAGTGTTGCACAGGTGCGTCATAAGTGTGATGCATAGGTGCACAAGTAGATGCACAGTGCACACTAGTTTACAGACCAAAATTTTGTGCAAGCACTTACTCTCAGAGGCCAAAATCTAGTGTCACACATGCAAACACCTTTTTTGCACATGCACACTTTCTCTGCATTGCACATGCTCTTTCAGGTGCACATGCACCCTTTCCTGTAGATGCTCAAAATTGAGTTTTGAAAGAATTTCTTGAAAAATATCAAAAATTTGGCACTTTGGGGAAATTTTGACAGGGCTTCACCTCCTTATATCCTACAAATAACATGAAAACACAACTTCTACTACTAATCTAATTGAAACAACTACCTAGCTTGAAAATTGATCTACAAAACTTTGAAAATTACTCTAAAACTTTGAAATTAATCTAAAAAGCTTGAGAAACTAATCTAAAAATCTTGAAAGTACTCTAGAAAGCTTGAAATTAAACTAGAAAACTTGAAATTAATCTAGGAAACTTGAAACTAAGCTAGAAAACTTGAAATGAAAAACTTTGAAACTAAGTTAAAAAGCTTTAAAAATTGAATGCAATGGGGTATTGTCCCACCGGGTGTGCCAAATGAAAGCACCCTAAACTTTACAAAGAAAATTTACAAAGCAAATTGCATGACTAACTAAGGAAGGCTAACACCATTTCCACCTCTAGTCAAGGTTCTAAGTCTAGGAATGTAACATTAAGATAGAAGCTTAAAGGAATGCTTAACTAACATGAATACAATTCAAAATCTAACTAAACATGCCTACTAATATGTTCAATTACCTAACATGGGCCTAAATAGACCTAAGAGGGAAATCAAATGGGTATGGTTGCTACTCCAAACAAGGTGAAATGGCCTCTCCAAATGACTTATTAAGTCACTTTAGATATCCATCTACTAACCTTGTTGAAGGCTTTAGGAAAGGATTGAAGCTTGGCTATAAATCATATTTATTATATGAGATGCAAATCAAAGCATGGTGTAAAGTATTAAGGTAAGAGGTGAACTCTTTTTATAGTTTTCCTTTTGGGAAAAACTTGTATTTTGGTGCATGTGGGACTAAAATCCCAAATTAGATTAGAATTTCTAATCATGATTAAGATTTTCTAATCACAATTAGTGAATTAACAAGTGATTAAGATGTGTGGAGCCTTAATCAACCACTTAGGGTCAACTAGGAGGCTAGGATAAGATTTTGAAGCTTGAGACATTGTGGAGGAAAGTGGGGTGATTTTGAGTGGTTGGAAGAGGGGTTTTGCTTAATTAGCCAATAGGGTATATTGACCAAAACAAGGGATCAAAATAGGCTTAATTAGCTAATTAGCAAAATCAGAACAAACCCGACTTTAGAAAACACCAAATTTCAAGGAGGCACCAACCCTCTAGGGTTTTAGTGAAGCACCAACTCCACAAGGAAGACTAAACACCAAATCAACCACCTAAGAATGTTTTCCACCTTCTTCTTGTTGCTTACTCAAAAAATGATGGACTTCTTTACACTTATTCTCTCTTCTTCTTGGTATGTTATCTATCTCTAATAAATCAACATGAAATCAAGCCTCTAACACATTTTTATCCTCAAACATCAACTACTCTTCATAGACAAACTCATCTTCCCTTGAAGGCACTCAAAATTGCCTCCTTCATATATTTATTTATTCATATATTCAACATGAATGAATTCTCTATGGTATTTAGGACCTCATACAATCCTCATCAAGTGCTAATATGAAAATGGTACTAAATTTTTCTAGTACTTTCGAGATGATTAAACTTATTAGACTCAACATTGATCATGAGTTCAATTTTCTCAATTTAGGGTGTCTGGAAACCCATTTTTAACTCTTCCAATATGATCAAATAATCTGATTTTTCCAACTTAAGTGAATATAGTGTATCTTATTTCAAATCCATTAAAAATAATCACAAGTTGAATTAAAATATGCTCTCAAGCTGAATTCGGATATCAAAATTTGCAAGTGCATTCACTATATGATTGTGGGTTATGGATATTGAAAATAATTCCAATCCAATTACTCCACTTTTGTGCTTATTTTATCAATTAATAAAATTAATCAAATGATGAATTTTATCTAATCAAAAGCTTTTAAAAACTAGAATAAAAACACCACAACTCAGAAATTGATAACAAAGTTCACCTGAAGGCTACGTCTCGGATTCATAGAAAGTGAATCGATCTATTCAATGCAGAATGAAGTACAATACACCTTCAATAATGACTAATAGATATTTATACCTATAAATGAGATGATAAATGTTTCAAGGAACTCTGAGAAATAGCAGAAATTGTCCCAAGAACAATCGTGGCTCCTATAGTGTTTCCATAGTGTGATCCCCTTGCAAATGTGACTGAAAAATGCCTAAAAACTGAGATTTATAAACACTAAATGAAAAAAAATTATGTATCTGGAAAGCTTATGAAAACATGAACAGATTCCCTTTTTACTCCATGGCCTAGTTCGGACCAAAAGTGCTCAGAAAATTTAGATCTCTGCTAGTTCCTCATGCTTGTTCTATGCAATTGCAATGGAAAAATGCCTAGAAAGGAAAATATACAGTATTTCATGCAAAAAAATTTACATTTATGGAAATCTTATAAAATTATGAGCATTTTTTCTTTTTACACCAAGTCTTGAAAATGACCCTAGGTACCTCAAAATTTAGATTTTATCCAATCGCTCTTGAGTTGCTCCCTCCAACATAGAGCACAAATCTTTATTTATATAGGTGAGCTTGTTTTCTATCCCTTCTGAGCTTAGTGATGAGTTGGTTGGTGGGATGTGTTTGGGACCATGAGGTCTGCGGTTCAAATCTCGGTGGTTACCTTTTGAGTTGCGTCACATTTGCATGTGGGTGGGATATCCCACATTTCTCGTGGGGACGGTGGCATTGGGATCTAAATCGGGAAATACCCCCTCCATTCACATGACTAAGGCCACACCCATACGTGTCACCTAGCCATTGGTTCACTTGTTGACCGTTGACAAGGTTGACTGTTTAAGACCCAACTTTGGTGACGGTAGAATGTGCATACAGACTCGCGTTTATGAAGTTCACTTACCATCGAAAGGTCTCAATAATCCCTTAAGCATGATCCTAAATTAGGGAAGTTTAGGGAAGATATAAATAGTGAAAAATCCTCTAGATCAAGCACTTATGGATCACACTTTTGTCCGGCACACAAACTAGGCAAAACTACCTTTACACCTTTATATATGTGTCTTAAGACACAAAAAAACACTAGGTCGGTTACACATCATCTAGGTAGGCCATGCCAAGACCTAAAAACATTTGAAAAACATTGAAAAATTACCATATGAACTCATGGAATTACATGACTTAATTTTGTTTTTACATCATTTTTAGGACTCAAGAAACCTTACGCAAAAACTAGGTCTATAAGTATGACTTTACACAATGACATTTATCGACCAACTAGGAACTTATTCAAAGATTTAAACTATTCAAGGACATTTTACATGACCTCCTCTGACCTTTTCCATTCTTATAAAGCTCTACACCATCCATTTTACCATGAAAACATCTCAAGACCAAGATTGTCCTATTATGACTGCATACCCAGAAAACTTCCTTACAAGAATGAAGCTTCTACCACCTCAAAAAACTCAACCAAGACAAATGAAACACATGTACAGGTACTAAAACACCTCAAAATCATCACCAAGTGCATTATAATCCAAAATTCAAGGTATAAGGGCTAAAAATGCCACTTCTCTAAGCATTGTCAAACCGTCACAACACCTCAAAAATAAGTCATGAAATATCGACTAGGTAGTCACACTAAATGACTAAAAATTATCAATAAATTATCATAGAAAAATATCATGGGTCAATATCATCCTCAAATATCCATTTATTCAGCATGTCCTTTGTAAAACTTGATCGCTCCAACAAAATATCTAGAAACAAGCCATTTTTAGTGGGGTCCACTAACTCATCCGAACACACAAAACCATTTGGAGATATTTGGGAGAGTCCTCTACATGATCCATATCTCAAAATAAAAACAACACTTTTAGGATTGTATGAACAATATCTTCCATATCAACCTAAAAATAGGGTTTTAGAAGGGTTTTGAATTGTTTTTGGTGATAACGATTGTTCATAAAGAATAGGACCTTAAAACCTAAAACAACATTTCAAAAAACTTCCCATACTCACCTTTTCATATTGGCACTGAAAAATGATCAACCTACCTCATTAGGATAGGCAATTCTTAAGGATTTCTCTAGTTTCATACCTCAAAACCAACTTTCAATATTTCTCCTTCAATACCAGACCTAAAAAATTCATGAAAATTCCTAGAAAACATGTTACAACTCTAAAAATGCTCATATTCCCATACTTTCCTTGGAAATTGAGCCTCATATCTCATTAGGACCAAATTTTTTCATCTTACTTTCAAATTCTCTCTCTGTACTCCAAATGACCTCACAAACAACTAAAATCCATCATGCAAACCTCAAAACATTATAGGCATCATTTGACATCTATGAACAATCACAAAAACTCTCCACATCAATCTATGGAATCAAAAAGGCATAATCTCTATTTTGACATCAACCATGCATAACACTATCATCTTGATATCAATGACAACACTCCAAACTCACCTTGACCAACTTGACATCAATGAAAACTTCTCGATAGAATGACTTAACATCATATATCAACATAAATAAATCCAAGAAAACCAACTTGGTTACATTTTCTTATTGATCTCCACCATCATTCCATTGCATGAAATATAAGACCAAATGATCTCAGAGTAAATAGAGCTCATTATAGTGCCTTTAGATATAAAGAATATTATGTATTCAATAAGGTTGATTTTTAAGTTTCATTTTCAATATAATATTGTATGATTCTCACATAAAGATCATTACAAAATAAAAATGACTTCCATTATTAACAATTATTATAACATTTCATTAATAGATCACTAAGAGGAAGAGGGTGATAATTTCACAAATCTTTTAAAAACCCTCTTTTTCATTTCATTCGAGATTAAGCAAATATTGAATAAATAGATGCCTAAATCGATTGCAATGTAGCAATAAATGAATAAGCAATTAAGTACAAAATAGACCCAAGTAAATTAAGCTAGTAAATATGAAACCCTAGTTGCAAAAAGGAGATAGAAAGACTTAGCTGGTTCACAATTAAATCTGGATTGTGCCAAAGTGACGAATTAATGAACAGAGGGAGAAGTTTTGCATAGATCCCGAAAAATTGTGTGACCGCACAATCTACTTAGGACTAAAGGGCACTTGTGGGTGCTGCAGACCAAGACCCTAGCACCTATGATGACTGCCAAAACCTTAGAAAACCATCTTTGAATGGTCAAGAGGTGTTCATTTTCCTTCACTTCTTATCTCTAGTATGTCACACAATGATCTTCTGGTGTTGCTGGTAACCTCTAATAAAGAAATGACCTACAAAACCCTCAAAAAAGCATCAAATCCCAAAAATAAATTAATACAAATGAGGGGTCAAACTTTCCTTAGCTATCAAACAAATGATCTTACAACTGAGCATTGCACTACATTTCAAACCCAATGTAGTTTTTGTGTGTACGGAACCATGCCCTAGGTGGCTCTTATGCGTGTCACACTTGATAGCAAGAAATATCTAGATGTAGAAGATGTAAGTAGATGTGTGCATGGAATAGAATGAACTTCCCTCCTATGAAGTGTATGCATAAGAATGCAGTCCTTTACCCTTGAATGGATGCTAGAATGGATGCTTAAATGCTCTATAATAGCCTTTGGATGCAACCTTAGGTGGTGATAGTTAATGCTTAGTGTTTGGTCCTTTATTATGGTCACATAACTTTATATTTATATGATTCCCTTTCTTGAATTTCGTAATTAACCCAAAAAGGACAACTGACTAAAAAAAGATAAGATGCCCAAATGGCTAAAAAGGACCCAAAAGATGTGAGTAAAGTACAAAGAGGTCGGGGTGCCTAGAGGGGATGGGGGCACCTAATGGCGCTGGCATCTTGGACCTAGGGGGTGTTAGTGTCCAGGATGAGAAATGTTGGAGTGTAAAAGTCAGACTAGGCAAGTAAGAGTGTAAGACCAAAAGTGGTAATAGAAATCAAAGAAATATGGCCAAAGACATGGGTTAATTAGTACTTTTCTTACTTAGGAATCATATGAATAGTAGTATGTGATCATGACTAGATAGATACCCAAAGTGCATGATTTTGTGTCTACATTTTCCCCCACTTTATGTTGTTGAGTGAATGCTTGATAACATAAAGTAGATAAGATATGTGTACCTGATAACCATGTAGATTGATGGTGAAAAGCATGTTTCGAGAGATAAGAAAAAGCGTGGAGTGATAAAAATGTGAAGCGTGGAAACTAAAGAGGAGGAAGTATAAAAAGTGATGAAGATAATGACCTAGGGAGAGCGTATGTGTTGATGTCATGATTGTACCTATTGTTGGTGTCGATTATTAATGATTGATTGTTGTTGTTGATGTGACATGATGATGTGACTACCACTTCCCATAAGGATAGACTGTAAAAGAGAAGAATGAACAAGTAGTCAAATATGCATGTATATGATCAAAATATGTAAAAACATGTAAGAAAGTATGTAAAATAAAAAAATGTGAAAAAGGAACATGTGCACCTGATCCATGATGAGAAAAGAGTGTAGAAAGGATCTTGAAGATGATGTAGAAGAATGTGTTTTTAGGGGATCTCATGTCAATTGCGATTGATTACATGAGTTTTTGGGTGATCTCACACCAAGAACATGGAATAAAGTGTAGGGAGAAAAGTTTGGTGTCATCCTCCAACCTTTAACTGCTTCCTGAAATGTAGAACACCACTATAGATGGTGTGTAAAAATATGATCCATTTCAAAAATTTTGATCAACATGAAAGTAGAAAATGTTGTGTAGTGCATGCATGCTGAGTGTTAAGGACTATGTGCCCTGTAAAAGCCATTGTGTGAAGTGTTGTAAATGTGTTGAATTGAAAAATGTTGTGTAACTTCCCCCTGGTCATAGGCATCCAAGAAGGGTTAGGGGTGCCCAGGCACTATTGTCCTAGTCTGGGCACTTAGTGTCTATGTTGTGCTAAGGACCCAAGTTAGATTTTGAGCCATTATCGATACTAATGATTATGTTGTACCGGTATTGAACTATGTTGTGTTAAACTATGACTATAGAATGTTGTATGGGGTGACTGATTCACCCAAATGATGCCCCCTCATTTGGGGTGCATGCGACGTCACTAAGGAGTATGCGGCCCAAAAAGGAGGACCGACCATTGTGCTAAAATTGTGCCCTACAGGGAGGGAGTGTGCTTGGTAGAAACCAAGGCACACACAAAACAAAGTGGCTAGAGAAAATAAGTGTTAGTGCAAAAAAGATAAAAATGCATGTAGAAGACAAGATGTAAGCTAATAAGAAAATGTGTAACTAATGTAAGCTAAGACACAAGAAGACAATGTAGACCGTGAAAAGTGGGTTTCAAACATGGGACACCACTCATGATGTCACAAGAAAATCAAGGCCGAGATGGCCAAAAGCAGACAAGTGTGCACACAAGACAAAGGGAAAATCCCACAAACAATGGCATACAATGGAAGACAAGAGCAAACAATATCAAACAATGTTAGAGATAACCATGGAAAAAAATAGACCTGTAAAGAAAATGTTGCACATGAAACACCCATTAGCATGTTAGAAAGATAAAATGTATGTCAAAACATGTATAATCTGATATAGTAATGTGTTATGAAAAATGAAACAATAGCACATGTAGTAGTGTATGAAAGTGGATGCCCCCAGGAGCCGATGTGGGACTGGTAATAGGTATTACTGCCAAACATCCATGTTGTGTGTATCGATTTGTGTAAAATCTACGATCACAACTAGAAGGAAAGTGAACACACATGTGTGTATAGAAAAGATAATGACATACATATATATGACTAACATGTGTAAAAAGTGTACATGTAGCATAAATGTAAGCAAGACTAAAATGTGACCAAAGATATGTAATATGTTGTGGATGAGATGGAATGGAATGCAGAGTGAGTGTGATAGGAGCTGCATGCCCCGAGTGGATGTGTATGCATGAGATGAGGTTCATTTATACATGCCCCCTCAACAGTCAAGAATGAACCATAGAACAAGAGCGCATCATTGGGAAATGGTTTAAACAATGTGTGCACTAAAAAGATGTGATCGATCAAAGTGTAGAGCAGCATGAGTGAGTGAGTGTGGTGAGGTCCATTTGAGTTTTAGACCCTCAACAGTTGAGTATGGACCATGGAACTAGAGTGCATCATAGGGTAATAAGTGCAATGCATAAAAGTAGATGTGAGAAAGATGTAGCATGATGTGTAAAATGAATAATGCACGTGTGTGTGTGTAGATGTTACAATAAGAGGATATCGATATGTGTGAAGTGTGTGTGTGTGTAGTATGTGGTATGACTAAGCAATCCTAGAGATATGTGTTGTAAATGTACCAAGTGTAAAATGTGTAATGTGGCCAAGTGATGAGAAGGATGTACTATGTGTATGATGTGTGTAGTGTGTAGTGTATAATATGCAATGTGTAAGGTTCATGTGTATAGGATGCCCTCAATAGTCAAGTGTGAACCAAAGCATGAGAGTGTATCATCAAGTAAATGGTGATCAAGAAGATGTGTATGATGAATGTGGAAGACTAGATGTGATGTGTGTAAGACATATAAGACAATGATAATGCTATAAGATGGAGGGGGAGAAATAAGTATGACGCCCCCAAAACATGTCTTGATGATTGTGGCATATATTGAATGATGTGAAATTGAAATAGATAGATAGGTGATAAACAATGATGATGAAGGATAATAGATAGTGTATAGTTGATTAAGTAATGTGATATATAAATGAAGAAAAGTGGTATTGTATGTGTGAATAGCGATAGATGGTAATAGATGTATCTATGTATGAGTGTTTATGTAATAGATAGATATGTTAATGAAGCATGTAATGCGAAGATGAAACAAGGTTCTTATTGTAACAAATCCCTCAACAATCATGTAAGAACTGTAAGAACATGAGTGCATCATCAGGGAATGATGATAGGAATGTATCATGATGTATAAGATGCATGTAAGAGAGTAAATGTAGAATGGATAAGTAGAAAAACAAGACAAATGATAATGCTAAAAGGGGGAAAATAAGGATCATTTCCCCCCATGTATGATGATGGATATGATCAAGTAATATCATCTAAGAGGTCATCATTATCATGATCAAAGCCGAATGGAGATGCGTCAGAGACTGGTAAGCAATTGTGTCGGGTTGATCAAGTAGAGAGCCATTGAGGCATAAATTGTACATGCCTATGGCATATTCCTCATCAGTGAAAGGTGGTAGTGGACATCATGTACATACCAACGAGTAATTTTTGTGAATATCCAAGAAATGAATCATTGTAAATGAAAACACAACCAAAGGGCATGGGGAATGAAATGTCGATATGATTTGGATCTAATGTGCCCCTAATGTAATCAAGCCAAGACTATCCAAGCATAAATGGAGAATTGCGAGGTGTGCGTGCAAAAAATATTGTGAGGTAGAAGACATGGAGACCATAAGCAATAGTAATGTGGATGAATCCATGGTAAAGATGAGGATCATGAGGTAGAGGAAAATGTTATCTACTGTAAATCCTAACCGAGTCAATCCTTCATGTGTGTAGATAGTATAGAGAAAGTAGGGTTGAATGGAATATGTTCCCAATAAGAGTCATTCATGAAAAGTGTACATGTGAAAGGAGGTAGTGTAGATGTCGATTTTTCATGAGGAGATGTTGAAAGGTGGTATGTCATCGATGTATGGACAAACCCCGATAAGGTACCATAGACATTAGTAAAAGTGAGGGGGTGTTATGGAGTGGATGAAACATAATCTAGTGTACAAATAGTCCCCTCAAGTGGTGGAAAAGTAGTCCTGAGATATTGTTATGGTTGTGGATTAGCAACAAGATGCATAGTAGCGTAGTAGGAACATGTAATGTAGTATTACGATCTATGATGCAATATTAGAATTTTGTACTATTAGCAGGAATCTCATATTCAAATTCATGTAAGAATATACACACATCGGTGATAGTAGAAGACATTGCTTGCATGACATGAAGCCATGGCGATCAAGTAAGCAATTATATGAAAGTGGGAGATCAAAAACAAAAATGGAACTGGAATGGTCTTTGGACCAACTATGATAGGTAAAGTGATATGCCTAAGCATGGATGACATTAAATCATATGCTCGAAAGAGAGAGATGTTGGGTTAAGATTAGTTACCGAAAGGCCTATAGCCTAAATGAATGATAGAGGAAAGATATTGATATCGAGATCGATATGTCGACTAAAAAGTGTTTGTTTGACACCCAGTTTTTGATACATGAATCATATATAAAGAGGAGGATCATTATCATAAACATCAATATGTTCAACTATAGTCGATGGAAAAGTGATCTGTTGAGAAAACACATTGACAAATGTTCAAGATAGACAACATTGGGATGAGGAGTAGTAGGCATATGAGTAGTAGCCAAGAGATTGATGATTTTAGCTCTTACACTTTCGGGATGGGCTAGAAAAAAATCATGAATAGAGATAGTCATGATAAAATGATCCTAAATATTGGAAGAATAGAAGTATGCGGATCCTAAGAATGTGCAAAATGAGTTAGGTTCACCAAAATGATTAAGTAAATATTGAATAAATATATGCCTAAATCTGATTACAATGTAGAAATAAATGAATAAGTAATTAAGTAAAAAATAGACCCAAACAAATCAAGCTACTAAATATGAAACCCTAGTTGCAAAGGGGAGATATAAAGACTTAGTTGGTTCATAATTAAATTTGGAGTATGCCGAAGCAATGAACTAAAGAACAAGAGGGAGAAGTATCGCACAAGATTCCAAAAATTATGTGACCGCACGATCTTCCTGGATGGGGCACCTAGAATGGGTCAGGGGCACCTGGGCGCTATAGACTAGTTTTGGGCACCCGTGACTACTAAAAACCTCATAAAACCATCTTTGAATGGTTGCAAGATGTTCATTGTCCTTCACTTCTTTTCATTAGTATGTCACACAATAATAATTGTTCGTGATTAGTAATTTGTAATAAATAAATGACCTGTAAAACCCTCAAAAGTGCATCAAATCCCAAAAAGAAAATAATGCAAATGAGGGGTCGACTATCCTCAATTTATCAAAAAAATGTGATCTTACGATTGAGCGTTGTAATACATTTCAGACCCAATGTAGTTTGTGTGTGTGTGTGTGTGTATGGAATCATGCCCTAGGTGGCTCTTGTGTGTGTCACACTTGATAGCGAGCAATAATTAGATGTAGAATATGTAAGTAGATGTGTGCATGGAATAGAATGAACTTCCCTTCCTATGAAGTGTATGCAGAAGAATGCAGTCCCTTTCCCTTGAATGGATGCTTGAATGCTCTATAATATCCTTTAGATGCAACCTTAGGTGGTGATAACTAATGCTTAGTGCTTGGTCCCTTATTATGGTCACATAAATTTATATTTATATGATTCCCTTTCTTGAATTTCATAATTAACCCTGAAAAGGCCGAATACCAAAAATATAAGATGCCCAAACGGCTAGAAAGGACCCCAAGATGTGTATAAAAAGTACAAAAAGGTCGGGGGGGCTCCCTAAGGGGATGGTGGTGCCTAATGTTGGTGTCTGGTTGGGTTCGATGTCCAAGATGAGAAATTCTAGAGTGTAAGAAGTCGATTGGGAAAGTAAGAGGTTAAGACCAAAAGTGGCAACATAAAGCAAAAAAAGATGGCCAAAGACATGAGTTAATCAATACTTTTCTTACTTAGGAATCATATGAATAGTAGTATGTGATTAGGACTAGATAGATACCCAAAGTGCGTGATTTTTTGTCTACACATTCTAACTATATAAACACAACGACAAGATTAAGAAGAGATGTCAACCATTGTTTTACTAGTTAGTAAAACAACTTGAACTCATTTCCTTTGTCCAATCACAATATGAACATTTTATCACAAGAAAACATTATATCACAACTTGCCCAAAAATCTTAAACTCTTTTTCTTTTTCCAACAATAAAATTCTCATTTCAATAAGTAAGAGACCACACTTTCTCATACAAGACAACTCATACGTTTACAATTTCATTTTCCCAAATTTCCATTACATCTCTTTGTGAAAATGATTTACAATTCAATAACCAAGAAAAAAACTTATTCAACTTAAATCACATAATAATTTTCAACTATACCTAACAACAAAATAGGATTTTCATAAGTAAAATACAATCCAAATCTTCTAAAAACTTCTACTTTCCATCCACTCATTCAACACACCAAAAGGGAGGTGGTAACATTCACCTCCCGACCATGCAATAGGGGAAAATATCTTCACTATTTCCCCATGAATCCCCCAACTTCCTAGAACAGTCCAAATCCAACATAAAATTTGGAACAATAACGTAATTTCCTAATACCCATACACACATCCACTTTCAAGAAAACTTATCAATAAGCAAGAGGAAAATATAGGTACATAAGAAAGAGAAATAAATTACATCCTAAATCATATTTTAGTACTACCAAGCTATCAATGGCTTGTAATATGAAAATATGGTCATCCCAAACCACTTATCGCTCCACTAAGGGATGAGGCATAAGTTCTTAGTTCCTCCACAATAACAAAATAAACATGTAATTAAACACGAATGCCTCCATCTAGTTTACCAACCCACTTATTCCTCTACTAAACAAATCCCACATCCCCTTGGTTCCTCATGTAGATTACACAAGGTTTACTTCAAGTTATCTAATTTCTTATCTTTCCATCATGACCCATACTTCACCCCCACACATACACACTCTTATTATCTCTACAATGGGCGCATAAAAAGTACACAATGATAATAAAAATTCAATATAACTCAAGTGAGAAACAAAACACATACAATCCATCAAGATGGAGTAAGATAAAACAAAAAAATCAAGAAAAAAAATAGAAGGTAACAAAGATTTTACTCATTTTTTCCCTTCAATTCCAAATCAACAAGAAAACTTCAAGATCTTCCCCAAAAATTCCAACAAGACTTGTTGTTTCACCTCAAAGTATGTGATAAAACAAATAAGGGTAATGGGCATATGAGGAATACCTATGAATATTCGGGAGAAGGTTGCGCATGTTGTTGAATTTGATCAGACCGAATGTGAGAGATTCCTTTTGGCTAGGAGGAACTACCTATAAAGCACAACAAGACCACAAGAGAGAGTTAAACAATATATGGCGGTGGGACTACCTAGAAGTGCTAGTTCAGGAAAGTGTGATAGTTCCTAGATGGCTATCAATCCACGGTTTATCAAATTAATGAAAATAAATGTGAGAAGTAAAGGTCATATTACTAACACTTTGATTTAGGTGTCTCAAAACATTATCAATACACTAGATTAAACAAAGTACTAAAATATAAATTAATCTAGCATTAGAAAAGGTGTTGTTTTGGTTGGGACATGTCACTGAGGTGTTAGGCAAGGTCTGGGCAATGTTTTGGGTGATTCTGGGCTATTTGGTAAAAGTTATGAACTTGTTGTTCTAAAAAAATTAAGTCATCATAGAGACCGGTATCGGTTAGGTGACCGATGGTACTGGAAAATGACTAACGCCGGTTGGGTGACCGGTGTCGGTAGGGGCATTATGGTCACAATATTATAAATAGGTGTTATGGGTCTCTTTGTGATTACACAAAGAGTTAAGAGGTCTAGGAAGGATGATATGCTTTTTGTTAAGGCTCAACAAGGGTGGTAGAGGTGATAGGATATGTGAAATGGTTCAGGTTGATGGAATAAGTGGTAAACAGGTGAAAGGTGGTCTTTGGGATAAAGAAGGATCGAATGAGAGAAGTAAATGAAAGGCTTAAGATCAAATGAACTATTAACAAATAAGAATGAATTACTTATCTGGTAACATGTAGATATGAAGGTGGTTAATGATTTGAGCGCTCATGCAGAGAGATATAAGATTGTGTCTAGTAATCGTGGAAATGGAGCTCATGTGTGCTATGTTGTGATGATATGAAGCTATGGATGAGATGACTGGATGTTGGTGAAGATTTGATAGGCTCTAGTTCGTCATTTGGTAGCTTGAATTTTTAGAGTTAGAATGCCAAATCTTGAGTGAATGAATGAATTGAAGAACCCGTGAAAAGAGTTAGAAACTCTTATTTAAGGGTAGTGACGATGGTTAGGGAACCGGAGCCGACGACCGAGGGATAACCAACATTGGTTAAGGAGAATTGGTCTGATTTTCCAAAAATAGGATTTCTCTCCCAAATTTTGCATGGTCTTTGGCTTAGTCTGGGTTTGGAGTGTTGAATGACATAAATTAGAGTGTGGAATTAGTTAGAGGATTAATAGGTCATGAATAGTTAGGGTTGGAAAGATTCCTAGTTGGTTAGGATAAGTGGATACTTGGTCTAGGTTCATTAATAGGCTAGGAATAAGTCTAGGATGAGGTGGATAAGTGAGGTGGCTAGGTGAGTTAGGTAATTAATCTTAATTGTGATAATTAAATTAATTACAATGTGTGCAAGTGGGCATGGTGGGGGAATAATATTAAATTAATTAGTTGAATATTATTTATAGGTTTTGCAACCCAATTTTGGGTGTCTACAATTGTCCATTTTTGTCACGTAGCTTGTATTGATAAACAATGCTAACTCCCTAGGTATGGGTTGATGTGATCCCCTTCAAACTCAAAGTTGATGAAGAAGCATGTTAAATCGATCATGAGTTTGATAAAATGGTAGGGGAAGAAGAAATATAAGGTAAGGTTTGAGCATGGGCAAGGGTTATTTTGGGTGCATGTAATAGGCGGGGGCATTCAAATGCATGCACACATATAGAATGCGAAAACACACTAGGTTGAAGAGCTCACAAACTATACATCATCAAAGGTTGATAGTTTATCCAAACAAGGTTGATGCGATCCATGTATCCAAGGTATATGATACGATCTGAAACACAACTAGGATAGGTGTAGGAACAGGCATTAGGTGGGTTCCATAAAGCACCAATAGGTTTGGGATGGTCAAGATAAACATCACAACATTAGGCAAGGCAAGGTTGGTAGGCTAAACAATATGAGTAGCGTCATTGCAAGGTATAACGAGTAAGTGAATTCAAGTGTCAAATAGGCATGGGCATGTTGGGTAAATAGGTAAGGTCGTAGGCAAGGCCGAGGTAGAGGAAAAAATATGCCCCAAATGATAGTGTGGTTAGGTGTGAGGCAATAAGGCAATTAGGTGGGGTTATAAGGCTAGGTGGAGGCTTGGGTAGCAAGAAAATGGTTTTAGGTAGGAAAATTGAGGGTAAAGTAGGTATAATTTGGTTGGTTGAGTTGAAAATTTCCAAGTTATGATGTGTTTTGATTTTATTTCCAATGTATTGGTATTATGGAAACTAGATAATATGTATGGTTGAGGTTAATTATGTTTTGATTGTATGGAAACTAGGTGATTAAGCATGGTTGAGTCAATGTTGTGAATGATTGGTTGAATTTTCATTGTATTGATGTCATGGAAAGTAGATGTAGGCATGGTTTTGGTATGGTTGAAATGGTGAATGGTTTAATTTCCAAGTTATTAATGTTATGGAAAATAAATGTTTAAGTATGGTTTGATTATGGTTATGTGATTAAGAGATTTATTTCCATTGTATTGATGTCATGGAAATTAGGTGATTAGGCATGATTGAGTTATGTTTGTTTGGGTTTAGTTTCCAAGTTATTGGTATCATGGAAAATAAATGATGATGTATATAAGTGATGTATATTTTTGTTTTAAGTTAACTTCCAAATTATTGTTTTTATGAAGACTAAGTAAGTTTTTGTTTGATGGGGGAAAAGATGATAGGGTAAACGAGTGCTCGAGATAACCTCAAAGGGCCCCACTCCCTAAGAGTGTTGCTACATAGCATAGCCCTTGCGAAAGGGGCCTTAGGCTGATGTAGTTCTCCTATAAACTAGGGATGAATGAGACTGGGTTAGGTCAGATGAATAGGTAGGTTGGATTGATAGGTTGGTTGGGCAAGGTATGTGTTAAAAATAGGAAAAGTCGAATATTGAATAGGTAATAGGCAAGGTAAGTTAGGTGTAGGTATAGATGAAGGTATATAGGTGATTCAGCCAATGATCGTGTCCAGTTAGAAAAAACAACAAGGTAGGATGAACTAAAAAGAAACAAAATGCCCCAAGTTGGCAGTAAGGACCATAAATGTTGTACCCTTAGAATTATTGAGCATAAGTCCTTAGTTACACTTGCATGAGCGATGGGTCTAGAGTTGAAAGAAATTGCATGATCATAATGAGTAGAATACACACCACATCCCTTAAATAGGTAGAAGAGAATAAAAAGAGGTAAGGTGGAGGATTGTGTTTAACATAACCTTATTGTGGGATAATGTACCCCTTCTACAAGATACTCAAAACTAGAATAGGCAAGTCCATGACCAAAATTACTTTATTTATTTTTCTTGATTTTTCTTTTCTTTTTGCTTTCATAGACTGATTGATGTGGGAAGTCTATGTGGGATAAATATAATATATCCTTGAGGTCTTCGTGAATCTGATCGATACGGGAAGCTCTAGGATAATTTTTTATTTTTTATTTTCAGAAAATAGTCATCTTTTTTGATAGACTTTGTACAATATAGCTAACTTTTTATAGTTGTCCTTTGAGGGAGCAATCTACTTATAGCAACAAGAAAGAGAGGTAGATTTCCTTTAGAGGGATTCATCTATTTGCAAGAAGTTTGAATCAAGGAATAGAGTTTTTGGTTATCCCATGTATATTTTTTTGCTTTTTATTTCTAAACATGAAGTCATGGAAAAGACTATAAAGGAGTATAATCCTCTTGTATGAAGGAAAAACCATAGCACAAAAGAGGTTAAATATGCAAAAGAGGTTTCAAGTGACGAATGAACATGGGATTCCATCCTGAAAAGGATGAAAAGTATCCATGAGAATCATGCCATGAGTAGAGCCATGATACTCATATTGAAGATAAGGCTAAACGATGATGGATAATCACATGATTACATTTGAGTCATTGGTACTTGAAATAAGTAGATGAAAAGAGAGGTTGCCTCAAGAGATGAGCATGTAAGTGACATAAATTGATGTTGTACTTTATTCAAAAATAGAATAGTCAAAGAAGAAAGGCATTAAGGGGCTCAGTTCAGTTTACCTTCAAGAGAAGATAAATGATAAACACGTGATCCATAGGTATGGGTGACAAATGTAGGGTCCAAGCCAATTAGGAGTGAACACGCCTCGTTTACTTTTCTCATCTTTGGTTACATGTTTATTTTATTTTAGGAAAATATTTATGAACTTGAAAGTTCGTTCATGCACACATTTTCATAGGCACATTTGATGCATTTTTGAAAGATTTGAAGATGGTCTAGAGCCTTTAAATGACGTTCAGTATAGGAACTCAAGTTGTGCCAAATGATATTGGTGAAAGTCATCATCATTGAGCATATCTTTAAGTGAGATACGAAGAGATGGAATTTGGAATTCCATAAGTAGGATGACCTCTATACCATAGACCAAAGAGAAAGGTGTGGCAGTGGTTGAGGTACAAATGTTGGTGCAATAAGCCCATAAGGAAAAAGGAATGTGCGTGTGTCAATCCTTACCAGTATCATCGATGACTTTCATAAGAATTTTGTTGAGGGTTTTGTTAGTTGATTTGGCTTGACCATTGGTTTGAGGATAATATGGTGAAGAGAAACTGAGTTGACCACCAAAGGTATCAATTTTTTGTGTAGAGTCTTATTTTTAATTGTTTACCATTGTCAGTGATGAGGCGATGAGGAACACTAAAACAACAAATGATGTGATGGTTGATGAATTCACATATTTTCTCTTTTTTAGAAATGAGAGGGACAACTTCCACCAATTTAGTGTAGTATTCAATTACGGTGATGATGTATTGGTGATGTTGAGAAGAATGAGGGTTAATCTCTCCGACAAGATCCAAACCCCATTGAGAGAAAGGCCAAAATCCTCTGGCGACTTGTAAGGTGTTACTTGGGGCATGGTGAAGGTTAGCATGTTGTTGAAACTCCACACAATGTTTGACATAGTCACAACAATATTGGTTAAGGGTTGAGCAGTAATAGTCGAGGCAAAGAATACATTTGGCAACAACGCGACCAATGAAATCTCCACCACAAATCCGATCATGAATTTCTTTAATGGTCTATGGAATTTCAGAACTAGTGAGACATCATAAGAGGATACCATCAAAGCCACACCCTTAAATAAGACCCCCAATGATGACGTAATGAGAGACCTTTGTGAGGAAGGACCGCTTACCATTGCATGTGAGATTTGGAGGTAGGATTGAAAGGAGAGGTAGTTAGCATACTATTTATACCAAATGTCATGTGGGTCGGTTTCGAATCGTCCCATAAATTTTACGTCATGGAAGGGATAAGAAGGTTTCTGCAATTGTTGTATTGTGACAAAGATTTTAGAGTCTGAAGGTGAGGCAGGTATTTGTGAGGTCAAGTAAGACATGGTATCTGCAAAATTTTTAATGGATCACATAATAGTTTGAATGTCGTAATTATCAAAGGTAGTCAAAAGCATGTCGAGGTAATGCTTATAATTTTGAATTATTTCATTACAACACTGGTATAAACCATTGACTTGGTTGAAAACCAATTGATATTTACCAAAGATATTAATGGTTTTAACATCTAGGCAATGGTTTGGAGGCCTAACACGAGTGCTTCGTATTCAACCACATTATTGGTACAATCTAAGTCAAGTTTGAAAGATAAAGGCATAGGATCGCCATAAAGAGGAATGAGGATAACCCCTACACCACCCCCACATTGAAATTTAGAACTGTTAAAGAATAGGGCCATATGATATATGGTATCGTTGAGAGATAGGGTAGCAATGGATTCATCAGGAAAATCAAAGTTAGAAGATTGAGTTCTAGAAAGAGGTGTGTCAACCACTTGATCTGCAATGATTTGTCCCTTAATAGACATTTGATGGATGAAATCGAGGTCTAGGTCTGCAAGGAGCATTAGCCAACATGCGACATGTTGGTGTTGGTAAGGTTTAACATGTATTTAATGCAAGGGGTCAATGTTGGTGACGAAAAAGGTTTTGTGGTTGAGTAGGTAATGCAAAAGTTTGGTGGCAACAAAGACTAAGGCTAAGAAACATTTTTTGGCATGGGTATATCTAGCCTCATAGTCTAAAAGAGAATGAATTATATAATAAACCACTTACTCCCTATGTTGGTCATCGCGATGCACGAGCATTACACCTAAGGAATGATTAGTGGCAGAAATGTATAGCTAGAAAGGTTAGTCATCCTTAAGCGGGACAAACACGGGTGGCCAAAGGACGTATTCCTTCAATGCTTCAAAGGCTTTGTGGCATTTGTCATCCCAATTGAAGGAAACATATTTTTTAAGAAGATGATGAAAAGGGTGACATCAGTCGGAAAGTTGAGAAATAAAGTGTCGAATAGATTGTAACTTGCCTTGCAAACTACGAAGCTGCCAAAGGTTAGTAGGTGGAGGAATCTCTAGAATAGCCTTGATTTTAATAGGATCAAATTCGATACCATGTAAAGAGATGATGAAACCAAGGAGTTTTCCAGAGAGAATGACAAATACACATTTCTTTGGTTAAAGGTGAACACAATATTTGATGAGATAGTCAAAGATGATTTTGAGAACTAGGAGGTGTTCGACATGAATTTTGGACTTGGCGAGAAGGTCGTCGACATAATCTTCCAATATGTGATGCATGATGTTGTGGAAGATATAGGTCATAGCATGTTGATATGTGGCACCAACATTTTTAAGGCTAAAGGGCATTATGTGATAACAGAAGGTCCCCCAAGGGGTGATGAAGGTGGTTTTGTGTTGATCTTCAAGAGCGAGTAATATTTGATTATAACCCAAAAACCCATCCATGAGTGATAGCATCTCATGGACATCATATAGACTGAAACTCAAAAGAACTTGAATAAGGTTGTTTGGTAGATTTATGAAGATGCCATGTTGTATTTATGTCATATGAAAATACGTATTTCATCACATGTACATCACTTCTATGAATTGTACATTACGAGAAGATGCACAATCATCTTGCTACCCAATTGTGTTCATCCATCAGTTTGTAGATGGAATATGTATACACCTCATTTTTAACTCTTGTTATCCTTTTCTCTCTTAGAGGGATTCTATTCCATTTTCATCATAAGTGTGTGTCTCAAGAGGCGTGTCGAGATTGGGGGTGATCAAAATCGGTCACATAGGCTAGACTAAAACATTTGGAGAGATATCATTATATCATCATTTATACTATAGTTACCCTATCCTCACTTTGTTTCCTCTCTTGTTCATATAGTTCCATCATTATGTCCACTTATTAACACTCATTTATAGTCATCCCATCACTTTCAAACATTATAGACCTTCATAAAAATTCTATTATATCTACAACTTCCATTCCTCATTGTTTTACACCATTGAAATTAGGTTTCTCCCCAAAACGATGTGATTGATTTTGGTTGATCATGTTAAGTTTTGTTTTCCCTATGATCGAGGGGATTAACCACGGTTGATCATGTTGGGAATGTTACCTATTTATACACATCTTGTCTTGTCATTTTATTATGAATCAATCAAATCATCACATTTTACTTTCACATTGGAAATTTACACACATATTAACATCTATTTGTTATACTTGAGGTTATTTAGCTTTCCCTTTTGCTTTTGGGTCACCATATTGAGTTAAGATTGGAGGTATTCTTATTGAGCTTTTCCTTCTCCACCAATAACAATTATGTCTCGATGTTTTTCTCTTTGGGAAGGATTCATTCTTGCATCAAATGTCACACCACATGTAAGTATTTATAACCGTTATTTTTCTTTGCTTCATGTTTATTGATTGTGTGGATGTATTTTCATTCATTGTTATAGATTAAGGTAGATGTATGTTTGCTTTAATCTATTGTTTTTTCTTATTTATGTTATGTTTTAGTCTAGATGTATGTTTTCTTTAGTATTTCTTTGTCCATCTATTGAACTTTCTATATTCCAAATCCTAGTAGGATAGCTCTCTTTACATTAGGCATACGCCTTGGAAACTTATAGCTATCTTAGGGTTATGAGTACTATCATAAAAATTATGACCCTTGTGATCCTTGAGCATATTTGGTATTTACATCTTGTGTGTAAGCCTAGATTTGACCCCTAATAGTAGAGAATAGGCTTGGACCCATATTATCCCACCATATATCTTTGTGAACCCGGTGTGAATCTTACTTTTCCCTAGATCAAGTCAGATTCACTCTGATTTTTCATAATTCTCTAAATTTGCTATGTAATTAGCCATTATGTAAATCCCTTTACATGACTGATCCTATATGCACCTAAGTTTTCCTAACCTTACACCATCGTCTTCTATGTAGCAATTACACATATGGTCCCATTAGGTTATTTATCTTACTATATTCTTTCCATCCTAATGTCATTGTCCCCTATGAAAATTTTACACAACTAATATTTTCTGTTTAACAACACATTTATAATATTTCTACCTGACTCCATATACCCATGTGTAATTCTTTTTGCATGGTCGATATCATCAAAAATATCTTCCTAGAACCTCCCTTCCAATCACTTTTGGCTTAGAAAAATTCATCAATGGAGTATCCAACTAGTGGTTATGTTGATTCATCTTCCAAAACATATATGATAGTAACATTCACAAATAACATGATAATTTTCCTAAGCTCTTCCTCATTAAACTGAGTGTTTTCCCATAGAAGTTGTTAACAACAAGAACCAAAAGTAACTAAACCATAATATGAACACTAGGTCTACCACTCATAACTTTGTATTTGACTTAGAGAAGCAGGTGAACATGAAGATACTCTTGAATCTGATTATCCTCATATCATCCAAAAATTCTTCAACAATTCTCTTAGTCTATATGAGATAAACCTGATATGCTACAAAATAACATTAACGATTTCCTTTATTAAAAATTAGACTTAGATGTTAACCACACAAAGCCTCATGCAAGTGGAGCTAATGTCGATCCTACCAAAAACACTACCCCTCCCTCATCCAATGATCCTACTCAACTCATCATTCGAATTATTGATCGCTTAAGTAAAAAAAACTACAACCAGTCAATTTTGTAAATGCAAAACAACTTGGCCCAACTCACTAGTCGACCACAAATGATATCTTAGGGCATAAATAACCAATGTTCCAACCCTCCCCTCTAAGTTGGTATAAATAGAGCACCCATTACTTAACCTCCTATCCAAAACAAAGTCCTTAAAGCTATTCAAAGAGAGCCTCTCACTCCCTACATTGCTTCCATGGAATTTAAAGGGATCACACCTTCAATTTCTTATGATGTATCTACTAACCCTACCCTTCACATCAAATCCTTTGGAAACCTTTATAAGGATTGGGTTAAAGCTAACTCCTATGCAACCACCAATCTCTTAGCCAAAACACTTATAGGTGATGGTATCACACTCTTCTATCTAACTCTATTATCAATCTTGAAAGATTAGTTATTGGTCTTGTTAATGAATTCCAATATCAATGCTTTCATTAATTGCCAACAAGCTGAAAATGAATCTGTACAAGCTTTCATCAAGAGATGGAAAACCTTATCCACTAAGGATGAACATAACATGCCTAATGAGAGTCTATTTCAACTATTCCTTAGATTCCTCGAGCCTCACCTTCAATACAAGGTGAGATCCTTCTCTCCCACCACATTGGAAGAAGCATTTGAAAAGCTAAATACTAAGACTATCTCATGAGGGAATTTGAAAATCCTTCCCCTAAGAAACAACTACCCAATAATTTTTATGTTCTAATGCGTCCTAGAAACAAGAATGTCAATGATGATGGATTCATATACACTATTCCTCAAGGAACATATCCTAATAGCATCATCTATAGTGCTAATCATACCACTCCTAAACCAAAAGGAGTTTCTCACTCCCATTCCTCCTCACATAATTAATATCACCAACCTCTTCCTAAGGAGGATTTGAGATGAGTTTTACCTCGACCATTCACCATGGATGTTGACCCTTCTTGACATCTTCCTCAATGACATGATGAAAACAAGTCTTGTTAGTGGGATACCATTTGGGGTCACTCTTATGGAAATTTTGGTGTTCTTTGATCTATTTCCTATACCTTACTCCTTGGAAATAACTTCAATCATGAACCCATCACTTGGGAAATGTTAAATAATGCTATCAAGGCATGTGATAAAGCCCAACAAATGTGATTGGCATGAGGCGTTCATCAAACCAATGAATGTATCGAATTCTATAATAACCCACTCCTTGATCACTCTAAATTTGAAAACTCCAATTAACCTCCTACTTAGAATAATAACACATCCACTAATGTTGTTCATATTTCATATCCTCCTACTATTATATCTATGGAAAACATGCTTAACATACAAGGTGCAAAATATATTATTTCTTGAATTGGACATACATATCCTTCTTATACTCATTCCAAAACTTACAAAACCATCTATACATGTTCTCCAAACTAACAATCAAATGAAAAAACATCAAATTCCAAGTTTTTTTCCAAATTAATTTCATTTCACCATGGTTAAATTCCCCTGCATAGATGATTATGTCTATAACTTCCTCAACTCATCCTTATACACCATTGGTCTGATGCACCTGCACAACCGATCCCGTATGATCTTATCCTTTATGTTCTATATGTTGTTGTCCCATATGAATATTCTTCTACCATGAATTATCCTATGAACATATTTTAAAAAATCTTGAGTAATCTGCAATCCCCATACCTTCAAAATCTTTTCAAATTGGCATACAATAGGCTCAAACAGTTGCACAAGCTAGCCTTGAAGACTGGGATCCCCTTGTAGAACTCTTTAACCTCCCAAGTCAAATCACATTCCTTGATCTTATTCATGCCTCATCTAAGCATTATGAGTTCCTCATGTCAACTCTATTCGCTATGAATAATCCTCTTCCACCCACTTTGGGGCATGGTACTTCCTTTCATGGTTACGAAGAGAGTATCTTATGTTAATGTGAAGAGTTATCCATTCAAATTGAAAGTTAAACTAATAATTATTTGTTGTGCATCTATTTTACTACATAACTCTTACCTACATGCACACAAATCCTTTATGCCCTGATGTGCATCAAGTGGGATCCACTACTCATGTTGGCATATCGCAATAAGAAATATCCTAGCATGCTCACCCAAAGCTTGAGAAATTGTAGGCTCCTGTCATTTTTAGAAAATATGGAAAATTAATTCATGCATAAAAATAATTAATAAGGAAAAGAAAAATCAAATCATACATTCATGAATAAAAAAATCTTATCATGCAAATAAACATAGTAGCTACCCAAATCCATTAGGATATTCATGTTTAAACATTTATCAATATAATAGTCCTTTCTTTCACCATATATCCTTTCTATATCTCCCTCCTAACTCTATATGTATACATCTATGTGTGTCTCTTACAATGAACCCTCAAGGGTTATTTATACTAGTGGATACTTTTCTTTCACTAGTTTGAACAAGAGTTATAATAATCCCTTGGGTTCTATTTTTAACACATAACTATTACATAGAGGCAGTATATTTACCACATGTCACTACATCTTATCTTCACTTTTTGCATAGAAGGTTTCCCTTGTCGCATGGAAGTTTCATCATTTTGATTACCAATTTTTGTTTAACATGCTTCTCTAGCTAATCTTGGAAACTCTATTCCTATTATTTGAATGCCTTCAACTCGCCACTTTGCACACCACTTTTCCTTTCTTGGCATGCACATGTTTAGAACTATAGTTATTTTTCTATATTTAATCCAACTTTTCCTTTAGTGTGTTGATCTTTCTTTCCATGAAGTTTCCCTGTGAATCCAATTATCGACGCATCTTCTTTTCCCACTATGTCCACACACATCTAAATTTTTGTCACGCTCTATAATGGGGCATGGATTTATTTATTCCAAAACATGTGTGCATATGTTCTATCCTTATTCCACCAAATGTGTGCACTCAAATAATATAAAAGAATAAAGAATAAGAATAGTTGCTCAATGTGGGACTTAGCCAATAAATGATATAAGAATTTAGGTGATCTTCATTCTTCATGTATGCACTTCCCTCTTGATTCTAATTTTTTTTATGAACTTATCTTTCACGCATACCATAATCCCCTTTTTTATTTATATTCAAATTGGTCATGTTATGGTTAAACAAGCCCTCATAGATAAAGGTTTCAGTACTTGTGTTGCTTCTCTTGATTTCATTAATACATTTGTGTGATGCCTCGATATTGGGTTATCAATCAAGGCACTATTTTTTTTAAAACAAGGAATTACATGAGAAGGTGAAACATGGTTTGTTTAACATCAATTGAGGGGTCCCAAACCTAGTCATACTATTAATAAGTAAACTAGAACTCGTCATTTAAAAGAAATATAAATTATTTAATGGTTGACATAACTGTATTGGACATAAAATAGGACAATATTAATCTAACAATAACTCACCAAGCATTTCACTATGTAGTTAAAATTTCTCGCTAATCGATTCCTAGGATCACAAAAATATTAAATAATTAAATGTCAATACTTCCTAAGTCATGAACAACTATTAATTAACTATACTATTATGATTTAAAAGGAGAACCTAAGAAAACTTGTTCAGATCTTGTAAATAGGTCACAGGTAGACTCAACAATGGAATAATAGGGTTAGAAAATAAGGGGTAGTGCTGCAGAGGAACCAAGAGCAAGAAGGGTAAAAAATGGTGAAGTTTCGAAGTTTTTCGGGCTCAAAACCATTCAGGAAAGAGAAAAAAATTGGATAAGTATAAAGAGCAAGCAGAGGTCGCCAAGTGTCATCTTGGCGCATCTCCAAGAGTTAGTCCAAAGGGGAAGACACAAATGAGCGTGAGATCTCCACGTGGCCCAGAGTCCAAAAGGATAAAAGGGACCATTGAAAAGTCCACAGACCTGCAGGGGCTGCCAAGTGTCAACTTGACGCTCCTTCAAAGGAAAATTTGAATTGGGATTTCAAGTGAGTGTGGTGCCTCCACGTGTCCAGTCTAAAAAAGGGGCAAAGTTAGTTGAATAGTCAATGCATGGGGGAGGACTAGTGGAGAGTGCCAAGTGTCCGAGCGGTGCTAATTCAAGGATCGAATTGAGAGAGGGTTTCCCGAATGAGCGCGCGGCTCGCCACGTGTCCCAGTCGAAATATGACCCCACCGAGCAAAGGACTTAACCAAAATATAGAAATTAGGCAGGCAGCGGAGGAAGCGCCACGTGGCAAGCCTAAACTAGCGAGCTTAAAGTGGGCCATCGGGGGAAAGTTGGTTTTTTGCCCCTTGTTATTCCAAAGATGTAAAAGTTACAAAATGGGCATGTAACTCCGCCCCTAAAGGAAAAAGTTAGCGTTTGAGCCCGAGTCAAGGTCAAAGCGGGGAGTCGGAGGAAAAGGTGAAAATTTTCCTTTTGTCAAAAGACACAGAGATAAAAATTGAAGCGCATCTCCCCAACCAACCAAAGGGTGCCATGTGTCCAAGTAGAGCATCGGGGCCGTGGGAGTTTTCTGAGTTTTGCATTTTTTTGCGGAAAAGGGGAAAAAGATAAATCACGAGACCCTGCAAACCCGATTTTTCCCTAATCTAGCTGCCACGTGCCCCGTATTAAAAAGGAGATCCATTTTTCAAATTGTTTTCCCGCCATTTTTTATGGACCGATACAAACTTTGAAGGGCATATCTTTGACTCGGGCTGAAATATTGCAAATCTTACATCGTTGGAAGTGTCTCGATGTCCTCTACGCCATGGAAAGATAAAAATCATTTTTCAAGCCCTGGTAGGTGAAAAATGGAGAAACATCTTCAGGCCTTTAATGCAGGATCTTCTTGCCTCAACAACCAGATCGGATGATGATGCTCATTTACTTCTTCCTCCTTGAGGAAATGAATAAGGATTTGATGTAGTCAAGACAGATTTGGAACATATTTTATGGGAGACATTAAATAGTGGTGGTTGAGCTTGGAGTTATTTTCCGCTTCTTTCTTTTTCTCCTCTGTATCGAATCTATAAATGCAGGCTCGGGACTCATTGTAAAGGGTTGGACATTCTTTTGTTTTATAGGCTCCCTTTTCCTTCTAGCAAAGGAATTCATGGAGTTCTAGGCCTTCCATTAAAATTGTAGTATGTTCTTGCCTCTTGGCTGTTTTGTAATGCATTGTATCAATCTGCAGAGCAATAAAACACATTTTGTGATCGATTCTAGATCCTTTTGTCTCTTTTTCTCGCATCTGGTCTTTCATTATAAATTTGGTTATCTGTGCTTGATTATTGTATGTATTTTGTTGGTTTGTGTCTATCAGCAAAACTAATGTTCATCATTCCTTTGGTGCATCACCTTGTAGTTTAGTCATTTCTTATTTCTTATATCCCTTTTTATCCTGTCTCCTTGGAAAATTTTAGATTAGGTATAGAGATAGATCCTCTGCAATTTCTCATGTATGCACCTAAATAGAGGAATAAGAACCAACCTTTAATCTAGAGATATTTTCCATTTGTAAGGTCCCACACCTTGGGGAAAGTTCAATGTTATGCGGATCACACCAAATGACTCTGCCTTAGAAAAGTAGATCTATAGAACTCATTTGGGGGTGTTGTGATTTTGCACTAACATTTTGGCATGCCGGTGGGACTAGAGAAGTCTCCATCTTATTACAGTAAGATTGATGTGCACTTGTTGTGATTCTAACTTTTAAGAAGTTTTAAAATTGTACATCTGGCGACTCCAAAGAAACAAATCCATTGGTTTCAGCAGTCCAAGCAAGTTCATGAGAAGGATACAAACAAGGTCTAGAACAAGAGAGGAAGGACAAGTTTGTACACATACACTTGTCTCTAGATAGAAGGAAAATAAGAAGAGCCCAGAGGTCTCCATCTCCCCAAACAGAGCCTTATCAACACCTCCTCCTAGTAGGTTGTTCTTTCAAACAAGAAGGGTACTCAAGGGCGATCAGAATGGCTCAGCCAAATCCTTATGTCAACTTCACTAGCAATAGCCCACTCACCCTGAATGCACAAAATCTGGTCCCGATTGCAGCATTAAAGAGCATCCCATATTTCACTTGGGGAAAACCAGACTTCTCCTAGTGACCATGTCAAGATATTCAAATTTCTATACTGATCCACGAGATCCATGAGATGGATATTGCAGTCAAGTTGTTAGCCTCTTCACTCAAAGGTAAAGCTTCACAATGGTTTAGGAGCCTTGAAGCAGGCTCTATTCAAAACTGGAACCAGCTGTGCACAACTCTTCATAACTAGTTTGGAGAAAAAGGTGATAACTTGTCTTTGTTGGAGCAACTGACAACAATCAAGAGAGCCCCGAATGAGCAAATGAATGGATTTGACCTCGATTTCAATGGACCTGGGATAGGATTCCAACAGTAAGTAAAGCCCACTAATGAAGGTGCCTTCTTATACTTTCTTAGGGATTTAAATTCTGATATTTCTTTGATGATTCAGTCAATGGGGGGCACAACCTTACCTGCAGCCTATAGCCTTTCCATAGGAGTTGAGAACCATTTGATTCAGGCTGGAAAACTTACCCCTAGGCCATCCATGCCCCTTTACCCCGAGTTAGGAAACCCAGGTACCAGCCAAACACCCACATTAGCTCCTATACCCACCCCAAGAGTCAAAGTTTAGTTAAAGCCTCCACTTCATCATCTAACACCTCAAAGGAGCTTCAAGAAGTGATGAAACAACTAAAAACCTAGGAAATGAGCTAGTAACCATCAAAAGACAGCAGGCTCAGAGTTCTAGGCCATATCAGCCCCAAGCTCAGTATCAGGCCAGACCCCCATATCAACAAAATAGACCACCAGCCCAGGCTGTAAATCAGAGTCAACACCAAGGGAAACCTCAAATTCTTTAGACCTTTTAGGTCATATGACCCAAACATAGTTTCAACATCAAGGGGATTGGTTCCAGCACAGAATAACATGGCACAAGAGTATGAATGGTGTTTCCCATGTAATCAACCACATAATCAGTTGATGTGCTTCAATGGTGCATTAAATCAAGGCTCTGATGGTGCAAACCATTGGTGTGTCACAAGAACCTAGCCACGAAGAAAGTCAGCTAGCAAGGAGCTCAGCAAGAGGGACCCCCAAATGAAACTATGCTTGTATTGATTGTGGTGAAGACTTCTGTGGAATGAATCAGACTCCTTCTCAAAGTATAGCTACCAATACATGGTCTAAGAGGAGAAATATTGGAGAAGGACATTCACCAAGCTCAAGTGATCCTCAACCCTCCATCACTCAGTAAGGTATTGGCATTCAAAATACAACTCCCAATGTGCAAAGTCAATCCAAGCCACCTTCCAGACCTACTCAGGCACCGGTTGTAACATCCAGGTGCAAGAGAAAAAAATGTGCACAGGAAGGGCAGAAAAGGATAGCTCATTCAACATCATTGAGAAAATGAAGAGGACAAGTGTGAACATTTCACTATGGGAGTCACTGGCCATTCCAGGGGTAGAGGATCTATTGTAGACTGTTATACAAAATTGGTCAAGCTCAAATCACACCCCTAACAGCAAGAGAAAGTGCTTACCAATACAGCTCAACCTGGGGAAAACCATCGAGAACAACAAGGTAAGAACTTGAGACCTCCTCCATTCTATGTTTCATTGATTATTGGAGACAAATTGGTGCACAATTGTATGATTGATTCAGGGGCAAGTAGTTTTGTAATGCCCAAGCAAATAGTTGATCAACTGGGTCTCCAATATGAAGTCATCTCTAGAGGGTAGTGCAATTAGATGGGACAACGGTGACAATTGTTGGAATCATCAAGGATCTAAGCCTCACTCTGCATGCCTACCCTAATGTGATTATTTTGCAGAACATATCAATCATAGATTTGCCACCACATTTTGCTTTGTGTTTGTCAGGGACTTCACTACCAAAATTGGAGGCTATCTATCTGTTGATTGGTCACATATGCTCTTTAGAACAAGGTATGGGGCAAAGGCCACAATTAGATCTGAGCCCATGTTTTGATTATCATATTGAATCTTATGTGCCTAGCCCAATCAATGCTAATTGCTCATCTTTTGATCAAGAAGACCTCCTAAGCACTTGTGAAGCAGATACCAAGGTGGGATGTATCCCAGACTTGACTCTCGATGAGTGGGCCAACAAAAGACATGCTTTTGACCCTATAAGGAGATGGAAGAATCGAGCTAGGTGTCTATTGTCTACATGAAGAGAATCATCCTCTTCCTGACCTAATTAAGCTAGAATATAAAGATGATAATGAGGTATGGAAATTGTTCTTTGATGGCTCAAGGAGTAGACAAGGAGCTGGAGGAGGAGCTATGATTGTGTCCCCCAAAGGTATGAAATATTATTCAGCCTTCATATTTCAATTTTCTGCTCAAATAACACTGTTGAATATGAGGCTTTGGTCCATGGTCTTCATTGGGCAAGGAAGCTAGGAATCAAGAACTTGCAAGTGTTTGGTGACAGTGAACTGGTTTCCAATCAAGTCAGAGGACTTAATGTTGTCAAGAATGACCTACTCAAGAACTACAAGAGTAGGGTATGGGATCTCATGGAGGATTTTGAGGCCTTCAGCATTGTGTCCATACCCAGGAAGGAGAACAAAGATATTGATAGGCTTATAGTCAGTTGGAGAAACATTTGATGTGGTCGACAACATCAAAAGAGACAAAGAAAAACCACATATCCATATAGTTGTGAGGGCTAGTGCCAGATAACAACACATGTTGGTAGGTGTTCGAGAATGATCAACAGATCATTAATTTTTTACAAGAAGAAGCTGAATTCTTAGCTAGAAATCAAAAGCAGATTAGAGCAGCAATACGGGAATCAAATAATACAGTTGCATACAAACAAGCTCCCAAAGGCTTAGTGACATTGGAGTCTATTTTCAATCCTAATGATCAGTTTAGAAAAGAGAAGGCTAACATACAGATCAAGGAGAAGATTCAAAGTCAATCCCAGTTGGAGAAGACAAACACTTCAAATTGGCAAAGTGGCCACCGAGCAAGAAAGGTATGAATTCATACAACTTTGCCAAGAATTTCAGATGTATTTTCTTGGAGCTATGAAGACCTAAGAGGGTTCAACCCAAAGCTAGCACAACACACAATCGAACTAGATCCATTTGCTCGGCCCATCGGGCAAAAGTAGAGACAAGTCAATCCACACATTGAGCCTCTGATGAAGAAAGAGTTGAACAAGTTGATAGAGGAAAGTATCATATTTCAATCAAACACTCAAGCTGGGTTGCAAACTTGGTCCCAGTCAGGAAGAAAAATGGAGAGATTAGGTTGTGTGTAGATTTTTGAGACTTGAACAGAGCTTCCCTAAATATCATTACCACTCCCTTGATGGAGTAGATCTTGCAAGTGGTGTCTGGATCAGAGAGATTCTCCCTCCTAGATGGCTACTCAGGGTACAATCAGATCATGGTGAAAGAAGATGATCAGTTCAAAACAACTTTCACCACCAAATGGGGCACCTATGCCTACAGAAAAATTCCATTTGGATTGTCAATGCCGAGCCACTTTTCAAAGGGCAATGGATATGGCATTTAAAGGGCTGATCAACAAAATAGTATTGATCTATCTGGATGACATTACGATGTTTTCCAAAAATGCAGCAGACCACCTTTTCCACCTAAGGCAGGTGTTTCGAAGATGCAGGAGTTTTGGGGTATCATTGAACCCTAAAAAATGCATATTCTTGGCCCATGAGGGCAGGCTTCTAGGCCATATTGTATCAAAGGAAGGATTGGAAATTGACCCAAAGAGAGTTGAAGCAATAAGAGCATTGCCATTGCTAAGCCACAAGAAAGCTCTTCAAAGCTTCCTGGGAAAAATCAATTTTGTCTGCAGGTTTGTACCAAACTTTGTTGCCCTTGTTAAGCCAATAACGTTGATGTTGAAGAAGAGCTTAGCATTAGGTGGATAGATGAAGGAAAGGAAAGCTTTGAGGCCATCAAAGAAGCTATATCACAAGCCCTAACTCTCGTGAATCCAAATTTCTCTAAAGACTTCATATTGTATGCCTTTGGTGGCAGTGACACAATTTCTGCAATCTTAGTTCAGCAGAACAAAGAAGGTATAGAACAACCAATTACTTTCTTCAGTCAAGGTCTAGAAGACTATGAAGTGAGATACTCCTTCATCGAAAAGAAAGTCTAGGAGTAATAAGAGGATTAAAGAAGTTTAAGCATCTGGTTTCAAATAATAAAATCCAATTGTTGGTCTCCCATGCGGGAGTTAAAGAATTCCTTCTCAGCAAGGACTTGAATGAAAAACGTGCAGGATGGATCACTCGTGTCATGGAATATGACATTGAGATCAAGGTCACTAAGTTGGTCGTGGGAAGGGGTTGTGTGAACAACTAGCCTCAAGTCAACAAGATGAAGCAAACAGTGAAAAGGAGGTTTTTTTTGTTCTACAAGATAATCAAGAGGAAGGAAATAATGATGTACCTACTCCTTGTTGGACTCAAGACATGGTGCACTTCCTTCAAATAGGCATGTGTCCTCATGGGATGAGTAAAGAAAAAAGGAGACATTTCAGACTACAAGCCATCCCATATGTTCTTATTGATGGTGTCTTGTTCAAAAGAGACATCAATGGCATTCTGTTGAGATGCATTGAGATAGATCAGGTTGAGAGAGTGTTACAAGAATTCCATGTTGAAGCAGTTGGAGGCCATTTTTCTCCAAGGGTGACAACACTCAAGATCATGAAGGTGGGTTATTATTGGCCTGAGTGTTTAGTGACTGCTATGCATGGATCAAAAAGTGCAAAAATTGTGCATTCTTCAAAGGCAAAGAAAAGCTAGCAAGCACTTCCATTACACCCAATTTCATTCACCAACCTTTCATGCAATGGGGATTGGACTTCATTGGAGTCATCAATCAAATTGAGCCGAGGGCCACAAATGGATTCTGACAACAAATTATTTCACCAAGTGGACCGAGGTAGTGGCACTCAAGGAAGCTAATGAGTCTAGTATACTAGATTTCTATGAAGGGATAGTGACCAGATTTGGAGTGCCAACCACCATTATATCAGACAATGCATTGGCATTCATAGGTTCCAAGATCATAGGATGGGATGTTAAGAATGGGACTTACTTGAGCACTTCCTCAAACTATTACCCTCAAGGTAATGGCCAAGCTGAGTCCACAAACAAGAACTTGCTAAAGATCATCAGAAGAACTCTTGATGAGAATCAAGAGAACCTAGCACACAAAGCTCAAATCGGCCTTATGGGCTGATAGGATAACACCCAAGAGATCATAGGCAACTCTCCATTCAAACTTGTCTATGGGAAAGAGGCAGTGTTGCCTATATCACTTGAGTTGCTAGCATTGGAGCTCGTGAAGCAACTAGAGATGTCGAATTTGAACCGATGGAGGCTAGGTATGCGGAGCTGATAGAATTGGAAGAAAGCTAGAGAGCATGCACTCAAGAAATAGAGAAGAATCCAGGCCTCAATCAAGAGATGCTTTGACAAGAAGGCAAAAACAAGGACCTTCTAGGAAGGAGACCTAGTTTTGAAATGGGATGCAGATCGGGAAAAACAAAGAAGGCATTCCAAGTTTGATGCCATTTGGAGTGGCCCCTACATGGTCACAAGATGTAAAAGTAGCAATGCTTTCCAATTGTCTACGTTGGATGGTGAGGAATTTACATATTCAGTAAATGGAATCTATCTTAAACAATGCTACTAGAAGGAAGGTTATCACCTTGTACATATTAGTTAATTTCTTTTCCTCTAAGTGCTTGTGCACATTGTCTTATTGTAGTTTAGGTTGCTTTTCTACTAAGTGCTTTGCACACTCTGCAAGTTCTATTTGGAGCATGTATGATTTAAAATTTTGTATATAGTTGTGGTGTTGTTTTGTTGCTCTTATGCAGTCCATTCAGAGAGACGGATGAAGCCCAGGTCAAAACAATTTTCTACTCTCAGAAACCTTTGTTTCGAGATTTCTTATGAAAATCGAGAGTGAAAAAAGTCGGGCTCATGAATCGGAGGAGAATCGAATGTCATCACCGTTGTTTTTGACTCCATGCCCAACGATTATGACAAAGGTGATTGGTCTTTTCATCTAGCGAGGGAAGATACCCCCTGTGTGAGTCGCCAAATTGTTATCCATATTTCACCCCGGGAAAATATTGGATCAGCCACGATGACCCGCATAGAAAGAACCTGAGAAAACTCATTCAGATCTTGTAAATAGGTCACAGGTAGACTCAACAATGGAATAGCCGAGTTAGAAAAGAAGGGGTAGTGCCGCAGAGGAACCAGGAGCAAGAAGAGGAAAAAATGGTGAAGTTTGAAGTTTTTCGGGCTCGAAACCATTCAGGAAAGAGTCCAAAATTGGCTAAGTATAAAGTGCAAGTAGAGGTCACCAAGTGTTAGCTTGGTGCATCTCCAAGAGTTAGTCCAAAGGCGGAGACCCAAATGAGTGTGAGCTCTCCACGTGGCCCAAAGTCCAAAAGGATAAAAGGGACCGTTGAAAAGTCCACAGACCTGCGGGGGCTGCCAAGTGTTAACTCGATGCTCCTTCAAAGGAAAATTTCAAATTAGGCTTTCAAGCGAGCGCGGTGCCTCCACGTGTCCAGTCTCAAAAAAGGGGCAGAGTCGATTGAATAGTCAATGCATGGGGAGGCGGAGCAGCGAGAGTGCAAGTGTCTGAACGATGCTAATTCAAGGATTAAATTGAGAGAGGGTTTCCAAAGCGAGCACCGAGGATCGCCGTGTGTCCCGAGGTCAAGAAATATGACCCCACAGAGCAAAGGACTTAACCAAAATATAGAAATTAGGTAGGCGCGGAGGAAGTGCCACGTGGCAAGCCTAAACTAGCAGCGCTAAAGCAAGCCATCGGGGGAAAGTTGGTTTTTTGCCCCTTGTTATTCCAAAGATGTAAAAGTTACAAAATGGGCCGTAACTCCGCCCAAAGGAAAAAGTCAGCATTTGAGCCGAGTCAAGGTCAAAGTGGGGAGTCAAAGGAAAAGGTGAAAATTTTCCTTTTGTCAAAAGACACAGAGATAAAAATTGAAGCGCATCTCCCCAGACCAACCAAAGGGTGCCACGTGTCAAGCGGAGTGTCGGGGCTGCGGGAGTTTTCTGAGTTTTTCATTTTTTGTAGAAAAGGGGGAAAAGATAAAGCATGAACCCGTAAACCTAATTTTTCCCTAATATGGCTGTCACGTGCCCCGTATTAAAAAGGAGATCCATTTTTCAAAGTGTTTTTCCTGCCCATTTGTACGGACCTAATACAAACTTGAAGGGCATATCTTTCGACTCAGGGCTCAAAATATTGCAAATCTTACACCATTGGAAGTGTCTCGACATCCTCTACGCCATGGAAAGATAAAAAATCATTTTTTCAGGCCCTGGTAGGTGAAAAATGGAGAAACATCTTTGGGCCTTTAATGCAGGATCTTCTTGCCTCAACAACTAGATCGGATTTGATCTGCTCCACCACTTCTTCCTCCTTCGAGGCACCGAATAAGGATTTGATGTAGTCAAGACAGATTTAAAACAGATTTTATGGGAGACATTAAATAGTGGTGGTTGAGCTTGGAGTTTTTTCCACTTCTTTCTTTTTCTCCTGTCTGTATCGAATCTATAAATGCAGGGGCGGGATTCATTGTAAAGGGTTGGACATTCTTTTGTTTTACAGGCTCCCTTTTCCTTCTAGCAAAGGAATTCATGGAGTTCAGGCCTTCCATTAAAATTACAGTATGTTCTTGCCTCCTGGCTGTTTTGTAATGCATTGTATCAATTTGCATAGCAATAAAACACGTTTGTGATCGATTCTAGATCATTTCTGTCTCTTCTGCTCGCATCTGGTATTTCATTATAAATCTGGTTATATGTGCTTGATTATTGTATGTATTTTGTTGGTTTGTGTCTATTAGCAAAACTAATGTTCATCATTCCTTCGGTGCATCACCTTGTAGTTTAGTCATTTCTTATTTCTTATATCCCTTTTTATCCCTATCTCCTTGGCAAATTTTAGATTAGGTATAGAGATAGATTCTCTACAAGTTCTCACGTATGCACCTAAACAGAGGAATAGGAACCAACCTTTAATATGGAGAGCTTTTCCATTTGCAAGGTCCCACACCTTGGGAAATTTCAATGTTATGCGGATCACACCAAATGACTCTACCTTAGAAAAGTATATCTATAGAACTCATTTGGGGGTCCCCATTTTGCGAGTTTAGCTATGGAGGAGAGCTTGTAGAGATAAGCTATCATGGGTGCTTATTTAATGGTTTACTAAGGAATTTTTTTTGTTTTAGATCTATTTCAATCTCATTTGCAAGTTGTAATTATAAAGAAGCATGTCAAATCATCCATTAGAGGTCAATATTCTCTCTACAAGTTTCTTGTTTATTAAAATCTAATTTGCATCCATTTCTAGAATTTATTTTAGTCTCATAGGTGTAGGGTTGAGTATATGTATATTTATATATGTACACACACTTGTGTATGTGTATAAATGCATAAACTCGCAACCTTATGTGTCTACATGTTATAGGGTTTTTATTTTTATTAAGGGCCAAGGATGGAGTGAGGTTCGAACCCCACCCTTGATACATATGGCACAACCAAGGAAGGAGAGACATGGTCGTGCCGCCCCAATATTTTAATGGGGTGGGATGACCATATCGTCCCATTATCAAAGGGAAGGGGACAACTCGACCATGTCGCCTGTTGTCCACTCAAAATACCCGTGCTCTTAAGAAAGTGAAAATTTAAAATTTTGAGTATGTGTCTTTTCTCTTTGTGTTGATATGTGAAAAGCCAAAGAAATTGAGAAATCTACATTTTTGGGTCATTTTGTGTGTTTTTCGGGCTGTCGGACATTTTGTCCCACGTGTCCCAAGTTCAAATGGGCCCTCTATTCCCGATCGGCGGTTCACTGAAGTCTGTTCTTTTCGGGCCTGTTGGAACTTTTGTCCCAAATGTCCCAAGTTCACCCGGACCAATTGTTCCATTTTCGTCCGATTCGGCCGAGCCGTACTTCGCAGCGCTCTTTTGTCCCAAATGTCCCAAGTTCTCCGGACCACTTGTTCCATTTTTGTCCGATTCTACAGAATTGCGTACTTCGCGTACTTTTGTCCCGCGTGTTCCAAGAGCATTTGTGCGTCTTTTCCCCGCTTCGCCCGAATCGGCCGAGCCGCGTACTTCGCGCTTTCACGTCCCACATGTCCCAAATGAACCAAAGTGCTATTTGTGCTAATTTTTCCCACTCTACCCGAATACCTTGCTTTTCAAATTAGTATGTATTAAATGCGCATTCATTGCCTTTCTCTCTCCTAAATGACTATATAACGAGCGAACCCCCTATGCGTTTTGCACACTGCTTTCCTGCTATCTTTTGCTCGAACCTTTGCAATCTAAATTCCCTGTGCACATATCCATTCCCTCTGCATTTCATCCCAAGTATAGCTTGCAGCTCTGCTCTCTGGATTACTACCAACATGAAGATCAAATTTCAGGGGCAAGAACAAATCTCACCACTAGAGTCTGCCATTCCCGATATCGGGGACAGTGAAGTTCGCCATCTTGACTTTAGTGATTTTTGGTCGAGGATGACAGACGCAAACCCTACGCCAATGGCACAGATGATTCATGACAGTGGTTTGGCTTTCGCTGGTGGTTTCCCAATCTCTGTGCAATGTGTAGATATAGTGCTTTCATGCGGAGCTCATTTCAACCCTGATTCGAGTGAATTGACCAATATACACGTGGCAGAGACATAGCCGAGGCATTGAAGAGATTCAGGCAGTGGATTTTGAAGTCAGTGGGTCCCTCCCAGTCATAAGCACCTGTCTTCTTCTCCTTATTCCTCTCTTCTCTTCCAATTCTTTTTCCCAGATTTATTGTAATAAGTTGAGGTATTGCGAGTGGCAATCCTTAACTAATATTTAGTTAAAAGAAGTAGTTACCGAGAGTAACTGAATTGTAAACTATATAATGGCCTCTCCTCGCCATTTTGAAGAAGGAAGAACTTGGCTTATTTTCTGAAAGTGTAAATAAATCATAAAGAAATCAATACAGAAGGGATTTTCATTCTTCATCTATCTGATCTCTTTTATCCCTAAGCTTTTCATTTAATCTTGTTAAGATCATTTGTCTGTGTTATGATAAGAAGCTTTGTATTCTTGCAGATGTTATTGATAGAACTTTGTGTCTTTCAAATTTCATCTTATTAGTATGATACAAATGATCTTGTTTCAATTCACTGTACCTTCGCATACATAAAGAATTACTCTGTCATCTATAATTCTGAGTGTTGCCTTTCTGCTCATTCTCATATTCTCATTCCTCAGTCCTTTTGTAATTGATGATCCTTATAGAAAACACTTTCGTAAATATCCAAGTTCCACAAGAAAATCATGTTTTGTATATTTGTAAATAGGTTCGTTTCTGAATAAGGGAACCTCTCCCATTAAAGAGGAGGGACTTCTTGTCCCCTGACTGTTGCTCTTCGTAAAGTCCTATTTGACGACCAATGCGGTTTTGGCGACTCATTGGGAAATCATATTCCAGTTCTGTAATTTTTGATCATCCTTTGATCTGGTGACTCCACGTTTTACTCGAGGGAGAAGGGCCCTTGGTATTGAAGATTCTCAGTTTCAGCTTTTGGAGCAGCAGGTTTTCCTTTCCCTTCAACAAGAAATAGAAAGACTCGTTCGACAAGCACTCCACCTGTTCAAGATAGAATCCCTACGGGTGGTATTCCTTCTGAGTCAATCAGTCCTAATCTTTGAGCTTTGATTCTTCACTTTGTGTCATAGTTCCTCTTCAATCCATTTTTCCAAGAATGGTGGTACCACCGCCACAGGGTCATCGTGTCGGGCCCCTTGCCCTTCCTCAGCCTTTGCATGAGTTACCCAGAGGTAACTTAGGAAGAACTTCCCTAAATTCAAAGGCGATGGTAAAGTGCATCCTGATGAACACATCGCAGCCTTCATAGTTGCATGTGGAGTTCGGGAGTTGAACATGAAGATGTCTCGTAAGACTTTTCATTGAGACTTTACAAGATAATGCCGCTTGATTGGTTCTATCACCTTAGGCCGGTGCTATCACCACCGGTGGGACATAATGAGAACTAGGTTTGAAAACCATTCAAACCAATGAGAAGACGTGCATGCCTTGCTAGCCCAAATCTCTCAAATAAAGAAATATTCACAAGAACCCATAAGAGAATTTGTGGCCCGATTCAAACAGGTTGATTAACAAAATTCCAGCAAATACTCAACTTTGTAGATCAAATTCAAAAATGTTTTTTCCTAAATGCTCAATCACCGAAGTTAGCTATGCACTGAGAAGGGCTAATCTCACAACATTGGTGAAGATCAAACTCTTCTTTGTTAGTGTCGAAGAGGATTTAATCATGTCGGGGAAGTTGAGGAGAGACCCTTCCAAATCTAAATCGATTCTTCCTCCTCTTCCACCTGGACCCAATACGATCCATTGGTACAAAAACTTGCAAATGATCTCATTGCCATAAAGAAACAATTGGCTCAAAGATGCTCCCTGCGCAGACGTTCAAGGAGGAATTTTCAGCCCGAGAAATCATTTGCTGCTTTGCTAAAACAAGGCTAGCGCTTGAAGGACCTCCTATTAAAGTTCCTGTCAATGCAACCTGTGAAGTTGAGGAACCTGAAGATGAAGAGGTTAATGAAGATTGTGAGGAATTTGTTGAAGAGGTTGATGATGAAGCAGATGAACTTGAGGGATCTCGAGTTAATTTCTTCACCACTGAGGGCATTGATGATGAGGATGATTATGATGAAATAGTAGCAGACATGAATAGTGAATCATACGTTGTCATGACTCGAGAGCAGACAAATCAGAGGGAGAAAGTGATGCAGCCCACCAAGAAATCTAAAGAGCAGCCGGCAACAATCCCCGTAATTGCAAAGAGAGGATCTCCTATCCCCGTTTCATCTACACCAAAGGTGAGTCCTGTCAATTCTGCTACTAAAGTTACTTCTTTTTCCCCTAAAATTGATAAACCTAGGATCTCAAATGATGATAGCCCGTCCACTTCTGGGTCTTTTGATATTATTGACCACCTGAAAAAGACTAAGGTTCAAATCTCAGAGGTAGAGTATTATCAAACCCATCCTAAGGCTTTTGCTAAAATGATTCACTTTGTCAATTCCCATTCTAAAACTACCTCTAAAGGCCTTTTACCCACTCCTTCGCACCACAGACTAATCTCAAAGTATTGTTGTAACCTCACCAAAGTGACAAAATCAAACCATTCTATGTGACACTTCTTATAGCTGGCCATAGGCTCAGCAATTGCGTCATAGACTCAGGAGCCTCAGATAATGTGATGCCTGCTAAAGTAGCTCATGCCTTAGGATTGACCCTCACACGCACTTATGGATCTTGTTACTCTATGGAGAGTAAGGAAGTGCCCTTGTTCGGAAGAATTAAAGATGCACAAGTGGCTTTTGCTGCTTTGCTTGAGAAGAAAGTTTTGGCTACCATCTTAGTAGAAGATATTCCTCCTTCATGCGGGATGTTGCTAAGCAGAAACTTCTGTAAGGATGTGGGTGGAGAAATTCAAATGGATTGGTCACATGCCCTCATACCTGTTAATGGACAAATGAAGAAGTTGCTTCCTGAGAAGCAATCTGAGTATATTGTACAAAAAACGGATGATCCCAAAGCACAAATACTCTATGAGGATATGGGGCATGGAAACTACATGATTATGTCTCCTGAAGAAATCCAACTCCCCAAAGTGTCACCTAAAGATCCTAATGGTGTTTGGATTTTAGAGTTTGATGGAAGTTGTTCCTCAACGGTTGCTCGGAGCTGGTGTCATACTGGTGTCACCTAAAGGAAGCCTTCATCCTTTCTCATTCAAGTTATAATTCAAAAATACCAATAATACAGCAGAGTATGAGGCTCTCATTCTTGGACTACGGTGGCAAAAAAACAAGGTGTGAAGAATCTTCTAGCTCGTGGAGATGCGGAATTGATTGTAAAGCAAGTTAGAAACCTTTTCGGGTGAAAAATGGAAGGTGAAACATTACGAGAATCGGGTTTGGGATTCCATTGAATTTCTTGATGCTTTCTCCATTGAAGCAATATTCGGGGAGAAGAATACCGAGAGGCTGATTCATTAGCATTCTCTGGTCACCGCTTATACCTCATCCCGCCTTTTCCCAAGATAAGTTCACCATTGAGATGATCCATCGACCTAGTGTACTGATAATACAAATAAGCTGGCGGAGTTTTCAATAATGATCAACATTTGCTTTCTTTCTTAGAACTCAAAGATAATTTTGAACAGCTATACTTTGAAGGAAGTGATAACTTGCCTCGTGAAAGTGTGCCCTTTGACAAAGTAGCCACCCAAGGAGAAGAAACAGATCAGGATGGATGTATCAAACTCAAGGGAAACAAGATTCCTAAAGGATTGGTGAGTTTAGAGGAACTGTTTGATAAACACGACAGGTATGTAAAGTCTAGAGCTTCTACTGGACCTCAACAATCAGCTGAATATGACAAAATTAATATTGGGAGTTCCACTGATCCTAAGCTCGTGAACATTGGAAAATGTTGCACAACAGATGAGAGGAAGAAAGCAATTGATATGTTAAAGAGGTATAAGGATGTTCTTGCCTACTCTTATGAAGATTTAAAAGCTTTCCAACCAAAAGAGATGCAACATTTTATTCCTCTCAAACCTGGAATTAAGCCTTTTAAACAAAAGTAGAGGCAATACAATCCCAAAATAGCTGACACCATTTTTCAAGAAATACAGAAGTTGTTGAAAGCCAAAATCATTTTTCCTATCCATCATTCAACATGGATTGCCAATATTGTACCTGTTAGGAAGAAAAATGGTGAGATTCGTATCTGTGTTGACTTCAGGAATCTGAATCAGGCTTCCTTGAAAGATAATTATCCTTTACCTATGATGGATCAGGTCTTACAAGTAGTAACAGGATCTGAAATGTTGTCTATGCTTGATGGATTCTCAGGATATAATCAGGTAGAAGTTAATACTGCAGATCAACACAAAACAACTTTCACTACCCCTTGGGGTACCTTTGCTTACAAAAGAATGCCTTTTGGGCTCATTAATGCTGGTGCCACTTTTCAGAGAGCTATGGATCTAGCCTTTGGAAGTTTGAAAGGGAAGTGTATTGTTGTATACCTTGATGACTTGACTGTGTATTCTAAAACAAGGGCAGATCATTTTCAGCACCTGGAGACAGTTCTGCTAAGATGTAGAGAACATGGGATCTCTTTGAATCCTAAAAAATCCATCTTTTGTGTCACAGAGGGGAAATTATTAGGGCACATTGTCTCCAAAGATGGTATTAAGATTGATCCTGAGCGAGTTCAAGCTATTCAGCAAATTCCTCTCCCAACCAAAGAAAAAAGGGCGTGCACTCTTTCTTTCGTAAGATCAATTTTTGAGAAGATTCATCCCTGATTTTGCGGAACTAACTCGAATATCTCCCAAATGATGAAAGGCAAACAAATGTTTGGTTGGTCTTCGAAGGAAAAGAAGCCTTTGAAGATATTAAAGAGCCATTGCTAAAACTCTGTTTTAGCATGTCCATTTTAGCAAAGATTTTATTATCTATTGCTACGCTGTTGGTCGTAAAATAGGAATTTACGAAGAGAAACAATCAAGGGACAAGAAGTCCCTCCTCTTTAATGGGAGAGGTTCCCTTATTTAGAAACGAACCTATTTACAAATGTACAAGACATGATTTGTTGGTTAAACTTGGATATTACGAAAGTGTTTTCTATGAAGATCATCAATTACAAAAAGGACTGAGGAAATGAGAGTATGGGAAAGAGCAGAAAGGCAACATGCAGAATTATAGATATCAGAGTAATTATTTATGTATGCGAAGTCACAGTGAATTGAAACAAGATCATTTGTATCGGATAAATAAGATGGAATTCAAAGACACAAAGTTCTGTAAATAACATCTGCTAGAACACAAAGTTTCTTAACATAACACAGATTCATTAATCAAGGACACAAAGTTCCTTCTTGGTTATACAAGATCACCATGCTTGCAAAGTCGAAGAGTATGCAATCGGCAAGACTAATAAACTTGAGACAAATGATCTTCACAAAGAAAATAAATGAAAGCTTAGGAATAACAGAGATCAGATAGACAAAGAATGGAAAGTCCTTCTGTATTGATTTCTTTATGATCTATTTACACTTTTCAGAAAATAAGCCAAGTTCTTCCTCTTTAGAATGGCGTAAAGAAGGCCATTATATAGCTTACAATTCAGTTACTCTTCGTAACCGTTTCTTTTAACTAAAGAATAGTTAAGGACCGCCAATTGCAGTACCTCAACTTATTACAAAGAAAACGGAAAAAGAAAGGGAAGAAGAGAAAAGAATGGGGAAGAAGACAGGTGGCTAGTCACTGAGAGGGACCCACCGACTTCAGAATTCGCTGCCTGAATCTCTTCAATGACTCGGCTATATCTCTGCCACGAGGGACTGATGTGTTGGCTGTAGACTGAGTCCAAAAACAAAGGCACTTCTCCATCTCTTTTGCTTCTCCAATGGCAGATTGAAGAGAGCATATTTCCTTCATTTTTTCTTTGGAGATGGAGCTTTCCTTGAACAAATTATCTTTTACAAAAGCTACGGGCGAGATTTGATTTATTGCAAGGAAAGGGAAACACCAGAATTTTCATCCTGAAGATGACAGTGTATATCTTTGAAAGCAGAGACAACCAGTGTCTTGAAAGCTTTGCCCTTCTGCCAACTGTTCTTTAGTTCTCCCAAAGCCTCCTCCAGGACTTTGATCTTCATATTGATAGTATCAGAGCCGCAACCTAAATTCGGGGAGGAATTACAGAGAAAAGGGATACACGCGCAGGGAATTAGGTTGCAAGGGTTCGAGCAAGGGTAGCATGGAAACAATGTAAGAATTGCAAAGGTGGCTTGCTCGTTATATAGCCGTTGAGGAGAGAGAAGTGCGATCAATGCGCATTACATTCATATCTATCAGTTTGAAAAACAACATATTCAGGTAGAGCGGGAAAAACTAAGTATGAATGACATTTGGTTCGCTTGGGACATGTGAGACGCGAATGCGCGAAACATGCGGTTCGGCCGATTCGGGTAAACAGGAGAAGACGCACAAATGCATTTTGGGACATTTGGGACGAGCAGCGCCGAAGGACGCGGTTCGGGTGTTACTGCCAAAAATGGAACAAAAAGGCCCGTTTGAACTTTGGGACATTCGGGACGAAAAGTTCGAAATCTGTGCACGCGGTTCGGGTGAATCGGCCGAAAATGGAGCAACTTGCACAATTTGACTTGGGACATTTGGAACATGAAAGTGCGAAGTACGCGGTTCGGGTGAATCGGCTGAAAATGGAACAACTTGCCCGATTTGACTTGGGACATTTGGAACATGAAAGTGTGAAGTACGCGGTTCGGGCGAATCAGCCTAAAATGGAACAGCTTGCTCGATTAACTTTGGGACATTTGGGACGAAGAGTTCCGACGGGCCCGAAAATGGAACAACTTCGGGGATTTCGGCTGATCGGGGAACAAAATGCACTTTTGAACTTGGGACAGTTGGGACAAAATTGTCTGACAGGCCTGAAATACATACAAAATGACCCAAAACTGCAGACTTTTCTCAATTTCACGACCTTTAACAATTTCAACATAACAGATAAGACACTAAAAAACTCAAAATTTCGAAAGTTTGCTTTCTTCAAGAGTAGGGAATTTTTAGTAGTAGACAACAATTTGGCTCTTCCGGGGATGACTTGGCATAAATTCAAGGAATGAGACAAGGCAAGAACTTAGACAAACTCGGGAAGCAGACCAGTACCTTATCCATTGGGCAACGGAGTCAAAAAGTAGATCAATACAGAGGGCAACACACCAAAACAAAAAGAAAGAAAAGCAAAAACGCTGTACAGAATATACAAGGGACTCCTAATCACCTATGACTTGAACAACTTGAGATACCGCCCACTATAAGGAAGTGGGAGAGAAGAACCATCCATGTAATCAAGATAAAAGGAATTCTCACCAGCAAAGTGTCTGATCTTGAAAGGTCCGAGCCAAAGGAATCAAACTTGCCATGGCTGCCACGAGGTTCATGCCTTTTATCCCATAAAGAACACAAGTGTCTCCAACTTGGAAATCTCGAACTGGCTTTCTTGTCAAACAGGACCTTTACCTTCTTTGGTGACAGATATCCTATTAGCAACCTCCAATCTGTTCTCGTTCGGTTTGTGAAGGTACATGATTCTCTTATCCAGAGCATCACTGAAACTAGTATCTTCAATGGCCTTCATTAGATGCAAGGCCGGCAGTTCCACTGTTACTGGCAGTTGAGCTTCTACTCCATATACCACTTGAAAAGGAGACATTCCAATAGCTCTCTTTGGTGTAATCCTGTCTGCCCAAAGAGCATCGTAGAGCTTCTTGTGCCAGTTTCGTTGAGACTCATTTACTAACTTCCTTATAATAGTCACCAGATTTTTGTTAGTGGATTCTGCTTGCCCATTTCCCTGGGGTAATAATCTGAAGAATGAGCCAGGGAGATGCCATACCCGTAGCAGAAATCCATTATCTCAGTTGAAGAGAAATTGAAGCATTATCATTACAATCTTATTAGGTACACCATACCTTACTAAGATGTTTTCTTTTGAAAGCGCACACCACTTGAAGTAGTACTCTTGACTGGAATAGCTTCTACCCATTTGGTGAAATAGTCAGTGGCCGTTAGCACATGAGTGTGACCAGCACTAGAAGCAGGATTAAGTGTTCCAATGAAGTCCAAACCCCACTGCTGAAAAGGTTCTTCAATTACAACTAGCTTAAGAGGCAAAGAGGCCGGTTTGGGTCTTCCCATAAAGGTCCGACAAGCCTCACATTTATCCACCCACCTGGATGCATCTCTAAAAAGGAAGGCCAAGTAATATCCCCCACGAAGTATCTTATGAGTGTAACCATTGATGAATAGTGCCCTCCACATGCATGATCATGAAAAGCCGGCAACTTTCTCTGCATTGTTCCTCGTCCACATACTTCAAAAATCTCCCATCTAACCCACGCTTGAACAAGGTGTTTTCCCCAATACATATTACACCGACCTCAATTTTGGTCCTCTTTTCTTGGCGGTTAAATGAGAGGGACATTCCCATAGGTGAGAAAATGGGTGATATCAGCATACCATTCATCAACTGAGCTAAGGAACAGAACGGTAGGAAGGTCAACTTTCTCTTCCAGCAACTCATGTTTAGCTCCTTTAGCAATGAGCTCACAAAGACCTTTTCCACGAACCAGCTTGGTCGGTTTGATGTCAATGTCATATTCTTGGACCTTAGCAACCCAATTCCCTCTCTTGGATCCAAATTCTTGTTGTGTGAGGATTGACTTAACAGTTGTATCTGGAACCAACACCATGGAGTGAGAGTTGAGGATATAAAAACGAAACTGCTTAACAGCTTTGACCACTGCAAAAGCATGCTTCTCCATCATGGTGTATTTTAACTCATGATCCTTCAGAATATAGCTCATGAACGCAATTGGGAGTTCATGCTCATTAGAGTCTTCTTGAGTTAAGACAGCAGCCAAGGTATTATCTGTAGCATAGCAATAGATGATGAAATCTTTACTAAAATCAGGACAGGCCAAAACTGGAGTTTTAGCGATAGCTCTCTTAATACCTTCAAAGGATCCCTTTCCTTCAGAAGACCAACCAAATGTTTGTTTCCCTTTCATCATCTGAGAAATATTCAAAGTTAACTCTGCAAAATCAGGGATGAACCTTCTTAAAAAATTGATCTTACCAAAGAAGGAGTGCACGCCCTTTTTACTGGTTGGGAGAGGAATTTGCTGGATAGCTTGTACTCGTTCAGGGTCAATCTTAATACCATCTTTGGAGACAATGTGCCCTAATAGTTTTCCCTCTGTGACACAAAAGACATATTTTTTAGGATTCAAAGAAATCCCATGCTCTCTGCATCTTAGCAGAACTGTCTCCAGGTGATCAAAATGATCCGCCCTTGTTTTAGAAAACACTGTCAAGTCGTCAAGGTATATGACAATACACTTCCCTTTTAAACTTCCAAAATCCAGATCCATAGATCTCTGGAAAGTGGCACCAGCATTAATAAGCCCAAAAGGCATTCTCTTGTAAGCAAAGGTACCCCGAGGAGTAGTGAAAGCTGTTTTGTGTTGATCTCTGATGATCGACCTCTACCCGATTGTATCCGAGAATCCATCAAGCATAGATAACATTTCAGATCCTATTCGCTTGCAAGACCTGGTCCATCATGGGTAAAGGGTAATTATCCTTGAGAAGCCCTGATTGATTCACGAAATCTACACGAGATGCGGATCTCACCATTTTTCTTCCTAATAGGCACAATATTTGCAATCCATGTTGAATGGTGAATGGGAAAAATGATTTTAGCCTTCAACAACTTCTGAATTTCTGAAAGATGGTGTCAGCTATTTTGGGATTATACCGCCTCTATTTCTGCTTAAAAGGTTTAATTCCTGGTTTGAGAGGAATAGAATGCTGCATATCTTTTGGCTTGAAGGCTTTTAGATCCTCATAAGAATAAGCAAGAACATCCTTATACATCCTTAGAAGATCAATTGCTTTTCTTCTTTCATCTGTTGTGCAACATTTTCCAATATTCACGAGCTTAGGGTGATAGAACTCCCAATATCAATCTTATCATACTCGGTGATTCTTTGAGGTCTAGTAGAAGCTTTAGACTTCACATACCTGTCATGTTCATCAAATAGTTCCTCCAAACTCACCAAACCTTTAGGAATCTTGTTTCCTTTGAGATTGATGCAACCATCCTGATCTGTTTCTTCCCCTTGGGTGACTGCTTTGTCAAAGGGCACACTCTCACGAGGTAGGTTGTCACTTCCCTCAAAATACGGGTGTTCGAAATTGCCCTTGAGTTCCGAAAGGAAAGCAAATGTTGATCATCATTGAAAACCTACCAGTTATTGGTATTATCAGGTACACTAGGCCGATGGACCATCTCAATGGTGAACTTATCCTGAGAGAAGTCAGGATGAGGAATCAGTAGTGACCCTGAGACTGCTAGCGAATCAGCCCTGCTGTTCTTCTCCCTAGGTATTGCCTCAATGGAGAAAGCGTCAAGAAATTCAATGGAATCCCAAACTTGATTCCGGTAATGTTTCAGCCTCCCATTTTTTACTTGAAAAAGGCTTCTGACTTGCTTTACAATCAATTCTGCATCACCACGAGCCAGAAGATTCTTCACACCTTGTTCTTTGGCTACTTGCAGTCCAAGAATGAGAGCCTCATACTCTGCTGTATTATTAGTATTTTCGAACTGCAACTTAAATGAAAAAGGATGAAGGCTACCTTCAGGTGACACCAGTAGGACACCAGCTCCAGAACCAGCTGAGGAACAACTTCCATCAAACTCTAAAATCCAAACCCCGTTAGGATCTTTAGGAGATACTTTAGGGAGTTGGATTTCATCAGGGGACATAATCATGTAATTGCCATGACCCATATCCTCATAGAGTATTTGTGCTTTAGGATCATCCGATTTTTGCACAATATACTCAGATTGCTTCTCAGGCATCAACTTCTTCATTTGTCCATTAACAGGTATGAGTGCATGTGACCAATCCATTTGGATTTCTCCACCCACATCCTTACAGAAGTTCCTACTTAGCAACATCCCGTATGAAGGAGGAATATCTGCAACCAAGATGGTATCCAAAACTCTCTTTTCAAAGCAAAGCGAAAAAGCTACTTGCGCATCCTTAATTCTTCCGACTAGGGGCACTTCCTTACTCTCCATGGAGTAACAAGATCCATACGTGCGTGTGAGGTCAAGCCTAAAGCATGAGCTACTTTAGCAGGCATCACATTGTCTAAGGCTCTGAATCTATGACACAATTCCGAGCCTATGGCCAGCTATAAGAAGTGTTACATAAAATGGTTTGATTTTGTCATTAGGCGAGGTGATAGTGGCTACCAGACTAGGTTAGGTGTGGTGCGAAGGAGTAGGTAAAAGGCCTTTAGAAGTGGTTTTGGAATGGGAATTAACAAATTGAATCATTTTGGCAAAAGCTTTGGGATGAGTTTGATAATACTTAGCTTCGAGATTTGAACCTTAGTCTTTTCGGATGATCAATAATATCAAAGACCCGAGAAGTGGATGGGCCATCATCATTTGAAATTCTATGCCTATCAACTTTAGGAGAAAAAGAAGAAACTTTGCTAGTAGGATTGACAGGACTCACCTTTGGTGTAGATGAAGTGGGGATAGGAGATCCTCTTTTTGCAATTATAGGGATAGTTGTCGGCTACTCCTTAGATTTCCTGTGGGGCTGCGTCACTTTCTCCCTTTGATGTGTCTGCTCTCGAGTCATGACAGTGAATGATTCACTGTTCATGTCTGCTACTACTTCATCATAATCATCTCCATCATCAATGCCTTCAGTGGTAAAGAAATTAACTCGAGATCCCTCAAGTTCATCTGCTTCATCATCAAATTCTTCCACAAAATCCTCGCAAGCTTCATTATCTTCATCATCATCTCGGTTCCTCAACTTCGCAGTTGTATTGTGACGGGGACTTTAACAGGAGGTCCTTCAAGTGCTAATCTTGTTTGAGAAGCAGGCAAACGATTTCTGGGCTGAAAATTCCTCCTTGGAACATCTGCATAAGGAGCGTGCTGAGCCAATTGTTTCTTTATAGCAATAAGATCATTCGCAAGTTTCTGAACTAATGGATCAGTATTAGGTCCAGGGGTGGAAGAGGAAGAAGCAGCAGACTTAGATTTGGAAGGGTCTCTTCTCAACTTCCCCGACATGATCAAGTCATCCTCGATACTAACAGCGAGGGTTTGATCCTCGACCAATGTTGCGAGATTAGCCCTTCTTAGTGCATAACTAACTTTGGGCGATTGAGCATTTAGGAAGAAACATTTTTGAATTTGATCAACGAAGTCGGGTAAGTTTGTGGAATTTTATTGATCAATTTGTTGAATCGGGCCACAAATTCTCTCATGGGCTCTTGTGAATATTTCTTTATCCGAGAGATTTGGGCTAACAAGGCATGTACATCTTCTCGCATTGGCTTGAAAGCGATTTTCGAACCGAGTTCTCATTGTGTCCCGATCGGTGATAGCGCCCGGCCAGAAGGTGGTAGAACCAATCAGAGCATTATCTTGCAAAGTCTCAACGAAGCAGTCTCACGGAGACGTCCTCATGCTCCACTCCCCGTAACCCCACATGCAACTATGAAGGCTGCGCGTGTTCATCGGGATGCACTTTGCCATCGCCTTTGAATTTGGGGAAGTTCTTAGGTTACCTCTGGGTAACTCATGCAAAGGCGAGGAAGAGCAAGGGCCCGACACAATGACCCCGAGGGCAATGGTACCGCCATTCTTGGAAAAATGGCTTGGAGAGGAAGCGTAACACCAGCAAGTACCAAAGCTCGAAGATTAGGACTAGCTGGCTGTAAAGGAATACCACCCGTAGGACTTCTACCTTGAACAGGTGGAGTGCTTGTCGAACGAGTTCTTCTATCTCTCGTTGAAGGGAAAAGAAAACCTGCTTTGCTCCAAAAGCTGGCGAGAATCTTGATACCAAGGGTCCTTCTCCCTCGAGTAAAACGTGGAGTCACCAGATCAAAGGATGATCGAAAAATTACAGAACTGGAATGTGATTTTCCCCAGCGGAGTCGCCAAAAACTGTTGGTCGTCAAATAGGACTTTACGAAGAGCAACAGTCAGGGGACAAGAAGTCCCTCCTCTTTAATGGGAGAGGTTCCCTTATTCAGAAACGAACCTATTTACAAATGTACAAGACATGATTTGTTGGTTAAACTTGGATATTACGAAAGTGTTTTCTATGAAGATCATCAATTACAAAAAGGACTGAGGAAATGAGAGTATGGGAAAGAGCAGAAAGGCAACATGCAGAATTATAGATATCAGAGTAATTCTTTATGTATGCGAAGTCACAGTGAATTGAAACAAGATCATTTGTATCGGATAAATAAGATGGAATTCAAAGACACAAAGTTCTGTAAATAACATCTGCTAGAACACAAAGTTTCTTAACATAACACAGATTCATTAATCAAGGACACAAAGTTCCTTCTTGGTTATACAAGATCACCATGCTTGCAAAGTCGAAGAGTATGCAATCGGCAAGACTAATAAACTTGAGACAAATGATCTTCACAAAGAAAATAAATGAAAGCTTAGGAATAACAGAGATCAGATAGACAAAGAATGGAAAGTCCTTCTGTATTGATTTCTTTATGATCTATTTACACTTTTCAGAAAATAAGCCAAGTTCTTCCTCTTGAGAATGGCGTAAAGAAGGCCATTATATAGCTTACAATTCGAGTTACTCTTCAGTAATGCGTTTCTTTTAACTAAAGAATAGTTAAGGACCGCCAATCGATCGCGAGTACCTCAACTAATTACAAAGAAAACGGAAAAAGAAAAGGGAAGAAGAGGAAAGAATGGGGAAGAAAATAGGTGGCCGGTCACCGAGAGGGACCCAGCGACTTGAATTCGCTGCCCTGAATCTCTTCAATGACTCGGCTATATCTCTACCATGAGGGACTGATGTGTTGGTTGTAGTCGAGTCCAAAACAAAGGCACTTCTCCATCTCTTTTGCTTCTCCAATGGCAGATTGAAGAGAGCAGATTTCCTTCATTTTTTCTTTGGAGATGGAGCTTTCCTTGAATAAATTATCTTTTACAAAAGCTCTGAACTGAGCTTTGATTTCTTGCAAGGAAAGGGAAACACCAGAATTTTCATCCTGAAGATGACAGTGTATATCTTTGAAAGCAGAGACAACCAGTGTCTTGAAAGCTTCGCCCTTCTGCCAACTGTTCTTTAGTTCTCCCAAAGCCTCCTCCAGGACTTTGATCTTCATATTGATAGTATCAGAGCCGCAACCTAAATTCGGGGAGGAATTACAGAGAAAAGGGATACACGCGCAGGGAATTAGGTTGCAAGGGTTCGAGCAAGGGTAGCATGGAAACAATGTAAGAATTGCAAAGGTGGCTTGCTCGTTATATAGCCGTTGAGGAGAGAGAAGGGTGATCAATGCGCATTACATTCATATCTATCAGTTTGAAAAACAACATATTCGGGTAGAGCGGGAAAAACTAAGTATGAATGGCATTTGGTTCGCTTGGGACATGTGAGACGTGAATGCGCGAAACACGTGGCTCGGATGATTCGGGCGAAATAGGGAGAAGACGCACAAATGCATTTTGGGACATTTGGGATGAAAACACGCGAAGGGCCTTGAGTTCGGGTGTTTCAGCCGAAAATGGAACAAAAAGGCCCGTTTGAACTTTGGGACATTTGGGACGAAAAGTTCCGAAGTACACGGTTCGGGTGAATCGGCCGAAAATGGAGCAACTTGCACAATTTGACTTGGGACATTTGGAACATGAAAGTGCGAAGTACGCGGTTCGGGCGAATCGGCCGAAAATGGAACAACTTTCCCGATTTGACTTGGGACATTTGGAACATGAAAGTGCGAAAACGCGGTTGAGCGAATCGGCCGAAAATGGAACACTTGCCCGATTAACTTTGGGACATTTGGGACGAAGAGTTCCGACGGGCCCGAAAATGGAACAACTTCGGGGATTTCGGCCGATCGAGGAATAGAACACACTTTTGAACTTGGGACAGTTGGGAAAAAATTGTCTGACAGGCCCGAAATACATACAAAATGACCCAAAACTGCAGACTTTTCTCAATTTCACGACCTTTAACAATTTCAAAGATAACGAGATAAGACACTAAAAAATCAAAATTTCGAAAGTTCGCTTTCTTCAAGAGTAGGGAATTTTGAGTAGACAACAACGCCACAGATAACACCTTGGTTACGGTTTATGAGCTATATTACGAAGGATCATGAGTTAAAATACACCTTTGTGATGGAAAAACATGCTTTTGCGGTTGTTAAAGTTGTCAGCAGTTTCGTTTTACATTCTTAACTCCCACTCCATGGTGATGGTACTAGGTACAACTGTTAAGTCAATTCTTACACAGTAGGAATTTGGATCCAAGAGAGGGAACTGGGTGGCCAAGGTCCAAGAATATGATATTGACATCAAACCGACCAAGCTTGTCCGTGGAAAAGGCCTTTGTGAACTCATCGCTGAAGGAGCTAGACATGAGTTACTGGAGGATAAAATTGGTCTTCCTACAGTTCTGTTTCTTAGCTCAGTTGACGAATGGTATGCTGATATCACCCATTTTCTCACCTATGGAGAATGCCCCTCTCATTTGACTGCCAAAGAAAAGAGGACTGTTAAACTAAGGTCAGTGCAATATGTGTTGTGGGAAAACACCTTGTTCAAACGTGGGTTAGATGGAAGGTTTTTGAAATGTGTGGACAAGGAATAGCAGAAAAAGCTACTCTCAGCTTTTTATGATCAAGCATGTAGAGGGCACTACTCATCAACCATCACTGCTCATAAGATACTTCGTGGAGGATATTACTAGCCTACCTTGTTTAGAGATGCATCCAAGTGGGTTGATAAATGTGAGGCTTGTCAGACTTTCGTGGGTAGACCCAAATTGGCCTCTTTGCCTCTTAAGCCAGTTGTAATTGAAGAACCTTTTCAACAGTGGGGTTTGGACTTCATTGGAACACTTAATCCCTCTTCTAGTGCTGGTCATACTCATGTATTAACTGCTACAGATTATTTCACAAAATGGGTAGAAGCCATTCCAGTAAAGAGTACTACTTCTGAAGTGGTGTGCAGTTTCATCAAAGAAAACATCTTGGTAAGGTATGGTGTACCAAACAAGATTGTGACAGATAATGCTTCGAATTTTTCTTCAACTGAGATGATGGATTTTTGTTATGGATATGGCATCTCTCTGGCTCACTCTTCAGATTACTATCCTCAGGGAAATGGACAAGCAAAATCCACTAATAAAAATATGGTGACCATAATAAGGAAATTAGTCAATGAGTCTCAACGAAACTGGCACAAGAAACTCTATGATGCTCTTTGGGCAGACAGGATCACACCTAAGAGAGCCATTGGAATGTCTCCTTTTCAAGTGGTATATGGAGTAGAAGCTCAATTGCCAGTAAGAGTGGAGTTGCCAACCTTGCATCTAATGAAGGCCATTGAAGATACCAGTTTCAACGATGCTTTGGATAAGAGAATAATGTACCTTCAAAAATTGAATGAGAACAGATTGGAAGTTCTTTGATAAGATATCGCCCATAAAAGAAAGTTAAGGTCTGTTTGATAAGAAAGCCGAGTTCGAGAGATTTCCAAGTTGGAGACATTGTTTTGTTGTGGGATAAAAGGCATGAACCTTGTGGCAGCCATGGCAAGTTTGATTCCCTTTGGCTCGGACCTTTCAAGATCAGGCACTTTGCGTTGGTAAGAATTCTTTTTACCTTGATTATATGGATGGTTCTTCTCTCCCACTTCCTTATAGTGGGCGTACTGAAATTGTTCAAGTCATAGGTGATTAGGGAGTCCCTTGTATATTCGTACAACGTTTTGTTTTCCTTTCCTTTTTTTTGGTGTGTTGTCCTCTCTGTATTGGTTTGCTTTTTTGTCTCGTGGCCCAATGGATAAGGTCTTGGTCTACTTCCCGAGTTTGTCTAAGTTCTTACCTTGTCTCATTCCTTGAATTTATGCCAAGTCATCCCGAAGGAGCCAAGTTGTTGTCCACTCAAAATTCCCTGCTCTTAAGAAAGTGAAAATTTAAAATTTTGAGTATGTGTCTTTTTCTTTGTCTTTGATATGTGAAAAGCCAAAGAAATTGAGAAATCTACGTTTTGGGTCATTTTGTGTGTTTTTCGGGCCTGTCGGACATTTTTGTCCCGCGTGTCCCAAGTTCAATTGGGCCCTCTATTCCCCGATCGGCCGGTTCACCTGAAGTCTGTTCTTTTCGGGCCCGTCGGAACTTTTTGTCCCAAATGTCCCAAGTTCACCGGACCAATTGTTCCATTTTCATCCGATTCGGCCGAGCCGCGTACTTCGCGTCTTTTTGTCCCAAATGTCCCAAGTTCACCCGGACCACTTGTTCCATTTTCATCCGATTGATCGAGCCGCGTACTTCACGTACTTTTGTCCCGCGTGTTCCAAGAGCATTTGTGCGTATTTTCCCGCTTTGCTGAATCGGCCGAGCCGCGTACTTCGCGCTTTCGCGTCCCACATGTCCCAAATGAACCAAAGTGCTATTTGTGCTAATTTTTCCCGCTCTACCCGAATACCTTGCTTTTCAAATTAGTATGTATTAAATGTGCATTCATTGCCTTTCTCTCTCCTAAATAGCTATATAATGAGCGAACCCCCTATGCGTTTTGCACACTGCTTTCCTGCTATCTTTTGCTCGAACCTTTGCAATCTAAATTCCTATGCGCATATCCATTCCCTCTGCATTTCATCCCAAGTATAGCTTGCAGCTCTGCTCTCTGGATTACTACCAACATGAAGATCAAATTTCAGGGGCAAGAACAAATCTCACCACTAGAGTCTGCCGTTCCCGATATCGGGGACAGTGAAGTTTGCCATCTTGACTTTAGTGATTTTTGGTCGAGGATGACAGACGCAAACCCTACGCCAATGGCACAGATGATTCATGACAGCGGTTTGGCTTTCGTTGGTGGTTTCCCAATCTCTGTGCAATGTGCAGATACAGTGCTTTCATGCGGAGCTCATTTCAACCCTGATTCGAGCGAATTGACCAATATACACATGGCAGAGACATAGCCGAGGCATTGAAGAGATTCAGGCAGCGGATTTTGAAGTCAGTGGGTCCCTCCCAGTCATAAGCACCTGTCTTCTTCTCCTTATTCCTCTCTTCTCTTCTAATTCTTTTTCCCAGATTTATTGTAATAAGTTGAGGTAGTTTGAGTGGAAATCCTTAACTAATCTTTAGTTAAAAGAAGTAGTTCGAGAGTAACGGATTTGTAAACTATATAATGGCCTCTCTCGCCATTTTGAAGGAGGAAGAACTTGGCTTATTTTCGAAAGTGTAAATAAATCATAAAGAAATCAATACGAAGGGCTTTTCATTCTTCATCTATCGATCTCTTTTATCCCTAAGCTTTTCATTTAAATCTTGTTAAGATCATTTATACGTGTTATGATAAGAAGCTTTGTATTCTTGCGAGATGTTATTGATAGAACTTTGTGTCTTTCAAATTTCATCTTATTAGTATGATACAAATGATCTTGTTTCAATTCATTGTAGCCGCATACATAAATAATTACTCTATCATCTATAATTTGAAAGTGTTGCCTTTCTGCTCATTCTCGTATTCTCATTCCTCAGTCCTTTTGTAATTGATGATCCTTATAGAAAACACTTTCGTGAATATCCAAGTTCCACAAGAAAATCATGTTTTGTATATTTGTAAATAGGTTCGTTTCTGAATAAGGGAACCTCTCCCATTAAAGAGGAGGGACTTCTTGTCCCCTGACTGTTGCTCTTCGTAAAGTCCTATTTGATGACCAACACGCCCCCAATGTTGTATTAGGGGTGGGACAACCATGTTTTCGCCCACCCATACAAACAAGGGGTCAGTCAACCAACTAGGCCAACACCATTGTTATATTTTTTAATCTTTATGTTTAAATAAAAACAAAAAACAATGATCAAAGCATATATGATAATTTGGTTATAAGTTCCATTTCTATAAAGGACCCAAGTATTCATAATATGTGTGTGTGTGGTTTTCAATACATTAACAAGTATATACATATATACATATATACGTGTGAGAGAGAGAGATAGAGAGATAGAGATAGCGTTTACTAAGATAATTGGTTTCCTTAAGAAGGAAGATGAGTAGGAAATAGTCTAGTTTTCTTCTAGATTTTATTTGCATAAAAATGAATAGAAATAAACAATTCGCCACAGGAAAGAAAACTGATTTCACTTTTTTATAAAATTCAATTTCAATTTTCATATTCTCTACTTACATAATTTTTGTGGTTTAAACTAATTGTATCATTTACTAAGGAGATTATTAGTGCATACATTACAACATACCCAAATATGTTATAATATATGCATTCACATGTAGTTGTTTTATTTCAAACAAAATAATGTTTCACTTGCATATGCAAATTTCATTTTAGGATAGTAAATTAATTGTTCTTCCTTGGAGTTGCATTATCATTCACCTTAGTACTTACTCGAATTAATTTAGAAGTTTTTCCCTAACCATATCTAGTGAATTCAATAGAATGAAATAATTTCATTAACAATAATGGCTAAGTAACATACTTGTATTCATGATTGTTTCATTCATATAAACACAATAAAATTGGTTTTACACTTACAACAACTACTTCCATTGAACACATGTTTACATAGACAACCATACTAGATTCTATATTTACACAACTATATATATTGTTTTCAATACTAATGCACATCTGCATGATATTGCATCAAGTTCCAACAATTTCTATTATTTAATATTTACAATAATGTAACCAAAACATCCACAAGAGGGAGGGAAACAACATTCACCTCTCAACCTCTCAATATAGGTATGACTTCATCTATACTAATCAACATTATTTTCCCAACACAAGAGGAATCACTCAATTTGTTTTTTCAGGGTCAATAAAAGGTAAGACAACAAGTTGACACAACTCTACATTTAGATAATTTTTAACACAAACATATTGCTTGGACAACTAACAAAAGATTAAATTTTAGTTTTCTTTCCAAACAATACACACAAGATTTGAAACAATTTTGCTTAAGGGGATGAATACGGGACTCTAAACTTTGAGTCTTTACATCCATACCGATCCAATGTAATACCAAGAAGTGATAAACTAATTCTACCCCAATGAGTCCCTATATCCACTCCTATGGGACAATGGAATACTCATTGGGGCACATTTCTTCCTTTCATGTACATACATACAAATGTGCATCCATCTATACATACACACATACATACATATTTTAAAACACAACTATAATATTCCTCCTTCACTATGAAAACTAACATGGATACCTATATCATTCCCCCACAAACATAATAACAAGAAAAATACAATGATGCCATACAAAATTGACATTTCCTCACAAATATTCAACACAACTTAAGAAAGCAAAAAAATTGGTACACTTTGAATATTCATCATAAGAGAGAATTTATAAGTACAACAAGAAACAATTGAAACAACACCTACCTTCTACTACCCATGTCTAAGTCTGAAAATCATAATGTCAAACCAAAAATCAACCTTTTTCTCACAACAAATTCATAATTTCTTCCATCTCTTCCCAAATTTCCAGAATTGAATAACCTCTTTCCCTTAACCAAAATTTCCAAAAAAAGACCTTCACTAAAGAGGACCAATTACAACAATCCACTAGGTTTCCTACTCAACACTACCATTTCCACCTCATCCCTACTATCAAATAAGAGTACAAAATCCAAGCCAAATCCCCAATTCCAAAACAAGGAATGATTTCACATTCTAAAACAAATAAACCATGATTGTTTACAAAACCATAATATCTATTCTCCAATGCGTTGACTTCACAATGCATTCTCACACCATGCACTCATTAGTGAAGGATTAAATAAAAACAATTATAAGAGCTCCACCGCATGTTTTATTTGGCCCAAGAGTATAAAGATCCTCCAAAAAGGAGCCTATCATATGTGTTAATGTTAGGGCTAAGCTAGGGGTGAAAATATAGCTTTCTTTCCCCAAACTAAGCTCTAAATTTTACCTCAAACAAAGATCCAATTTTCTAAATTTGGAAACATGAAAAAAGAGTTAGAACATATACAATCAACATAGTGTAAGTTCATACAACAATACTCATAAACATTAAGTCACTCAAAAGGTGAAGCAATTAGGAAAAATGGACCACCAAGGCTCTAGGAACACCACACATCATAGGATCTATCGGTTAAGAGTTATTTCCCAATGGATTAGTTCTTTCCTCTCCCAATTGTGGACGCATAGAGGCATACCAAATACCAAATCCCCGCACACTCATCTAAAGCATCATACTTGAGGAGTTGGAAAAGAAGGACCAAAATAGAAACAAAACATCAGAATAAAGTCATACTAGATAGATGAAAAAATTATAAGCTAGTGTCTTTGTAACCTATCTTTGTTCATCCATCTAGTATGACTTTATTATGATGTTTTGTTTCTATTTTGATCCTCATTTTCCAACTCCTTGAGTATGATGCTCACATAAAACTATAGTGCTTTTCATTTCATGAAGTTATGGCTACCATCACCTTCTCCCTCTATTTCACTATGCAGTTTGTGATACGCAGGGTGATGATGAGGATTAGACTGCTGACCAAGATGATGATGAAGAAGAAGAATATGGGATTGGAATTGAAGAAGTCGATGATGCTGAGATCGGGTATTTTAAGTACTCATCTGGAGATGAAAGTGAAGAAGGTGATGAAGTTTCTCTTACATGGTGTTCACTCATTCTCAATCAAAAAATAAAATTTCTTCTACTACTACTCCTAATAAAAATAAAGATGCAAATTCTCTTATGGGGACTCGTCTAACAAAATAATAAATAGAGGAGTTGCACTTCCACCTTGTATGGAATATGGAAACTAAAAACCAGAACTTATGGTAGTCAAGATGAACATCAATGAAACAAGTAAGTTTTTGAGTCTACATTTGTTAAAGCATATTCTTCTATGGTTTTTAATGTTGTTTCCAAACCGGTAAACATGTTTAGAAAAACCTATGAGGTACCTAATAATCCCACAATAACTTAAAATTCTACCTCTTCTCCAAAATTAGTATCCTCTTCCAAATATTCCATCACCTTAGATATGTATACTTCATCCTCTTTTGATATCAATGGAATGGATAAGTTGGGTGTGGGATGGAACTCGGGAACAAGTTTTTGCGGGCCCTCTATTCCCCACATCTTTGATTATGCCACAAAGAAGAGTGAAGTGTAATGTGGTCCAATAGGTGGTGTACATAACAAGTGTGGACTGGGAACATTTCTCAGGAACCACGTGTTTCCCACGGAGGCTTGGGAGCTGTAAGATGACTTAGGGAGGGTTTTGTAGAAGTTTGGGGCTGCGTGGAACAACACGAACATTCAGGAACTGAAGCTTGATAACAAAAACATGTGTGCAACGGTCTTGAACATTGTTTGTTTGAGTATGTGTGATTGTACTAGTTTCTCTATTAGGTTATCTAGTTTACTTTCTTATATTGCATTGCATTATGTATGTTGCATTGAGTTAAGCATCGTTTTGTTGTCTCGTATTGCATTGCATTATGTATGTTGCATGGAGTTACGTATTTTTAACAATGATAAAATGTTAGCAATTTACCTTTTCATGCTATCATACACTTTTTTTATTTCAATAAAGGTCGATGATGTAGATCTAGGGCCAAATGATACAACAAAGTTGCTTATTGAAAGATTGGATGTAAAGATTGGGTTGGTCCTATATTCTCCATTATGATTTCTTATCACTATTAATTTTTCTTCTAAATCACCTAGGGCAATAAACAACCATGTTTATCCCAATCCTTATTTCTTCTAGTTGTTTCAATCATAAGTATTTGTGTACGCTTAAAGTTTTGGTTATTTTTTCAAGTCTGCGGTTAACTATCATAAGGTTGTATGTTGTGTATGTAGGAGATGCCTATTAGTCATTGATAGTAGACACATCGATCCGCACATATAGGGGCTCAAATTAAATGGAGACAAAATTACCATTGCTCAATGAGGGACTAGCTCCCATAGGCTTAGATGTGTGTGTGTGTGTGTGTGTGTGTGTGTGTGTGTGTGTGTGTGTGTGTGTGTGTGTGTGTGTGTGTGTGTGTGTTGTGTGTTGTGTTTGTGTTTGTTTGTGTTTGTGTTGTGTGTGTGTGTGTGTGTGTGTGTGTGAGAGAGAGAGAGATGATCCTTGAGCGGTGAGAAGAGAAGTTTTTATTTGTGCACCACAGGGGTGGTTGAAATGAAGGGCACTTAATTCTCGAATGTCCTCAATACATGGATATACGGGCCAAGGATGTGAAAAAATTAATAGTGGGCTCCATGGTTGAGCTATTTGAGGAGAAAAGAATAAAAGAGTTTGAGGTGCTTCTATTTTGGTCCTCCTTTTCCAATTCCTCGAGGATGATGCTCACATAAAATTGTAGTGCTTTTCATTTCATGAATTTATGGCTACTATCACCTTCTCCTTGTATTTCAATATGCGACTTGTGAAATGCGGGGTGATGATGAGGATTAGACTCTTGACCAATATGATGATGATGAAGAAGAATATGGGATAGGAATTGAAGAAGTCAATGATGCTAAGATCGGGTATTTCAAGTACTCATCTGGATATGAAAGTGAAGAAGGTGATGAAGTTTCTCTTACATGGTGTTCACTCATTCTCAATCGAAAAGAAAAGTTCTTCTCTGCTACCCCTAAGAAAAAGAAAGATGTAGATTCTCTTGTGGGGACTTCCTCTAACAAAATAATCAATAAACGGGTTGCACTTCCACCTTGTATGGAATATGCAAAATAAAAACCAGATATTTTTGTAGCAAGATGAACACTGATGAAACAAGTATCCTAAGTCTACATCTGTTAAAGCATATGCAATAACTCGGCGAGTGTTGGAAGGAGCTCGGTCTTCAACAACAAAAAAATTAGATTGTATAGGAAAACTCAGCTTCTTGGAAAACTTTAGGGTTTCGGACTTGGGGGATTTCCTTACCATTTTTTTGTTTTCAAGTTTCATTTCCAAACTCAAAGTTCAAAGTTTCAAAATTTCAAAACTTCAGCCTTTCGGGTTTTAGAGTTTCACTTTGTACCCGGATATATTTTTCATTCTTAACTTCTGAAGTTTGAAACTTCAAAGTCCCAAAATTTTGAAACTTTGAACTTTTGGATGTCTTTTTTTGGGTTTCGTATTAAAATGGTCACGCTTGTATTTTGGGCTTCAGACCCTCTGTGGAGCATTTAATTCCTAGCTACCCCACATGTGTAAGCCAAAGGGCATTAATTTCGGGTTTACCTATATAAACCTGGATTTTTCACTTGTCCTTTTGAACTAGGTCGAATTAAGCTCGACTCATGCAAGCTTATAAGATTTGAGTTTTATTTGGTCAAATAGGCTTAGGAATATTTCTAGCAAGGAAAATTTTAGTGGTGAATTTTCTTAAAATCATGAATATTAGGAATTTTGGAAATTGAAAATGGAAAATTTTCAGCGTGATCGGTTGCCACCAGTTCACTTTGAAAATTTCGGCCGACAAGTCATTTGATGGGTCAATTTGTCTACTATTATATGTAAAAATTAACTTATACATGTATTTCTTTGAGGTATAATACATAGCTTTGGGGGTTGCAGGGGGTACCCATTTAATACAGACATCCAACAAAGAGCGTTGTTTTTCCAACTTAGGTTGGATTGACATGCCATTGTTTCTACCATCCAACCTAGGTTGGACGGTGGATGATGGATGGCCGTCAACCTAGGTTAGATAGCAGTCTAAATATTCCATGGTGAGTTTTCCTATACAATCTAAATATGCATTGTTGAAGACCGAAATCCTTCCAACACTCATCGAGTTATTGTTTAAGGAATTTATAGCGGGCTAGAAAGCATCCCCGAGTTGTTCGATATTGTGTGAGCTCTGCAAAAGTGGTGAAGGCCGAACCAATATGACTAGGTCGAGTCAGTGGTTATGTTAATGACAAGTTGTAGAAGTGGAATTTGTAATGTGATATGAGTTATTGCTTGGGGTGAGCTACTCTATCATGTTTGAGTTTTGCTACTCACCATCCTCTACACCATTTGGCGTTTCCTTGCATGTCATGTGGCCTCCATTTCTAAAATTTCTCTTTAATCACTCTAAGCTCTCTCATCAATGTTGCACATGATAATGAGCATCATCAGTCAACCCCTAAGATTATATAGCCCCGAAACCTAGTCACCATGTCGACCCTCGTGAGTCTCGTCAATTGACCTTAGTCCTTTGTCGACTAGTGGTTATAGCCTTCATTTTGTCTTCTCGATCCTTTTTTATGACCTCTTCTTGGGAATTCTTCAAAGTCCACCTTTGTGGTGATATTTTTTCCCTTTAGGGCATTCTGTTTCAATATTTTGATCCTATCCTTTTGTGATCTCAAAGTCCACCTTTATGACCATGCTTATTCCCTCTTCAGGAATTTTTATATTTTTTACGATCCTATCAAATTTGCACACAAAGTCCACCTCGTGGCCATAATTTTAGAGGTGCATTTGGTCACAGCTAAAGCTAGCAATCTACTAGATTTGGAGGCTCCCCCCACCAACTCGACCGATCTCATACCGAGATAGAGTATGAGTTCACTGTACATTAGTAAACCAAGTTGTTTGAGAAGGCTTCAAAAGCGAGTGGTAGCATCACATCGACGAGCTTTACATTGAGTATAATTGGCTGATCACTAGTGGCTAAGTTGAGTACTCTTGCATTGGCAACCCGGATCTAAGAAGGTGTGTTGAGTCTCGTATTGGATCGCTGAGTTCTTATAAAATTTAAAGCTCCTCCCGAATGTCGAAAGTGAATCTTCAAACATCCGAACTGATCTCTAAGCTGTTGTTGCCAAGACAAGTCATTTTGTACACAAAACCGAGCCACCCCTATACATCGGATGAGTGTCGTTGCATTCAAATGATCGAGAAATGATTATAGAGGAAAAAAAATATGAGAGGTAACCTAAGAAGAGGCATCAAAATAAAAATAAAAATAAATAGCGGTGGAAATAAATACACAAAGTGGAAAAAGGAGGAGATAAACCTATGTCTGTGGAAACATCAAACAATAAATGATGACGTCAAAGATAACAAATATTTCAAAGAAGAAAATATAGATTTGGTGAAACCCTAAATTCCTCATCCTACAACCAGTGTCATGTGGATCCTCCCTAGCACGTCTGTGTTTAAAAAGGTCAGTACATTAGAATTTGAGGTTAAATATAAGTATCTCCATTTCATTTCATATGCGATCCTCATGTATGACATGATCAAGAGTATCTTCATCTCTAAATGGGAATGAGAAAATCTCTGCATCAAGGGTAAGCACATAGGATGATTTTTCCATTTAAGATTCACCAAGAACCACCTCTCCTTCACACCTCGCATCATCTGGAAAGTCGGGGATACCCTCTTGTATTTTAAAATTCCTCAATGCTCCTCTAGATCCATATTCCTCTGGGAAGGAATGTTTGGTCCTATCAAAATTGGGATCTCTTCCTCCTCTTCAGTAGTCACATAGTGATTCATTGTCTTGTTATCTTGAAAAAATATGTTGGCTCCTGTGTTTCTTGCCTTTTGCACAGTGTAACTCATCTCCTTTTGTGGAATCAATTTTTCCATCTCTCCTTTCACTCGTATGGTTGTAGAAGACCAATTCATCTGGATTTTCCCTCCTAATTTTTGATAGACACTTCTACTCAACAAAATTCCAAAGGAAGTAGAAATATCTACTACCAAAATCATCATTGAAACCTTTTTGTCTAGAAATTTTGTGAGGGCCACTTATGCATCTCTCGACCTTCCCTACAAGTGGGACTTCTTTGTATTAAACGGAGTAACAAGATCCACGGGTGAAGCCATGGTAATTTTAAGAGACTTGGCACTTGAATCTATTATCCGAGGCACTGAATCTATTATGTAATTTTTAAAGACATATTCCCAATGAGAAGGGAGACATAGAAAGGATTGAACTTGTCGGTATTAGATGCACTCAAAGAAAGAATTTTCTATGACGGAGGCTTGGGTGGGTTTGGTAGTATTACTTTAGAACTAAGGCTCATGGCATTGGGTTACGAACTACCACTCTTGAAATGTTGGACGAGATCTTTCAAACCGCTTTCGGGATGAGTCCACGAATATTCGAGTTTGAGAAATATGCACTTTGGATTTATTTGCCTATTCTACGAAGTCGAAAGGGGCATATGCAGACAAGGGGATGAAGGGAATAATTTTGGAGTTATGAAAGGCTTGGAAGAAGGGGTTGATGTTTGGGAACGGAGGGTGTTTTGAAAGGTAAACTAGGAACTTTAGAAGTATCATATTTTATGAGAGTAGATTTAGATTTAGAACTGGAAGATGCATTTGAAGACTTACTTGGAATTATGAGTGACCTCCCACTTGCCACAAGATCAGGTTTCTCCAATACGGACTCCATGCGAGGTGGGATTGAAATATGTGTGTGTGTAGACATCTAAAATGTTGACATGGTTAATTATGATTAACATGTCCCAAAAATATCCCAACATCATCCATATAATACGCAAGATTAATTATTATTATTTAATCCATTTAAACGTATTTATCCCTTTATCATTATTTATCATTTATACCAAATCCTTTTATTTTATTATTATATTCCATCTTATCATTAATCACTTTTATTTCATTATAATATCATATTATCATTTTAATCCTTCATTAACATTTTATAGGAATTAATATTCCTACATCTCACCTACCACCTACCCTACACCTAACCTTTCCATCTAAACTCACCTCTAATCATAATTTATTAACCTAATTTAATCCTAAACTAATCATATCCCCTACCTCTAAATCTAGAGGTTTCTATTTCTAAAAGCTTCCAACTTTAAAAGCTTCTTTAACCTTCTACTCTTCTCCATTGAAATTTAAATTCAATGGATATTTCTTCATAATTCTAGAATTAAACCCACCTCCTCTATTTATAGAAGCTTATAATTCTAAAAGCCTCTCTAAATTTCTATTTTTCTCCATTGACTTTTAAATTAAATGAATATGTCTCCATAATACTATAATTTTCTAATTCTAGAATTATCCATCTTCTCATTCAATACTAATCATTGATCTTCCATCTACTTGGAAAGATCATAGCCCTCCAATTCCTCTTCCAAAAACTATAAATAGGCATGCCACCCTCCATGGAATCCAATCCATATATCTCAAGAATCCATAACCAAACTATGCTATATTTTCCATCAATCACCCATTTTATCTTCAATCAATCCATTACTCATTCACTCCAATCAATTCATCCTTCATCAAGCATCAATCAATCCAAGAAAATCAAAAGGGAGGTGTTTCCTAGTGTCTCCAAAATCTGAAGCAAGAACATCCAATCCACCATCAAGAGCACATCCAAAGCATCAAGGGAGTTCTTCATTGGTAAGTGAAGGTATTGCACTTATTTCTCCCTTCCATCTAGCTCAATCTGAAGTATTGTTGAATAGATTAGATTTAGGAATCAATTTCTTTGTTTTTGGTTTCTAAATTTTATCTAATCTTTTAACATATACATTTTTGGTGCCCACTATTTTAAAGACCCAAAATATTTGATATTTTTTATATATCATCTTATATTTTGTTTTCATTTGCTTGTATATTGTGTGTTTGTTATATCCCGAAGGTGAAACCGTTTATGCTCTCCTCTCGCGTATTAGGATGATCTTGAGGATCAAAAGTGGCTAGCTTGCCCTTTTTTCTTTTGTAGGGGCAACGTGATGTGGAAGTGATATCCATGCACTTGTCATAGTCCTAGGGGTCTCGTGACCGTGGGCTTCATCTCCACACACGTAGACACACCCCGTGTTCCGGCGGGGTATATAAATTCTTTGAGAGTTTTCATTATTGCAAAAGTGCTTTCTTGTTTTAAGAGCAGCGTGAAGTGAGGGGCTTCCACGTCCCAAAACCCGGGCCTTATACAACATCCTTGCAACATGGATTTGGACCCCACATACCGCAAGGTATATAGGGGACACCCTAGAGATATTTTTGTCCTAACATGGGTATCCTTTGGTCACAATCAATATATAGTGCAAGGGAAGGAACCACCGAAGATTACCCGCTAGCCGATTACACATCAAAGTAAAGGTGGGTCGGCTCGGTGAGCGCCATTGTCGTGTGCGGTATTGAAAGTAGGCTATATCTTGTGTTGCACACCCACTGACTAGCTAGGTTGTGTGTTTCTTGCTCACATATCATTTTGACCACACATTAATCAACCAATCGCAGGGATAATTTTAGTGGTGAATATTCGTAATATGGTGAAAATTTCATTTTATGAAAATTTGAAAAGGCGAATTATTCGGAGTGGGTCGGTGTCCTGTTCGCCTAAAATATATAGTATATTTTTTTTGGGGGTCGGCTTCGCCTTCATTTGAAAACATCTCCTATAAAAACCTAGGTGATTCACTGGGTAGTATACCTCAAGTAGCTTAACAAATTACCAATACTGTGAAATTTGAACTCACATACCCTTAAGCACAAAGATTCAAATTACTGTTAGCCTGTGATTGTTGATGCACGACAAATGCAATGTTGACGCGCGACAAGGGCATTGTTGACACGCAACAACAACACTTGCGGTTATCGACATGCGCGATACAGAGGAAGTGTTGACGCGCGACTTGGGCGAAGAAGTTGACGCGTGACAAGGGTAGTGTTGACGCGCGACAGTATATTCAGATAGTGGACGCGCGACAGGAAATGGGTTGTTGACGTGCGACAAGTGCAGAGTTGACACGTGACAAAGACCTCAGACAGGGGACGCGCGACAAGACCTCAGACACTGGACAGAGTCGCTACTTGGTTCTTTTGCTGACGCAGGACTCTTTTCAGAATAATGGAAGGTGTCAGCTCAAAGAATACGAATAACCTAAAAGTAAGTAAGAAATCTCAGAAATCACTCTTCAAGTATTTTGGAAACTCTGCGGATATAGATATTGTAAATACCAATCATATAGATGCCACCACAAAGAATCAGAATACTGACTGTGTGGAAGGTATTATTGAGGTGGACATGCATTCTACACAATATCAAAGTCAAACAAATTAAACCTATGATAATATGCCAGATGTTGAAGATATTGTTCCTATTGGGGTGCAACCAGAAGTGCAGCTAGATATCATAGATACAAACACTCAGCAAAATGGAAGACAAAAATCAAAATCAAACTCCGGTCCAAGAAAGAGGAAACCAGGTGATTGTGATATTGCTCAAAATTCTACTAAAAAAAGTAAAGCATTGAAAACGAACAAGAATATGTGGACCATTGGCAGGACATACAAGTTTGATTGGGCAGCTAAATTTCCGTTTATTGAACCTGTACAATCATCTAATTCTGAAGAAATCCCATCTGAATGTACATGTACAATATGTACGTGGAAATTGGGAAAGCAACAAAAAATGCAACTAAAGCTGGACACTATAGAAAAACATTGTGGAAAACAATATTTAACTGTAACGGGGCGGATGGCCAGAAAATCAAAACACATAGGTGGAAAACTAAAAAAGAATGCATGCATGTTAGATACGTAATGGAATATGAGGCAGAGCAGAAAAAACATAGACATTTCTTGGAAAAGGGAGGAACGATCACATCGCATATTGGTAAGATGAAAGAAACAAATCTACATTCAAAATTCATACAATTCTCTACTCTTTTCAAATACTAAAAAGGGAAGAGCGATTTGATTTCCTCGATTTCAAAGTTTTGTATCAATTTAACGGAATCTTTGAATGTACCTCAGTCTCATTGGTCTGAAAGTAGTGGATGGGAAATGGAAAAATGCCTCTCGATGATAGAGAAGGAAGATTTGAAAGAGAATGTAAAAAAAGTAAACTTTATCTCTCTTTCAATTGATGAAGTGACAGCAGTCGACAACACCGCATGGGTATGTATCCACATCTATACTTTAGAAAATCATATAAGGACACCTCATCTATTGGGTGTTATGAAAATGGTTGAAAACTGCAATGCCGAAAACCTATATAAAATAGTTGTTTCTCATTTGAAAGATGTTCTTTGGAATGAATGATTATGAAATTGCTACAAAGTTGGTATGCGTTGGAGCAGATGGTGCATCTCACATCATGTAGGGTCACCGAACAGGGCTCTGTGTTAGATTACAAACAATAGTGGCCCCATATATGCTACCAATTCACTGTATAGCTCACATAATGAATTTAGCATATAAAATGGTAAGCAACCACGAAAATGTTGCTAAATTAGAAGACCTTATAAGAGAACTTCATGCCTATATGTCAAGCAGCCCAAAGCGTTTTCTCGAGTTCCAAAAATTTGCAATTGGAATTACAGATGGCAAAAAACTTCTGAAGGATGTGGAGACTAGATGGATCTCTTTGTATGAACCTGCATGCAGAGTTCATGAGGAGTATCCTTCATTGGTTGGTTTCATGCACAAATACCGTCATGAAGGTGATAGGGAAAGGGACTTGTTGTTCCGTTTAAGCGATTTGGAGACATTGCTTACATTTGTTGGTATTCTTCTAATGTTAAAGGAGATCAATACACTGATGAAGCATGCACAGGGCAGATTAATCTATATTGTGGATTTTATACGGATGAGGAAAATGGTATGTCAAAGTCTTGATATATTGTACTATTCCCAGGATAGTTTTGATGCACCTGTTTTTGAAAATTGGAAAGATTTATTAGATCTTAAAAATCCTAACACCTTTTTGAGATTTAATATCCACGATCACCTCTGCATCACTGTTAATGGGAGGGAAATACCAATGCACATTTTACAAAAACGTCAAGATATTACAGGATCGGAACGAGAAGATGTTCCCGTGACACGTAATTTGTTTGAGTCTGTTATAGTTGAAACAAGAATAAAGCTTAAAAAAATTTCAGAAACCTTGTCATCGAAATTAGGAACGTTTCGTAAAGATAAAATTTGGAAGCCATGGGTGTGTGAATCCTAATTTTGGAATATCGAAGGTGGCCATGCGAGACTTTGAGAAAGCATTTCCATAAATCAATGGGTACAATAATGGAACAATTTACAAAGACGTCAGAGCTCAAGGGTATGGAAATCAAAGGTATACTGAATGCCGATTTATTAAAGTTTCAGTCAACAAATTTTGCAACAACAATGAGGAACCAATATAAGAATTTAGATCAACCTTCTGAAAGTGGTGCTATTACAAGGCTGTGACGAGGAATCTATCAAAGTTCTATCTTACAAGAAGATATGAGTGAATATTTCAGATTATATGAGTTATGCCAAACAATGATTTTGGGGTCTGTGGAGGATGAAAGGGTTTTCAGTGAATTGTCATTTATAAAATCAAAGCGAAACAGGTTGGATAAAAATCTGGAAAGTTGCATGAGGTGTTATGTTTCTCGATACTCCATCGAAACCTTTCCGTTCGATAGAGCAATTGCGCACTGGAATTCCCTTTGCGAAAGAAGAGGTGTGAATAATACAGCTACAAGTACAAATATTCCCAACCTTGAGAGTGTAATTGGCTCTTCGTCACATTCTACAGAAGACAACATCGAGTTTGATGAAGCTATTGATAATGGATTGTTTCAACTTTAAATAGGTATCTTCTTTATCTATCTTTTATCTTTATCATTAAAGATGTTATAGGTCTATATACTAAAAATGTCAAGCAATTCACCCATCTATCTACTAATACATTTCTCATGTTGGGTTTTTTAAACACGAGATCTAGCTCATTACTAGTGGCAGTGATGATTTCAACTTTAAGGAGGTATCTTTTTCCCCTTAATCTTATTGTTTGTTACTATTCATTTTTTCAGCTCTGGTTATCATTAAAGATGTTACAGGTCTATGTATTTACATTTAGTTAAATACAATCTTTTTATTTTTTGAAAACGTGGGTTGACATCCGTCTGAGGAAGTTGTTACTTCTCGGGACTGACAATGTCAGGCAACTCACCCATCTATCTACTAATCCATTTTTTGTGTTGAATTTTTTTAAGACAAAGATCTAGCACATTACCGGTGATGATTTCAATTTTAAATAGGTATCTTCTTCAACATAATCTTATTGTTTGTTACTTTACATTTTTTCAGCTCTTGTTATCATTAAAGATGTTACAGGTCTAATTCTATATATTTACATTTATTTAAAGATATTGTTGGTCTATATATTTAAAGATGTTGCTGGCACTTCTCAGGACTGACAATGTCAGGCAACTCACCCCTCTATCTACAATGTCAGGTAAAACAAAGATCTAGCACGTTACCCTTGATGATTTCACAGCAATCTAATACACAAGAGGTAAGCTAAACCCTATCATATTTGTAATTATGTTTAATTTCTTACCAGTGATGATTCTTTCTTGATTTCTTAGAATTATATTTAATTTATTTTTTATATGTGCAAAATCCTTTGATATATTTTTTTAACTGTGGGATAAACAATACATTATACAATTTTAAATATAAGTCCACATAAAATTCCTCATCATCCATATATATCATATCATCACCATATCATTATCATATCCTGAGTCCTGACACTACAATTATTATTAACACAATTATTTATCTAATTTAAATTTATTAAAACAATTCCATTTTTTTAAATAATTCATAATCATATCATTACAATTCTATTTGTTCTAATGTCATCTATATCCATTCTAATCATTAATGTCATCTATATCCATTATAACACATTCCATTTATTTATCATCTATATCCATTCTAATGACATTATGATCATATCGTTACAAGTATAGAGAATAATTATCTTAAAACAAGTTCAAAAGTCTAGAGAAGAAGAATTACTGTGCTTGATGATAAATCTACGTCCACATTAAATTGATCATCGTCCATATATATCATATCATTATCGTCATTCATCGTCTTTCATCATCATCTATCATTAATTATCAATTATCATCATTCATCATCTACGTCCACATACAATTCATGACAATGCAAGTAAACAAGAAACATACATATAATTCATGATAATCACCATCTAATGCAATTAAAATTAAATATTGTATATAAATCCATATAATTAAATTCAAATACCATAGTACATACTCAATAGTAGAAGTTTTCAAATTCAATATTTAAATTTTCCTCAATAATAAAAGTTTCTAGTTTTCAAAACCCTCTTTTTCTTTATCCAATTCTACTCCTCTACTCTCTTCCCCAATGGCTTCTTCCACTTTGTGGTAACCCATGTACCTCTTTCCCAACACCAGAAATAACCCCTGAACTTATAAGATCTTCTGCAGCACTGTCCAGATTTTTTAAAATTCTTTCTTCTTGATTTGTCGCATCTCCATGTGACAACAAATTTGGATCAGCTGCAGCGTATAAACTATCCCGTTGCCAATAATTTTCATAACGACTAATAATCTCATTGATAAGAACCTTAGCCCTTCTCTCCCATTCTATAAGCTGATTGATATGAGGAAGCATCTCCATCTTTCTCATCAACCCACACAAAATCTTTTTTGTGCTTGTCCAGATCTATGAAATACTCCTTGCCCTCTTTAGAAGTACTTGTGCCCAAACCCTGTATGGTCCAAGCAACAAGTGATACCTAATCAGCAAGTGAACAAAACCAGAACTTAAAAACATATAAAGAGAAAACAAACTAGCATTACTTTGTAGTACTTTATGGTCCAGCCAGTTATCGATCCACTCAATGATTCTCTCCAAGCTTCATACTCAGGAATGGTGTAAAAAGATAACACATTTCCATTTTTGTGAGTTGCCTACATCAACATGTGCCAAAATTAGACATGGAGATACATAACCTCTGGAGGCTTAAAAACAAATATAAAGAGTCTCAATACACTCAACCAAATACAGGGGGAACATTTACCCTGACAATAGGAGTGATAAATTCCACAACAAATGAAGGAATTTTAAGCAGTGATGGCCAGTTATGGTGTATGAAATTGATCAGCAATCCTTTGATGTGGGAACCATCATGGTCCTTTAAGAGACAAAGGACAAGTCAAAAAGGATCTCACTAGAAAGGATGTGTCAGAATTAAGCAGAAACTAAACAGCGCTAGACAAAGATCATGTACCTGGTCTGTCATTATCATCAGATGGCCATATCTTAAAGATTTAATGTTGTCATATATTTTATCTTCCTGTAGACCAAGGATTTTTTTTATATTTACTATCTCTTTATTCTCCATTTGTTGGTGAGTGGTAGCTTCCCTGACATTGAGCAGCTTACCTCTGAGAGGAAACACGCCATAATAATCTTGACCAACAACAGATATTCCTGCCACCTGATAGGATAAAGATAACTAAAATAACAAAAAATTAAATTGGAAAGTGATGTCGAAACATGTCACAATACTACCAAATTCAGTATTCACACTTCCCTGATTTAAGGCACAAACACTTACAGCAAGATCCTTGGCTGAGTCACCCTCCGTTAATATTAAAGTACATTGATCAGAATTCTTCCCCCTGCTTGATTTGCATCATCAAGTTTGGGAACATCAATTAATTTCCCCTTCTTGGTTCCATCAGTTTTCTTAAGATCTTTTTTTTGTTTAAACTCTGCCCACGCCAGTATACTTTCAAGTACACACTTTTCCACTGCACTCATCAGGTCAAACAAAGTTACAAAGCTCATCTTAGACCCTAGCATTGCAAAAATTACATGTACTCAGAAATGCTACATCTTAGACACCACGCCTGGATTTATTGACATGGGCTGCAAATGCAAAACAGTGAAAATTACTATAAATTTATAACAACAAATTGTATCAGAATAAAAAATAGAATAAAAAATATGAATTAAAACGAATTATACTTACAATCAACATGGAAACCGAACATTGATTCGAGAAATTTCTTGTCTTCTTCCACGAGTGTTGCCTTGGTTGTAACAATTGGTAAATTTTTGAACGGAAGGCCCGTAAACCGATGGATGTCATTTGCTTCGATACTGAATTGGAACATTCGGCCATCGTTCAGAGTCACATAAAAATGTCGTCTCTCGAATTGTAGGATGAGAAGGTAATTCAAAATATCCAGGATCTCTGTTTGAAATGGGGCATATTAACGAGCCCTGTAAATTCACACGCATCCATCAAATCTTTATATTCTGAAGACATCTTTAAAACAGTATGGATGTGAGGGCATAAGGGATTCCTGTAGTTGATCTTGGAAATCGATTGAATTGGATTCTCTTGATTTTTTTGCTGAACTTGCAGTTGGGAAGCATGTGAAGTCGACATTATAGTTGTACTTGCGTCTTTGACAACGATTGAGACCTGCAAAAATTCAAGAGCGGGAAGGTGAAAACGAGAAAATGACCGGTTGAAGGGTATTTATAGGCTAAATTAGGCGTCAATGGCTCCAATTGACATGTGTCAAAGGTCTTAGCTGACGCGTGACAATAGTCCTAGCTGACGCGTCAATAGGATCCAGTGACGCGCGTCAATAAGAGCCAGTGACGCGCATCAATAGGAGCCAGTGACGTGCGTCAATAGGAGCCAGTGACGCGCGTCAATAGGAGCCAGTGACACGCGTCAATAGGAGCCAGTGACACACGTCAATAGGAGTTAGTGACGCGTGTCAATAGATAGCGCCGATGGCGGCGTCGGTAGGAGCCCGATGGCGTGCGTCAATATGAGCCGGTGATGCATCGATCAAGGAGCCGTGATGATGCGTCGATAGGAGCGATGACGTGTGTCAGTCAAGACCATTGATGTTCCATTGACGTGTGTCAGGAGTGATTATTGATGTCTTGTTGTCGCACGTCAATGATGGAGCCATGAAAAACCAGTGAAATTTTTGTTTTGGAATCTTTATCAAATTCACCTTTATTTGGCCCAGTTACGGGGATATTCGCCAGGTATTTTCCACCTACAATTTTATAGAGGTGTCTTAAAATGAACCCGCGATCGAACATTAATCAAATAATCAAATCAACCCCCTCATCTAAACATAATCAAACCCAATCCATCCATCTAGTTACCCAAATCTTATCCCTTTTCATAATCCATCCCACCCACATCTAATCCCTCCATATTAATCATATCTTACCTACATTCTATCTATACCAAATCCTATTCCTAAATCTTATCTAAAACCCCCATCATCATCATGGCTCCCATCAAAGTCAAATCCCCCACACATAAACCTTTACTTTCCCACTTTGATCAAAACATCCCTATTACTATCCAATCTTTAAAAAACCAAATTATGACACTCACATCCTCTATCCAACAATCTTCTAACCCATCCCAAGTTGATCCTACCATCCTCACAACCATCCAAAATATTAACCAACAAATTCTTGACATCTAATCACACCTTAGCCAAACATCTTCTCAACAATCTTCCCTCACATCCACTTATGATAGTGAGGACCTTATTGACATTGACCAAGATTCTCCCCCCTCTACACAACCAATCACACCTAATCATAAATCCACATCGGGTAATTACATCAATTTTGATAAACTCCAATCATCCCCTTCCACCAATAAAGACCTCCTCTTTGAACTTTTCCAAACTTTAACCAACTATGATTCATCCACCACATCCACTTCCAATAAATCCAAATCAAAATCTAAACCAAAACCCAAACCCAAATATTCCAAATCACCACCACCTAGTGACCTTCTTTTACAATTTGCTAACCTATTATTCGAGCCTAATCCTTCATCACCACTATCCACCCCTAAATCCCCCGTCAATCAATCTAATCCCCAACTTCATCCCATAAAAACATATCATAATGTACCTTATACATACCCATCCACATCCAATCAAGATCAAACCAAACCCCAATCCTTATCCCCCACCTCTTATCTTAGTCTTAAATCCGCATCATCCTCATCATCCCAATCTCATCCCATGGACTTTATCCTAAATAGTCCTAAGTCCCCTCCTCTAACATCTAATTTGGCTCCTAAGCCTCCATTACTTACATCCAATCTATTGTGACTCCTAAGTCACCACATCCTCTTCATCCCCTAATCCTACTTCATCCAACGTGGCCCCCATGCCACTTTTATCCTCTCCATCCACATATAATAAATCTACCAATCACCAATCCAATCCCAAACCATCCAATGTGACTCCTAAGTCACCCCAATATCCTAAATCCAATGTGGTTTCCACACCACCCCCTCTACCTCAACTCAACCAAAATCACCTAAATTCAACCCATCTCCCTCATCAACATCTACTCCATCCTTTAAATCCACACAATCTACCTCTCCCAAATCCAGCCAATTTATCATATCCTCTTCATCCAAATATACCACATCCTCTTCATCCACATCTACCTTATCAACTCCATCCCAAATCAAACCATCTAATCCTACACAAACTAACCCTACACCATCCACCTTTCTTAAATAAACCAAATCCAATCCCAAGGAAATATCCACTACTAATCCATAACCAAACCAACTTCTTAAAGCTCCCAAGGCTAATCCTTCATCCAAACCCCAACCATCTATTCCACATCCTAAACCTAAATCCAAATCACATGAATCCAATCAATCTTCTCCTATCCTACCCACTCCTACACATATCATACCTAAACCACCCTTATGACCCACACCATCTCTCTTACAAACCCCACTGTCTCGCCTCCTTAGGTGAATCCTTGACTACCATCTTCCATCATCTTAAAAATTCAACATGATCATCCATCCCCCAATAAAATCATGTGATCAAAACCTCCCAAGACATCTTGGTATCGGGAGCACTATTATTGTGACTTCCATCACATACATGGACATTCAACCAATCATTGCATGCAATTTAGGTCTTATGTCCAAATTCTCATTAACCATGGAATTATTTTCCTTGTACCTCTCTAGCAACCACCTTTTCATCCCAATCCTATCCCTAACCATTGTCCACCATCCAAATCTAAATCAACATCCAAACATCGTCACCCATCCAAATCTCATCATTTATCGAGAAAATTCCTCACTGACCAAAAATTTAAAAAAGTCTCATCTCCCATCCTTTGTTAAGTCTGACCTTTTAGCGGATGATAAATTTACAACCCCCCAGTCTCATGATGACCACATGACATCATCCTCCCCATCCACTTCATACCTTATAGCTAACAATATTTTAGCTAGTATGAAACATCGAGGAAAAGGCTTAGGCATCTATGAACAAGGCATTCACGAACCCATCTACCTTCATCAAAATTTAGGTCATTTAGGCTTAGGTTATGTTATCCCGTAAAATTGGCAAGGCAATTTTACGGGTAACTATATGAAAATTTTGTTCTGGTCCCTCGTCGGGGACCCTTTGTGTTGAAGCATTGCAAAACCCTTTCTTGGGAAATCTGGCTTTCCAAACTTAGCCATTTTTGGTCTTTTTGGGTTGGGCGCATCTTTTGTTTGTGCAACACAGGGTAAATCTGCGCCCCCTTTCATTTCCTTTGGCGTGTCGACACACATTTTGGTGCGCCTCACCGTGTTGCGCCTTTCTTGCATGTGCAGGTGCATGCGCCTTCGTGTCAACAATACTTTTGTTGCACCGCGTTTTCAGTGAGCTAAGGCGCACGTATTTCCGTGTTGCTGACACTTTTAGTGCGCTAAAGGCACACATAACAACATGTTAACACACATCTTGGTGCGCCATGCTGGGGGTGTAAGTTTTGCGATAATGTCGACAGTGTTTTGATGCGCCACTTCAAAAAGTGGTTGGCACATTTATTACACCTTTGCTTTATATATAGGCGCATCCGCCTGTCATTATCACCGATCGAGAAAACACGTGATTGTTTCTTTTTATTCTTCTCGCACTGTCAACATGCCTATCATCCTCGTGTTGCGTTCGTGGACCCCACTTTGCTTCTCACATTATATATTAGGGTAGGTGGTCTTTTCCCCGTATTTTCTTTGGTTGTTGTTTGTTTGTGAAGTAGGTTGCATAGATTTGTCAAAATCCTCCTTTTCTACCCTGGCTGTCTTTCTCCCATGCTCTCCCTCCTCTTTCCAGATCTACTGGTAAAGAGAGCCTTGCCTCAAAGCACTTGGGTCTTTTTGTTGTACCCCCTTCTCTATCCGTGGAACCTGCGCAAAAGAGACTTAACACCCATTCAAACCCCACAGAGAAAGAAGAGGCTTAAAAATTGATAAACTACGTTTTTTACCCTTTGGCACAATTGCCGCCCTTGCATTATGAGTGCAGTCGCGCGCACGGTGCATCGCCATGCTTCTTTGCACAAAAAAGTTGCGCCCTCTTGGCGCGCCAAACGCATGTGTAACATTGCAAAAAATTGCGCCATCGGCACACCCTGCATTCATGCAACACCAACCGTGCTTACGCCAAGTATAACTTTTTCGCACTTGAATTCTATGTTACACATGCTAAACTTGCATGCCTTTGGCGCACCAAATCCCCATGTAACATGAAAAATATATGTACCTTTGGCGCATCCTGTCCCGTCTGCAACATGAAAAATACATGCGCCCGGTATAAAACGCATATAAATGGCACCGGCGCACTCCCGCTTGCAACAACAAAAATGTCATGTGCAGTATCCATGCACCTTGCGCCCTTTGGTGCTGATTTGTCCCTTGTAACACCATTTTTCTGTGCGCCATACTATTTAGCCTGCAACTGCAGTGTTCATGCGCCCTATGCCCTGATGCCTTAAAATTGCTAACTCTTCCTTCTATCAATACTTCAATGGGAGATCAAACAGCTAACATGACTCTCCTGCGTTGGGTTTCACTTCTTCTTCTTGCTAGATCAACAACTAAGTTCAGAACTACATATGTCTACATCAAGCAAGAGAGACCTACAAGTCTAAGGGTAAAGCAAAGCTTACGAGAGGAAGAAATGAAGTACAAATATCGGAGGGTCGGGATGCCCAAATCCCGGGTAGAGTGTGACCTGGATATAAGAGACTCGAGAACTTGGTCATATTGATATGGAGGACTTTCGGGCCAGAACAGGCGAGGAAGGGTCACGGGAAGTCCGTGGATGGACAAACTGGTGGCGGTGGCTGCGTTTTCTTTGGAGGGATCCGGTCGATCTTTGTGAACAACAAATTCATGATGGTAGTAGCCTTTCTGCTATAACAAAGACACCAGGTGTGTCCGGAATGAGAAAGGCAAGGTCGTGATCAACCTCACTTTGCCCGACACTTCAAAATAATGCTTGGCATTCCTCACCACCGGCACTTTGTGGCTGTAAGCAAGAAGATTGCACAAGGCTTGGGAAGATAATGAAGATCGGTGTATACAATTAATGAATGAGGTATACGAAAAACAAGAAGGTGGTGACCAGATGGCCACAAGTCATTCATCGCAGCGATTTCTCAGAGGAACTCAGTGATACCATCACGTTCCTAAGTAGAGTATTTGGGCTTCTGATGCCCACTACTTTCATAAATGGATGCTTAGATACCTGGAGACAATGAACAAAAATGTGCCGGATCAACGCTTGAGTGGGCGGAGATCATAAGCAAGCACTATATCCGAGCGGCTCTAGCAACTTACCACAATGGGGAGGTTCTACATGAACTCCTACATAGTTTATCTTTGCCTGACCTCGAAAGAGATTATCCAAGCATTGATGCGGTGTGGGGTTTGGCCCCAAGTAAAAATATATGAATACTATCCAGAGATGAAGCTAGAGAACAATATTCCTCAGTTTACAAAGATTAATGATGCCTTCTTCTATGGCATCATTTGCCTTTGAGGCCAAACATGACTCACGGTCGTACGACCAAGAGCATTGTTGCAGCAACAAAGAAATGGGGGGCCTTGTTCACTCAATTCCCCACCTTCACTTATCTAAGGGCAGCCAACTTCTTGGGGGAACCAACCAAATTGCCAAGATATGCCAACCCCAGTGATCTGTTGGAGTTGTCAAGACAACTCATAACCTATCATGAGAAGTGCTTGAAGAGAAAGAAGGGTGGAACTCCTTTCCCCCTCACAGTGGGCAGGTACACTTGTCTTTCTCACCACAAAGCATGGGAGATGTTTGCAGAACTGGAGCTGCTAAATCTAAAGCACAACTTCTCGAAGGCCCACTTTCGACCCAAGGAATTTCCTACCCAGGCCAAACTCGATCCAATCCACATTCCACAGATCGAGGATATTTATATCAACCTATATCATGAGGTCGAGCTCAAAAGGAAAGACCATTCCCGCTTGGCCTTGGCTGAAATCATCAAAGATGCGGCGTAGCCATCGCCCCAAAAAGGTTATCAAGCTGGCGATCAAGAAGTTGATCGGGTATATCTTGACACGGGTGGGGACAATGGCCGTTCACTTTGTCATTGTGAGAACTAAAGCACCTCGAGACGATAGAAGAAAGGGTCAAAGAAACTCTATGGGAGAACGAGCACTAGTGCAGGATGAATGGTCTCATCTACCTCGGAGTTGATTTCACCACATCTCCATTGGGAAACGCACCTTCAGGACAAAACATCGCAAAGAGAAAGGGTAAAGACAAGGAGGCGAGTCAAGCTCTGCCCGAGAAGAGACTCCGAGAATCCCCTTAGCGCATAAGAACAAGTTATAACTCTGGCTTCTCCAGAGAAAGAAGCGGCCGAGGATGTTCCGATGGGCACATCCACTCAGGATGTTACCACTACTGCAACTATTGAGGTCCCTTCTATCTCTTCTCCCTCTCCTCCTTCCCCTCCTCGAGTGACCCAAGCGACCATTCCTTTGGTCATGTCCTCTCCCCATCTTCTGTCTGTTCCCCCTTCCTCATCGTCCATCTTCTCTTCTCTCGCGGAGCTATCCCCCACCATTTCTTCCCTCATCTCTCAGCTCCCTTCCATTCCCATGTCTGCCTCCCCTGCAGTATCTCTTCCTCCCGTGAGCACTTCCTCGGCCTCCCTCTCAATGCCGCCTCCAAGTGTCTCCACACATTTTCCTTCTACTACTGCAGCTGCTCCCTTTTCTATCTCCGGCCCCTCTCCCATAAGTCCAGCATGGATCTCTCAGCACTGAGCCAACAAAAGAGGAAAGTTCCCATCGCACCAATGGACTTCTCTGTCATCCCATCAAAGGGGGCCAAGAAGCAAAAGCCTATAACCCGCTTCTCTCAGAGTGCGTTAGGAGAGAGAGTAATGGAGATAGCTTACCCCAATCCTTTAAAGGATAAAAAGGATCTATCTTCAACAGATTATACAGTGACCCAAGTCACAATGGGGACATCTTCAGAAATCCTTCAAGGAGAGGCCCTATCTGTAGTTGACACCCTTTGCAAGAAGCTCCAGGAAGCAAAGGAAGAAAAGAGGCTGTTAAAGGAGCAAAATAAAAATCTTCTCCATGCCTTGCAGAAAATGGGCAGTGCACCTCCTACAATTGCCGCCGAAACTCCTGAGCCTTTGAGCCAGGACAAGATTAATGAATATGCCAAAATCGGTGAGCAGGGTATGGTAGTTTCCACTGGAGGAGCCAAATCCTCAAAGAAAGTGAGGGAGTGATCGCAAGTTCACCAGTTTATATCAGAATATCAATCGGGCGAACAAAGAGCTCCATGCGATAGCAGGACCCATCTCCGAAGAGCTGGACCATGCCAGGATGCAGCATGAGACCTTTCAGAAAATGCTCGACTGTTCAGTCGAAGATCTAGTCAAGTTTGACGTCTTTGGACACCCAGGCCCTCAATAAAATCCTTTCTACTGCGGATTTCTTGGGTTGATCAGGTGGAGTTCGTCCGGAGAAGATTGACAAGATCGAGGAGGAAGACCTAGATGCTGATGCATCAAATGGAGCAAATTTTCTGAGAATGTCTCGGGCTTTCTCACTCCTTCTTTCACCTTAAGAAAGGTAGAGGAAACTATTCGGATATTCAAGGAGATCGTTTCACAAGGGTGGGACCAAAAGTCACTTTCGACGCCGAATCCGTCAACAATCTGTTGGCTGTCGTGAATTCATTGGGGCACGATGACGCGGAAAATGAATATTCCAAACTCCCGAGAAAAGCTCATAGACGAGCGGGAGACTTGCGAGGCTATCAGTAATCGACACAAGGATCCTTCCTAGGATCAACTTCAACCCATGATCACCAAGTTCATGGAATAATGTGCCCAGTTCCACATCTCGTCACCTAAGCAAGCAGCGAGGATACCCCCTTTCAGCCGCGGGACAATGATGAATAATATCTTTCTTCCCTACCTTCTCCTTGTAAATATCTAAAGTATGTTGACACAAATGATGACATCATCCATGTTGCACCATGGGATGATGTCATCCACAAGTGTCAAAAGTCAACAAATGACTTTGAGATATTTTGTAAGATATTTTTGTAATTAAGTGGTTGGTTCTTTTTGCCTTCTCTTCTTCTCTTCTTCTATAAATACTTGAAGACTTGTTGTATTCAAGTGTGGATATTTTTCAGATGAGAAATAGAAGTAGGAAGAAAAGATTTTGAACTTTTTGTAACAGAAACGGATATTAATACAATATTTAGACTTTGTGCTGAATACATGTGTTTTACATCAGACCTTTCTTATGTTAGATCTGTGTGATTGTTTTATTGAATCTACTTCTACTTTGTTGTCATTTATTCATCAGTATTGCTTTATTCGTCTATGCAAAGTAGGTTCGGCTCTGTATACTACCAACCCAAATCATAGACCTTTTGACCTTTCTGCTTTGGAATTCATTTCTTTTCTCCCTTCAGATCTTTCCTATCTCCCCACCCCGTTTCTTTCCTTTCTTTTACAGTTAGAAATACCTCTATTGGGATGAGATCCCAACCCCTAAAGGCAGAATATTGTGAGACTTGCACAAGATTCCTACTGGTAGAATAACAATAAACCAATTTCACTTTGCTGACTCAAAGAGGGGCTATGCCCTGCACACTGTTGGCTCGTCTGTCCATAGATTTGTCCACGCGATGATTTTCAAACCAACGGAGTTATAAACCTAACACTAACAATAAGCCTCCCCTACTACATTACAACCCATTTATACCACTCCTCTCTTGTTGATCCTACCATCCCAACCACTCTACACAATAAAAACATTTACTTCCCCTACAAATACCAAACACCTAAAAATGGATTGAGCACATAAATCATCGCTTGCACATGGATGTTCTTTCTTTACCACCCATCCTCCTTCCATCCAACATCCAAACCCCTTTGCATCTAATCCATGCTTATTATCACATCCATTCATATCCTCTTCCAATCCACTCATTTAAACACTTGATCAACTTCATCACACACATTGTAAGCCAATAATCCCTACCACAACTATGTGACCTTGGTCTATCATCACCTCCAACATTTAAACACCATTGTTCTCCTAGAGATCCATGCACTTTAACACACTTAATAAACTTGTGGTGAAGACCATGGGTGCATATTTTTACACTCTAGTCAATCTCCTCACTACACTCATTTCCATCCCCCCATCAAGCCATTGGTGATTCTTAACCCCTTGAGAGTTTTTAAGAGAGTGAAATCTCTTTATACAAAAAAATCTCAAAAAGCAAAAGATAAAAAAATCATATCAAAATTTAAAATATCAAATAAAATCCACCTCAAGACTCTCACTAGGGGTGTTTCCAACAACTCTACCGATCTTTATGGACGCCTAGCTAAAGCATAGAGCAATTTTGAGACAAGAGTCAAATGTATCTCCATCAGGGATATGAACGTCTAGGCCGACAAAGAGAACAATGCATGATTTAACCTTCCATTCACCTTCCTTCACCCTACTTGACTTAATCACCCCTATATATTGGCTAGTTTGTCTTCACATACTACCCATTAAGTCTTCACTACAAGTGGTAATTAGCCATCACAATTGCACTCTTTTTGATCTTGAAGAGACATAGGGCTCACATTTTCCGGTATTGCTTAGACCTCGACCAAACTTTTGTTTTAGTCTTATTTTTTCCTTACAATGTTTGTTGTTAGGTTTGTCTTTTGTTCATCACTAATGTCACTTTATTAGGATCGAACATCCGTGTGCATCCGATGATCCTTTATTTTTCAACCAATCCTCCTCATGTCCCTTTTTTCCTGTCCTTATCATGACTGGGGGAAACCTTACTATCATCCACTGAGGGAATCCTCCATTTTATATATCCCTCACTTCCCATCCTACCCTACACACTGGGGCAAATCAAACTCATTCATCCATAAACACAAGCCACCCTACATCTATCCCTCAATCCATACCCCCATATCTACGAGGCATATCTTATCATCTTCCATATCCCCCATATTATCCTATACCACCTCCTTCATCCTATCTATCTATCTCCCATCATCCCACCTGATCCTAACCGATTAGGTTAATCATATCAACCTATCCTTGATCATACCAACCATCCAACATCAAAAATCCTCATCATATACGTGTCTATCAACCTACCTAATTTCCATCAATCCTTCCCTTTTATCCTACCCAAACACATTTTCATACTTATATGATAAATTCGCATCCCACTTTACATCCCTTCTCATCCCCCATGACCTATCCCATCCTGAATCCTTTCATCCTACCTATCCTCAACCATTCCCCATCCCAAAATCCACCATCCAAAAATCCAAACATCAATAATCAAAAATCCAAAAATCTAAGACTCAAAAAATTCTAAATCTAAACATCCAACATCCAACATCCAAACAAAACATCCAAAACTCAAAAGAAAAAATTCAAAAAACAATAAAATACAAAATGTAATGCGTGTGTTTTTGCTTTCTTGTTTGCTTGTTTGTATGCATTTTCATTTTGGTTGATGACATGAGGCCCCTTTTGTTTCTTGTATATAGTCCAATGATATGAGGACCATATTTTTATATTAATCATTCCAATAATATGAGGACCATAATTTTATATTAATCGGTCCAATGATATGGGGACCATATTTTTATCAATAGGTTCAATGATACAAGGACCATATTTTTAATTTGTCCAACGATATGAGGACAAGGGCATTTGACAATTCAATCATGACGGTCTTTATACCTTGGTGTTTTTTATCTATGCCACATCATAACATTGCTAATGATGATAACATTGGGAACTTTATGGTAGCACACCCCCTTCTATCATCATTTTGTATCCTTATCATCATCCACACCAACTCATCATTATCATCATCCAACTAACCATCTTAACTCCTCATCCTCCCATCCAATCAATCCTTGATCAATAAATCAATATCCACATTCAAATATTATCATCTCACATCGAACATCCAAAATCCTTACCCCATAGTTGGGGCATCTTATAACATCCTCTTACCGTCAATATTAATAAAAAAATCAATCCTTATTATCTCATCGAAAGATCCTCGATCATCTAATCCTCTAAATCAAATCAATCCTCAAATGTCACATCATCAAATCCAACATCTTCAAATCATCAAATTCTACCCCTTTGACAGGGCATCTCAAAATCTAACATCTTCAAATCCAATATCCTATAATCCAACATCCTAAATCTTCACCCTTGTCATACATCATTGGTAGGGCATCCAAAATCCAAAATCCTCATATATTATAATCCTCTACATCCTCAAACCTTCTCATCCTATCATCCTAATCTTCTACATCCTCGAATCTTTTCATCCTTTAATCATCTCTCATCTACTAACTTGGGCCTCTCCTCTTTTCAAGTGTTTACCTGCCTCATTTCCTCCCCGCCTAACCCCTTGAGGGCGGCATATCATCATATTAACATGTTTTCTTATTTTTCTTTGAACGGTCATTGCTACACAATAACCATTCAAAGAGGGGTAGAAATGTAGACATCTAAAATGTCGACATGGTTAATTATGATTAACATGTCCCACAAATATCCCAACATCATCCATATAATAATTAATCACAAGATTAATTATTATTATTTAATCCATTTAAACATATTTACCCCTTTATCATTATTTATCATTTATACCAAATCCTTTTATTTCATTATTATATCCCATCTTATCATTAATCACTTTTATTTCATTATAATATCATATTATCATTATAATCCTTCATTAACATTTTATAGGAATTAATATTCCTACATCTCACCTACCACCTACCCTACACATCCCTACACCTAACCTTTTTATCTAAACTCACCTCTAGTCATATTTATTATTAACTTTGATTTAATCCTAAACTAATCATATCCCCTACCTCTAAATCTAGAGGTTTCTATTTCTATAAGCTTCCAATTATAGAAGCTTCTCTAACCTTCTACTCTTCTCCATTGAATTTTTAATTCAATGGATATTTCTCCATAATTCTAGAATTAATCCCACCTCCTCTATTTCTAGAAGCTTCTAATTCTAGAAGCCTCTCTAACTTTCTACTTTTCTCCATTGAATTTTAAATTCAATGAATATGTCTTCATAATACTATAATTTTCTAATTCTAGAATTATCCATCTTCTCATTCAATACTAATCATTGATATTCCATCTGCTTGGCAAGATCATAGCCCTCAATTCCTCTTCCAAAACTATAAATAGGCATTCCACTCTCCATGGAATCGAATCCATAGATCTCAAGAATCCATAACCAAACTCTGCTATATTTTCCATCAATCACCCATTTTATCTTCAATCAATTCATTATTCATTCACTCCAATCAATTCATCCTTCATCAAGCATCAATCAATCCAAGAAAATCAAAAGGGAGGTGTTTCCTAAGTGTATCCAAAATTTAAAGCAAGAACATCCAATCCACTATTAAGAGCACATCCAAAGCATCAAGGGATTTCTTTATTGGTAAGTGAAGGTATTGCACTTATTTCTCCCTTCCATCTAGCTCAATCTGAAGTATTGTTGAATAGATTAGATTTAGGAATCAATTTCTTTGTTTTTGGTTTCTAACTTTTATCTAATCTTTTAACATATACATTTTTTTAAAATGTAATGCAAGAAAAGACTAGCTTGAGAATGAAATAAAACAAGAAATTGTTCTCCTACTCTAATATTCTCAAACAAACCCTTAGATAGAGCAATGGATTGAAAAGGGGAGAGAAATTATACCTGCACTTACCTACAAGATTCCAAGCTCCTCCTTTGATGCTTTGGATTTTCTCTTGGATTACTTCAGATTTGATGTGGATGCACTTGGAAAATACCTCCCCTTGGATTTTCCTTGATGATTTATGAATATTGCTTGATTGTAGATGAATGTATTGATAGAGTGATTGAAGATGAAAATGGATGATAAAATTAGTATAACTTTGTTATGGATTTCCAAGTTTTGCTCTCATGGAGGATGAGAGCTAAATTTATAGCTGAGGAGTGGAGGATTCAATGGCTATAATGAAGCCATGTTAGATTGAAATCAAGGGTGGAGGATTGATGAGAGGATTGGAGGATTTTAGAATGGAAAATTCTAGATTTTGTGAGGACTCTCCATTGAATTAAAAATTTGATGGAATAGTGTAGATTTATTTGAATATTTGAAAGTAAGAGGGAAAGATAGAGAAGCTTCTAGATTTAGAGGTGTGTGCACATGATTAGTTTAGTTTAAATGATGTGATTAGGATAATTAATAATGGGTGATTACATGGAATAGCTAGTGGTAGGTGTAAGTGTAGACTAGGGTAGGTGAGGCATATGAATATTAAATTCCTATAAATGTTAAGTGGGATTAAAATAGGATAATAATGAAATAAAAGGGATTAATAATAAAATGGGATATGATGATGGATTAAAAGGGATTAATAATGGAATATTGGATAAATGATAAATATTGATAAAGAGGGAAATATGATAAAATGGATTAAAATAATAATAATTAATCTTGTGATTAATTATTATATGGATTGGTAGCGGATAAATGGTGATGAGGCTAAAATGCGGGACATAATTAATGTTAATTAGTCATGTAGAAATTTTAGGTGTCTATATTTTTCCCCTCTTTGAAGGATTATTGCATCACAATGATCATTCAAAGAAAAAGTAGAAGATGATAGGATGGTAATATGATGTTGATGCCCCTCGAGGGGTTAGGCGGGGAGGAATAAGGCGGGTAACCACTTGAAAATAGGAGAGGCCCAAGCTAGTAGAGGAGGGATGATTAGAGGATGAGAAGATTTGAGGATTCAAAGGATTAGGATTAGAGGATGAGAGGATTAGAAGAAGTAGAAGATGAGAGGATTAGAGGATGAGGAGAGGTTGGATTTTGGATTTTTGATGCCCTAGTCAATGATGTATGATAAGGGTGAAGATTTACAGATTGGGTGTCAAAATGTAATGCAAGAAAAGACTAGCTTATGAATGCAAGAAAAAAAATAAAGTGTTCTCTTACTCTAATCTTCTCAAACAATACCTCAGATAGAGCAATGGATTGAAAATGGGAGAGAAATTATACCTACACTCACCTACAAGATTCCAAACTCCTCCTTTGATGCTTTGGATTTTCTCTTGGGTTGTTGATGATTCTTGGATTGCTTCAAATTTGATGTGGATGCACTTGGACAACACCTCCCCTTGGATTTTCCTTGATGATTGATGAGATTGCTTGATTGTAGATGAATGAATTGATAGAGTGATTGAAGATGAAAATGGATGATAAAATTAGCAGAATTTTGTTTTGGATTTCAAGTTGTGCTCTCAAGGAGGATGGGAGTTAAATTTATAAGCGAGTGGAGGATTTAAGGGCTAGGATAAAGCCATGTTGGATTGAAATCAAGGGTGGAGTATTAATGAAAGGATTGGAGGATTCTAGAATGGAAAGTTTTAGATTTTGTGAGGACTCTCCATTAAATTAAAAAATCAATGGAATAGTGTAGATTCATTTGAATATTGAAAATAAGAGGGAAAGATAAAGAAGCTTCTAGATTTAGAAGCATCTAGATTTATAAGTATGTACACATAATTGGTATAGTTTAAATGATGTGATTAGGATAATTAATGATGGGTGATTACATGGAATGGCTAGTGGTAGGTGTAAGTGTAGACTAGGGTAGGTGAGGCATAGGAATATTAATTTCCTATAAATGTTAAGTGGGATTAAAATAGGATAATAATAAAATAAAAGGGATTAATAATAAAACGGGATATAATGATGGATTAAAAGGGAATAATAATGGAATATTGAATAAATGATAAATAATGATAAGGGGGAAATATTTTAAATATGATAAAATGGATTAAACTAATAATAATTAATCTTACAATTAATTATTATATGGATTAATAGTGAGATAAATGGTGAAGAGGCTAAAATGCGGGACATGATTAATGTTAATTAGTCATGCAAAAATTTTAGGTGTCTACAATATGTATGTATGTATTTATGTATGTATGTATGTGTGTTTGTATGTATAAGAAGTTAAATCATAATTAACATATGTCATAACACATTCATCTCCTAAGAACATAACTATATCAATACACATCATAATTTATTTCCAAATTAGATAACATCATTACAATAACATTTTGAATAAATGTGGTATCCTATTGTATTCATTTGAATAGAAAAAATAACCATAATTACTCAACATATGTATATAATAATCCATTGCACGTCATGTTTCATTGTTAAGCTACACATCACATTATAATCACCATCATCCACACACTAATAAATAAGAAGGTCATTCAACAACATTTGTCAAGTAACAATATTAAAATAGATATAATAATACTTAGTACAATTTGAGCAAACCATAATCAACATCACTATGATCAATAATAAAATAAACCACATCATAATACACACATGCTCAACATCGTGATAAGGATAACAATGGAATCAAATATTGCACTATAGTATTAACTATTAATGGATAAGTGTCTCAACATAGGGAATATATAGTTGTCAAATAGTATCCATGGAGAAATGATAAAAAAATGGCAAGACATTTGGCTATTATACTGGTAATCTTAAGTCCCATTAGAACACTTGTCAAGGTTATGAACGACATTAGATGCCCCTTATGGGTTGTATTCGGTTACCTATTCCTATGCCTCCTCGCACTTGGCATGTCCATGTCAAAAATATGATATTCAATTTCCATGTCTTATAATAATGTCATTCTAGGTCAACCACAGACCCACCACATACATGTAGTTATATCATCCATATGCCAATATGTTAAGTTCGTACATCTAGGGATATCTATAAAGTACAAGGTGACACAAATCCCTAGGAATTTGACCTCTTCCAACAACGTGGGAAATTCAAAAATTCCCACCATGGAGGAACTTCCTACCATTTGATTTCAAGAATATCAACGATTTAGCTATCATATTTATTCCCTTCGTGGTTATAGTGGTCATCGTGGGGATATGGGCTGAACTCGCCAAACCTCCTAAACTTAAAGGATGATGAGCTTGATGAAATCAACCTTAAGATTAACATTTCCAATTTTCCTAACACTATTATCTCAAGTTACCTCCTACCTTATGACCTTGCTCTCACAATAAGGTTTTCGATTAAGTTCCTGTCACTATTACTCACACTAGGCATCCTCATGTAGATCATCTCGTTAAACCTTTGACTATCAAGCGACTCATGTGCTATTGGCATTACCATTAGTATGTAAGGCATTTCACCTATATATACACATCTTGTCTTGTCATTTTAGTTTAAATCCATCAATTCATCACATCTTACTTGCACATTGAACATTTGCACACATCTCTTCATCTATTTGTTAAACTTGAGGTTTTGGAGCTTTCTCTTTTGCAGTTGGGTCACCATAGTGAGTTAGGACTGGAGGTCTTCTTCTTGAGCTTTCCCGTTTTCACCCATACTGATTCTCTCTTGGTGATGTCTCTAGGGAGGATCAATGCATCAATTATCACACCACAGGTAAGTATATCTAACCCTTCTTTGTCATTTGTTTCATTTTATTGATTGTGTGAATATGTAATCATTCATTACTATAGATCACTTGAGTAGATGTACCTTAACTTTAGTATATTGTTTGGTCTTATCTATGTTATGTCTCTTGCATTTATTCATCTATTGACCTATTTATATTTTGAATCATAGTAGGATACCTCTCTTAAATTTAGGCATAGGCCTTTAAAACATATAGTTATCTTAGGGTTAGGACTACTATCCTCTAGAATTGTGACTCATGCACTCTTTGAGCATCTTTGATATCTACATCTTATGTCCAAGCATAAATTTTATCCTCAATAAATTAACTAAAATGGGGAAATGTAATAATAGTTAATCTAATCTAGGAGGACATAAACGTTGTAAATAAATGCACTAAAGTAATATGAAGTGACTAAAATGATTAAAATGATTGAACTAGTAGAAATAAAACCCTAATATGCAAGAGGAAGGTAAGGAATGAACTCAAATTGATTATGGATGATTGTCGCAGGTGTCGTAGGTCTGACAGAAAATACAAAAGCTGGAATGGCTGCACAGAGGTCCCAAAAAGAGTGGATCTGAAGAGATCTGAGTAGACTAGAGCACCCAGGAGGGTACTGGGGCCCCTGGGTGCCCTAGTATGGCAAATAGGTGCCCTAGTCTCTAAAAAATCTCAGAACCTGGTTCTTTCTGGGTCGAAAGATGCTTTGTAACCTTTGCTTCCTATCACACTAGATTCATTAAACTGCCAAATGTGCCAAATATAGCAAGATGAAGTTGAAGACTACAAGAGACAAGAGAAGTATCAAACCCTAAAAAATAAAAGATGCAAATGAATGGGTAGATTGACCTCACTGCCACAATAGTGGGCTTACTAAACTAAGTGTTGCACTACATTTCGGACCCAAATGTAGTTGTGTGTGTGTGTGTGTGTGCATGTCATGTGCCCTAGGTGCTCTTGTGTAGTCACACTTTGTGAAGTAGTGAGCAATAACTAAATGTAGAAAATGTAATAGTATGTGTGCATGGAATAGAATAGAATCCCTCCCCCTATGAAGTGTGTGTTGATGTAGATCTCCTAGCCTTGATGCATGGAACTATGTGGATGCAAGTGATGCAATGGATGCAACTCTAGATGGAGTGATAGTAGTAAGTGATGTTAGGACCCTCATTATGGTCTCATAACTTTATATTTATAGGGTTCTCTTGCTCTAATTTCATAATTAATCCCGACATGGTTGACTAGGAAAAAGATAAGGATGAAAAATGGCTAGAAAGAGCCCAAAAAGAGGTGGGAAAGTAAAACAAGGATCGGGGCACCCCGGGTGGGACGGGCACCCTGGGGGTGCCCCAGTATAGGCTGGGCCCGGTTTAGGCTAAAATGATGGGAAAGTGCCTGAAAAACTGGGCATGTATATAAAAATGTGGGAATGATGAAATAAAAAGTAAAACAAGATGGCCAAAAGGTGGGATTAATTAGTACTTTCTTCACTTAAGAACCTTCTAAATAGTAGTATGAGACTAGGCTAAATAATGCCTAAAGTGCATGATTTTGTGACTACATTTTTCCCCCACTTTATGTTGGTGAGCGGAAAGCTTCGGTAACATAAAGTAGATAGAGATGTGTACTTGATATCCATGTAGAGTGTAGTAGAAAATGTGCCGAAGGACTAGACAAAAAGTGGAATGAATGAAAAAAATGATAGGAGCGTGGAAACTATAGATGAAAAATGTGCATAGAAAAAGTGATGAGAGTGAACCTAGGGTGAAAACGTGTGTGTAGTTGTTGTGGTGTGTAGTGTACTTGCATGGTTAGTAAGGCATGTGTCATTATCATGAATGTTTGAATGTTGTTTTGTTTTTGTTGTTTTGCCCCCAATTTGACTTGCTTTTTTCTCATATGACCGGACCTGCAAGGAGAAAATGATCAAGTAGTCAAATATGTATGTATGTAAAAATGCTATGTAAAATATGCATGTGTATAGAAATGTGTAAAAAATATGTAAAATGTAAAAATGAAATGAAAGTGTAAATGGAACATGTGCACTTGATCCATGTCGAGAGAAAGGGTGTAGAAGGATATCTATATACATGTGAGTTTTTTTGGGTGATCTCATGCCACCCTAGCTGAAGAAGTGTAGGGAGGAAATGCTTTGTGTCCTCCAACCTTTAACCACTTCTATTGAAATGTGTGTGAAGAGATTTGTATTGTCCTAGTTTTGGGTGATCTGATGCCACTGGCCAAAGTAGTGTAGAGAGGCACACCCATTGTAACCTCCAAGCCTATAACTACTTCCCAGAAATGCTAAGGACACCATGTCTATAAAATCCATTTGTGTATGGGGTTTGTAGATTGGTCTGAACCCACTCATTGTATGTAAACCCACAATGCCAAGGGAAGAAAGTGCATTATATTGAACCAAGTGTAAATATGTTGTGTTAGTATGTAAACCCTCAATGATGCCCCCCTCTTTGGGGGTGCATGCGACATCATCTGATAGGAGAATGGCCCCAAAAGAGGACCTACCACACTCTAAACTCTATAACTCTACCTGTAAGGGGAAAAAGGGGTGTGCTTGGTAGAAACCAAGGCATGCACACAAACAAGGATGGCTAGCCAAAACAAGTGTTAGTTATGAAAACACATGCATGCAATAAGACAAGTGTAAAATATGTAGACAATGTAAGAACTACCAAGCACAATAGTGTAAACATGCAAGAAACAAGTAAGCCACACAAAGTGGGTTGCAAACATGGGACATCACTCATGATGTCACAAGACACACAAGGCCATCATGGGCAAAAAAAAACAAGTGTGCACACAAACATAGGGAAAAGCCCACATACAATGGAAAACAATGGAAGACAAGTAGAAACAAACAAACAAGTAGTCATGGAAACATGTAATCCTACAAAACAAGTGTTGCACATGGAACACCATTAGCATGTTAGAAATAACCAATATGTCAAAGTGTGTATGATCAAATAATGTAAGATGCTAAGTACAAAAATGAAACAATAACACTGTATGATGAGATGAATGTGGATGCCCCCAGTGACCGACTAGTATAGGAAGGGTAGAAGGTGAGCATCCATGCCACGTGTAAGAGTTCATGTATCTGTGATCACACTAAACAAAGGTGTGAACACACATGTGTGTATGATATAGATAATGACATATAAGAAATCAATCTAACATGTGTAGTAAAGTGATCATGTAAAACACTAGTAAACAAGAGTAAATGCCCCCAAGACAATGCAATATGTTGTGGATGGATGGAATGGAATGCAAGATGGAATGATAGGAGCAACGTGCCCCCCGAGTGTATGGAAGTGTATGCAATGAGGTTCATTTTTTTTTCCCCCTCAAGTAGTCAAGAATGAACCATAAATGAGAGTGCGTCATCGGGAAATGGTTGAGTAGTGTTTTGTTGTGTCTAGCTGCATATGATGATGTGTGTGTATGTAGGATGGTGATGAGATGTGACATATAGAAAGGATGTGTGTGAACCCTATATCCAAAGTGTATATCACGACTTGTTGAATGGTGAGTGATGATTTAGCCTAAGCGTATATCACTATATATGATGAAAGGATGAGTGATGATTTAGCACTAAGTGTATATATCACTATATGATGATGATAAGGATGAGTGATGATTTAGCACTAAGCGTATATCACTATGAGATGAAAGGATGAGTGATGATTTAACCTAAGTGTATATCACTGATGATGATGAAGGATGTGAGTGATGATTTAACACTAAATGTATATCACATAGATGATGAAAGAGATAGGTGATGATTTAGCCTAAAGCGTATATCACTATATGATGAAGATGAAAGGAGGGAGTGGTGATGTAACCTAAGTGTATACCACTACTAAGAGATGAAAGGAGGGAGGTGGTGATTTAGCCTAAGTGTATATACCACAAAATGATAGAATAGGTGATGATTTAGCCTAAAGTGTATGTCACTAGGTATGGAAATGTGCATGATGAAATGTCACATGGTGAGTGTAAGGTCCATTTGATTGGTAAACCCTCGTAGATGAGTATGGACGAGGAACTAAAGTGTGTCATAGGGTGGTGGTGAGCACATGAAAAAATAAGCATGTAATGTATGGTGAAACTATGTGACCATATGATGAGTAGATTTGTAAAATGTGTGGGAAATGCAATATAGGATGTGTAGGGTGTGTGTGTGTATATGTGATGTAATAATGTATAGTATAAATGTGTAAATATGCTAAATATGTATAATGTAAAATGGAATAATATGATGTAGATAATATGGAATATGTAATGATAAAATGTAAAGCTAGACTATATATGTAATGTAACCTAGCATAGTGTATGTAGAATATATGTAGAAATGTGTAAATGTATGATATGTATATATATGATAATATGTAGATACCCTAATGGATGTAATGTGTAGATGAGGACTAGTCTAATGTAGAATAAGTGTAGAATGAATGGTGTATGACACACAATGTATGATGAAATGTAATGTGTAATGCCTAAGTGTGGTGTGTGGGGTTAATGTAATGGTAATCCCTCAACAATCAAGTGTGAACAAAGCACAAGAGTGCATCATCGGGTAATGATGGTGTTATGACGTGTGATATGATATGTATGCCTATAAGAAAGGATGATAGATAATAAGTATGAAAGGTGTGATGTGATACTATGTGACTAAGCTAAAACATTAGGGGGAGTGTGTAATGTGTTATGCCCCCCCACGGTAGTGTGCCAAGGGACTATGTAAACTCATCAAGGAGATCATCATCCTCTGGATCAAATCAAATGGATATGCATTAGTAACTTGGTAAGCTATAGTATTAGGTTGATCATGTAATGAGCCATTGAGATGTAAATGATACATGCCCATAGCATACTCCTCATCAATGAATGGAGGATGTGGGAAACCATGTGCATACCACTGAGTGAAATTATGTGAGTAGCCAAGAAAAGAACTATTGTAGATGAAAACATGACCGAAAGGCATAGGAAATGAAATGTCGATGTGACTAGGATCTAACATGCCTCCAATATAAGTAAGCCAAGAGTCCCCTAATGTGAGTGGAGAAGAACAAGGGGTACGTGATAAATAGACTAGAAGATGAAAACACACAAACCATAAGTGGCAGTGATAGTGACAAAGCCATAATATAGATGAGGAGCATGAGTAGAAGGTGGAGGTCCTCAAAAGTGAAACCAAGATGAGCTAAACCATCATGGGAACATGTAGTGACATCGCATGTAGGATCGAATGGAATATGTTCCCAATATGAGTTATGAATGAGAAGTGTGCAAGTGAAGGGTGGGCGTGGTAAAGTAGGAAATGTATGGAGGGGGATGTGATAGATCGATGTCCATAGACTGGACATGCCCCTGATAAGGAATCATAGCAGTAGTAGTAGCAGGTGGCATAGAAGAAACAACATCTATCACAAAAATAGTACCATCAAGTGGTGGTAAATGTGGTGGTTTGTCCATAGGTTGAGGATCATGTGTAGTATTAATACGTGGAATAGGAAGACTAGTGTTTGGAGCATGGTCACAATATTGAAATGGATCATGGTCATGAAAAATGGTATACTCTATGCCCTCATGTAAGAACTTAATTAACATAGTTATGGATAGTAGAGACGCAACAATCTCACATGGCATGAAGCCATGGTCTACCAAGTAGACAATTATAAGCAACTGGGAAATCAACAACAAAAAGACCATGTGGACAGTCTTAGGACCAATAGTGATGGGTAGTGTGACATGACCAAAACATGGATGAGTGGAACCATCATAAGCATGTAGTGAAATACTAGAGGGATTAATGTCATGAGCAAAGTAAGACCTAAAACTTTGAGAAATGACATGGGACATAAATTAAGCTCAGATCCATTGTCAATTAGAGCACTTAACAATGACATTATGAATGTGAGAGATAATATGCAAAGGTGGATCATTGTCAAAAGTAGCACAATCATTATGAGGAGCGAGATGGGAAAGTAATATGTTGAGAGAATGCATCCACAAAAGTGTTATAGACTATGTCTGGATGAGTGTTGTCAGGAATACAAGTAGTGAGTAAAAGAGTAATAATTTTAGCTCGTAATTCGGGGTGAAGAAGTAAAAGTCATGAATGGAGATAGCCATGAGGAAGGAAGCCTAAGGAGAATGAGGACTAGAAGAGTGTGTAGGTTGAGTCGGGTTCACCAAAATGATTAACTAAAATTAACTAAAATGGGGAAATGTAATAATAGTTAATCTAATCTAGGAGGACATAAACATTGTAAATAAATGCACTAAAGTAATATGAAGTGACTAAAATGATTAAAATGATTAAACTAATAGAAATAAAACCCTAATATGCAAGAGGAAGGTAAGGAATGAACTCAATTGATTATGGATGACTACGGCAGGGTGTCGTAGGTCGACAAGAAAATATAGAAGTTGGAATGGCTACACAGAGGTCCGAAAAGAGTGGATCTGGAAGATTTGAGCAGACTGGAGTGCCTAGGAGGGTCTATGGGCACCCTAGGGTGCCCTAGTATGGTAGAATAGGTGCCCTGGTCTCTAAAAAAATCTTGGAACCTAGTTCTTTCTAGGTTAGAAGATGCTTTGTAACCTTCACTGCATATCGCACTAGATTTTGAACTGCATCGAATGTATCGAATATAGCAAGATGAAGTTGAAGACCTGCAAGAGACAAAAAGAAGTATCAAAACCCTAAAAAAAAAAAAGATGCAAATGAATGGGTCGATTGACCTCAGCTGCCACAACAGTGGGCTTACTAAACTAAGCGTTGCACTACATTTTAGACCCAAATGTAGTGTGTGTGTGTGTGTGTGTGTGTGCATGTCGTGCCCTAGGTGCTCTTGTGTCTAGTCACACTTTGTGAAGTAGCGAGCAATAACTAAATGTAGAAAATGTAATAGTATGTGTGCATGGAATAGAATAGAATCCCTCCCCTATGAAGTGTGTGTTGATGTAGATCTCCTAGCCTTGATGCATGGAACTATGTGGATGCAAGTGATGCAATGGATGTAACTCTAGATGGAGTGATAGTAGTAAGTGATGTTAGGACCCTCATTATGGTCTCATAACTTTATATTTATAGGGTTCTCTTGCTCTAATTTGTAATTAATCCCGACATGGCTGACTAGGAAAAAGATAAGGATGAAAAATGGCTAGAAAGAGCCCAAAAAGAGGTGGAAAGTAAAACAAGGATCGGGGTGCCCCTAGGTGGGACCCAGATGGGACCGAGGGCACCCCGATACATGCTAGGCACCCCGATTTAGGCTAAAATGATGGGAAAGTGCCAAAATAACTGGGCATGTATATAAAAATGTGTGGGAATGACGAAATAAAAAGTAAAACAAGATGGCCAAAAGGTGGGATTAATTACTTTCTTACTTTCTTCACTTAAGAACCTCTTCTTAATATAGTTTTGCACACCGTTGGCAACTTGTATACAATGTAGTTAGTATTTGTTTTGATTTTATTCTTTGACAAGCGTATGGTCATGCACTCAAAAGTTTAGTAGTTTTCCATGAAAAATCCACAATATTTGAGAAAGAGGATCAAGGTCATTTCTAATTCTCAAGATTTCTTGAAAGCACAAGAGAAGAGAATACACGACGTTTGATCCAACTAATTAAAAAAGGGAAAACATTAACCAATGATAATTAAGTGTATTAAAAAGATTGATTCCCTTAAACAACTTTAAATGATGAAATTTCCAAATAGACCAAAATGTTAGAAAAGAAGACCAAAGTTGTTTTGATTCTCAAGATCGCCAAAAGGCGTAAGAGAAGAGCATACACAAAATTTGATCTAACCTAAAAAAGATGGAAAAACAACATTTAACAAAGAATTTAAATGTTAGAAAATAATTTTTAAAGTAAAACTTGCAAATCAAAAGTTAGAAAACCTATGAAAAATAACAGGAAACACATAAATAAGATTATGGAATTTTTGAAATTGAGCGAAAAAACTACATGAGACTTAGCGCATAGAACAAAACGCTAGTGCACAAAGGTTAAACGTTGATGCGAGCCACAAAATATACTATGAATAGAAACACACACGAAATACGGTAGCACATGATAGATTGACGCTAGTGCAAAAAGGCCAACACAGACGCAAGTATTGTGACACAAACACAAGCAAGATAACATAGATGTGTGTAGACCCTCTACACGCAGACAGAGGTTAAGTTAGAGGCGATGGTAGTGCAAATCCAGAGAACGGTAGTTCGAGTAAGACAACGCTAGAGCACAAAATTTAACGCAAACGTATGTAAAAATAACACTGGCGCACACACAACGCTAGTGCACGAAGAATAACATAGGCACAAACAAAATTTACACTAGTGCAAACATCCTCAATTGCTTCAAAAACACGTAAAAACATCCTTAAAATGTCAAAAAGCTCAATTTTTTGTTGATAAGCTTCAAATTTGACAATGCTTTACCTCCTTCACACCTACAAGGAACACTCAACACATGCAATCTCAATAAGACAAGTTAATAAATACAAGTTATTTCAACATGTGCTAAAAGAGGTTAGTATGCAAAAATGAAACTTAACTACAAAAACTCAAGAAATGCATGTGAGACAAAGGGGTGTCCCACTAGGTGTGCCATATGTATGCATGTGATTAAACCAAGCTAAGTTAATCAATAGAAACTAACACCAAGTAGTCTCAATAACAAAGCTAATCTAACAAAACATCATGATAAAGCCATAGAAAAGGAAAAACTAACTAATGCATCTAATTAACATGAAATGCTAAGCCATCCTTTGATGTTTTTGATAGGCTTTTAGATTTTAGGTACTCCTTTTGTTGAGCTGAACGTGACTACGTGTGATCAAAGGAAGCTATCTCCATGAAGAGGAAGAGATCTCACCAATATGGCTTGATTGTCATGTATGGTTCTTCTCTTACTACTCTTTGCAAGTAGAAGATAAAAGGGGTTGTTTGATCAATAATATTTTCAAATTTGAAATTCTCTTATCATATGTTAATGTCTTACAAGGACATGGTGTAAATTTGGACAAGGTGTACTAGGTTCTTTATATAGCTTTCCAGTTTTGGAGAAGCTTGCAACCTAGTGAATGTGGGATAAAGGGAATGTAGAATTAGAAATGGATAAGTATGATTAGAAGAGATTAATTAGAGATTAGCAACTCATGGGAGTTGGAGGTGATTTAATTAATCAACTAGGATTAATTAATAGGCTAAATTAAGCTTATAGAAGCTATTTGGAGATGATTTAGAGGGAAATTAGTATAATTCGAAGGGTTTAAAAGGGGGTTAAACTAATAAGAGGGTTTAGTGATTAAATAGAAGATTAAAAGGATTAATTAATTAATAATGGTTAATTAATTAATTAAAAGAGGATTATAACTAACAAAGTGTCGTTAATTAGCATCCAGGATGAATTATGAAGTTACTTAATTAACGAAGTGTCGTTAATTGAGTGAAATGACGGAAAAGCGGATAATTAGTGCAATTTTAGTATTAAAACTACATAGTCATATTCAGTGTCTACACTCCATGTTGGCATAGAGCTTATGTTACCACAAAGTATGGAGAAATTGTTGAATACGGTATAAGGTTTCTTCCCATGTTATGCTAAATAGTAGCATGTCATCAAGGTAGACTATAACAAACAAATCTATGGAAGGCCATAAGATGTCATTTATCATTATTATAAATGACGCAAAGTGTCGAAGGGCATAACCAAGCACTCAAACAAACATCCCTTGGATTTAAACGTTGTTTTCTCGAGAATGTCTATATATGCAATAAGAATATAATAGTATCTAGACTTAAGATTGATTTTGGTGAAAAACTTGGGACTGTGGAACTTGTCCAATAAATCCATCCCCGATCCTTGGAAGAGGATAACCATTCTTCAATGTGATCTTGTTGAAAGCTCAATATTCATTGCAAAAACTCCATGTGTCATCTTTTTTGGCTTGATCACAATTGGGTTGTTGCAAGGCGATGAGATGGGATCGACATGTCTTTTATCCATGAGTTCATGGATTTGTTGCATCTCTTTCTTCTCCAAAAATGATCTCTAGTATAAATATGCATTAGAAAGAGGTAGTCCCAGGGTTCAAACCAATAATATGCTTTAATGCACAATGCATAGGCATTTTCTTAGGTGACTGAAAGCAGTGTCATTGTAATCTTCCAACATATTGTGTAGTTTTCACAAATTTGTTAAACGAAACACAGTATAATTAGAAGCCATGAGGATGTGTTTCTATTCAAGTCTAACCATTAGGAGCGTGTTAGAGCTAACTAGCTTCTTACACTGCTTAGTTCTAATGGTGAGAGATTAGGGACAACTTTTGGCATATGGAATCTCATATCATCAACATCTATAACAAAATTTCTAGGATTTTCCAGATTCCATGTTCATGGTAAAGATATGGCTAGCCAAGGAAAACATCACATAACTCTAATGTCGCAACATCGCAAAGGATTACATCTTGAAAAGGATTGATTTTGTACATTAGATGACACTATTGAGTAACACATTTCTCAAAACCCAAGCTAAACCATCCAATTGAGTATGGTTGTGGGTGAGGTGTTAGTGGCAAGTTTAATCTTCAAATTGTTTCAACAGAGATCAAATTATTTTGAATTCTACTACCAATTATGAGATGTACCACTTATCCATTCACCCACAAGCATTACGCATCCTCCAAATCTAGATTGGATGAAGAGGCAATGTTCACAATACCCACCATGGTGTTGGGCTCAAATTTCGTGACTTGTTAACCTTTTACTGATGCGAGGAGGTAGTGTCAGTTGCTTCAAGTTTCACAAGTACAGTTTTCTTAACATCACATTCATATGTGGAGATCATATTATATTTATGGATTGTAAGCCACTTTCCAATCTTGGATTGTTTATTCTAATCATTTAATGACACCACTTTCTTTTGAGGTTGGTGCAAAGGGCCATTTCGTTAGTATTCAACTTCATTCCAAGATTGGAAATCATGGACCACAACTTTTTTGAGAATTGGATTCTACTGGTTTAGACTATAGGTTGGCTTTTGCTTCAAATTTTAAAGCAAATTTGTAGGCTTCCACGAAGAGATCTGGAAAAATCCCATGTCATATTGAATGTATGGTCTCAAGCCTAAGCTATATTTCAAGATGAGATTTTTTTCAAATTCTCAAATATTAGTTTTTGTAACAAGGAGCAAAAGGTGTTTGTGTATTCTTGAACAAATTAATCATGGTCTTGGAAAATTGTGAAAACATGATGCACCGATCATGAAAATTCCCAATTGGATAGTAGGTGTTTTTTAGTGCTTTAATGAAACCTATCCGGATGTCTACAAAAGAGTTTAAGACAATATCATCTTCATGCAAAGTGCAATTTTTATCCCACCACTTCATTATAAATAAAGAAACTTTCAAAAGAGCAAATGTAATCTTTTCACTATCATTGAAATGATATACCATGTAACATGAATAGACATGGTTGAGACAGTTATCTAGGGTATCTACATCTATTTTTCCTTCAAACACAAGGATTTCTAAATTTATTTGTAATTTATAAAGGTTGTGACCACCAAAAGGTCATTGTGGAGGAGTAGGATTAGAACCCATGTGTACATACTTAAAAATTTGAGAGAAATGATCAACGATCCCCACTCTTTCTTGTGCACAACATTCTTCTAATTCTTCTCATTTCTTTTATAAAGTATCCTTTATCAATTGCTTGCACATATATGAGATTAATTTTTCTAAATTTATTTGATCTCCAATTTAAGGATGTGAATGAAGGTATGAACAAGGATCGTGTATTTCAAATCCTAACTTCCTATAGTCAAACCTCGTTTAATTAGGCATACTTTGCTAAGAGAAACTTTATATGAAACATCAAAACCACTAAGATATGAATCCTAACTTCCTATATTCAAACCTCATTTAATTAGGCATACAGTGCAAGAGAAACTTTATATGAAACATCAAAACCACTAAGATATGACAAAGTATGTGCCCTAATACCACTAATCCAATGCTCAAAAGGAGACCAGGTGAACAAAGCTCTAAATGAGAACTTAGATGTGTTATGTGCAAAAAAATATATTGTGAATGGTGGACATTGAACAATATGTCAAAGTACTATGATAGAGAATAAGGAAAAGAAATAAAAGACACTAGATGCAAAAACATCATGCAAACTTATATTATACAAATTCATGTGCAAGATCTAAGAGATCAAATGTGGGATGCCTATGTCCTTATTCTCTAGGCTCTAAATCTATGGACTACCATCAAGAATAAAATAATTCATTAATATACAATGATGAAATATGAAGCGTGGCCTAAACCACTACAATCACTTAATAAAAAATCATCAATTTATCATCTTTACTTTGTGTTACTACAAAACTACGATGTACAATGTTGACATAGCATACTTACATGAAATTGGGGATATCACATAGGTGTGCAATATTATGTTGAAATCTTTGGTAAAGTCAGATCATGATGTGAAGCAACGTTGTGGTTTCACAAGATATTAGGTTTCAAATCCTCTCGGATCAACCAAGATGGGAAACTATAGGTTGGGTGCAATTAAATCAAGTTCCCCAAAATGTAGATGTGCAAATTGGTTTAAGTTTAACAATACACTGACTAACCACATACATTTTACAATCAGATGATCTAAACAAATATAACTCAATAAATCGGACCTAATTGCGTAAAAAGGAATATTTTATTAACATAAGACATTTAAATAATTGATAAAAAGAGAATTTTATAATAATAACTTGTTTTTCATGATTTGGAGGACCGTCAAAACATATAGTGCAATACAATGCTAGGTTGTGAAGCAAACCTAAAAAATTAGAAAAAATAAAGCAATCTAGCCATAACTGTAGACTTTTCCAGATCCATAGCTTTTTGACGAAATTGTAGTACTTTGTTGACCATTGTCAACGAATGTTAGATCTAAGTTAATGAACATGTTCATCTACTCTTGTGCTCCAAAACCTCGCCCAATTTTTTAAAGTTCATTACTGCAACTTTCTAAGAAACTGCTCTCCTTCCTCAAACCCTAATGTGACATAACACCTTGCAAAACTATAAAAAAAAACTAGAGGGAGTTCATGCGAGTCTATGTCATCTCTCCATTATCGAGGCTCCTATAAATTTATACAGTCTTGAAAACATCACTCCAAGTATAACATAATTCAACAAACAATCCAATGTAATGCAAGTGTCCCAACTACTACCACTTTCGATAGTGTAAACAATTCAAAAAGTAAATGGTGGATGTTATTCTCTAAATACTTGAAATTTGTTTGGCACGTGATGCTTCTCTATTCAAATTAGGACCCTATAGCCCTATTGGCATACATACCAACACACAAGTGGAATAAACTGACAAAGAAAGCCAAAAATCCCCAGGAACCCAAAATAAGAATCAAAGTGCCCCATACAAACAAGGAAGCCAAAACCATAGAACAATTATCATCATTGACTAGAATCATAGTACAATTTGGTCATCGATTAGGACCATACTACATTTGTGGCTCAAAAACCTAGTAACATAAGGTGGAAGACAAAAACTAGGGAAAAGAGAGAAAATATGCATAGAAAAAAGACAAGAAGAGTAAAGGGGCACACATCAAAAGATAAATAAAAACAAGAAACATGCACCAACAAGAGCTTTGTTATGAGTTAATGACCTATTTAATTTCATTCCAAACCTCTCCTTGAAATAAACCATAATAAATAAATAAAAATAAGTTATTCTTTAGTATTTTAAAGTACTTTGCCAAACACCCAGATTTGATATTTTGGTATCCGAATTTATTGTTTTGACACAAATTTAGACAAGTAATAATTGTCGATAAAAAATAATATATCACATTTGGAGTGACCACGACCCCTAATAACAATAAAGGTCCACAAGAAGAAAGGAACCAAGTTGTCATATGGCCCATAGGTGACAAATGGACGATTGAATTTATATCGATCCCATACTTTTGTTTGAGTTTATCTCATTATCGATCGACACTTCCCCAAGAGAGCCCACATGATTCAAGACTTCCTTGAATACAACTCAATCATTAAAAAAGGACTTAAAAGAAAATGACGAATGAAACCTTGTCTTTTATACTTGACTTCTTCCTTTTGATTCTTTATCCCCACATTTATCTTATCACAGGAAAAAGATTAAGTTTGAACATAGTGATAGACACATAGCATTCATTAACTTTTCGGACGATTTATAAAAAGTTTTCAAAGTTCCAAACCTATTAAAAATGCATGCACACGAAGTCATTTCATGACAGATCTTTTTGACCTTTCAGACCTTACACATTTTAACTTATTATAAACAAGTGGGCGTGGCCAGAAACCCGTGTTCGGGAGGTGAGAATAGGGGAAGGGACCACATAACCGTGCACTCTAACTTTGAGGGTGTGTATAGACATGTAAGTGCTTGATTAAGCCTTCGAAAAACCATCAATCGGATAGACAAGGAATTTGTGAACATAAATATGTGAAATTTATAACTTATTCATACCTAATGTGACATGTGGAAAATAACCTATACAAAATGTGAAAAATGTAACATTTTAAACTAGTGACCGATAACTGTTAATTTTTAGAACCACTTGTTATTAATTTAATGCTTGATAAATGCTTATTTGTTTGGTATATGGTGCGCATTAAATATTGTCAGTTGTGATCAATGTCACATATCACCGATCACATGGGAATGAATTCATTTCTGCCAGGTGCTTAATTGTGTGGCAGAAGTAGTTGACAGCGTAGTAATTGTGTTGGAACCGGCAATAGACTGGAAGGAAAACTGTGCGCCTGGAATGGTGGAAGAAGATGGTGTATGCAATGTCAAGCACCACCGCTTGCAGAGATCAGGCCATAAAACACTCGCCTAAGGCACAGTTGGACTTACATGCTTCACAAAACCGCGCCGACACATGAAATAGAGGATGATTCAAGTCCTCTATCTATTTCGTAAGCTTCAACCCCATAATGGCTCCATGTCTTCCACCATTACCATAGCTTTCACTATGATATCATCGTAAAAGGATGTTTAAATCCAATTTAATGGCCTGGTTCTTGCAAATATACTTTTTATCTTTTTATCTCCGCTGCTTAGCTTCACTGTAGAACCTGATTGATCGGCCGCACCAACATTTTTGTCGCTCTGATCCAAAACTCCTCGCTTTTGCCTTTGTGGCCTGTTGCGCCTGCTTCTCTAAGAACTAAAATTTTCTTCTTGCGGCGGTTTGTCGAACTCCATATAAGTTATTAGGAAATTTCGGTCAGGCATCCACCATCGCTATTCACTCTGGAGTCCTCACGAAGGTCCATTTATTCAGAACGGAAGAGCCAGTCTTGGGAATAAATGGATCTTCCATTCTCCATAACTACGGAACAGTTTTCTCCAGACTGTTTGTTGGACTGCCTGGATTTGTCATATGAGCACCATACACTATAAATTGCAAGTCGCATTGTTATCCATTTTGGCGGCGAAAAGTTGTTATCCATTTTTGGCGAAAACTTCATGGGAGACGATCAGTGTTTGGAAAGGAGAACCGTCCAAACATGAAATCTTCAGTATAAGATAATCAAGATAATTTTTGTGCGCAAGAATGTTTCTTTGCCCTTACTGTATAACTCTTCAAAAGAATGGGAGTACAAATTTACATTGTTTTTTAGGTTTAAATTCGAAAATGTGTCACTGTCCCCGCATCCCATCTCCTCGTGGCTATGGTTGAAACTAGAAAAAACGTTCCAAATGAGGCCAAGTATTCGAAGAGATTGATAACATTCTCATTATTTTCATGTCTTTCATCTTGCTGTGGAAATATGAATAGTGACTATCATTTTTTTAAGACTGATTGTGTGAAGGTTGTTTGCAGGATGCTGGTCAATTTCCGCTCCTTCATTTTCTAAAATAAAGAAACGCATCTTTTGATTGAGTCATCAGGGACTCGCCTGCAGATTGGACCGGTTTGCTTGCGTTTTCCCGATTCAGTCTAGCAACATCTCTTCAACATATAAACTCTGCACCCCAACGAGTTCAGCAGCATCTCTGGTGGCTCTCATGGAGGCATCATTAAAATAGACAGGCACAAACTGTATCTCGGTAAAAAAATAGTATGCAAAAATGTGTTTTTAAACACATTATATTTTGGGAAATTGACAATACTTCTTCTTTAAACTATATTTTTAACAAGAAATTTTAATTTGTTGACACTAATTTGTTTGCAGGAATTTTGTAAGTTGCTACTGAATAAATTTGTATTTTTTTCTCACTCACACAACCAAGAATGTCTTTCCCTTGCAGCTGCACATGTTTCACGTCTTCGATAGGAGTTTCATGGGTTTCTAAAGTAACAATTGCAAATTTCGGCATTCCCACTGCACTAACATGTCCATGCATCACCTTCTCAGAATTAAAGTTCCATTCAAGCAGGTAAGGTCGAGTGTGACCTTGCTAAGGCAATGATCTATTTTAAAGAATTGAGATTGAATGAGATGTTAATATCAAATAAAGAAATTACTAATATTTTTAGAATCTCTGTACTTCACAAAACATGCCATAATGAACACAATTCAATTCAATATTTTAGATACAATATTTCATAAAATTACAGTAGAAGTTTTTTTCTTTTTGTAATATTCTGGAATATTGTATTTAACATATTGAAATGGAAAACAATATTTTAGATATGGTAATGATATATTGATATTATGTGCAATTGTTAGATTGAATGGCATAAACTCGAGTTCTTTGACATACCATTACAGTATATTGTTTTCCATTTCAAAATTTTAGATACATTCTTCCAGAAAATTACAGTAAAGAAAACTTCCAAAAGTTTTACATATATAACATTTATCAATATCTACTACAGCCTACTGCTAAGGCATTCGATTACATATTTGATAACATATTTGTTTAAGGTCTAAGGACTTATATTATGCATTTTACATATTTGTGAAAATATGTGAAATCCTAGCTACCATTAGGGAATTTTATGTTACAAGTTCGACAAAATTTACTAATGCTTACTAAAAAGGTAATGTAAACCAAAATTTGTACAACTTTTCACTTAATAGTTTGGCCAAAATCCTGGAAATGGTGGAGGTTGCACTTCCTCGTGATTCTCTTGATGTGGTAGCATTCACAGATTGAACTGCAGTAGGTAGCATGGTAGGAGGTGTACCTTGAACATTTGCATTAGCTTCTGAAAGTTGGCCAATCTGACTAAGCAACGCTTGATCTAAAATTCCAAAATTTGTAACATTGCTTGTAGGAGAAGATGGGCAACTAGATTGGTTATTAAAAATGGAAGAAAAAGCAAGCATGAATGTGTTATACATGCTCAACAAAATATGATGTTGATCAGGTAGGGGATTTGAGGGACTACTCAATCGCCTATTTTTTCTGTCAGACTCCTTTTGTCGTTGTTGCCATTCCTTCATCCTTTTATCATGTTCTTTGGAGAGTTTGGCCTGCTCCTTTTTCAACTCATTCTCCTTTTTTTTGTAACTGGGCCTCTTCCTTTTTCTACCTTTTCAATTCTCTTTCAATTTTAAGTCCCTTCTTTTCTTTTTCTATTAACCTTTGCGCTTTCCTTTCATCTGCCTGCTCCCTTTTCCTTGCCTTCAAATCTTCAATTTCTCTTTTTCTTGTCTCTTGTTCTTGAAGTAAATGCAAGTAGTCATCAGAGGTAAGTATTTGAGATTGCCTTCCAATTCTAATTGCATCATCATTTAGCCGTACATGGGTGTGAACCTTCTCAATTGGCAGTTTTAAGAATTTGCTTACTGGTTTATATGCTTGGTTGTTCTCATCTTGGTTGCAGGTCACCTCTTGGTTGTCTTGATTGGCTAAAAAGTCATCAACTTCAAAATTTCCTTTATCTAAACCATTTGCATCATGATCTCCCCACTCCGATGTGTTAGCATAATAGTGCACCACCTCGCTTGGAAGAGGTGAGGGAGGAGATGGCATAGAAGTTGAAACTTCCTCATTGTTGAAATCAATTTGCATGCCCAGGTTAGCAGCCCCTTCTTTAATCCATTGAGGTGCACTGAATTGTGTTGGTAAGCTCATGCTATCATCAATATCTCGTAGCTTCTTGTGTTTGGCTCACATGAGTTGTTGAACTAAGGTGATCATCTTCTTCATTAAGTGTTTGGGGCTGATGAAAATCTGAAGGCATGCCAAAACATGTAGACTCAACATGCTCTTCCCTTGTTTTTGGTTTTCCTCATTACCTACCACATTTTTTGCAAGTTCTTCTAAACAACGTTGCACATCTGCATCTTCCACTCCCGCCATCCTCAATATGTTTTCAACAGCTGCCACCTCATCTTCTTCAACATCAAAGGCCTCACTTGGCCTCATATCATTGGAAAGAGCATTTTGATCTAGTGGCCATATACCTGTCCTTCGAAAACCTACCTTGATATTTTCAGGTGTAAGTGCAAGTTGGAAAGCCTGACTGCCAAGTTTTGCCAATTCTGTCCTCCTTATTTCAAGACCTGGGTTCCTTGCCATCCATCTAGACCTCATTGTTTTAAAGTAGTTCTTGAATGGAGAGAACACACTAACATCTAATGGCTGAAGCTTATGGCTAGTATGTGCTGGTAGAGTCAGAAGGTCAATGCCTAAATTTCTAGCCTCTTGGATTGTGCCTAAAGCTACATGGCTGCCATGACCATCAAATATGAGAAGATGCCTATTTTTTGGTGAAACCCCACCTGGAACTGATCTTGCAAAATGATGTAACCAATTCATAAACAACTCTTTTGTCATCCAAGCATGTGGTTGGGCTGCCATGCATGCTCCAGGTTCACATCCAGCTATATAGTTCTTCAGTTGTCTCTTTGCTTTGAAAAGATAAAATCCAGGAATGCTTTGTCCTGCTGCATTAACACAACATAATATGGTAATCCATTCCCTACTTTTTGACATAATATGTGGAACACTTCTACATCCCAACTTAGCAATGACACGCATGCCACAATTCCTGCCTGCTTGAACACCAGTTTCATCACAGTTCCATATTTTGTCTGGCCCATACTGATTTGCAGCATACATTTTTTGCAAGTTATCATAAAAAAAACAACAATTCTTGGCCTTAACATGACTGCTCTATCTCGGTCAAGGCCTTCTGCAGTTCTTATTGTCAAGTCAGGATGACATCTTCAGAATCCATACCACCATGACTTTCCTGGTAGGCCATCTTTGAATGGATTTGGTCTGCATTGGCACATGTGCGCTACATAGGCCTTTAGGTGAATGACTTCAAGACCATGGCCAAGTTCAGCCATATCTTTGCACCAGTGTAACAATTTCTTTCTCTTCTTCATCTCTGTTAAAAAAGCAGTTGGAGGTCCCTTCCTCTTAGTGGTTCTTTTTCCATACAACCAATCGGGCCACATTTGTACTAGGATTCCCCACTTAGTTCTTGCTTGCCGCGTGGACATTCCATTTTCTTCCACGTCCCTTAAGGCTGCTTTCATGTCGCCTCTCGTCCATTCCCTCTTATGTATACTTTCTTTGTTATAAGTAGATTTCCAGCCGATTACTTCCACAGTTGGATTAGTAATGTTGATTTCAGGATCTTGGGCAGTTGTGATATTCTCATCAAAAGAAAATTCTTTGCCTTTTGGCGGATGCCTCATTTTATTGGAAGCTGTTCTTTTCTTATATTGTATTTGCATTGATGAAGGAAATTTTTGTGCTTTGGCTCTTGACTGATTCTTCCTTGGATTCGTTGTGGTGGTTTTTTGAGGTTGTTTCTCGACTATGTTATCCTCATCAGAAGAGATATTTGTGAACTTCACCCCCCTCTGCAACTTACTCCTCATTTTTCTAACTGGTCTTTTTGGCAGGTTGCTTTGCACGCGCCATTATGAAATCTGCCCCAACACGTGCTGATCACCTGTCCCAACACAAGTAGTTCTGCCACACAATTAAACACAATTAAACACCTGGCAGAAATAAATACATTCCCATGTGATCGGTGATATGTGACATTGATCACAATTGACAATATTTAATGTGCACCATTTACCAAACAAATAAGCATTTATAAAGTATTAAACTAATAACAAGTGGTTCTAAAAATTAACAGTTTTGGGTCACTAGTTTAAAATGTTACATTTTTCACATTTTGTATAGGTTATTTTCCACATGTCACATTACGTACGAATAAGTTATAAATTACACATGTTTTATGTTCAGAAATATCTTGGCGAAATTAACATAGGGTTTTTGAAAATTCCATCAAGTTTTCTCAAATGCTTCGCAATCCAATAATGGCTTGAAATTATAGTTTCCTTGTTTTTCACTTTGCGTAACTTGAAATTATTCACATTTCAAGACTTTATTACCAAAAGATTTCCTTCATGGCAACCTTGTGGATTTTCATCCGGATTATGTTTTCAATGAGCTATGTGCGAAGTGAAATGCCTCGTGAATTGGAAGGGTTACACTATTTAAATGCATGTATATTTTAAGCAAAACTTACAGTAAATTTCTAGCAAAACTGCAGTAAATTTTTAATGTAATCAAGCAGAAATATTTTATTTCCAGGAAAGTGCAGGTTATGAATAATGATAGATGATCAATTGAAAAAACATAGGATTCACTATAAATTTAGTGATTTTATCATTAAAATTGTTACGAATAATAATGAGCTGCTCATTTGGAGATAGAATATAAACTATCTAAATCAGCCATTATTGTTCATAACAATTTTAATGGTAAACTATCTGATTTGAGGTACAAATTTTTTTACCAAAAAATATATAAAATAAACTTCTATACAATATAATTTATGAAGGATTGAACAAGATTACCAAGATGTAAATAAATAGGAAATGGAAGATATTGCACTTGGCTAGTTAGACCAGACAAAGATGGAAGAGATTGCCTGGCTAGTTAAGCAGTTTTTCAGACAACAAGAAGATGTAAACTGTCAGCAGCAACAAGTAAGTTTTAGTTTTTGCACAGCAAAATGTAAATCAAGCTGAAATATTTTTTTGAATGGGAAAGAAGTATTCGACTCAACTCTACTATTTATAGATTTTAGTGAGAAATTTGGATCCATGTTTGATCCGTGTGCTTCATTTCTATTGGCTGAGGGAGTTTGACATGGATTGGTAAAGTAAATAAAACAATTTATTTGTTATATTTGACACTTTAGTTGATCCATGCACTCGAATTCTATTGGGTGAGAGAGTTAAGTGGAGATGGAGTGGGAAATACATCACTTTGATTGTGAAATTATTAATTATATTTTTGAAATCTTGTTCAATCCTTCATTAATTGTGATTTTTCTTGTAAATAGTGAGCCTTACAACACTTTTCTTGTTTGCAGGTGCTTGCATTTAATATAGAAGATGACATTGGAGGTTGGGAGATTTTGGATGAATAAATTGTAGATATGGATTTGAATTTGTCAAAATCAATATAAATAGTTGGACTTTGATGAGCCCTTTAAATTTGTTACTAGGATAGATGTATGTACATAAAAATATAATATGATGTAAGCAAGTGAATTTAGTATTGAAAGCAAATATATTTATTACTGCACAAATAATTGTTTAACATTGTACATGTTGGAGCCTTAAAAAACTTAAATGGCACCAGTAGTTGATGTTGAAATAACCTCTTGATATTAATATGTAATGTATTAATTTGCAGATGTGATCTTTATTTGGTGAGAATGTCATATATTTACACTTCAATATTGAAATAACAATACATAATAAATTTCACAATAACTCAGGAAATATTGAACATATTTATGTCACTTTTCATTTAATTTATGAGCAAATAAGTTTCTACCAAAGGTTCCAAAAACAGCTAAAACACTCTCAATCATTGGACCCTGCACGGTTATGGGGTCCCTTCCCTAAGAACCTGGCTAATTTTAATTTTTTCGTACGTGAGAGTAAAATAATTGGAAAGAAAGTCAACGGTAATTAATATGAATAAAATTCAAAATAAGAATATCCTTTATGCGTAGTCTGCAATAAGGCTATAACAACGTAAGATCTGTAAGCATATACTCACTGTATATTCTTTATTATTTTTCAACTCCACCAGAGTTTCAGGTGTTGAACAAGACCCATCTTCCATTATTAATAGTGGGGACTCGGGAGATCACAAATCAGATCTATCAATAGATAAAGCCATACCCACACTTTGGAATGCAACATGGATTCACAGAAGAACTGGTCAAGTTTATTGGTTTTAGTTTTGTGTTTAAATGTTGTTGTATCATTTGTAGTTGCGGGAGTTACTAGCAGATATGTGCGAAGACTTCAAGCAGCTGTGGATATGCCCATGGATAGTGATGTTTTCAGAGTTCCTGAGGGTTACAATAATCCTCAACAGGTAAACATGGGTTGCTATTAAAATTTTGGAGCCTTCTTGTATGATGCACAAGATTCACATTTATGAAAATGGGAATTGCATTGTGAAAAAGGCTGTTTCCTGTCGCTGGTGAATTTTTGAAAGTTTTACATGGATTTAAGCCTTTTAAGTTTTTCTTAGTATTAGTTAGTTGCATATTGACTCGCCCTTTGGTGTGGTAAGACATTGCCAAGTCCAATTCATGTGAGTGTTACAGTGTTTGAGCCATTATCAATGGGCATGATTTAGGAATCTCTGAAGGCATTTGTATGTAAATAAGTTTCATTCGCTGAGAATCCTCCTCGTTACTTTCACATCACATTGTTGTTGCCATCATGTTTTCCGTTCTAGTTTCTGGCAACATAGATTTGGAGCAATACGAATTATCAAGAGAGAAAAAAACATATAAAGAATGATCACCTTGATGTCTCTGACCAGCTCTTTTTTACCGTTGTCTATCTAATGGAAGGTGTTATAACAAAGACTCAAACTAATGCTCACCACATTCTGTAATATTTGTAATACCAACTACATCCAATATGAAAATCATTTACTGCTTAAGAACATAATACTGTAAAATTATAGCTTATGAAATCAGGAGCTAGGTGTTTTATTTAAAATATATTGAATTATTAAAAGAAAAACTTGCTTTTTTACACAGGTCTTATATATCGTGTCTGTATATTCGTCCTCATCATAAAAACTGCTCTTTCTCTATCTATTCTTCACCTTTGAATTTTTGCCAAATAAAACCAAGTAGAAATTCAGTACTAAATGTAAGAGGAATATTAACATGGCTTATATTACTAATGTTGATCTTGACTAATCTAGAAGCATTCAAAGTAATGTTTTACCTGGTTTTGTTGCTGATTTCGGCACCCACAGTTTTGAAGGTTTGCAGAAACGGTAGAAAGGCTTATCTGTCCCATGGTTTTATTGAGCTTGGGAAATTAGAAGGGCTATTGTCAATAACTCTTTTGTTTAACGCTAGATCCCACTCTGTTGCTTGATTTTGAAATTTGAACATTTAGATCAAGTCCAGTGTCCACATTGTTCACTCGGTTAGGAACAAAAAGGCACCAGTGTTTTATGCAAATATTCTTAAGAGTTGCTCCGTCTACCTCTGCAGGCAATTTGACTTCAATAAATTGTACTGCTAAATTGGAAAAAAATGACCATGTAGTACAGGCGAGTTTCTAAAATAATCAAATGTGAGATTCTGATTCGAGTAATTCTATTCAGGATTAGCTGCAGCTATGTTACACGACTTTAATTTTGGTCTATTAAATACCTTTTTTCAGGTCCATATCACTCAGGAGACCTTGTCGGAAAAGCTGTAATTGTCTCATGGGTTACGCCTTCAGAGCCTGGATCTAGCACTGTTTTATATGGAACCAAGGAGTACAACTACAAATATGAAGCAAAGGGTACTGTTAGAACCTATAAGTTCTTTAATTATACATCGGGATACATTCATCACTGCAAAGTGAAGAATTTAAAGGTATGTATGTCACTTACACCCAACAGAATAATAAAATATGGCAATGTAAAATTCTCTTACAGGGAATGTTTAGGATTTTTCAGTTCTGTAGAGATAAAACTTGCATAGCTAGACTGAAGAAATTTAGTACAGAGATTTCTTAGGTAAAACTCTGAAACATATTGACTTCTTATCTGGTAAATCATGTCACTCTGCTTCATAAGCCTGGCAACATAAAACTGACTTTTGATGGTGCAAACCAGTCACATTAATGCCAAAAAGGATGAGTGCATGCACGATCTGACGAATTAATGAATTGATAAGTGTAGCATACCAAGAAGTTAAATCATTGGTGGCTCAAATTTAGGCAGAGGATTCCCAAGAAGTAATGCATAGATGCAGTGTGAAAGCTTACTTATATTTGAAAAAGAATGTTTATTACATCTTATTCAGTTTATCAGGCACTAAAACATGGGGTATAGCCAGAAAGTTTTTATAAAATGCTTGAAGCAAATTTCAAAATCTGCCAAATGGACCTAGACATCCATAACTTTTAGCTAACATTAAACACGTGACAAAAGATAATGTGTCAGAATTATGCACAACTACTATTATCCCGACTAGGAAGAGTGTCAGTGTCAGAATTATGTATGTCTTCTAGTTGTATTATCCTGACTAGGAAGAGTTTTGTAAAGCAATCAAGAGACTGTAGATAGTGAGTCAGCTAAATCATATTCTCACGTTGAGTTTGTATCATGACTTTTGTGCCTTAAAGACTTTATAATGGTGCCGAATGCACATAAATTTAATCAAAAGCAGATTGCAGTTCTGCACTTAATTGTCTTCAGAAAATTATTTATTTTGTTCAAAGCAATATGCTACTTTTAATGTATTTCCATTTCTTCTTCTCATTGCAGTTTGACACGAAATATTTTTACAAGATTGGAGAAAACACAACACGCAAATTTTCATTCTCAACTCCTCCACGACCTGGTCCTGACAGTCCATATATTTTTGGTGTCATTGGTAAGTTGTCTTAGAGTATGTATCTATATCACCTCTTCTATTTTGTTTTAATTTAGTTTTAAATATAGTTTTCATTGTTGTGTCCTAATTATTCAATTTTCGCTGGTTAAATTACATTCCTTATCATATTTTGTTTTGATTGGGCTTCCAATTCACTTCCAAATGAAATAATCTTATCAATGGACTTCCAGCTTGTTGTATATGGTGCAGCCATATACAGACTCAGCAATACATGTACAAAAGAGATTTCTGCATATAGAGAAAAATATAGTCACATACATGAGTAGCACAATCTAGACAGTAGCATGCCATCACAAAAGTCATAATGGCACCGGAGGCAAGTCTTGTCATGTGCCTTACAACAAAGCATGGTAATATTTTTGAATATATGTTGGACTGTAGGACACCAGAGAAATATCAGAAATTCTATAAAGCAATACTAATCAGAATGGATACTTAAATAGTATGAAGACTACCTACAAACCCCAAATGATTAAACTCAAATTTTATATCAGCTAACTGGTTTTTATGACAGCAGTAAATCAGCAGTCTGATTTTTATAACAGCTTGTAATTAGTGAGAAATCACCCAAATATCACCAAAGAACTCATCAACAACATAGGAAAACACTTTAAGAAGATTTTAAGCCACTTTTCACCATGAAACTTGATCAAATACTCAGCTGGAAAATTAATTTAAAACAGAAGAGGTACAACCAATAGAAAATATCAAAATAGAGCTCCAAAGCCCAATAATTACAAAAGATAACAGATTTCAGGCCCTATAAGTTATGCCAAGTCTGAATATCAAAGAATAAATGAGTTATGTGCCCTAGAAGACACCAAATCACACTCAAACCCTAGTCACTCCCTAGGAGAGGGGCTCCAAAATATGCCAAAGCTCTTTGTAGGTCTTCTTCTTGATGCCCTAGATCCAAATCAGCAAGAGAGTCTTCAATAAATGCCTTCAATTCGCCAATATGGAGAGTTTTCGTTCTCCACTATGCCACAAGGAAGGGTTTCGTCCTCCTTGGATGCCACACAAGAGGGTTTTCGTCCTCAAGTGGAAAGGTATTGAGCAATCAGCCCAAAAACTAGAAATAGTAAGTGTATATGCGCCAAAGATGATGTGCAAATGCCCCTAAGACTCCTTTTATATCCTTAGGTTGGCACCAAGAGCCATAAGGTGTAGACCGACCTCTTAAGCTTGCTTTATCTTCTAATTCTTTGTTGGAAATTTCCCAACCTTGCCAACCTCTTAATGAGCTTCACTTTATCTTTAATTTCATATTGGGAACATTATAATCTCACTCGACCTGTCTTAGGGAGTAAAACACCAAAGAAAAACATTAATAACAATAAAAGAAAACAAAAACGCAAAACCCAAGGACTTCCTTGTGCAATTCTTCTTGGCCACGGGAAGAGAAATGGCAAGAAGTCTTCATTGGTGCTATTTGAAAAAGGGGACATTACAATCCTCCCTTCCCAAAATTGTTTGCCCTCAAGCAATTGCAAGCTTATATGTCTAAGTATCATCATATCAAGGTGAAGGAACATGTTGTAGTGCTCCCATAATCTAGATCTTGTGCTTGTCAAATGAAGGAGCTTAAACCCAAACAAACTCATACCTTTGTTTCCCTTCTCTTCATTGAAATCCTCTTTATCTCCCTTTTCAAAAACAACAGTGACATCTCCTTCTTTGGCATGCTCAGTTGTATCAAAATCCTTCCAAACTGTTGTAGTTTCCATCCTAGAGCAAGGAACGGATGAATAGTCAGTTGGACCAGCTATCCCTCTTATCACAAGACTCAAATCAGATTGTGGATAGGCTGGAAACAATTCACCACAGCCATAAATCTCATGGAATCTTATCCAATTCAAGGCTATCAAATCTGATTTGTTTCTTCCTTTCAGTTGTAGCCTTCTTCCCACATCAACCCATGATGGAATTTCCTTTGAAAATATAAGTTCATAGTTGTTCATGACTGCTAATGGCAGTCCCAAATCTGATTCTTGCATGTTCAACCTTAAGACAATGGTATAACAACTATCAAACTGAAATCTTATAGAAAAAGGAAAATTCATGAGTAGTGTAGGGACTGAAAATTGTCTTACATATGCTGGAAAATGAAGATCAACAAGTCTATGGTTGAAATCAGCAAACATATTAGCCCTTAACTCAAGATTCTTGCAACCCATCCTTGTCCCAAATTGGTGTAGAAGATGGCTTTCAACAAGAAAGCTCCAATTTGCACTTAATTCTTCAAGTGTTCCCCACATGGAGGTAGTATTGTGCATGCCCGGAACCAACCGAAAATTATCACCATGAAGCACCTTACCCAAGAGTAGACCCTTGCTAGCCTCTATGCATTGAGTGCCCTGAAGATATGCCTCTTCCTTCTTCATGCTAGCCATGCTTGGAAGCATTGCCTTCTTCCCTTTATCATTGCATTTCAACATAAGATGTAAACAACACATACCAATACTTATGCTCACCTCTTTTGGATGGTTGTTACCTTGCTGATTTGGATTTCCAATTGTTGTCTTGAAGCTGCCCCACTGAATTTTCTTCACAATTGGGTTTGGATCAGACCATAGAAGTGTGGATGAGTGGGTGTAGTGTCCATGTACAACTCTAAATTTCTTCCTAAGCAACGCCAAAGATGTTGGGATGTTGGCTTTGCTCAATCTCCATGTGTGAACCCTCTTACCCATCATATTAAGTGGAAAGAGTGTCTCCAAACCTGCCTCTTTCTCGCTGTCCATGGAAGATATGCACAACCCCATACATAATTTTGAAGAGGACAGCCCATCATGGCTGTAGTATAGCATTTCTAACTCAAAATTCTTGGATGTTATTGACATAGGAAGGGTGCAACAACTGTAATACTTGAAATCCCTTCCACACATCATATTAAACCCAAAAATCTTCATCATAAATGTCAACCTACAGCTGTCCAAGGAGAGTACTATCCATCCAAAATGCAAATTTAGGAAGAGCATCTTACCATGGTTGTAGCATTGTGTTGTCTCATGCAAAATTGGCATGATGGTGGTGGAAGACCATCTTGTATCCCATGCAAACACTATATCTTCCACCATGGGTGAGAAATGCATTTTTCTTGTGGTTACCAATTTTCTTGTGGCTGCCATAAGGATGTAGATAACAACAGTCCTCAAGCTTGTATCAACATCCTTCAAAAGATTCCCGGATCCCAAACTTCTATGTGCAAACAATCCAAAATTTGCAAGGAAGAATCTATGTCCCCCTTGTCCCTCAACATGTTCTTCCTCTTATCAAATTGACCATGATGCCCTCCATGATGCAAATATGGCAGCGACATAGGAGGAACCCATAAGTCCCAAATATGTGGGCCATGTTTAGGATTGTCAACAAAGAGTCCACTTCCTAGGGCTGAAGTGGAATCCTCTTCCCATTTGGTACCCTTCATCTTCACAAGGTTGTTAGCATATTTCTTAGGATAACCAAAACATTGCAAAGACATAGTATGAAGGTGATGTAGTAAATCCTTGCTTAGAAGATGATGAAATTGCTTACCATATGTGGCTGTCCTGAACTTTCCAGCGAGCTGAGGATTAACATGAGCATCAAAAGAGACCCTTATTACATGGGCATGCCTCCCAACAATGTCACCTGGAATTCTAGCCCCATTAACCCCTTGTAATTCTGATTTTTCCACATCCTTAGCACCACGAGGAGTCCCTTTGCCTTGATTTCTATGGAGCATCAAACTTGCCCCATGGTCATCCTTTTCAACCATTTGCCCATGACCACAAATCTGAGATGGTATGGTAGAAAAAACAAATCTGAATTAGCTTCATACCTTTGGTTGTCTTCATATGTGGTTGGAATGTCTTCATGGCTCTTATGGAAGTCTAATCCATCATCATTTTGCTTTTCATTGACTGTTGTTAGGACAATTCCAGCAGGCTGAGAGTGATTATGGGCACCGAAATGCCCTTTCTTCTTGGGTATGACTTCCAACAATGCCATCCCTTGTTCCTTCCCCAAATCTGATTTTTCCTTGCTAAAATTCAGCCCTATGCAATCATTAAATACCAACATGTCAACATCAAATACCAAAAAGTCTTTACCTTGAGTTGTATGCTCATTGATCTCCTTCTCCTTTCTTGGCTCGTGCTCCACTATTTCATCAAACCCTTGTGTCACTATGGTGTTGTTTGGAAAATCAGCAAGAGATCCACTTTGGCAAGAGGGTTGGGGGTTTCTAAGACTCCCAAGGGCTGCTCCCTCTTAGTAACCAGTTGTTGCGATATATCTTCCTCCTTAACCTTAGAGGGATAGGCATGTCCATCCTCGCATAGTAAACTTGGGAGTTTGGCTCCCTCTTCCTCAAGCTCCGTAGCCTCTTCTTGCTTTGCCAACAAGATGGGGCTCTTCTCCACTAGGGTTGGGATATCCTTCCCATGACCCTTGTGCATGGCTCGGGGCTTGGACCAAGTTCCAATGCCCACTCTATCTTTTCTCCATCCTACAAACTTGGAAAATGATAGGGCATCATGAATAACTTCCAAAAGGGCTTGATACTCCTCAAAGCTAGCTGCAACATTGTTAACCTTTGAAACCCTAGGCTCTTCCTTGAATGTCCTTCCCTTTTGTAGGTTTTGCATGGTGAAGGCAAGAGAGTCCAAGGTGTCCGCTAGTCTTTCTTGCATCTTCATCATTTTGTCCATCTTTCTTCCTCACAAGAAACCCTCAAGATGGGAAGACCGAAGCTCTGATACCACTGTAATGTCCCTTTCTAGGGCTGAAACTGAAAAAGGAGGAAATCACACAAACCCCAAATGATTAAACTCAGATTTTATATCAGCCAACTGGTTTTTATGACAGTTGTAAATCAACAGTCTGATTTTTATAACAGCAACTTGTAATTAGTGAGAAATCACCCAAATATCATCAAAGAACTCATCAACAACATAGGAAAACACTTTAAGAAGATTTTAAGCCACTTTTCACCATGAAACTTGATCAAATACTCAGCTGGAAAATTAATTTAGAACAGCAGAGGTACAACCAATAGAAATGATCAAAATGGAGGTCTCCAAACCCCAATAATTACAAAAGATGATAGATTCCAGCCTTATAAATTATGCCAAATCTGAATATCAAAGAATAAATGAGTTATGTGCCCTAGAAGACACCAAATCACACTCAAACCTAGTCACTCCCTAGGAGAGGGGCTCCAAAATATGCCAAAGCTTTGTAGGTCTTCTTCTTGATGCCCTAGATCCAAATCAGCAAGAGAGTCTTCAATAAATGCCTTCAATTCACCAATATGGAGAGTTTTCGTTCTCCACTATGCCACAAGGAAGGGTTTCATCCTCCTTGGATGCCACACAAGAGGGTTTTCGTCCTCAAGTGGAAAGGTATTGAGCAATCAGCCCAAAAACCAAAATAGTAAGTGTATATGCGCCAAAAGATGATGTGCAAATGAGCCCTTAAGACTCCTTTTATATCCTTAAGATGGCGCAAAGATCCATAAGTTGTAGGCCGACCTCTTAAGCTTGCTTTATCTTCTAATTCTTTGCTGGAAACTTCCCAACCTTGCCGACCTCTTAATGAGCTTCACTTTATCTTTAATTTCATGTTGGGAACATTATAATCCCAGCCGACCTGCCTTAGGGAGTAAAACACCAAAGAAAAACATTAATAACAATAAAAGAAAATAAAAACAAAACCCAAGGACTTCCCTTGTGCAATTCCTTCTTGGTCACGGGAAGAGAAATGTCAACAAGTCTTCAAGTCTGGTGCTAGTTTGAAAAAGGGTACATTTTAGTTTTTAATTTACTTATGCAGTTTAAGGTGTTCGCGCATTATTTGGAAGGTCGCAAACCTTGTTTGACACTTTTGGGCAAAGCAATTTGAAGGTTTATGAAGTCTCTTGCAATTCTTCAAGCTAGATGGATCATTGTTTAGTAGGGTTTTGGTAATAAGAACTTGATTTCTTAAGAGAATTAGTGCAAGCTTACGTTTTTGATTGCACGCTTTCAAGTTTCCATCTTCACACAGTCCCTGTGGGAAGGTTATTATGAAAGCATGGTACAATCCCTTAATGGATTATGCGTCTAGTTAAACACCATTGTGGGGAAGATGGCTCATATCCAAGATGCATTTATGTTAATATACCCATCCTCCGTGGAATTAAAAAGCTTAATACCTTAAAGAATTAAGAACGCCTCCTCAAGTACTAAGGGAACTATAAGCATCAAATATTCATGTAGTATTGTCATTCAGATAGTCAAAATTGTGCCATTGCCTTCATCCCATAATGTAACAATGCCTTGTACATGACTCCGACTCTCCTATATGGCACTTGCCATAGGAAACGTTTATGTATTGTAGCCCCCACTGATACGTAAGATATCTATTGATCATTCTAATATGTGGAGACATCGTTAAACAATCAATCAGCCTATGGGATAAGAAGTGATTTAACACCAATCATCAAGTATTGGTGCATCAAGATTAACATATTAAGTCTTTGATTGTGCATAGTGTCCGTCGCTCATTTAACTAGTGTCAACAATGATATCCATTCATGGGCACAACCTACCGCTATCCACAATAAGACTCGAATCAATAACAATAATAAGGCCCAATACAACTAATTCAATACCTCACTAGTACATCCATTAATCATCAAATTATCCCTTTCTATTCTTCACACCTCAATCTATCGATCAAGTTCCTCTGTCATTGGTCAAGGGATTTACTTACACTCGCTCCTAGTATATTGGGAGTTGCAAACATTATTTCATCATGTTGAGAGATGCAAATCTTCTTTCTTCATATTGATAGTTTCTCATATATGAACTTCACACATCTGCTATTGATTCATCCACTATATGCCCTTTAAACTCATCAATGGTAAGGGATTGAAACCTGCATAGAAAATAGTCAAAGCATCAACCATCGCAGCCAATGAGGGTGCCTTACCACATGAAGTGTATTGCCTAAAAGAATAAAAATTTTGGGATTGATTTTTTTCATTGCTTATGCTTGTCCTCATTCCAACCGATGCTTTCAATTGAGGGTTGAGTTGGTACAAAATGAGAGACAAAATATGATCCTAACCTAGCATTAGCAGTAGTAAGAAAACCCTTACAGATTTGAGGACCGGTATTAGTCAGTGAAGGATTAGAGAGAGAACACACCCCCAATCTCTGCTCTGGTTCACTTCCTCTGCTCATTTTTTTCTAATAGGTCTAAAAGGAGCAACCATATTTGTTGTCACCTCCATACTTACCAAGTCTGGAAATCCGGATCCATTCGGGAGGGCAAAAAGCTAAATATACGTGATTCTTGAAAAAAATTAGACAAATTTAGTGCAAAATATTTACATATTATATATGAGCATAATTTATAAATATGCAAAATTTAACAAACACAACAAAAACATTAATAACATAATATAAAATGTTAATATATTTAATATTAAATAATATAAAGGTGTTGGGTGGTTTTTATAGGAAAAAAACTACAAAAAAATTGGGAAAAAACAAGGCCAACTCGGATAGAACTTATCTAGGTTGATTGAAAAATCCATATCTGACCGGATTTTGTGCAGATCCAGCCAGATTTGGTAACTATGGTCATCTCCAATTGGACACTAATACATAGACCAATATCGTGGCCCTTTATGTGTGCTAGGGGATTTCAGTCAATGTTGCCTCCATGTATATGCTACTACAGTAGTTGCATATAACCATCCCCTTTTTCACTTAGGCTATGTTTTCATGCCACATATAGAATAGAAGAAAAAGAGTAGAAAAAGATTCTAGAACTTGGAAGAATTTAGTTTACGGAAAAATTTCAAACCAAAGGTATAAAGGGAAAACAAAGAAAAGCCAAAGAATGTTTGATATGAATCCAAAATGCTCTTTCAAATGGTGAAGAGAGTTGTTTGGATAGGTGATACTAAGTTCTCACTCAATTCATATGGAGAAGGAAACTAAGAGAACGTTCTTGCAAAAAAACGAGAGAAATTGCCTCGAGGATCACAAACACAAGCTGCAAATCAAAATCCCATGGTGCAAAAGTGATGAATCACATTTGGGATTAAAGAAATTGACTTCAAACACCCTATGTACTCTCAGTCTTGCACAATGAAGAGAAAACTCAATAATGAGGATATGAGTGTTGTTTACTAGTTTTATCCCTCAACTTTGCTTCCTGACATCAGCAAGTCTTATTATCAAGATTCATGACTCTCAATATACTCATCGAGCCTTAAAATGACTCGATTTTCAAGAAATTAGCCAAGTCAATTATACGGGTCACTCGAGGATGGATTTTGTGTGACAAGTGGAAAGTTTATTTTCATTGACTCATCAAGTCTCATTTCTATGCACATTCTCTTCTGACGTAATTAATTGACTCGGAAAAAATTGCGTATAATACTAAGTTTTGATGTCAAATTTGCTTCAAATGTTGACAAAATATAAGAGCCAAAGCTTGAGCAATGTTGTATGAAATTTCAATATTATTATTCACCCAAAAGACTGTTTTTAAGTTGAAGACAAGACATTTCTCCATTAAAAAGGATTTGTTCATTTTCTTCAAGTCCCATCTATCAACAAGGTATTGTTGACTTGAATACAAGATAAATGAAAAAACATATAGATTAGAATTACAAGCTTACTTCAAAATCCATCTAGTAATCCATGTAAAAAATATTGAACATATCATCAAGATTTCATGATGTCGCTCCTATTTTCTATGCACTTGCAAGTTGAACAAAAGGATTGGGATCCTATGAGGTATTTGATCTTTCAAATTTCCAAAGGTAGACAATGTTTATCTTTTTATTTTCTGGGAATCACTATCATTTCTATTTTACCAATCAAAAATGAAATGATACTGATTTCTAGAAAATCAAAAACTAAAAATCGTGTCGTATAGTTGATGAATGAGGCTAGGATTTGAGAAATTACAAAATAAAGGATGGTCCAATAAGCCCATAGAATAAAATGGATAGGAATCAACAAATATGTTTCTTTTAAATATCTAATTGTTTTTAGGCTTGCACAACAAGATTCATTTAACATTAAAACTCTAGATACACTCCACTAGAATTAAAAATCCTTGATGATTCAGTCTATCTATGGAACCCATCGTCAAGAAAAAATATTGAATATTTCCAAAAGAAGAGATAACATATTTGATCTCATGTTTCTTACTATTCCTGCATTGCCTTTTATTTTAGTTCAGCCTTTCATTTTCCTTAATTTAATAGTTTGACTAAGAGGTTTTCGTTATTCGCTTAAAATTAGGCCCCTGTCTCTATTCATTTTTCATAGATTCTTCTCAATCTCAAGTGCCTCCCAAACCCTTATATTCAGATAATGATCCACCTTAGCAATGAGTTGGGTCTTCTAAATGTTTACTTTGTGTTTGAATTTTTTATATGCACTACTACTGCTACTACCAACTTTCTTCACCCAATTATGAAATATGTCCCTATGTTGTTGCTTTATGCTAGCTTGCACAATTCATTTTGAGTTGTTTTCCGCATGACTATGATTACATGGTGCATGAACCATTAGACCATAGATATATATAGGCCCCTGTATTGTAATTTGTATCTATAGAGATAGGCCATCCACAATTGAAGCACTACTACTCATTGATCGGTGAAGGGAGAGCATGGGTGTTACTTACACCCCCTCTCTCTATCTGGGATCTTCTCCATATCTCATATCTGGAGGGCTATATCTCTGGCGTCCTCGATTTATGATTTTTGCAAGTCACCCACCCCTCTATCTAGATGTCGAAGGACAAGAGGGTGAGCGCAGCCTTTGGAATGATTGACATATATATTGCATGCCACAAACATGGGACCACATATACTCCTTAGAATAGTCGTGGATTTTGAGGATCTTCACCTTGTCTAACATATCACTTAGAGTACACATAGGGGAAATTTTAATACCTTTCTTTCTCAAAGTTCTTGCCAATTTGTCCATGATGCCTTGTATATATAGGAGGATGACCCTTGGAGTATCATTTCTATCATCGAACTTTGTAGCTTGTTTTTCATTTGCTCCTCGTTCCTTGCCTTTTGAAAAGACCCTTTGAATTCTCTCTCCTTATATCCATTATCTTTCGAAGTTTTGAGGAGATTTTAATACATGTTTTAGGTGCTCTTTGTCCGAGATCCTTACTACTTTTGTTTGTATCAAGGACTTCCATCTTTACATGTCGGAGAGAGGTCTTACAACCTAATCAAGAAAATTAATCTATATATGAGAAAAAAGGGCATGAAATGGGTCAGAATTTGTGTAATGTAATACTTATCTTGATCACAACAGCTCTAGAACCACCTTTGACCAACTAATGACTTGCACGTCAATCAGAATCTAGAAATTCAAGTCTCCTAACAAGCATTAGTAAGTTATCTTCCTTAGATATAGCATGGTAATGTTGAATACTACCAGAAATCCAAATCTCCCCAGGATTTAATTACTTAGGTATCATCTTTATAGCAAATAGGCACTTATTCTGTATATAAATGTAACACTGGAAACTACCTTGGCCATTAAGTTATTAACTCATCATTGGCCACCTCAAAGGGAGTTTACTACGAATATTTTCATATAGGAAGCATGTTCCCCTCATTTGGGAAGGGCGGAAGGGTTCTCATACTGGATTTAGTTTTTGGTGTGAGTAGGCTACTCAAAAGATCATAAACCTTAAACCTTATTTGTCACTATTGGAGCCTTCAGCATTTCTTAAAGCCAATTATTATGAAACTAATATGCTCTTTTATAAGGATCTAATCAACCAAAAACACAATGTTTATTTTCTCCATAAACTTTGTTTGGGTTGCAAGTGGAACCTTAAAGCCAATATGTGTATGCAGGGGATCTTGGCCAATCATTTGACTCAAATAAGACCTTTCAGCATTATTTGACTTCCAAAGGACAGGCAGTTCTGTATGTAGGAGATTTTTCTTATGCAGACACTTATCCATTTCATGATAATAGGAGATGGGACACATGGGGAAGATTTGTTGAAAAAAGTACAGCCTATCAACCTTGGATATGGACAGCAGGAAATCATGAGCTTGATTTTGTTCCTGATATTGTGAGTATACTTTTCTTCATGCATCATTGTTTTGAGAATAATTTGATTGTTTAATCAAGTATATGCTTCTTGAAACGTGGTAGACATTCTAAAACACAAATAACATATTTGAGAAATGATTTTGTTGTAATTGTTTGTTTGCTTTAGGTTCCAATGGCCTCTTATCTTTCTCAACTAGTATTCACGTGTTAGTTGTTTAAAAAAACTGTTTTTTTATAGAAATCTTATTTCAAAAGATGGTGAAGAGTGTATAAACAAGGAACCCTTCTCTGAAATTTTAAAGTGTTTTGCTAATAATATTAAAAGGTCAGATTAAATTAGGCATATGGATGTAAAGGCTTGGAGAGCAAGAACAACTTAAAGCCATGTTACCAAAAACATTGATACCAGACGGTCTATACATATTCTTGAACCAAAGTAGCTAGGATACACCAAATATGCCTCAAATTTTGCAATGACAAACTTTAAAATCATATCCAGCCACAAATTGAAGGCAGGCAACCCCGTTTAAGATAATTATCATCCATCACATAACAACAAAGTAGTCCAAAAGTTAATTTCAACCTGAAGCTGATTATGCAAAGCACTAAGGGACCAATCATCCAACATTATTTCCCACATCAGGACCTGCAAGTGTCAAATATCACATGCTAAGTGCCTATAACATTCACAAGAAAGACAGTTTTGAATAACATGGAACACATCACTGTAGGCTCAGTTTCCTGCAAACCTATGCTTGAATAGTCTGACTTGCTTCTACAAAAGCTTCTACATGTAAATGCTAGATGGCAGTGCCATGCCAACCCGTAATGATAATTGGGGATTAATCCAACAACATAACCTGGTGGTCAATAACACAAAAAAAAAAACTTTTAAGAAACAGAATAATAAAGAGAGAGCATATTGGTACCAGTATCAGCAGATATATTTGCAAAAATATGTATTTGAGGTGTCTTTAAACTAATCAGTGCCATTCCTAAACTTCACTGCCATCGTGACTAAAACTGCTAAAAGACCTTACTGAAGAGAAAACCATATGCAAAAAATATTTGCATTTCTCGCTCTCCTTGCTGCATAACAAAGTGGTTTAACTACAAGCAGAAATACAGGAACCTGACTTGCACCAACAAACCAGGTCTTGTTGAGCTCCCAAAAATTATCCAAACAAATGAATGCCAATGAAGTGCTGTCTTTTTGTATTTTAGCATGAAGAAGATTGTTAGATCATAGCTTTCGAGGGCTGGTTATTAGACTTTCACGACAAACTGTCATTCCCAGAAGATATGCCTGAATCTATTTTCACCATTCAAAAATATAGGACAACATAATGCATACAACTTCCGCCATCAAGAGTTTGTTTCATCTGCCACAAGTCCCTGTATAATATACACCAACTCAATATTTTATTTTCTTTCAACAGAGGCTTAGGTCACTACTATGTTGGACTAAGTTTGAAGCCATCCACTAGGGTTCCATTCTTGTTGCAATACGTCTCCCTCTGAATGGCATTATAAACAGTAGGTAAGTGTGGGCTATGAACTACATTCCCTTAGGGTGTGTTTCTATAAGCTTCAAACAAAACACATTATACGTGGGAAGATCCTATTTCCACCATGACCTCTTCAATAAAGGTGTGAAGATACGTTGACAAACTTTTAAAAAATCATATAAGATGGCTATGATACATTTTTGGAAATAAATTTAGAAAACCTATATTTCCATCTAAGCTCTTTTCCATAAGAGATATCTACCTTTTCCTTAGAGTAATAGACTTTACAAATAGCTTCATTTAACTTATGTACCTCCTGTTGAAGTCATCTTCCTGCAACACATCCCAAACCAAACCATAAAAATCACAGTCCCCCATCCTTGTTTTCCAATATTTTAGAAGTAATGAACTTCTCTAATATCATGATACTGTAAATCACATTATTAAGAGTCAAAGCTGTGCCACTCCTAAAGTGAAAGACGTCAATGCCCACACTGACTACCTATACATCAACACCCATAGCCTCATATCCTAAATTATGTAATTATCTTCCCACAAAAAATACGTAAAATTAAAATACGTAGGTTGACAAAATTTCCTTCAAGAGTTGCTTTTTATCAGCTAAAAAGCCCCACAAACTCTTTGTTTCTTTAATCAAAGGAAGCCACATAATGTCTCAAATACCGAGACCAGTAAATCTTCTGGATTACAGACTATAAATCCAGTTCTATGTTTGTAGTTTCTACCTTAATGCTTATGAGAACCCCATAAATAATAATTAAGCAATATTACTAGTCATTTGAAAACTATTCCTGAGGAACGCACACTAGAGCAGGAGGCAAGTTGGAAGCTTAAACATGGTACATTTAAGCATTACCACTTTACCAACTAAATTCAGAGGTGTATTTGGCCAGCCTTCCGGTCTAGGTTCTGCCTTCAAAAGAAAGGCATTGTGCTATTGATACTCCCAAGTAGCAAATAAAAGAATCACATCACCCGTGGAATGTTCAAGTATGTTGACAATCATTGCACCATTTGATTTCTGCATATTACATTTTGCATTGCACGCAGAAAATGGTCTGAGTGTGACACTAGGTTCAAGTTTCTTCCAGTCAAGACCACCTTGAAATAATGGTAATGTTTAAAACTAACTGAGATTAACTATGAGAATATCAGCAATACTTCTGGTAAGACTTGGAGCTCAAACACTATCCATGCATAATAGGATGCCCTAGCTCTAAGTTCAGCTGTGGAGAATTTTTTCAACAAGGTGGTTTGCCAAGCAATCACAGTGACACGGGCACGACACCTAGTGACGGGAGAAATGACCCCAGCCCTACCAATGGTAAGAGTCCAATAGTTTCACCCGTAAGTACTGAAAATAATTTTTAGTTCATCTCACAAAGTACTGAAGGGTGTCCTCTGCCATTTTATACAAGAGTGAAAATAAAGGACAATCTTGTCTGCAAATCAATGAGATGGGGACCCATTCACCGTGATGGTATCATTGGTTGTACAAAATATAGTAGAAAAAAATAAAAGATCCCATCCCAAACGATCATAGGTGTTACCCATATCAATCTTTAAAACCAGTCCCTTGGCATTAAGAGAGGAATGAGAGGTCTCCAAGGCAACAGTAATGTTATGATTGAATTTCCAGCCTACCACATGCAATTTAATTTCTTGGAATTAAAGGTTCCATCAAGCCTATCAGCAGTTACTTTCACAACTATCTTGTAGCTGACATTAGACAAAGAAGTAAGCCACCAATTTGTTATATATTCCAGGTTCCCCATTTTAGGGACCAAAGCAACAAAAGTAGACTTGATGGCCAGATGTATTCTGTCCATCAATTAAAATTTCCTTACTACCTTGGACAATGGACGTTATGATAAAATCCTAGGGTAAATCCATTTGGCTATGGAATTTGTTTATCACACATGTAAATAACAACTTTGGACTCATAGGAGTCTTTAATACCTGGTCCCTTTCTACAAAGTATTTTGTGCAGTCCAAATTCTCATAAAATTAGCAATTACATGATCATCCTTAACGTGTCTTGATCAATAAGTAGTTTGCCATTAGAAAATGCTTTAAAGAATTAATATCTTACCTGCCTCCTTGTCCCACATAAGTTTGCCCCATGCCCTGGTCTTGCCATAATACTCAACATTAAGCTCATCCAACTCGAAATTGATAATTCAGATGTGCCTTATATCCAGCATCCACCACCTTGTAAAAGCTATTGGCTAGAGATGTTCTAGTTCCTTAAGCAAGCTTTCCTCCAACAGACGTGACATGGAAGCTACCCTTCCTACAAAGGCCTTGGTTTTTTTCTTGGCAGCCTTTGATAACTAAGAACCACCATCTCTAAGGGGAACCAATTTGTCCCTAGTATCAACAACTTCCTTATCCCACTGCTGGTGAAAGAGGTCCATTAAATGATCCTTGCCACATCTCTTTTGTTTGTGTAGGTGTACAGCAGGAGACCTATGTTGCAGGGGTACATCATCCCCCCACCATACCCCCCTTGGTATGTATCTTGTACGGATAAACTGGGGGTATGTGGGGGAAACATCCCCGGTGTGCCTGGGTATGTCCCGGACGTACATAGGCATACCCCTGGTGTTTCCAAGCTGCTGTTGCATAATAATTTATTTTTTGCGTTGACTCAGTCAAAGGAAACCCTAAAAACTCACAAATTAATAAAAATTTCAAACCCCAAACTCCACTATAGCCTATCAGGGGTTAAATTTGACGGCCGTTTAGACGTTTTTCGTGATTTTAGCCGTAAAAAACTTGTAAATATTTGAAAAAACCGTCACATGAAACTTGCAAATTTTAAGGATGACCGTCATTTTTTATATAGATTTATACATAAATTATACAAATATATTCTTAAAATAGTTAAATATATATAGAATAATATTATATATATTTTATTAACATTATAAAAATAACACTATTTTACATTTTTGAAGGGCAAAATTTAAAATTTACTGTCACTAAAAATTGTTTGACAGGCATAGGTGGCCGTCAAATTTAACCCCTGTAGCCTATTAAAAGGCACTCAAGCATTACCCAAACACAAACAATTCATTGTTGGTTTTTGCAAGTGTAAGAGCAAAGTGCCAAAGACGAATTGAGGAGGCAGACATTCATTGCAAGGAGGATTTGTTTGGAAGCAGCTATTGCAAGAAGATGAGATTGGAGGCTGCCATTGCTTGTAAGGAGGTCGAGTTTGTTTAGAGGCATCCATTGTATTATGCCACATGATTAATGAAAACGTTGAATTTTAAGCATATTGAATGTTTTGAACCTTGATCCTACTGTATTTTTAAAATTTTATTTGCTTATGCTAAAAATTGAGTAAAATGCGTATATATAGTTAAATGTGTGTATGTATATATAAAAATATATACATATGTGTGTGTGTATGTACGGACATACCCACAACATGCACAAACCAAGGGTTTTTGTAAATCTGCTATCTGTGTTTCAAACGCTACCCGTACTCATACCCTAGCAACATAGCAGGAGACCATTTTACACAGCCTCCGCCAACCCAAGCCTCAGCTCAAACAGATCAAATGTTATGTCCTTTTTTCTTCGGTGGAGATATTATAGCTTTTCAGTTATTAACTCGTGGAGCGTGATGACACAATATATTGATGAAGTTGGTCTTGTGAGATTTTAAGGAGAAAGATTTCAGATAGGGCAGAGGCAATACAGACATGCTCTTAAGTATCTTTGGGTACAGTCAGCCGGCTGAGCTGATATCACGAGTAAAACTGAGGTCCACGGTGCTAGGAGCTGTGGAAGGCCCTCAGAGGGCACAAAAATGATTGCATAATGTGAGGAGATTCCAAAGCCAATTCATAGTCCTAATTATGATGCATTATCATGGAAACATGTAGAAGTAAAGCAGAACTACTGATAAGGAAGTATTGGTGAGGTTGAGTGCCATTGCAGAGGAACCGGGAGATTTCCTATGGAATTGATTCAGAGGAAAGATTTTGTGGAGAATCGTGGGTTACTTGGATAATCTAATGGTTGGATTCCTCATAGGAATGTCTATGGTTGGGAGATGAATCAGACCCTCAAATCTCAGGTCATCCTCTGTTGAGTAGAGAACGGTTAAGAAGGATTGATGCTGTTAGTTATAGTAGAACTCTGAATAAAAATGAAATGATGTACTTACTAGATGTCTCCGGTTGGGAGATGAATCAGACCCTCAAATCTCAGGTCATCCTCTGTTGAGTAGAGAAGGGTTAAGAAGGATTAATGATGTTGGTTATAGTAGAACTCTGAACTAAAATCAAATGATGTACTTACTAGATCTGTTGTGTACTTATGAATCATGATTAAGTTATGTGTGTATATGACATGATCATTTTTTGCTGTGTTAACTGTGTCCAAATAAGTGTGATGGATGCATAATCCCTTCTGGTATGGATGACCATTTGGGTTAGCATCATATCTGCTAAATGTTTGAGCAGTAAATGCTTCGTAAGTGTTATTGTTGGTGTCGAATCACAGCACCCCTGGGACTCCGCAACTTGATCGGTTGAGAATCTCAGTGCGATTGCACAACATGGAGCTTTTCCCAAGTGTGGGACCTTGCGAAATCGGAAAAGCTCTCCGGATGAAGGCCGGTTCCTATTCCTCTGTTCAGATACACCAATAAAATGCAGAGGGTTTACTAAAAACCTAATCTAACTTGCCAAGGAGACAGGGTAGAGAATGCATAAAAATAAAACCTAAACTACGGAGGTGATGCACCGAGGAATGAAGAACACCCGTTTTGCAAGATTAAACACAGACCACATAGATGTAATGCCACACCATGCACAGATAGCCAAAATGCAATAAAAGATCAAAAATGACAGTAATAAATATGTAAGAGGGTTTAGAAGCAACCACAGACACACATATATTGCTCAAGGATCGATTCAATATATTGCAATGGCCAAGAGGCAAAAAACAGCGTTACAGTCCATATGGGAGGTTTTGAAACTCCACAAATCTTCTTGTGAACAGGAGAGAAGGGAGGGTGCAAAACAGAAATGTCCGACCTTTTTAAAACAGCCTCTCCTTACATTTATATGAGAAAAAATGAGGGAGAAGAGAAATTGAATTTCTTCCAACCACCTCCACATCCGCACCTAACTCGTCTCATTATGGCGGACTGTACTTCGAATCGGGTTTGGAAGAAGCCCCGGCATGTGTTCGATGCTTGCGTTGTCCCGAAACCCGCTTCCCACGTGATTCCGAGCTTTCTTTTGTGTCGGGGCGGAAGATGAACCCGCATGCGCATCGGGTCGGAGGGGTGCTCGACATGCTTTTGCCCCGTGCATCCCCGACGTGTTTTCCCGACCTCGAAACCCGCATTTCTTTTGCGTCGGGTTTTGGAGACCCCCCGACACATTTTGTCCCACCATGCTTCTCCGCCCCGTGAACCCGCGTTTGCCCTGTGTCGGGTTTTGCGGCCCTTCCGTCATGCTTTCCTGGCTTGCCCGCCCGACTGGTTTTCGCGATTGCTTTGGCGCGGGATTTGGAGACCCGCATACATATTTTCTTCTTTGTCGGGTTTGGAAGAAACCCCGACATGTCCCTTTGCCGTGTCTTTCCGCCTCTCGGTTTCCGCCTCGATCTGTTCGGTCGGGTTCGGGAGGTGGTTGTGCATATGCATCGGGCTTGGGAGGATGCGCAACATGTTCTATGCTCGTGCTTCTCCGCCCTGTCCTCTCGACTCCCAAACCCGCGTTTTCCCTGATTCCGCCGGAGAGGGGAAAATATACAACAATTTGGCGACTCAACGTGATTACCTGCCTGCCAGGTAGAAGATCAGTGGCCCTTTAGCAATCCATTGGGCATGGAGTCATAAGCAACCTGAAGCCAACCTGATATCTGAACTTCTTCTCCGAGAACACGCTTGACTTAAGAGTTGTTCTCACCAAAATCATTTATGATGAACTATGCACGAGAGCAAAAACCAACAACACCAAAAACTATGTACAAAATTGAAAATCATACATGCCCCAAATGGAACATGCGAGTGTGCACAAGCACTTCTTACGCTGAAAGCAAACCTACCTACTCTACTCTAGCTGGAAGCAAGGATGAGCTAAACAAACCTGCATTGGTTGTTGTGCAAAATAGCTTCCTTTCTTCAAAATTGGCAGCCATGCAATTGATTTGCATCGATCATGGCTGTTTGGATGGATGGAAAATCAACAAGAAGCTGGTCTTCTACCCAAATCATCAAGGTATCAGCTGAAGGCAAATCCAATACCTCTTTTAGTTGCTCTGCATTTGAATTGAAGAGGTATGGCAGCTGATCCTCGGTACTTTGTATCTCACCCTCATGCTCAGAAGCGAGCATGACTGGTTTTGGCTTCTCCCTTGGCTCCAATGAAGCCAAGTATCTGATTGGGCACGGCATGATCCTTTGAGTATGCCCATTGCTCTGATTTTCAACTCCAGGAATGGAGTTCTCTTGTAGACCTCCTTGAATGGATGGCGTGGAAGAAATGGTGAAATTCCTCTGTCCTTTCTCTTCCTCCATGGCTGATTGTGAAAGATTAAAATCTTCCAATCTTGGTTCCAAAGAGCTGCTATAAGATGCAGGCTGCTGTAAATGAATGTTCTCCTTCATGACAGCAGACTCGAGTGTTTGGAATGGGGATGATGAAAAAGAGAAAGGTGGAAACTCAACCGGCTCCTCTCCATCAAAACAGTCCTCCAAATTTGACAGATAAACTGCCTCATTGCTGTCCTGCTGCGAATGCTCAACTTCCTCCATGGTGTCTTCTTGTTCTGTAACCTGACCACCATGGTTTCCTTCACTCTCCGACATTGAGTTTGAGAGATAAAACTCTTCTTCAGCACTAGAACTCGAGAGAGATGAAATAGAAAGAAGAACTGAAGGTTCTCCCATAGCCTGATTTGCGCTCAAAGCCCTTGGATCCGCAATTTTCTCCTCCACAACTAGGATGTGCTCCTCTTCTTTTGCCTTTGGAGCAGCTTCTTCCTCCTCCAATTTTCGAAGACAATCTTGCTCTTGAATGAGCTCCTCCTCCAGCATGAAGTTCGTCAAGTCAAACTCTTCGATCTGCTGCTCTAGAGGACAAGTTGGGACTGCAAGATCTCCTTCTTCTGCTGCAACAGAATCAGTCCTGACCACCATTTGTTCTCCAACCCCAACCTCTTCTGTAGGCCTAACCATCAAGGGGATCTTTGTCATCCCAAATCTAAGAGCCCAACTCTTCGGACTTTGAATTTCTTCCTCTTTGTTGGCACTCTCTTTTTGCTGTGGTTTTCCTTGGCTGGCATTCTGATTTTCATCCTCCCAACATGGATTAGGGGATGCAATAGGAGGGATAGGTTGAAACTCAACTGATTTGACAATTTTGTGTGGTGGTGGAGGCGGTGAAACCTCTTGTTTCTTTGGAGTGGAAGGTACTTCATTTAGCTCTTGTGGAGGGGGTTTGGATTTGGAAGAGAAGAGGGCAGAAAAACTGAGATGGGATGGAAGACTAGGGGGTAGAGGGATGGATTCAACATTTAGGGCAGCAGATGGTGAGTTTAAAACTTGACACTGCTGAAATGATATAGATTGAGAAGGAGGAAAAGAAAGAGTATGAGGTGGTGTGCTTACCCATTGACAAGGTTGCGAGAATACTTCTCTCATACACCTCTATTCCTTGATCCACCTTGTAAGTAATGGCGGTGTTGCAATCATGAAGTCTAACTTCTCTTGAGAGCTGTAATGTCTTGGAAAAGGTTCCACCCATGGACAAGGTGCTCTGCTGACCAATTCCAAATGCTTTCATTTGTGCACAGAGCCCTAGATTGCACCATGTTCACCTCCATCTTTTGGATTTTCTCAGCAGATCTGCATTTTCTTCTTCATTGTCTTCATTGCATGCGTACCCTTGCTCTTGGAAAGCTCCATAGCCAAACTGATTTTGGCATTGCTGCTCATATGGGTATGCATGTTGATCTGAACTTGACCAAAATGCTGATTTGGAGGATTTGTAAAACATGTTGGAGGTGTGATATATTCTTCTTTGTTGATGTGGATTCCATGATGGAAATGAAGTCATGGTTGCACAACTTCATGGAATGGAAAAGAATGAAAGAGATGGAAAGAAAGATGGGTGGAAATGGATGGGAAGCAGTGCGTAACTCGAGAGAAATGGGTTGCTGATCAGGTGGAGTCGCCAGATGTGTTTTTTGAAAATGCCTCTAAAAGGCTGGATGTTGCCAAGTTACACACCAAACTTGACAATATCGAAATCGAGATTTAAAATTTGAAAGACCCGGAGGAATGCAATCTTCAGTTCGGAACTCATGTCATGTTGTGCAGCTGCGGATTCCCGAAAAGCACAGTCGGAACTCAGGTCATGCGATGCAACTCACAAAACCCGAATTGCTATGTGTCGGAACTTGGAACATGTCCGACACCCCTCAAAACCCGATTTTCTTTGTTGTCGGGAATAGGACCATGTAATGCATCCCCCAAAACCCGAATTGCTGCTTTGATGTTCTCGGGTCCCGAAAACCCGAAATCACTAAAAACCCGAAATTTTGAAAATCAAAATCTCAAAAAACTAAAGATACCCTTTTGAAGATTACCCTCAGATCTACCAACTGTTAAAATTTTGACCTGTTTTGAGCAAGATAAACCCTTGAAAAATGATTTCGGAGTTCAGGCTAGGAGGTGCAAAATTCGAAATTTGTAAAAAACTGCAATTTTTTTGTGCAAATTTCATGAAAAACTCCTTCAAATTTTGATGGAATGACCTCTTGGTCCCACCTTGGCGTGCAAAGCTATTGGTGTCGAATCACAAAGCACCCACAGGACTCATGACTTGATCGGTTGAGAATCTCAGTGCGATTGCACAACATGGAGCTTTTCCCAAGTGTGGGACCTTGCGAAATCGGAAAAGCTCTCCGGATGAAGGCCGGTCCTATTCCTCTGTTCGAGATACACCAATAAAATGCGAGAGGTTTACTAAAAACCTAATCTAACTTGCGAGGAGACAGGGGAGAGAATGCATAAAAATAAAACCTAAACTATGGAGGTGATGCACCAGGAATGAAGAACATATGTTTGCAAGATTAAACACAGACCACATAGATGTAATGCCACACCATGCGAGATAGCCAAAATGCAATAAAAGATCAAAAAAATGACAGGTAATAAAATATGTAAGAGGGTTTAGAAGAACCACGAGACACACATATATTGCTCAAGGATCGATTCAATATATCAGCAATGGCCAAGAGGCAAGGTTGCAGTGTTACAATTTCCATATGGGAGGTCCTTTGAAACTCCACAAATCTTCTTGTGCCGGGGAGAGAAGGGAGGGTGCAAAAAGAAATGTCGACCTTTTTAAAACAGCCTCTCCTTACATTTATATGAGAAAAAATGAGGGAGAAGAGAAATTCGGAATTTCTTCCAACCACCTCCACATCCGCACCTAACTCGTCTCATTATGGCGGACTGTACTTCGAATCGGGTTTGGAAGAAGCCCCGGCATGTGTTCGATGCTTGCGTTGTCCCGAAACCCGCTTCCCACGTGATTCCGAGCTTTCTTTTGTGTCGGGGCGGAAGATGAACCCGCATGCGCATCGGGTCCGGAGGGGTGCTCGACATGCTTTTGCCCCGTGCATCCCCGACGTGTTTTCCCGACCTCGAAACCCGCATTTCTTTTGCGTCGGGTTTTGGAGACCCCCCGACACATTTTGTCCCACCATGCTTCTCCGCCCGTGAACCCGCGTTTGCCCTGTGTCGGGTTTTGCGGCCCTTCCGTCATGCTTTCCTGGCTTGCCCGCCCGACTGGTTTTCGCGATTGCTTTGGCGCGGGATTTGGGGACCCGCATACATATTTTCTTCTTTGTCGGGTTTGGAAGAAACCCCGACATGTCCCTTTGCCGTGTCTTTCCGCCTCTGGTTTCCGCCTCTGATCTGTTCCAGTCGGGTTCGGGAGGTGGCTGTGCATATGCATCGGGCTTGGGAGGATGCGCAACATGTTCTATGCTCGTGCTTCTCCGCCCTGTCCTCCCGACTCCCAAACCCGCGTTTGCCCTGATTCCGCCGGAGAGGGGAAAATATACAACAGTTATATCCATAATGGCATCTTGATTGGTCAAGTAGAAAAGAGCTTAAGTCCTTAACTACATGTCAAGGCATGCAAGATCTGGAAATTCCTGAAGATGCCTTGTTGAGGTCGCAAAACTGGTTAGGGCCCATCCAGAAACCACATAATTGGATTCCATGTGTAATGGAGAGAAATGAAGGCCAAATGAAATTTTTATTCATGGGAACCTCATCTATAGGTCGGCCAAATTGCACTAAAGTACAGACTATTAACTGCAAGGCATTAAGATCTATGTGTAAAGGGCTGTATATGATAGGGACAACACTTCATGGTGCATGAATTGCATTAGCTACTCTGATTAAGAAAATGATAAATATGTTCATAAATTAGTTTTATCGGTTGCACATGTTAAAATTGAACACAAATCCTTGTTTCTCTAGGCAGTGTCACGGAAAACAAAAATAATGTTCCAGTAAATTCTTGTTGTGCATCCCATTTTTACTTGTGATCATCTTGTTAGAACATTGATTTTATTACTTGGACGTGTATAGATAGTTAGGAATCAGTATCATGAATGAAGTATTGTAAAATCGTGAAATGATTCCTTGATTTACTTGTAAACATAGAAAAATTTCATTTGTGGTTCTTTTTTCGCAGGGAGAAATACAGCCCTTTAAACCATACAGGAATCGATATCATGTTCCATATCGTGCTTCAAACAGTACAGCTCCATTTTGGTATTCAATTAAGCGTGCATCAGCATACATCATTGTACTCTCCTCATATTCAGCCTATGGTGAGTTTTTCAACCTTATGTCTGCTGAATATAAACCAGAAATCTTACTCAAGCCTTTAACTTTGATCTTGCCATCTTACCTATAAACTATTTTGATATCTCATTTGTACTAAAAAGATGCTCATCTAAGTTGACACAAAAATAAATACGATGCAGTCATACAACAAATACAAATGAGCAACAGTTCCATACCACCCACTTACAAAAATAGATAACTTGCAGATAGAATGGATGACAAAAATTGAGTTCAACAACAGAAACTATAATCATTTACACAATAGGGTGAGAATGTTGTCTGCTGACTGCCCCACTGCTTTGATGCAGTCTGAGATAAGGAAATTTTCGGACCTCTTTTTCAGATTATTCACTTCTCCTTCTGGATTATTTTGCATTCAATAATACATGATTTTTGTATGCTCTAGTTACCAACATCCTAATACTGATTCAAAATTTGAATATTTGGAGAGTTTGATAAGGTAGATGCTCACCAAACATGTAATTACATGCGTAAACTGCCATATGTTTCTTCAACTCAAAAAATAATAGTGGTGCATACCTAGTAACCGCATTCAGTGGATTCCATGTAAAAATTTGAAATTCTCTGAATACCAAATATGACTAAAAATTCATTGAAATTTGTTTAAATTTTTGAAATCCTTTAAAATTCAATGAAATTTGTAAACAAATCATTAAAATTTGTTGAAATTCATTAGAATTCATTGAAGTTCATTCTTTCTTTTTTGAATATTTAATCTAAAATACAAGCATAATACTTCTTGTAGTTGAATTTAATCACGAATTTTATGGCTGATTTTTGTACTAACAAATTTTATCCTTCATGAATTCAAATGTGGCAACTTAGGTGCATACTAGCAGAGAGATTGTTAAAATCAGCTAGGCAAAAACTATCATAGGTCACAAATGAGATGCGACCCGTTCCTGCTAGACATACAAGTATATGCCTTCAACACAGGTCCATGTATCACCAATAAGGCCAAGCTTATTTTGCATTTGGTTGATGCTGTTGATTTTAGTGGTTCTGTTTTGGGGTGCTTCCATGGGCCCAGACTGATTATGAATGTGGGTGGTGGGTCTGAGACTCCAAAGAATTCTTTTGTTTTATGGATTTCTGCAACAATGGAACTTGGGGAGGTGATCTCATGGGCCTATAATAGGGTTATGTTTTATATATTAACGGGTCATGGCAGTAGTACATATTGGTTGCAGAGTCTGTGATAATCTCTTCATGTGAAGACATTTCTTATTTCTGATGCATGGAGTTATTCTTTTATATACTTATCCTTTATTAATAAAATGATTATTTTTCCTGATAATTGGAAAATAAACTAGATATTCTACAGCGATAAGAGGCTCCAAGTTCCAACACGTACATGGTTCTGTCACTAGACTGCAGTGGCCAAAACTTGTGCTCTTGACTGTGGCTGTAAATCAAAGACATCTAGAAATGTAGTTTGAATTGCAGTATTGAAGTTAATAAATTCCTCCTAGAAACTAAAGACACGACTCTCTTTATCTGTTCTCCAATATTTATCAATACCGTTCAACCAATGTGCAGGAAAGTATACTCCCCAATACAAGTGGCTTGAGGAGGAGTTTCCAAAAGTTGACAGGACGGAGACTCCGTGGTTGATTGTGCTCATGCATAGTCCATGGTACAATAGCAATAACTACCACTTCATGGAAGGCGAGTCTATGCGAGTACAATATGAATCATGGTTTATAAAATACAAGGTTGACATTGTCTTTGCCGGCCATGTTCATGCTTATGAGAGATCTGTAAGTTCAAAATGTCTCGATCTTACCAATTGAATTTAATATTAGTAGTTATCCTAGAAATCATTTTCCCTTGCAAAAATTAATGACGACTCTTAAACTTGACTAGGTTATCAAAAGATATGAGTACTATATTATCAAGGCCATGCCTTTTTAGGGTCCTATACTTATTGGATCCGTAGACGTTGGGGTCGAGGGGAGGGAGCCTACCTAACATTTCTAGCAGGTATTGCTGAGCAATTTTCAAGCCTCTTGACGCTTCCATGGTCTTTCTAAGTTTTCTCAGCATAAATTTAGAAACGTTTTCCAAGAAACTGCCTTTGTAATTTCTACTTGGGATCAACAAGGAAGCTGTTATCCATCATTGCAGTTTCCACACAAACTCTCAGGGCCAAAACAATTACCTTTCCGTTTTTCTTGTGGAGATTCCTTTTTTTTCCTGTACCTGCAACAGGCAGTGTTCATGGTACCAGTTGTGCAGTGAAAAGAGGAATGGAAGCCCCCTCCATGTTTCCTTGCGCTTGGCTGTCATTTCTTCTCACAGAACCTTTGAAACTTTGAAACCCATAATCAGTTTCCAATAGGCCAGAAACCCATTTCTGGGTTTCTGAAAGATTCCATTGTCCGGGAAATAAAACCCTTAATTTGGAAAATCAGCAGCTTCCAACCATTTTTCAGGAGTTCCCAGAACTCTTCGACACTAGAACTGAGTTTTCCAAAATATTCCTCAAAGTTTCAATACTGTTTCCAAGAGTTCCTATTTCCAATACCATTTTCTTTAGAGGTACACCCCAAAGTTCTTGCCATTTTCTGACATAGATGTCCCCCTTGTATGTTTGTATTGCTAATACTAGTGTTCCTGATGTTTTCAAGTACTCTGTTACCAATTCTTGATACAACAGAGCTGAAATGGATAACATAACCACAAAACTTGAGCTCCATAGACCTCAATGACACAGCATGTCCACCACCTGGAAGGCAAAAACACCAGGCAAGACCCAGCACCAAGACTTGGCAAAACAAAGAATATGTGAAATATTGAAATTTTAAAAATTTGAAATTTATAGTCTCCGGGGAAAATAACTTAGATCAGAATACACATAATAAGTCAAATTAGATAGGGAGCCAATAAACACATTCGTGATTACGTGCTTAGGTTTAAGACCATGGTTACAAAAATGAGTTATGCACGCCAAATAATGAGATTTAAGACCCCTTTGTTGATAGTTTGCTTCCAATTATTAAAGAACAAGTCACATTCAATCCTTATACTTCTTTTTATGTGTTTTGCCATGCTGCTAAAGAATGCGAATTCAAGTTAATTGATGCAAATATTCTTAAGAATTCTCCCAATGCTTCCCAATTTCCAAACAAGCTAAACTTCAATAATTGAAGCAATGATGGTAGTGTTCCAACCAAGAATGAGCATAGAAATCAAGTCAATTCCATGGAATAACCATCTCAAAGGTTCATCTTTTCTCAACAAAGTGGACATTCACATTGCCACACCCCTGGCCTATTCTAATCATTTTCCAAAATTATAAAGATAACGACGTCTGTTTTTTCAATTTAACATTCTAATACATATTAAACAAAGTTCATCCAAGATTGAAACCTGCATCTTATCATTTTCTAAAATTATAAAGATAACAATGTGTGTTTTTAATTTAACATTCTCTTACATGTTAGATAAAGTTCATCCAAGACTGTATCTGCATCTTATTATAGACAATAGTAAACAATAGGCCTGTGGATAACAATGTGTCGATTAGTAGCAAACCAACAAAGCTCTTTGACGTGAAGTGCTAATATAGACTGTTTGTCTCTGCAGAAACGCATATCAAATGTGGGTTATAACATAGTTAATGGGGAGTGCACACCTGTTATGAATCCATCTTCTCCTGTTTACATTACCATTGGTGATGGAGGAAATCTAGAAGGCCTTGCAGCCAAGTGAGTTGAAATTTGAACATGTTTTCTCTGGATCTTGTACTTTATTTTGCATAGGAATCAAAAGGGTGCATTCATCTAATACCCATAAATATCAAACATTTTGAGCTGCAGTTTTACAGAACCACAGCCTCAGTATTCTGAATTTAGAGAAGCAAGCTTTGGGCATGCAGTCCTTGAAATCAAAAACAGGACACATGCTTACTACAATTGGCATCGCAATCAAGATGGAGATGCTGTAGCTGCTGATCCCCAATGGTTTTACAACAGATATTGGTATCCCCACGATGAACCTCATATGTAAACATGAAGCTGTAAATTTCATGTGGATGGTCAGGTCAAAATGGTGAAGATATGCATTCTAAAGACAGGACGCTCAGTCTAGGCCACATCTGACATTTGTTGCAAACCTTAGTGTATTGTCATGGTAATTCATTGAATAATATGCATATTACAGCTCTCCTGCCTATGAGGAACGCTGATGCACGTGAACAAAGTTTTTGGAAATTCTCTTAAAGAATTAATTGAGATTCTTGTTCATTGGAATACAGATTGTCCTTGTAATGCAGACATTCAACAGTTATCTTGGACTTTAATGAAATGCTTCTAAATAGAAAGAAATATGTAACGCTCATGTTTCTCAAAAGTATATCTTCTATGGATAAATGTCTGGTAAGAAATAAGTGGTTTGTCATATATTATACTGTCAAACACTTTGGACTAAGATTTCAAAGCATAACAGAATTTAGACTAAAAGAATATTAAAATGTACTCTTAAAAAGAACTTAACATTAAGGTAACTGTAGCATAAGAGAAAAACATATGTGAACAGCAAACCTGAGCTCCCTTTTATAGTTTTATATTTAAACAATTATTAAAAAAACCAATAGTTTGCCTAAGTGCTAAATGTGAAAGTATCCATTTGTAGCCGTCCACACTAATTAATGATAAACAATAAGAAAACCTAATTAAATATTGAATCCTTCTTAAAGTCTTTTTTTTAAATAGAAAATTTAATTTTAATTTACAATTTATAAAAACTTAAAAATCAAAACCTAATTTTACTAAAGAAAGCATTAAAGCCAAATTAAAATTAAAACTAAAATTGAAAATTTCTTGCTTAAAAATTATTTTTTTTAAATAAATTAAAATGTCCTTCAATTAAATTTAATTAAAAAATCAAATTTAAAGTGGTAAATTTTAACTTGGTTATAATGCTTTCATTTTAATCATTAGTAAAATTAAGTTTTAATTTTTATCTCACATTAAACATATAGGCGAAGCTGGTGTTTTTTTCCATTTTAGCTATAAAATGGAGCTCAGTTCTTTTGTTTACTTATGTTTTTATCTTCTTCCTAATGATGGATCATGGGTTGTGATTGAAACATCAATTGAAAAACCAGCACACAGTTATTCCCAAAAGCCCTGTGCAAACATTATGGACTGTGAAAGCGTAAAAGCTCTAATGATAAAGTATTGTAAAAGAAAACAACAAAACGGTAAAAGAAAAGAAAATGAAGAAGGTCAAGGTAATGGTACTATTATAAAGGGCTATAATATAAAGATAGAGCGGGGCGGTTGAGTGCGAGATATAAAGATTAGGGGCCCTATCTTGAACTCTATCTGGGGGCTACCCCTCTATATAGAGGGCAGGAATGTAGAAAAAATAAAGATTACCAAAACCCTATCACAATGTTAGATGTAACCCTAACACCTTAAATCAAGGTTTTGGATATCTTGAAATTCTTTCAAAATTAAAGTGAAGATGAATACTAGGAATATGTTCATAAACGACATAACCTAAAATAACATTAGGATATGTCACAACTATGATTTTAAAACTGAAGAAAAATGAAGACAACCAAAACCCAATCATGATATTAGAAATAATCCTAACACCTTAAATTAAGGTTGTGGATATCTTGAAATGCTCTCAAAATTAGAGTGAAGATGAATATTCGAATAATACGTACATAAACAAGGGCCACTTGGTGGCTAGTTGTTGTCTACTTTGCAATTTGTTAGTACCGTATACATGAGTAAAACATTGATCCAAAACATTTAAGCCGATAAGGCATCTTCTTATGGGGAACTTGAAAATTAATTAAAAAGTAATATTTTAATTAGTTTCCTAGACTATTCAAAACACTACAATCCTACATAAAAATTTCATCGCAATATTTTGGACATCAAAGTTTTAAATAAGCTATGCAGACTTGAATACAATTTGAATGTTTATTTATTATTATAGCAAAAATAAGAGTGGCAAACTATATATGAGATTGGAAGAGCGAGAGTCCACAATCTTGTACTTGTCTTTTGGGCCCTCTATAAGGGTCCGGCCACATGGAAACAAAAGGTATGGGCCCTCCGTGAGTTTAACTCCTCTTTCACCCCATAGCTTAAACTTAGATTTGGTTCGCCATTTATTAGTTACATAAAAAATTTAAAGCAATAGTAATAGTACAAATATCTTAAATACATCTATCTAAAAACACCGAAAGATATCAATCTCAAGGCTTTTATCTTAGATTTTACCATAGTTACCTAGGTCTCGGGGATGTGGGGATGGAGGGGGTGAGGTTTCGGGATGGCGTAAAATTTCCCAAATTTTGAAACAACAAGGGGATGGCTATTAAAATAATTTATAAAATTAAAATTTTGAATATTTTAATTTTTTCAATGAAATTTAGGAATTTAATATGTATTTAATATATTTTAGGTACTTTCAAGATTATAATTTAATGTTCTTGGTAAAAATAATAGTTTTTTAAAAGTAAAAACATAAAAATCTTTTGAAAGATATTAAAAAATTGGGGGCATCCCGCATAACACTAGATTTTACGTATCTTGCATTGATTAATACCTCCTTTACCTTCTCTGAAAACTTCCCACTGAATGTTGATAAACGACATCAATCTAGCACACCAATGTGTCAAGCTCAAAAAAATGTTTCCAAAAAAAGGTGGGAACTCGAACTCCACCCTTTTGGCCAAGATATTACAATTATTCGATTGACTTTTAAAAACAAAAAGAAAAAAATCTTCCAAGTGACGGTCAAATGGACATTAAATTAAGGTTGAAATTACCATGTGATAGTCAAATAAACGTCAAATTTAACATTGTAATTAATTGTTTATGTACAAAAATTGCAGACCACCATTCCACACCATGGCCTATCAAAGTGTTGGCGAAATAATTTATCAAGTGGGAAAATTATTGAGTTTTCACCAACGCTCTGGGGCTAAGCCATTCCTTCTTATGTATGGGGATGCTCCCATTATTGAATGTAAACTACCTGAACTATTTAAAAGTTGTGAGTGGACGTTAGGCCGGGGATCACACAGGAATACTCAAGTTTGATCCAAAGTTAGCATGGTGAAACAAAAGCAAAATAGAACACTATTTTGGCTTATTTTCTCTACACAGTCGACCTCCTTCCATTGTTGTTGTCACACCATGAAAAAATAATTTTCTACCTGAGATTCTTCCCAATTTTTTCGTAATGGCCATAGCCATCAAAAACAAGTTTTGTTCATATCTCTCAAACCGAAAACCCGATTGCAATGAAACTTTGCCAGATTTCTCTTCTCCAAAACGCCTTTGGGAATATTGTTGTTGCATATCCAATGATACCCTAGCTTTTTGATATAGCAATCTGAAAACCTAAACCCTAAATCTTTCTTTTCTGATTTCCAAAAGATTCAGCCGACGATAAACCGTGAAAATTGGAGCACGAGATCCCGGTGCAAAACAAAACGAATTGATGGTGGTTTCATTGCAATCCGACACTAGTAAGTCCACTTTCTAAAAATAGCATGTGCTCTAAATAGTGAGACTCTAATAATAGCAAGTTTCCCAAAGTAGCAAAATTTCAACATTTCGAAAACCATGGAACAGTAAGAAACACAAAAAAGGGTCAAATGGGCAACTTTCTAAAAATAATAGGTTGTGAAAAAAAGATGTCTAAAAATAAAAACTTTTTAAAAATAACAAATCCTCGGTAGTAAAATTTCAACATTTCGAAAACCATGGAATAGTAAGAAACACAAAAAGGGGTCAAATGGGCAACTTTCTAAAAATAATAGGTTGTGAAAAAACAGATGTTTAAAAATTAAAAAAAAAAAAAAATAGCAAATCCTCATCAATGGAAATAACCTAAGTGGATTAAAAACTTCAGACAACAAGGATTGTGAAAAATTTCCAAAAATAGCAATTTTCGACCCCCGCTAAAAATAGAAAGTTTCAGATTTTGGTACAAAAAATTGTTGGTACCTTTGTTTTCACCATAGTTACCATGTTCGAAAAGTTCGGGTTGTTCGAGACATGGAAAAAGTTTGGAAGTTCAGAATTTTGCAAAAATTGGTTCGGTTCGGTATGGTTAAAACAAATATAAATTTTCAAAAAATATAAAATCGAATAATTATCCATACTTGCTTCAAAAAAATCAATCACACATACAAATAAATAAACATATAAATGTATAGCAAAATCCATGGTAAACTTAAGACTTAAAAGTTATATTTATGACTGACAATGAAAATTCATACTTCATACTTCATAGATATTGATAGAATATATAGCGATGAGAATTATCCATTACTCAAACTTCAAAGTTTTGAGCATTAACCAAAAATTAAAATGCAATTTTAAACATTTGCAACATCAAATCCTACTTCTACATCAAAAGTATTACTAGCATCTTCATCTAATATCTTGTAGCTTGAGAGGGTTATCATCAACAACATTTTCTTCATCTCCAAAACATGCTTCTCCCAAGTAGAGTTGTCATCTTCATTTGCAAGAGAGTGAGTAAGCAATCGTAAATTGCTATGCACAAAAACAAGATCAGAGAGTTTTTGAGCCCCTAATTGATTTCTCTTGTTTGTGTGGATTAAATCATGTGTACTCCAATTTCTTTCACAAGCGAAGCACTAGAACATTCGCTGAAAATTTGCACGGCAAATTTACGTAAATGTGGAGTAGAAGACCCATAAGTCCGCCACAATTTAAATGGTTCTGTTGGCTAGATTTTCGCATAGCACAAAACCTAGGCGGTCATGAGATAAATCTCTCTCATTTAACCGGTAAGGCTCCCATGTCGATTTGTCAATAAAAATGTGTTATTATCTATCGGGGTTTTACTTTAACCACTTAGTTCATGAACCATAACTAAGAAGTTCTGCAGCAAGTAAGCAAGATTGTTCAAGAAAGGAAATATTTTATAAAAGAAGAAAAGTAAAGGAAATACGAGAGAAGAAATGGGGAAGATGTGCATCCCAATTAGTAGATAAGCAGAGCTAATTGCATGCACATAGAAGAAACCTAATATATATGAACACACATAATTATAAAACAAAGGCAGCTCTAGGTCCAGATCTAAAATAACACAAAGTTTATTAAGAGATCTAAAATTAAAAGTAAGAAACAAAGTACACCGTGACACAAAGTTCTCCGAAAACCTGCTCCTTTGTATTCCTTTACTCCAAGTTGCTCTCAGGGGTTCAACACAAAGTCTAGAACACAAGATTGTTGCTTACAAATTCTGATCAATTAACCCGTAGGTTCTTCCTCTACTTATAGAATGTAGAGGGGCAATTACAAGTTGGAAGCTTTAGTTGAACTGGCACATGTGGAAGTCGGAGGAAAGAAACAACTGGCAATCTCCATCCTGGAATTCCTCTTTGCATGACATGTATGATTTGCAACTGAAAATAGAACCTTCTATTTTACACGTCCGCCACCTATCTCCAAGTAGTTGACTTCTTCAAGTAATGGCTTTTAAACCAATCACTTAAGTTGTATAATTTAATTGATCACTCAATTACTTTGTCGGAGGAAAGGAGAAGGAAGAGGAAAGTTGTAGTCTTGTCCTTTTTCATGTCTGCGTACGCTGATTCAAACTGGATCTCGGGAAGCGGTGGAATTGACTAGATCTGGAATTGGAAATGACTGGATCTGGAAACAACAAGCTGGATCTAGAAACAACTAGATTTTTCCTTCGCCTTGTCTTCTCTTTTATCCTTGAAGCTTTTGCAGTTCTTCTCTAGTACATGCATCAATGCATTGTTTGCCATAGATAACTCATCATCCTTATTTTTAATTGCATATGAGCAATTAAAAATCTTGGAAAGCACTCTAGGATGAATGAAAATTCAATGAAGGCTTCAACTGGAAGATGGGAGCATTCATGACAAGATCTTGGAAGGAATTTTCCACGCACTGACTTCTTCACGGCCGCATTCAAACAAAAGGATGAAGCCTTTGCGCGGAAGCTTTTACAACTATGAGATACGGATCTGGATCTCGCATATGGATTTGCACCGCATAACAAACTCGCTTGGCTGAAATTTTGTGGATGGAAAAGCTCCATTCGAATAATTCCATTTCTTTTAATTTGCACGCATGAGTGAAGTTTTTTCGCACACATGAATGAAGTCTTTCCTGCTCTAGATCTCGTCTATCAACTCAAGAAGAGATTCCGAGCCTAGATCCATGTCTCCAATATCTCGCAAATTTAAAAGTGATGCATGACTCGTTGTGCTTTCTTTTTCATCTTTCTTCGCCATAACTTTGTCTATCTTTTTGTCTCGAACAATTCTTTTTCTTCTTATTTGTTGGAATTCTTCAAAGCCCAGTGCAGATTTGGATAATCCTTGATTCGAGAGGAAGTATTCAATGTATTGGACATTGATATAAGTTCCTTTTCTTTTGAAAAACACCTGTAATGAATTCCTTAGCACCTGTAACACTTATGCAAACAATTATGCAAACAAAGATCAACCTCCTTCAAAGCATGCACCAAATTTGGAAGCTTTTAGCCTTGTTGCCACCTTGCCTGAGCAAAATCCTTCTTCAAATGCCTTGTTTCCACCTTGCCTGAGCAAAATCCTTCTTCAAATGCCTTGTTTCCACCTTGCCTGAGCAAAATCCTTCTTCAAATGGGGCACACTTTTCCTCTTGGCTGCAATTCTTTACCTGTGAATTAAATAATTCACCCATATGGCTGCCCATGCTTATATAACCCTCACAATTCTATAATTAATAATTTCCCTAACAATTAAAGGCAATTAATTATTAAAAATCAAGCTCTTCTCTTTTAAATATAGCATGTTTAAGGACAGCCATCCAATCAATTAAATTAATTCAATTTAATCATCCACACTTCACTTCACTTAAGTTTCACAAAGGTGTGCTTTGACCATAGCACCGAAAATAGGAATTAATATAATCATTTAATACTTTAAAAGTATTAATTCCTTCTCAAAAGGGGCTACATTAAATAAATTAAATTTATTTAATTTTGGAATTCTATTTTTAAATTCCTTATGTCCACTTCCTTTGTTGACTTTTCCACAAGCCTAGGTGCCAAAATTGGGTGAATAAATATTAACAAATATTTATTTAATGCATTATTATTCACCCAAGGTGGGTCACACTTTTTTGCACATATAATTCTATTTTTAAGAATTTTTCATAATGGGATTCTTTACCCTACAAGGCAGCCCCAGAAATCCCATGATCCACTTAAGTGATTTGACTTTGACAATGGGATTATTTACCCTATACAAGGCAGGCAATAAAATCCTGTGATTTCACTTAAGTCACTTTTCTTTTATTTCACCATGGGAATTTTTACCCTACAAGGCAGGCAATAAATTCCCGCCTGCCTTCGCCTCTAATTTTCCCACTGCAGCTTAAGTGAATTTTATATCACGGGAAAAAGTACCCTGCAAGGCAGGCAATAAAATCCCACCTGCCTGCTACTTCTATTTTTCCCACTGCAGCTTAAATCCTTTGTTTTCCAAAAATGCGCCCAACCCCGCAAGGGCTTTTCTGTGCACAACTTCGCCTTTTCCCAGTGAACCAGACCTCCGATGGTGACTTCCTCCGGGCATAACGTGCGTATATGTTTTCCAGCTGCTCTAGGCCAAAAATCGGGCTTACCTCAAAGAAAGGAATTGCTCTAGAGAAATTTCGCAGAAAATGAAACGGGACAACACAAAAACACGAAAAATTGCCAAAAGTCATAAATAAAGCCCAAAACTTATTCCAAGTTAAAACCCTTTTGGTACATAGGAATAATGACATGTTCGATCATAACAGAGTTAAAACAGAGCGCAAATAGCCTCAAACGGGGCTTAAAATAATTAAATACAAATTTCTCGCAGACAAATCCCGATGACAGAATATAACAATTTTGGGCATCTGGGTATTTGGCGAAAAAGGCTAATATGACTATTTAGGAATATATTGCCTTGCAATACAAGAACTTTCGTGCAATAAAAACATAAAACGACCCATTATTTTCAAAGTACGAATTTTTTTGGATAAGGTAGTCACAGATTTCAGGATGAAATCTGGGTGACACCAGCCGATTCCCACGTCATCCTACTTGCCCTTGCTTCTTTTTCACCAAACATTTTGAGTTGGTTCTTGAAAATAGTAAGTTGTTCTCTTGTTTTTTCCTTCCCTTTCATCAAGTCTATCTTTGTCGGTTTCTCTAACGAATATATTGTCCCTCTCAAATAAAATGATCCTAACCCCACCCTATTCATTTCCACCTACATTGATAACACATGTGTTCGACATGTTATTATTGATGGAGGTGCCAGTGTAAATATCATTTCTTCCCATGCATACAAAAAAATGTGCATCCCTTCCCATTACATGCATAATAACCCAATTATGTTGTGTTCATTTAATGATGCCATGACTTCCACCCTCGACACCATCATTCTCCACATTCGCGTGGGCCCCCATACCATTCTTGAATTGTTCTATGTCCTAGAGGGGGATTCCAATACAACATTCTACTTGGCCGACCCTGGATTCAAGCCATGGGTTGTGTACCTTCAACATTACACTTGTTGTTTAAAATTTGAGCATGAACGACATAACTACACCATTTCGGAAGATCCTTCACCATTCAAAACCACGTAATATGCTCTATCGACCTAATGATGTCCTCATATAGGTTAAAGCATCTACCACCACAACTCCTTCAACCGTTATCCCATCTACCACCACTACCACTTCTTTTTCAGCCATTGCCTCATCCACTACTTCTCGCCACTACACCTTCCACAACCAACTCCTTTATTCCCCGCTTCTTTACATTGCAGCTTCCACACCTGGCCCATCAACCAACTCATATACTTCACAAACACCCAACGCATCCCCTTCTTAGGTTTGTGGTGATTCTTCCATTCCCACTAACCAAATACTAACTTATGATCCCTTAGTAGGTTTTTTTCAACACCTTACCTTAGGGGAGTATCGCCTCTACAACATCAACACATTTCTTACTCCTCAAGAGTACGAAAGCCTCCATCAACACCCACATTACAACCATCATGTAGGTGAGGTATTTCCATATGGTCCGCCCCACCTTCGCACTAACTTGACATATGGGGGACTTGACACTTCTTCATATACTCCTGAACCACCTACCCAAACCTATCCATTCTCATCTGATTTTCAATACCTCACCAATCATTGTTTTTCTCACACTTTCCTTCATTGATGTGCTTGGAAAGGCTTTGGCTTTGGTCTTTATGAATAGGGTTGTCACACATTCATACCTTGCACCACTCAAAAACACAAAGACCACAACGGTCTTGGATTTTCTTAGGAACCTTCTTCTAAGAAAGCTTGTATCAACCTTGTAGAGGAAAGTACACCTTCCCTACCTCAGTCACCTACCACGCCACCTTCACCCACGGAGTCCATGGATCCATAATCCATCCCTCCTAACTTTTTTTTCGTGAACACCGTTTCCTTAGGACCTATGACCTATAAACATGATGGCAAGGCTCCTTCTTCCCTTCCCTTCTTGTATCCTGACATGATCAATGATGACACACCTTTTCTAAACGTCGTTCAATGTCAGGATGATGATTCTATGCTCACCTATCTAGGTGCGGAGGATTCTTACATTCACCAATCATTACCTTTTGAGACACAAACCATGCTGAGTGAATCGACCATAAAGATCAACATTCACACTCAGGATGACCCTCAGATTCTAAAGATAGGTCAATCTTTATATCCCATTGAACAGGAAGCCTTCACCTCTTTCCTTAGAGATTATAGCAACACTTTTTCTTGGTCTTTACATTGATATGCCCGATATTGACCCTAATATTGTGGTCCACAATATCGTAACTATTCCTAACACTAAAATTGTGAAATAGAAGCTATGAAAAATACATCCCCACATTTCCCTTCTTGTGAAAGAAGAACTCTAGTGCTTCCTTTTTGTTTCTTTTATTCTACCCATTGACTATCCCCGGTGGATTTCTAACGCCGTTCATGTCACCAAAGTGACAAGGGGACTCCACATCTACGCAAATTTTTGTGATGTTAACCTTGCTTGCCCCAAGGATAATTTTCCTCTATTGAGTATCGACCAACTTCTTGATAGAAGATAGAGGTGAAGTAGTGAGGGAAACCACATGATGTGGGGTTATGATGGTAGCAATGGGTGTGGGATCATTAGGTGGAAGCTCAATAGATTACAATACCTCCATGAGGGCCTGACGATGAGACTTGGAGGTTTGAATGAGGTCGTACAAAGACATTTTGAGGGGGGATTAATGAAGTTGTTTGATCATGGTAAGATGTGCGACTCTGTCAGAAATGGGATATTCAGGCGCAAAGATAGTTACCTTTAGTGCGGGTGTAGAGCGAATGTTGGGTAAAGTTGTAGTGGATGGGTTGCCTATCTTCTCTTTTCCTTTGTCTTTCTATTCTCTAGTGGCAACTCAAACCATATTGATTTGAGGAAAAGAGGGAGATGTGTTTTGAAAGGTATAATGATAGGAGGGACAAAAACCTAGTGTGGGATAAGAACCTTGTGAAATGAGTATGGTGCACTGGCATTTCAAGGGGGTTGGGATAGCTCCCTAATCTGGACCATATTGATCTCAAATGTTGGAGGAGGAAAAGAGAGTTGTGGAGGTGGAGATGAAGACTTCTAAATAGATATGGAGTAAGGTTGTGTGGCGACAGCGAAGGTGGAATGGGATCTTCATCCAAAAGATCATCTTCGTCAAAGATCTCTTCAAGAGAACACAATTAAAGAAGAATATTTTTAAGGGCCTTACAATTTTCAACATCATGTCTTGGCACATGATGATAGGCACAAATCTTGGTATCGTAAAACCCTTCTGGTTTAGGTTTGAGTGGGTTGTAAGTCTTGAGAGGTGGCAATGTAATGGCAGAAGTTTCTAACAACCGAGTGATGATGGTAGCGTAGGATCCTGTCAAGGGATCTAAATGAGAAGTGAGAGTAGGTTTGGATGGAGGTTTGGGTGACTTCTGTGGAAGAGGTGTTACTAGAGGTGGAGTTGGTTTGGATGGAGGTGTGGGTGGCTTTTGTGGAAGAGGTGCTACTAGAGGTGGAGTTGGAGGTTGAGTAGGTTTAACTACCTTTTTAGTAGGTAGTGTGGTTTTGGGCTTGGGTTGTACCTTCTTGGGTAAAGGTGTTGGGGTAGTGCGTGAAGTAGAAGGTAATGCGAGAAGATGGAAGTGGATGGGTCAACCAAGGTGAGAGTGGAGGTGTGGTAAAGATAGTAGTAGGAGGCAATACAAAAAGTGTAGGTTGAAGGGAAGGTAAAGGAATGGGTAGTGGAGCAGGCGTAGGTAATGTAGAAGGCTTGGGTGGAATGGGAAGTTGTGATAAGGATGTCAGTTGCTTCATTTTAATTTTACCTTTAGTAGGAGGCTGCTTTCCGAAGGTTGATGGATGGGGGACTAAGATGGATGTTAGTGGTGAAGGTGAAAGAGGATAAGTGGGAGAAAATGGGGTATGAGGCCTAATAGGTTGGGTCTTCCTCTTAGGTGGGGGATAGACCTAGTGATAGTTTGGGACGAGGTGGCTAAATCAATCTTCACGGGAGGATGGACTAGACTCAATGTCAAAGCCATAACACCCAATGTAGTGATAGGTTTGGGTGCATGTGAAGGTATGGGTGTAGGTAGAGGTTTGGGTGAAGGTGGTTGTTGGGGTAACTGTAAAGGTTTGGGTGTAAGTGAGGATGATGTAGAAGAGGGTACTATAACTAGCTTAGGTGCGATAGATTGAGTTGTCTTGAACACTTTAGGATAACTTGTTGAAGTGCATGGGTATAACCTTTGCATTTGAGTCAATATGGGAAGTCGAAGGTGTCCCTAAAGTGTGGAGTAGTCGACATACTCTAAGCGATCAGCCAAATGGGAGATTGACATAGAAGTGGAGGGGGATGATGATTATTTGGTAGTAATCCTGTAAAGAAATCTGACTTCTATGAGATAGGGAAATGGTTAGCTTCATTCTTTGTGGATAGAAGAAATGATAGAAAATTGAAAGGTTCTTTAAAAGCCATTGGGAAGTTGTCACCAATACGAAGAGATGCTAAAATTGGATCCTATATGGGCAAAGGAGGGGGTAAGGTGGATGGTATATACTCTTTAATTGGTGAAGAAATGGGTAAGTGGGATCCTCCATAGGTAGAAGAGCGAGTGATGTGGGTTTCTCGAGTGATAGAGAGATGAGTGGGATAGATGCCTCCATAGGTGAAGGGATAGATGAAGTGGGTTGCTCGATTGACGAAATGGTAGATAAGGTCGATTTCTCTTTGGGTAGAGGAGAGGATGAAGTGGATTCCTCTGTGGGTGGAATAACTCGTGTAAGGATTTCTTTAAGCGATGGGGAGAAAATTGAGTTGGTATGGTATCAAAAATGACATGAACCTCTCAAACGTTGGTATCATTAGTTGAGGTTTTACCAAACCGGTTGGATGATGGAGTGTGATTTGGAAATGAATTCTTAAAGATGTGAAGGTTTTGGTTAGCTTAATTGCATTAGGGTTATCCAAGACAATATCTCCATTATCCAACATTTCATGGACAATATTTTTAAATGTTTTACAATTACCGTCACTAAGACCTCGACACGGTGATAGTTGTAGTAATAATTGTCCTTATACCATGAAGGCATATGATGGGAAGGGTTAAAACTAGTATGTGGTTTGATGGGTGGAAGAGTTATGGCTCCTGTGTTTAGATTTTTTCCAAAACCGAGAAGTAAGGTTCTCCTATGGGAGTATATCATCGTTGTTCATGCCTATATTGAAATTTCTAAACAGGATAAAGAGTAGAATATGGTTTTGGTTGGTTGGTTCGATGAGATGGACCAGATTTCAGGACCACCATGTTGGTGGATCCTTTGGGTTTTTAATGACTAGTTTGTGGTTTGAAAGAAGAAGAAGCGTCATTTAATTTGAATGAAGCACTCTTGTTGTGTAATAGTAGCTTCTTCTCTTCGATATCATAAATTTATAACTTCTAAGCCATGGTGAATGCCTCGTCGAACTTTTGAAAGGTTTGAACTTAGAGAGTTGGAGAGATATGCCTAACACAAGCCCTAGTAAATAACTCTATCATTTCGTTCTGAAGTTGCAAGGTGAGATGATTAATAAGGCTCCACCAACATGCGACAAAATCTGTGATAGATTCATCTTCATATTAGTGCATCGAATACAAATCAGTCATGGTGACCTTCTTAGTGATGTTGATGGAGAAATGATCGAGAAAGGCTTGGGCTAATTGATTGAATGAAAAGATAGAGTGCTTAGGTAAAACACTATACCAGTCTAAGTTAGGTCCTATCAAGGACATTGAGAAAGTTCAAAGAAGCAAGGCGTCATCATGGGCAATCAGATAACATACATGTTTAAAAGATCGCAAATGTTGTTGTAAATCCTCCTTGCTATTAAATCTGTTAAACTTTGACATCTCCCAATGTGGGGGACAAGAATGAATGGATATGGATGGATAAATAGGCTCATTAGAAATTTCATCATAAGTCAAAGCCTTGTGGGAGCAGAAACAAATGCTTCTAGGGTGCTTCTTGTCCATCATCATCTTGATCAAATCTGTGGTCGGATTAGATTGAAGTGCACCTCCTACGGTATAAGGAGGTGGATACGATGAGTAGGAAGTAGAAGGTATGCCAATATATGGAGGTGTCGAGTAAGAAAAATGTGAAGGGGAGATATAAGTAGCGGCAGATGATGATGACATATACCCTAAATGGGAAGTGTAGGTGACATGAGGTGGTTGAGACAAGGTAGAAGTGGGCGGGATCGTAGAGGTCATTCAGAAAGCAATAGGTGGCAGAGTAGTTAGTATAGAAATGACCAAACTCTGAAAAGGGGTCGACGTAACTTGAAGTTGTGAGGTAATAATGGCTAACAATGTGGGAATCCCTACACTAAGAGTTGTAGATGATGGTGAGGCCGACATCGAAGATGCGATAGATGTTGTAGGTGAAAAAAATATTGAAGATGTCAAGGTGATATGAGAAACGAAAGGTGGTAAGGTGGAAGCAGGCAACACCGCACTAGTGGTAAAGAGATATAGAATCGGGGGCAAGGGTAGGTGTAATAGAGACATGCATCCCATATAAGGGCTATCCTGACGAGTCACGGGTGGAGGAATGAGCAAGATAATACTGCAAGGTTGTGGGATTGTGATCAAGGAGTTTTGCAAACTCCTCATCACCTACTGAGATATAGAGATAGATGAAGTGGGGTCCATGGGTGAAGAAATAGAAGGTGGTGAAGAAATAGGAGGGAGTGGTTGATGACTATCATGAAAGACTAGGGCGTTGAATTTTCTATGAGTCAAAACCATGTGAATAGTGGTAGGACAAGTGGTCTGAGCTCTACAGATGGTGTAAAAACACAGAAAAGAAGATAGAAGAAATCTAGAAAATGAAAATTGGTTGTTGTTTTGACAGAGAAATCAAAACATAGAAACCGACGTCGGTAGGGTAACCGATGTTGGTAGAAAGGGTAATTGATGCCACCACTAGACCAATATCGATTATTGTGAATAAATGGTAGATTTATAAATCTAGAGACGAAGAATGTAAATCAGGTGCATCGAACTCGCTAGTGGTAACATAGACTCGAAATGTGATAAATGACAGAAAGCAGTCACGAGAAAATATTTGGATGTGATTTGAATACTATTTTGGGAGAAATAAGCAAAAACATAGGGAGACGATGCTAGTTAGTCAACCGATGTCGGTGTGAAGAGGTAATCGATGTTGGTCACTAGACCGATGCCGATTACTATGGAATCTGAGAAGATGATGAAAATTTGAATTTTAGGTCATTAAGTCAAATGAAAACACCTACCCAGGAACTGAGTATGGAAGTGATTAGTCCTAACACACCCAGAATGAACTGGAATACACCAGTCATGATGGTGGGGCGTGAAGGATAAGAAAAATAATAATAAATGACCTCAATCCTAAAAATGTAATTTTAACAGTTAAAAGCTAATAAAACACATCAATCCTATGCGTCAGATTTTAATGTTATGTGGCTTATGCCATTTAAAACTGACTATGAGTATAATAGAGTTTTTTTGTCAATGAGGGTACCCTATAAGTAGTCTATGGCTGGTTTCAAGTGTATTTTGGGTAAGTGTCCCCATTATATACTTCACAAGTATGTGAGGTCCAACTTTGATATGATGACTAGCCAGAACACCAGCTGGATCCACCGCCAATCTGATTGTTAATCATTGATGGCAATTTCGGGAAGGAATATGTTTAAGAAGTGAGTAAATTATTCAAGTGATTTGGACAAGGGTGTGTGTGCACAAAGTGAACTACGATTAATTCCCACCAATCATCAACTGGTCATGACCTCCAATATATAGATTGCAAATAAATTTAGGTGATTTAATGCAACATACGAAGGATGAAATGCAAAGATTTTTAAGCCCAAATCGAAAGTGAAATTGGATGTAACAAATAGAGAATAGGTCAAGAGGATGATCTTTCACTAAATGTAGGTGCAAAAGAAAGTAAGAAGAATTATTTTTAAACACCAAATCATGAATTTCCTTTAGACAAGTAGAAGAAGATAATATTGACTAGAGAGAAACTTAATGTGAACTTTTTAGAAAAGAAAGAAACACACAATTCCCTATATGAAGAAAATGCAAAGAACCCACAAGAAGGGGTCCCACCGGGCATGCCAAAATGTTTCACCTCAAAGTATGTGATAAAATAGATAAGGGTAATGGGTGCAATAAGAATACCTGTGAATAGTTGGGAGAAGGTTGCACGCGTTGTTGAATTTGATCAGACTAAATGTGAGAGCTTCCTTTTGGCTAGGATGAACTACTTAAAGCACAAGAAAACCACAAGAGAGAGTTAAACAATATATGGTAGTGGAATTCCTAGCAAGTGCTAGATATGGGAAGTGTGATGCTTCCTAGATGGTGTCAATCCAATGTTTTATCAAATTGATTAAATGCGAGAAGTAAAGGTCCTATTGCTAACACTTTGATTTAGGTGTCTCAAAATGTTATCAATACACTAGATTAAACAAAGTACTGAAATAAAAACTAATCTAGCACTAGGCAAGGTGTTACTTTGGTTGGGATAGGTCATTGAGGTGTTATGCAAGGTCTGGGCAAGATTTTGGGTGATTCTGGGTTGTTTGGTGAAAGTTATGAACTCGTTGTTCTAAACAAAATTACGATCCACATAGACCAATATCGGTTAGGCGACCGATGCGATCTTGATCGGCAAATGACCTATGCCGGTTGGGTGACCGGTGTCGATAGGGGCAATATGGTCACAATATTAAAAATAGGTGTTTTGGGTCTCTCTGTGATTGCACAGAGAGTTGAGGGGTCTAGGAAGGATGATATGATTTTTGTTAAGGCTCAGTAAGGGTGGTAGAGGTGTTAGGATAGGTGAAATGGTTCAGGTTGATGGAATAAGTGGTAAATAGGTGAAAGGTGGTATTCGGGACAGAGAAGGATTAGATGAGAAAAGTAAATGAAAGACTTAAGATCAAATGAAATCTTAACAAATAAGAATGAATTACTTATTTGGTAACTTGTAGATTTGAAGGTGGTTGATGATTGATGAGTGTTCATGGGAGATATGGGAATGTGTCCAGTTCCGTAGTAACAGAGCTTGTGTGCTCTACTGTGATGATCCAAAGCTATGGATGAGATGACTAGATGTTGGTGAAGATCCGATGGACTTTGGTTTGTTGTTTGGTAGCTTGAATGCTCAACAGTTAGAATTCCAAAGCTTGAGTGAGTGAATTTAAGAACCCATGTAAAGAGTTAGAAACTCTTAATTAAGGTAATCGATGATGGTTAGGGAACCAACGCGGACCGAGGGATAACCGACATTAGTTAAGGAGAATTAGTCTAATTTGCCAAAAATAGGGTTTCTCTCCCAAATTTGGCATGGTATTTGGCTTAGTCTGGAGTGGAGTGTTGAATGGCATAAATTAGAGTGTGGAATTAGTTAGAGGATTAATATGTCATGAATAGTTAGGGTTGGAAAGAGTCCTAGTTGGTTAGGATAAGTGGGGACTTGGTCTAGGTTCATTAATAGGCTAGGAATAAGTCTAGGATGAGGTGGAAAGGTGAGGTGGATAAGTGAGGTGGCTAGGTGAGTTAGGTAATTAATCTTAATTGTGATAATTAAATTAATTACAATGTGTGCAAGTGGGCATGGTTGGGGACTAATATTAAATTAATTAGTCGAAGGTGATTTAGAGGGTTGCGACCCAATTTTGGGTGTCTACACTTGTTTAAGTCAAAATGCCTCCCCCAAAATGAGAAAACAAGCATCTTAAAATAGGAAAAAATAAAAAAGCACCCCCTTTAGGATTGTGCTAATGACAACATCTTAAGTCCCGAAGGCAAATCATATCCCAACACAAATAATAATTTCAAAAACATACCCACATGGGCCAAATATAAATTCTTACAAAACCAACCACCCAAAGTAAATGCTCTTACATGGAAATGACTTGAAATTATAATAAGTCAAAATAAAAATCCCAAAAGTAAATACAACTCAAATAAGAATTCATCTAGACCTAAATCAATTTACAACCAAAATAAATGCAAGGTGGTTGAATTGTTTCCAATGCTCATTATGGGGTCCTTTTGAGCCCCCAAATGGCTAAACAATAATCAAGAATTACACCTACCCTATGGGTAGGTGTATGGAAGGGTTTTGGGAGTGTGGGAAAAGGTTTACTTGTCCCACACACCACTCAAAAGTGGGCTCAAAGGAGAAATTCGAGTTTACCAAAAATGGAAGATTCTCAATAACCCAACTAAAGCAAAACCCAACCAAAATAAACTTAGAAATAAATCAAATAAGTCAAACAATTCAAGCTAAGGGTCCATATGAATATGGATAATAATAATACAAGGCAAAAAAATTAAATCAACACATATTAACTATATATATAACCCAAACCACTTAATTCCAAGTATGGGTGACTCATGTTGGCTAAAGAGCTTCATGGAAGTTAGTCTCCCTCCATCCTCTTTTTATTAGGGGATCATTTTTGATATCAAAATTTCCCTAAACATCCCTAAATTATGTCAGTGTAGAAGATATTTTCGAGAGCTTTCCATCGACTATGAGAATGTGAAAAACAGACATTGGGAGCTCTAGTTATGTCCGGTCAAAGTTCAGTCAACGAGAAAGTCAACTCTAGTCAACATGTCAATAGTGGACCAATCGCACTACAACACGTGGAAAAAGGTGGTGGGAAAAATTAGAGGTTGAGAAGTTTTCACCGCCGGTCTTCAACGATCGTAAAATGGTATAGCTCATGGGAGCAAGAGGCTCAACTTTTGTTTCGGAGGGGAGCTCGACCACCGTGAGGATGATTATATCATTGCCGACGTGGTGGGTCCTCAAGCCACCACGTGGCTTGCCACCACTTAGCCATATTTCATTTTGAATATCATAGTATTATATGGTCAAATTTTATATTACATTGGTAATTATTCACCATGTTACTATGTTATTTCAATTTGCAATGTTTTGAGAATTGACTGAGTTTATTATCCTTGCTCGGTATTATTTCCACTAGCTTAGAGAGCTTATCACATTGAGTATCCATTTTTAGTGGGATGTATTATCCTCTATCACCTTGGCGTTATCAACTCATTTCCACATTGAATGGAGTCAAAGCATACCAAACTCGGCGGTCATGGTGGATATCTCGGCACCTATACATTTGGCGCAACATTCAAATTTTTCGGCCCTTACTATGGGCGGTTCAACATACAATGCATAGTAATCAAACCAAATGACTTGGTGGTTCAAACCAACCAATCAACAACTAGCTCACCACGTGGTATGTGGCAAATCAAAATGTTGGAAGGCAGGCTCCCAAACACATCCCGCCAACCAACTCACTGCCCAGCTCGGATGGGATAGAAAACGAGCTCGCCTATATAAATAGAGTCGTATGCTTTGTGTAATAGAAGGAGCAACCATGGTAGTTTGCAGTCAAGCTCAATATTGAGGCACTTAGACACACTTTCAAAACTTGGAATAAAAATAAAAGTTGCTAGAAATTTTGAGACAAAGACGATGGTATTCTTCTTATGTCGATGCAATGCTATATATTTTCCAAAGTGTAGATGTTTTTCTGATGTAATTGCACCGAACAAGCACTAGAAGCGAGGAAAAGATCTGCATTTTCCAACCACTTATGGTTTGAATCAGACCATGGTGTAAAAAGGGAAGTTTTTCATAATTTCCTCTAGTTTCTAGAAATGTAAACCTATTTTATGTGGGTAATGTATATTTCAAGTTGTAGACATTTTTCGGACGTAATTGCACAGGAAACAAATAGAAAAAGTACTGTAGGAGCCACAGATGGACTTGGGAACGTTTATGGGAAATTATAGAGTTCCAAGAGGTCTGAATCAGCTCAATTGCAGGTATAAAGGTCTGTTAAGTCAATAGTGAAGGGATATTGTACTTCATTGGGCAATAATAGATCGATTCTCATTATGAGAATCTGGAGACGTAGCCTTCGGGTGAACTCCGTTATCAAGTTCTTGTGTTGTGGATTTGATTTCAGTTTGTTTAGAAGCTTTTGATCAGATAAAAACATTCAAGTTATTTTATTTGATTAATTATTTAAGCAAACATAAAATTGGATTATTTGGATTGAAGTCACAATTTCAATATCCATAACCCATAACAGAAAGGGAATTACACATTTCAGATTTGGAATCAAGAATTCAATTTGAGTGCATTCTAAAATCAAATGTGAATTTTTAAATGGATTTGTAATAGATTCAGTATATTCACTTAAGTTGAAAATAAGGATAGTTGATTTATCTGGAAGAGTTGTTCAGATTTGGGTTTCAAGAATTCCCAAAATTCCTAATACTCTTAGTCAGTTATCAAGTTATTAAATCCAAGAATTTTCTAAGTACTACTTAAAAAAAATTAGTACCATTTTCAGATCATCTTTGGTGTGTTTAAATTTATTTCTTCATGTGTAGATTTAAGGTACATGTTCGCCATCTGCACTCTAAGAACGTGTTATATTTTCTCAAAATGATAACAAATTTTACTACTATGAAATTTCGAACAAAACACACCAATTATCCATGTATCTCATTATTCAATAGTAAGTTAGAACATGCTCATAATATATCAATTTGACATCATCAAAATTAGAAATGATATAACCATCAATAACAAATAAAACATCTATATGATATAATCATCTAAAGTGCATGTCAAATACCATCAAACTAAACCATGTCCAAATGAGTCGATCATAAGGTTGACACCACATGTCCAAATAAAAATCACAAAATAAACCATAATAAAAAACAATAAGAGAATCTAGGCACACTGGATCAATAAATACATTGATTAATACAATGATATCTATAATATGAAAGAAAATTCATTTAAATAATGTTAGAGAGGAATGGGAACTACATTCCCCCCTTACAACATTACTTACTCTTGGAAGTCAATGGAATTAGTGAGGGTACTAGACCATTAATGTAGCAACATCCTCCCATGTGGCAAAAGTAGTCTCATCATATCAATCCCACTTTGTACTTGTACACGATCAAGCTCACGACCTTGAAGGCCTAGGGTCCTATGCTCTAGTGTGCACATGGGTTCCAAATTCATATTTTCATCTTCCTCCACTTGCAAGGATTTATTAGTGTAGGTTATTATTTATCCTTTTATTTATTTATTAGGATAATTCTTACACTTGTGTTAGCCCTACACTTGTTGGGTTAGCTTGCTTAGGTGTACTAGTTGTGTGGAGTTAGCTTACTAGTCTTTTGGAGTTAACTTAACTACCAATATCAGTTAGTGGGAGTTCTTCACCACTGATTTAGGTAGTAGTTGCACTTCCCTCCTCCTATATGTACATATTTCTTATTGAATAATTCAAGTCATTCTATTGTAATGTATTGAGCATTATGGATTATGATGGATTTCCATATATGGTATTTTAGCTCTTTTGTTTTTGCAAATCTAATGTGGTGTGCTATTATCATCTGAGATCGCGGCTTGAAACAATATTCTTATCGTTCCTTTCAGGATTTCCAATCTAGAATGTGGGAAGGATAATGAACATATCTCCTCAATACTAAAACATGAAAAACATCGTGGACACAAGACAAGCCACGTGGAAAAGCTAGACGACGGGTTACTAGTTTGATGCACTTTAGAATGTCAAAATGTCCCACGAAATTTGGTGTTAGCTTATAACCCTTTATATATCGAGAGAGGAATCTTATGCAGTTTAACCCACAAAAATACTAATATTCCCACCTCAAAACTACATCAATCATATGGGCATATGCATACTTCTTTTTCCTGTCCTATTCCTTTCGACGTCACTTCCCGATAAGAACTACTTGTCTCTCCATATCCTGTAGCATGGTAGGACCCACTGCAACCCTATCCTTAATCCAATCCCAACTCAAAGGAGTTATACACTCTCATCCATACAACGCCTTATATGTCATTATACCAATATAATTGTGAAAGTTGTCATTGTATGAAAACTCTACCAAGTATAAATAATCATCCCAATGAGACTAGTGGTCCATCACATACATGAGAAGAATTTCCTATAAAACATGATTAACTTGATTGTTTTATACATCGTTTGAGGGTGGTATATAGTGCTAAAATTTATTTATGTGCCTAAGGCCTCCTAGATACCGGTCCAAAAGTTGGACACGTATAATGGATCATGATCACAAATAATCATGTGTGGAATCCCATGTAACTTGATAATGTCATCCAAGTATACCCTAGATATATCTCTAGTAGTATATATGGTCTTCACTAGAGAAAAGTATGCTACATTGGTCAATTTATCTACCATGACCATGATCACATCATGATGATACATTGAAGTGGGTAGTTCAATAATAAAATCCATGGAAATAGTGTCCCATTTCCACTTCGGAATATAATGTGGATATGGAAGATGGGAAGGATGTTTATACTTGGCCTTCATTGTCTAGAACTCTAAACAATGTGATAAAAAGATACAATGTCTCTCAAGTAACCCCCGCCCAATGATATAACTTTTGTAAGTTTGTGTGCATTTTCTTCACTCCCGGGTGGGCTAAATAAGGTACATGATGGGCCTATGATAGAATGAGTTGGCAAAGATCACCCTATTTAGGCATGTAGATGAATCCTATATGTCTCAACAATCTATATGCGTCGAAGGTATATCCTACAAATTTTCCCTTAAGGACTTGTTGTGCTTCAATCTACCTCCAAACTACCATATAGAATCTATCTCTAGGAAGCTATGTTAGGATCGACCCCTTAAATCCGTCGAATAGTAAAAACATCACTATACACCACATATGCCTTAGGTCATATGAAATAACATTATCCTTTCCCTCCTCATAGTTAATATACATATCACTCAAAAATGAGCTCCATCTAACACCGTTGATGGGCGTTTAGATTAGGTGAGTAGAAATGTAGTGGAGGATCAAGTGATATTTCCTAAATACAAACTATTATCCCAATAGAAAAATACACAAATGTACCAACGCATGAACCACTATATAAATATCAAGGTCATGGGTGGGATGATTCAACTCATAATCCTTGATCTTCTAGGACTCAAAAACTATCACACGACCTTCTTGCCCGAGTATATCCCCCAATATTACCAATAAAGGATCCATGAAAACTACAAAGTCCTAGTGAGGATCATGAACTACAATATATGTACAATAGTGAGATTCTCCTCCAGTGTCTCAAAGACATGTTCACACTTCTCCATCCACTCAAATTTATTACCATTGCAATAAAGAGAAGTGATGGTGTGAGATATACATGAGAATTTTTGTATAAATATACGGTAGTAGCCTACCAAACCCATGAAACTACGTACCTCTATAACATTAGTGGGTAAAGGAAAATATAAAACTTCCATGATCTTAGAGGGATTGAATATGATTCCCTCACTTGAAATGATATGACCCAAGTATTGAACCTTTATTTGAAAGAAGGAACACTTAGCAAGGTTCCCATATAACTAATGCTACTTCAAACAATGTAACACCTACCTAAGGTGGTCGGCATGCTCCTCCACCGTGCATGAGAAAATCAAGATATCATCTAGGAACACAAGGAAAAAGTGGTACAAAAAGTTCCTAAACATGCCATTCATCAAAATCATAAAGATGAGGCATTGGTTATCCCAAAAGGTACCACCGTGAACTCATCGCGGTCATATCTAGTCTAAAAAAATTTCTTATGGATGGACATCTCTATTATCCTCAACTAGCGGTTATTAGACTTTAGAGAAATCTTTGAAAATATGGCAGCTCCAAACATATGATCAAAGAGGTCATCAATTTATGGTATAAGATAACGACTCTTCATCGTCATTTTTTCAATTGTTTATAGTCAATGCAAATCCTCGAAGATTTCTCCTTCTTGACAAATATGACCGGTGTTCCCAAGGGGCCATACTAGGAAAAATAAATACCTTCTCAATAAGACCCTCTAACTACATCTTGAGCTCACAAATATTAGGTGTGGGCATCCTATAAGGTGCTCATGAAATTGGATCTTCCCTAGGTATTAAGTCTATGTGGAAATCAATCTCTTTACTGAGAGGCATACTTGGTAAATAAATAGGGAACACATATGAAAAATCCCTAACAATTTGTTGGTCATCTAATGATGGTTATGGAGACTCATCCCCTGATCTATCACTAAAGGTAATGGAAAATAACCGACATACATTCCGCATACTCGCTTAATCTGCATAGTGGAAATAGTGTGGATGGAAATTGGTGTAAGAAATGAAAACTACAGACAAGCAAAAGTAAGCAAATAAACACAGAGCAAACCTTAATTGAAACTTTCTTGCAAACCTCAAGAAGATTTTGAAGCACTTGGACTTGTAAAATATTAATATTTGAATGATGGTGGGTGCTCTTGATCAATTCTCCAAAGGATGAATGTAAATGCTACGAGCCTCAAAACATAAAGACGTAGATGTCAAATTGGCGAAGTTGGATAGAATTTTCAAAAAGCTTCTAAGGATAGATTTGCAAAGGAATGGACATCATTTTATAGCTGAGGGTGAGGCCATGAAAAGTGGATCAAAGTTTGAGTGAGCTTCAGGTTAATAATTGTAATTTCTGGAATAACAAGTAGACTTGGTCTGTGCAATTGTAGATTTAAAGGGGCAATGGACATTTTTTTGGCGAAGGGGAAGGTGGTTGCACGTGTAATTATATTGCCCCACATTTCTAGGATTCTAGAAGTGGAGTTGACTGGAATAGGGAAGTGGAATCTAAGTGGAGTAGATAAATATGATTAATTAAATAACCAATTTAAGGGTAAGTGCACAAAGGGGGTAAAAAAGGGACACCTTTTTCCGAAATCAGTGAAACCTAAACTTCATCAAATAATTCGACATGCCTATGCTCAAAATTTGACAAAGTAATAAGAATAAGTACCATAGAGCTCAAGAATCTAGTTTCTAAACTACTAATTTTTTTAAAAATGGTTGAGATTAAGAGGCTCAAATGTGTGCACACAAAGTATGTCTATTTTTGTGTAAAAAGATAAGAACCTATTGTGTGTGCGCCCCCAATTTTTTGAGTTGTATATTTTTTTCAAATCCCTTTGGTAGAAAGTTATCTAAGACCATGTACGAGGTCCCACTAATTTTTCATAATTTTTGGATGAATATATAATTTTTTATTAATTTTCAAAGTGCACATATCCCAAAAATGAAATATTTGTGTGTGCACCCCCATAACTTTGAAAAAAAAGTCATTTTTAGTTTTTTTTTTTAGTGTGTGTAGAATGGAATTTAGAAAAAACCACTTTTAAAAAAATTGGATGAAAAAATTGTAAATTGTGCACCAAAACGTATGCATAGGTTTTTGTAAGAAAACAAGGCACTAGTAAAAGAAATTATGGATGAAAGCCTTAAACTAATAAGATTTTAGAAAGAATTATATCTTCATCAAGGTAAAAATGAGCTTGACATCATAGTATAATTTATTTTTGAATATTATGTTTTAATGCATGAGATATTGGGGTGCACACATGAAATTTTGATGTTTTTCTATCAAACACGGTTTTAATCATGCAATACACAATCCAAACCTCTGGTTTGGAAATCCAAGCCTTTGGATTGGGTATTTCAAACCCCAACAAAATGAAACGCGAGCACGTTATAATGCAATCACGTTCCTGTTTCCAATGCAGAATATGTTCATTTGGGAGGGATAAAGTGGAAAAACACATAGAAAACCATAACGCGAGCGCGTTTTGGCTTGGTAAACCCGAGCCATAACGTGATCGTGTGATAAAGCAACCTAGATTTTCCCTTTTCGCGTTATAGCGTGACCGAGCCATAATGCGAGCACATTATGGCCAAAAACGGATTTGTGTCCACTTTTTGGCCTCCCATCTTTGTGCATACGCCCTTAATTAGTTATTAATTGTGAGGAGATAATTAACCATTTAATTAAATAAATGTTTAATTATATTAGCTAAAAGGCGTAGGAATTAATTTAATTAATTTCAAATATGTGATAGAATTAAATTAATTAATTCTAAAGGGGGATATGAATATGACTAAAGTAATATAATTAATTCAATTAATTCTAAAAGGGTGTACTATATCAACACATAATTAATTTAATTAATTATACTATGATGGAATTAGGTATATAATTTTTGGGTGTCTACATTTCCCCCTCTTTAAAGTGTTATTACAGAGTAATAACATTTTAAAGATAGTAGACGTCTGCAGATCGGTGAGTGGAAGACAATGAAAGTGAGGTAGATGTTGAGATTTACCCCGACGACGCATTTAGATTCCTCGGTGAGTAGGAGTGGTAAGGGAATGCTTCCTCAAGAAGATGGGTGATCGAAAATGGTACTTGAAATTTTTCCAGTACTTAGAAAATTCTCAGATTCTTAACTTTAAAAGATTTCAACTTGATCAAGAATTCCTTTTTTAAATCAATTATGGGTGTTTTTGAAATCCCCAAACTTAAAATCTTCCAAAAGATCAAATTAATCCTTAATTTTCAACTTAAGTGAAATATCTAAATCTATCACAAATCCAAATAAAATAATCACAATTGATTTAGAATGCCTTTGAATCGATATTTAAATCCAAGTTAATAAGTGTATTCAGATTTGTTGTGGGTTATGGATACTGAAATTTACTTCCTTCCAATTAAACCAATTTGTGATTGCTTTAATAATTAATCAAATAAACTAACTTGAATGTTTTTATCTGATCAAAATCTTCTAAAACTGAAATCAAATCCACAACACAAGAACTTGATAACGGAGTTCACCGAAGGCTATGTCTCCGAATTCATAGAAAGTGAATCGATCTATTAAACATCCAATGAAGTAAAATATCCCTTAAATAATGACTAACATACCTTTATACCTGCAAATGAGTTGATCTATGTCCCATGGAACTCTACACAAAATCAGAAATTGTCCCAAGAACGATCTGTGGCTCCTATAATGTTTCTTTTGTTGGTTTCCGTGTAATTATGTCCAAAAAATATCTACAACTTTAAATGTAAAACACCTACATAAAATAGGTTTACATTTATAGAAACTAGAAGAAATTATGAAAAACTTCCCTTTTTACTCCATGGCTTGATTCGGACCAGAAGTGGTTGGAAAATGCAGATCTCTGCCTGCTCCTCATGTCCTTCGTGAAATTGCGGACGGAAAAACACCTACACAAAAAAATTTACAGTACTTCATGTAGAAAAATTTATATTTCTGGAAAGCTCTTGGAATTCTGAAAAAATTCTCTTCTACACCATGGAAAATTGTAATGTAAGTGCATGAAAATGACAATCTCTAAACCTGGTCCTTCGTTGTCCATTCAAAACCTACCAAAAGGTCCCTTTAAATAGAAGTGATCTCATGTTCTATCACTTGCTAAAAAGTGGTGGGTTGGTAAGGCTGATAAGTATTTTGGCACAAGTCAAGGGTTCAAATCCCCCTTCCATAGGTTTAGGCACCCAATTTAGCCATTGACCCCACATTTGGTGGGAAAGGGATATGATAAGCCTTTAAATAACTTTTGGCCACAAAATCCTCCTTATCCCATGGGATTTAGGATTATTCACGTGGAATGGATTAAATAGATTATTATTATTATTTTTATTATTTTAAATCCAAAGCCACTACAAACCTGCCAAGTTTCATGCCCATAATATGCCATTTGTCCACGTTAGAGTGTGTCACATCATCATTTGACCACAACTTTGACTATGCATATCTTTCGCATACAAACTTATATTTGGTCCATTCAAAATGCGTTGGAAAGCTTGCGACGAGCTCTATACCATGGAACTAATTTTGAACATTACAATACCATCAATTTTTTTTTTCACTAATTTCTACGTGTCACCTTGCAATTGGTCCACTTATTGACCCGTTGACTAGGTTGACTCGCGTTACAACCTTAACTTTGATGAGCGATAGAATTTGCATACAAACTCGATTCTAAAGTTCAAGTATACCGTCGAAAGGTCTCAAGAATCCCTTCAAAGACATGGTATAGGTTTAGGAAAGTTTAGGGAATATTTTCATGAAAAATCCTCCGGATCAATGGGTGACGTAATAAGGCAGTGGAAAACCACTTGATAGGAAGAAGGCACGGAATTTGAAGGAATATAAGAAGGAAATGTGCCCATAACATGAGTTTCATTTATAGAGTGAAATTTAGAGCAGCCTTGTTTTTTTGTTGCATAATAGGGTTGTCATCATGATTATGAAAGAATCGTGATGGGTAACCTAGATGCACGTAAATAAACATGCACACGTGTTGGGAATTCGAGACTATGGAATATTGCTATGATTTAATAACAAACAAAACCATGCACACATGATGTCAACAATTCCCCAAAATCTACAGTAGTGGAAGTATAAACTAGAATAATCTAAATCAAGACAAAGTACACACACATAACACAACATGTACCGATGTTCACCCAATGTGGGCTACGTCCACCAAAGATAGAGATCTCATATATATAATACAACAAGAGTACAAACCAACTCTTCAATACAAGAGTACAATACATCTCTCCAAGATTATCTCCTCTCCTCCAGATCTCTAAACGGATCTCCATAAATGCACTACAACTGTGCCTCCAAACACCACCAATAAATCTCACATTATTAGGAACTATTACATCTCTCGAATCTGCTACCAAGTTCTTTATGAATCTGCAAACAAGACCTCTCACATGGGTCTACCATATGTGCAACTATGACTATGCACCAAGAAGTAATTCTATCTCTCCATCTTTGCATAACATGTGCAAACATGAAGACAACCTCTCTCTACAATATCTAGTGTAGACACCCTAATTTCACATCTCGTCCTAAATCAATTAATTCCCCTTCCTCATTTACCACAAACATACACCTCGAATTAATCAAATATAATTTGATTAATTATCTATTTCAAAATCTAAAAAATAACTCAATCCTCACCACATGTCATTATTTTCCATGTCTTTCTACTATTGAATTAAAAATTTAAATTCAAATCCTCACCTATTCTTTGTGGTCCCCACTCACCTAAAATCCTCCACTTATGAATTAAAAATCTAAAATAAATTCTCACCCATTCTTTGTGGTCCCTGCTCACCTAATCTTACCTACATTTTCAAACCATGATTATTTAAATTGTTCTAAGTTAATCACTCCCTGTGCTATAAATACAACCTTACCCCTCTCCTCTAAACACACAGAGAATAAGCTCGAATGCCCTATCTAAGTTTTTACATCTTTTGAGCAAAGAACATCCTTTTGCCTCGTCCTAATGCCCAAATAGCCTCATAATTATTTTTTCCATCTAGTGCAAAGTAAGAGGATCATTGTTGCAAGAAGGTCTTGCTCCGTCTTGAAGAAAAGCACCTACATATCACACAATCAGGGCTCAATCCAAGTTTCCTAGCCCATTCCGAGGTTTGCTACGGAACGCGAAAGAGGAGGTATGATTATTGGTATTTTACTTCCTTGTTAGTAGTGTATTTTTCCTAGCTTACATTTCGGCATGCCTAAAGTGACTTTCAATCTATTACCATTAATTTCTCAATTAGTGGTTTTATTTGTTCTTTGTTTATTATTGTTCATTATTATTTCCTTTTCTGTTCCTTATAGCCTTCTTTGGTTAACCTTCATGCTTTGGGTAGTGTTTTTGTTGTGTGATGTCTTGTGGTGTATTTATAGGTTATAACACCAATGAAACTATGACGCTTATCCTACCTTTGATCTCTTGGTGCTTGGTGTTTAGTTCCCGGTTCCGATTTTACTATTCACTCGTAATCTATAGAAACACATGAACTAGTCATTAGTTTATCATCTTTCTTGTCATGGGACAACCAATCCATAAAATGTATTTATTTATTTATTTTTCCTAAATTAATTGTTTTGTCGAAAGTTTATTATTATTATTATTATTATTATTTTCTTTCATTTTAGTTAATCATTTTGTGATTTAACTCTTTATTTCTGTTTATTGTTCTTTTTTAACCTTCTTTGTCAAAATTTTAGCTTCTCGTAAAGTATGAAGTCGAAAATAAAAAAACTAGCTCCGGATGTTTTTCTCACGTTCAAAATTTTCATTCAGAGTGCTTCATCAGCCCATCTTACGGAAGCCATAAATTTTGCTCCCGAACTCGGATGACTTCATTTTTTTATGGAAAGGTATTGAAAATATCTATGCAATGAAAAATAATTTTTGATTGAAACTTACAAAAAAATTGGTTTCATTTCTTCTAACACCTATCTTTTTAACAAAAATAACAATATTTGAGCTTTTTTTTTTTTTTAAAATTTAAAATTTATTTTATTTAACATAACAACCTCACGTGTATGCTCTTTCCTCACACTTCAAAAGTGATCTTGGAAATCAGAAACGTGAGGCCACCCGGGCTCCGCAAAATAATTTTTATTTTTATTTTTATTTTTTGCCTTACATTTCAATTTTCCACGACAACACTTCTAGGTAACGTTTTCACACTCTTCTTTCGTCATTTTTATTTTTTGTGAAAATAATCATTATTGCTATTTCACAATCACGATTAATTGCAATAATTATTAATATTTAAAAAATAAAATAATTTTAAAAAAATCTAATCCAATTGTATCTCTTTGTGTATGCTCTTTTCTTGTCCTTTCGAAAGCGATCCGGAAAATCGAAAGCAGTCACAATTTTTTTAGTTTCTTGTTCTAACATTGCAAGATCCTCTAGCTTTGTTTTCCAACTATCATTTCAATCATTATTTTCCTTTGTCATATTATTAATATTTGTTTGGTCGTTGGTTGTGTATGCTCTTTTCTGCGCCTTCGAGTGATCTGGAAAATCAAAAACAACCACGATCACTTTTCTAACATTTCGTTTGCAGGATAACTACTAATTTGTTTTTTGTAGGACTACATCGCTGGAATATTGTCAAAAACAAAAACACAAAAATAACAAAAATCCCGTAAAAATACCACCATTCAAAGAAAATTGCTGAAACCAAAAAAAAAGTATGCTCAGGTACACAATTATTTTCTGCTAGTGATTTATTTCAAGTTAGAAAGAACCCTGCATTTAATCATTTTATTTTTACATGTAGATGAGGTGGATTCCATCACTACAAAGCTACACCGGTGACATGGACTTAACTACCATGCACCAACAACATTTGCATCTACATTGCACTTTGAGACCTATTTTCATCACAACGTTCGGTATTTATCTCGCCCCGCTCTTCACTTACAGGTAATGTTGTTGTGCAACGCATGTGAGTCATGCCTAAATAGCTGTAACAACGAAGCCTGGGAATCGTCCTTATAAATCTTCGAGAAGTTATAAGAACACCATACACATTCATCCCTCCATCACCTTCCACCTTTTCACAAAACCTGTTATGGGCGTGGTTATTCACTCCGAAATAGGTAAGTAAGAATTGGTGAGTCTCCTCTAGTGCTCTAAGGGCTCCCCGTACCAATTCTATCCCCTGTACAAAATTAGGTATATCAAGACTAGGGTATATCGGAGGACACATCTTTTTTGGAGTAATAAGAGCCTGCATCCATCAGTCCACAAAGCATACTTGTATGATTACATGAAACAATGATCATTCATGAAGAATTTACCTCATAAGCTAAAACAATTAGATCCACATGATTGCTTGCTGTTTGAAAACAAAATAGTTTAGCATTGTTTTATCATAAAACTTGGTTGATATCAATGTGTTCATTGTAAAAGTTCAGACCCTAGTTGTATTCCACAAAAATCAATTCTTGACCAATTCAATACCAAGCAAAAAAATCCAAACAATCCAACAATGCAGACCAAAACATCGCAACAATTTCATTAGCTTGCTTCATCTAACAATACATTTGTCATAGCTTGTCTTTGGCTATATCCAACTGATATTGAGTGACTAGCATTCACTCCCCATATCGTCAATTGTCAAAACATCCTTCATAGCTTGTTTCCAACTATATCAAACTAATATTGGGTGACTTGTTTGAGTTCACTCATTATTCTTGTCCACCATCGCGTTTATCCAAATCACAACCAACACAAATCCTTTCATAACTCATTTTGAGTTATATCACAACCATATCATGATTAACCTATTTGGGTTACTCTCCCCATCAACAATCCAGAGCTTGTTTAAGCCAAATCTAAACCATTTTCATTATAGCTTATTTAAGCTATCACATATTTATCATGAGTAGCTTGTTTAAGCTTGCTCCTTATAGCCTTACTTGTTAAAACTCGATTGAGCCAAAACAAAGATCACAATTAATAGGTTGAGTTCTTCATCGCACCTTTCTTCATTCTCCCTCTCTTTCAAACATGATGAATTCATGAAAAACATCACGTAATGAGCTATTAGAAAAAATTAATAAGTTGACAACACAACTCTCTCATATGGCTACCCAAATCAGTGAACGATCACCCAAAAGCCGATCATATAACCTAATGAAGACGTAACTGCGTAAAGTCCAACGCCGATTTACCCCCTTGGAGAAAGTCTCTCTAGTATTTTTCATCAACTAAAAGAGGCTAAGCCGATAAGATATCCAATTACAAAACCCTTTGCTAAAGGGGAAGCTAAGCCATGTTGGTAAAAACCTAACACATATTGTGAATTTCATCGCATTGATGGTCATCACACAGAATAAATGTGTGCAATTTAAGAATTACATCCAAGACTTAATTTACGACGACATCATCAATGTAGAACTTGATGACAACGCTCTGCAACCAATGACACATCTAATACCACAACTTTCCACGAAGAGATGACTCGCTTTTGAAACTCCTATATATACTAAAATTCCATGAGATCATGATGACAACAATCAAGACTCTCTAATTCCAAACCAATCCATATCTTCTTCAAATTTCCTTCCATTAGTTCAAACATACATTGAACCTATTTTGGACAACAACATTCTTCCAACATCTACTAAGCACTTGAACTTATTTCAAGACTCTCTTTCAACCCAAACATACATTGAACCTGTTTTGGACAACATTCTTCCAACATCTACTGAGCACTTGAACTTATTTCAAGACTTTCTTTCAGCCCAAACATATATTGAACCTATTTTGGGCGACAACATTCTTCCAACATCTAACGAGACCTTGATCTCATTTCAAGACTCCCTTTCAAACCTTGATATTACTATAGACACTACAGAAGAGGTTCCATCAACAGGTACCATTAATTTTGATTCTATTATTCCAATATTGGCTCTTATGCCTAACATCTCTAGCCTTGTTTTGAAACACAACCACATCGAGTTTAGACACTTGTGACAATGCAACCTATCGTGTCCATCATGCTTTCAATGATCGACATGCATCTCATCACTAATTATTCTCACCTATAAAGAATTCTACGTGCATACATTCTACGAGGTAATTATACCCAGGAATATCTTTACATAACCTTTTCCATCTTTAATCGTGAATCTATCATCAAAACAATAAAATAATGGACAAATAGAAGCAACAAACCAAATAACACAAACCATCATTGTCAACACACATGGAAGCTATTGGCTTAACCAAATCTATCTCACTCTTTGGGCTTACCGCACATCTTATCACACACCTACTAGAGCCACTCCCTTCTCCTTTGTTTATGGTTGGGAAGCTATTTTACATGTCAAGGTTGAATTTCCATCCTTCATAATATCCTTCAAAGATGTAATCAATAAAGATTATTATCGACACTCACACCTTAATGAACTCGAGCTTCTTGATGAAAAATGACTTAATGCCCTAGATCATCTTCAAGTATATCAAAATCGGCTACGATCATAGCTACCATAAAAAATTCCAACCTAGAAAATTTAAGGTCAATGATTTCATTCTCAAAGAAAATCAAAAGAACACACCCAAAGAACGAGACAAACAAGACAAATTTGAGCCCAACGAAATCATAGATAATTTTGGGTTTGGAGCTTATAAATTGGCCATTGACATAGGCCAAGTCCTTGAAAAACCCATGAATGCATTCCATTCAAAGAAATTCTATTCTTGAAAGCACTCTCTATTCCGGGAAACAACAAAGTGTACATTGTTCCTTCTGTCTTGCTTATCTCTGAATAAATTTATTTATTTCCATTGGCAGACATTTTCATTATCAAAATCACATCTTCATATTTATCATCATGAGACAAGTGCTAATATAAATCCTATTAAGTTTGTGAGCGTCATACTTCTTATAATATCTCCCATTTTTAGTCACTTTCACCTATGGTCATACCTAGAAGCTTACCGATGGTAATATATTTCATTCAAAGACATTCTCTCTTTCATAACGAAGCTCTAAAATTATTTACCCAGTTCATTTGGTCGTCCATCTTAGTCTTTGGTGTTGAACCCTCGCCCTACTAGTTGTGTGGTATTTGAGATTGGGGCGATGTTCCTTCCCAAATATAAAGCGCTATTGTAAAAATCCATCAATTCAATAACTTATGAATAATTCATCGTCACATCTTTCATCCTTCATAGTCTTTGGTGTTGAGCCCACACTTGTTCCTGATAGTGTGAGACTGGGAATGGAGGAAGGTGCCCTTACTCATCTACATCTTATCTTTGGTGATAAACCCTTGCCTCTTACAAGTGGCATGGGGCAAAGCGTAGAGGGTCATTCTCATAAAAGCATAAAAATAATTATTAACATTAAAAAAAAGATAAAAAGGGAATTTACTCGCCTATATTTTGCCTTTAATGATGAGAACTTACTTCTCACTAGTAGCATGGGGCAAGGCATAGGGAGTCATTTCAACAAAAAAATAAAAATCTTACAGTGCTTGCAAATTATAGCATCCCCCAAGAAGTAATTTAGATGCCTAAGTGAAGAGAGAACTATCCCTTCACCTCATATCTTACCAATCAGTAGGCCACATAACTGTCTAAGTCTAACACGTGACTCATAAAGTGAAAGCCATTTTTGAAACTGGTTCATTACCGTTATGAAGAATGAAGTCACAATTTTCCAAAGGGATTGTTGTTAGCATTTGTCTCCATATTCATTATCTACCTCCTACGTCCTTCTTGATTCTCGGTGATGAGCCCACACATCTTACTAGTTGTGTGGAGTCAAGAATGGAGTTGGACTTCTTTTCATCATATCATCACCACCATATCCTGCCAATGGAAATAGAATTTGTGTTATTCTGAGCATAAGTTACCACACGGAACACGGTACATATGGATAATATCCTGGTTTATCACCTCTCAAAACTAAGTCTACACTGGTCCATAAATTACCAATCACAGTGTAAAAATCCACAAACAGTGTGAAAATCATCAAAAATCCAAAAACAGTGTAAAAATCTAAAAATCCAAAAACATTTGAAAATCGTCAAAAACCTAAAAATATTAGAAACAATCGTCTAAAATCCAACAAAAATATTAGAACTCGTCAAAAATCCAAAAACATTAGAAAGAATTGTCAAAAATCCGAACACATTTGAAAATCGTCACAAAAAATCAAAAAATCAAAAAAAAAAAAAAAAATTAGAAACAATCATCAACTATCCAAAAACATTAGAAAAAAATTAAAATAAATAAATAAATATATAGATATAGATATAGATATATATATATATATATATATATATATATATCTATATCTATAAATTTATTTAAAAAAAGTAAAAATGTTGTAAAATTGTAAAAACTCTAAAAATACCAACACAATTCAACCTTTGAACTATTATCCCCAACGGATGATCCAATCACTTTATGACTACCGAATTCAAAACACTTCTCCTCGCATGAATCCTCGCTTGGGGCAAATCCGCTCTCATTGCTTCCTTGTTTGAGGACAATGACCCAATACTTTACTATGTCCTCGTACCCCTGCTTGGGGGCACATCCAATCAATCCTCACTATGGAACATGTTAGGGACATGTTTATTGGTTCTTGTGTTGCATTATTAGTTATAAATTATTAATTACTTTCTTGTATCTTGATATATTACAGGGGGCATCTTGATTTTATGTATCTTGGTGTTCTCTCTAATATTCTTATGTTATCTGATTGCATGTTGTACTGGGGCATCATACTTTCTTGATGGCCTTTGTTTATGCTCTCTTCCATTTGCATATCGTATTGGGGCATCAAACATTTTTGATGGCCCTTGTCTATGCTATCACGCATATTATAGTCTAGTCATCCTGATCTTTTATATCACGATGCATCCTGTTATGTGCTATATTAAAATTAAGATACTTTTTCGTCACGTGATTATCTTCCTGCATGATCAACATCTTACTTTGCACCCCATCCATTCACACATACTAATGCATTCCCCAGTTTGGGAATCCTACTTGATCACCATTGCAGTTTGCGAATCCTACTTGACGATCTTTCTCAAGTAGCATTCACTATCCAATAGCACCTCCTCCACCATGCTCACCATGTATTTGATCCATTCATCCTCGCTCCTCATTTTTACTCCTCCGCCATTTATCCCCATATCACCCTTCTCACCATTCTTGTCCCCTCTCACCCATTTGTATTCTTTCCTTTTACCCTTCTGCTTCCCGCTTGACATTCTTACTTAATAACCCCTTCTATATGGGATCCTTGGTGGAGGTTTACTCTCTCCCTAAGATCTTCCCGTTGTAGAAGCTTCTTCACCACCTCCCCTCTCATCAAACAACAATCACCACCAAACACATCTTCCCATTCCACCTCTTCTACTTCTCATTCTCGCATCATTACTCTCACCACACGGGCATCCCAATTAAGGATTCCCCTCACACTCTACCCTCCACTACATATATTCCTTCATCCATTCATGTTACACTCCTTTGTTTCCTTTCTTTCTTGTTATCACCTCATCTCATATCATATACCACTCAGGCATACCTCACTCACTCTTTTCTCATCCTTCCCCAAATCCGTCTTATGCCTGGTCATCCTACTTACACGCTCTCGTAGTATGGAAAATTCACTTGAGGGTTCCCCTTCAGTCCATTTTGTCATACCCTATTCCCACCAACTCTATCATCATCCTTCTTCTTCTTCAGCTTGGCGATCTTACTTAACCATTCCGGCCGCATGACAATCTTACTTAAGACTTCCACTTAAGGTTGATCTGCCCTATGGCCTTCCCCATCCCATCATATTTCTCCCATATTATTTCTCCCACCTCTCGTCGCGATCATCTTCTTCAACCAACCATTCCACCCATGTCCCCAATATCATCTTGTCTTTCTCCTTGCATATCATCCCTGTCGGTTAGGTGATCTTACGAAACCTCTCCGGCAACATGACGATCTAACTTAAGAGATTCTCTTAAGCATGACATGTCATATTACACTCGCCCATCACTCTAAAATCTCACCATCCATCTTTCCTCTTCATTTCCCATCATCACATATTTTTACCACCACTATCACCGTCTCCTGCTTAGCAAGTCTTACTTAACCACTCACCAAAGATGGCGATCTCACTTAAGAGTCCCTCTTAAGGATGATCTGCTTCTTGCCTTTCTCCATCACTACACACCCTTCACCCTTCAATTTTTCTCGGCATTCCCCATTATCACATCCTTTCACCATATTTTCCATTCTTGCAAACACCGCTTCTCACTTGGCCACTTGTCATCTCTAGTTTTCGCTTGGAAATCTTACTTAACCACTTCGTCACATGACAATATTATGTCGTGGTCCTCCTCCTCTTAACTTGTCATCATGAACTTCTTCCCCGCCCCATTCTTCGTTGATCACTTCTTCCACCTAGTATCTCCTACTACCCACTTTTTCCACCTACTATTATCCTTTCTCCACATATCCTCTTACAACATACATCTAATATTTTCCACCTACAATCATGTTCTTTTCCCCCATTTTCCCCTTCTTGATCCATCATCCTTCATATTGTTTCTTCCCATTATTTTCATGTCTTGGTTCTTCATCCTCACCTCGTTCATCCTCATCACCCGCATCCTCTCCTCGCTTTCACCTAGTCCCAACTCATCCCTCCCATTTTCTTTACTCTTTCCACTTCATCTTCTCAATTCCCCCCCACATTTCTACCCACACACGCATTCACTATTATTGTTAACATTCCTCTATCATTCTTTTATCATCATCTTTTATTTCGCGCTAATAATTATAAGTGGGCGTTCCCTAAAAATCATCAATCCTCATTCTACACGACCTCATTCACTCCCTTGGACCTTTTAGAGTTTCCCTTAATTCCTTCCCTCCTCTAAGCCCACCACTCATTGTAAGGGGGATTTCCCTAATGTCCCTTTGTTGGCGTTACCCTTTCCAATCCTCGTTAGCTTTCTCCTTTTCTTCATTTTTTCTCTCACCCTTCCCCACCACTCATTGTAAGGTGGATTTCCCTAAAGCTCCCTCATTGGCATTGCCTCTTCTATCTCCCATTCTCTTTTCTCTCCTATTTTTCCCTCAATCCCACCCTTTCTTGTTGCTTCTTACCCATCTCTCCATCTTCTCTTCGCCCTCTTAAATATCTTTACTGTCTTCATCATACATATTTTTTCTATTTTCTCGTCATCCTAGTATCCTCATTTCATGCATCTCCGCATCTTTTTCAATCGATGTCATTCCTCCCCTCTTTCTTCTCTAAACATTCCTTATACTGTTCCCTTTCCACTTATTACCCCATTTATGTATTCCCTTCCTTCTACATCATTTTCTTTGTTATCCTCTTCTCTCTCCCACCCCTCGTCTTATTTCCCTTCCCCTGTATCATCTTCTTCCCCTTTTCCATCACGTTTCCTCCTTACTTCCCCATCGATAACCTGGCTCTTCAGCGTTGTCTGTCTTTTTTATCATACCACCCTCCACATGCATCTCCATACGGTCTGTTCCATATTCTTTGCCTTGGTCTTCCTCGCAATGACACGATTCCTTCAATCTTCTCCTTGTATTCGTTCTATCTTCCTTTCCTCTCCCCTAATTTTCACGTTTTTTCTGACCACTTCTCCTTTTCTCTACAACCCCTACCTTTTCATTCATTCTGTATCTGTTTCTCTTCTTTTCTCTCCTCTTTTTCACACTTTCCTTACCCCTCATAGTTTCTTTTTTTTCTCTGTTCTACTTCTTCTTTCATCCTCTTTCCATTTTCATCCATTTCACCCCCTACTCCCACCTTGTTTTCTCCTTCTTATTTATCCTTTCCCATTTCTGATTTTTCTCGGATCTATCATTTATTTCACTTTCACGCATCCCTCTTTACTATCTCTCTGTTGCTTTCTTCATTTTGCACATCTCTATTTCATGCCTTCATCCTCTCCTCTATCATTTTCCTATTTTTGCCTTGTTTTTCCTTCATCATTCCCTTCTTCCCCTATCATCCCTCTCTCTTATTTCTACCTCTTTTCATTCCTTTTCCCCCTCCCCTATCTCCCTTACTCTTCTCGTAATCAACCCCCAATCCTATCCATTCCCTTTTCTCTTTCCCACACACCCTCACACCTAGCATTCAAGGCCGATTGAATCCTTTCTCCATTTGCGTCGTGCGGTCATTCCAGTCTCTTCCACTCCATTATCATCCTCTTCTCCACATAATTCATTTCTCTTCTTTTCGAGAGTTTTGTCGTATATTCCATTCTTGTCAGTCCTCTCGAGGGGGCATCATCACATCTATCCATAATCACATCTTCTCATGACATTTTTGTCTTGGAGGATACTATGACATCCGTCACTCACCACTTTCTATTCTCCCCAACAAAAATTCACTCTACCTTTTGCTTAAGAAAAGTAGATTGAATTCTTCCCCCATCCTGTCTACTTTCTTTGAAAGGACACTACTTTCATAGTACCCTTCCAAAGAGGGGAAAATGTAGACACCCTAATTTCACATATGTCCTAAATCAATTAATTCCCCTTCCTCATTTCCCACAAAATACACTTTGAATTAATCAAATATAATTTGATTAATCATCCATTTCAAAATCTAAAAATAACCCAATCCTCACCACATGTCATTATTCTCCATGTTTTTCTACTATTGAATTAAAAATTCAAATTCAAATCCTCACCCACTCTTCGTGGTCCCCACTCACCTAAAATCCTCCACTTATGAATTAAAAATCTAAAATCAAATCCTCACCCATTCTTCGTGGTCCCCACTCACCTAATCTTGCCCACATTTTCAAACCATGATTACTTAAATTACTCTAAGTTAATCACTCCCCCAGGCTATAAATACAACCTTACCCCTCCCCTCTAAACACACAGAGAATAAGCTTGAATGCCCTATCTAAGTTCTTGCATCCTTTGAGCAAAGAACATCCTTCTGCCTCGTCCTAATGCCCAAATAGCCTCATAATCATTTTTTCTATCTAGTGCAAAGTAAGAGGACCGTTGTTGTAGGAAGGTCTTACTCCATCTTGAAGAAAAGCACCTACATATCACACAATCAGGGCTCAATCCAAGTTTCCTAGCCCATTCTGAGGTTTGCTACGGAATGTGAAAGAGGAGATATGATTATTAGTATTTTACTTTCTTGTTAGTAGTGTATTTTTCCTAGCTTACATCTAGATCTACATGGATCAATAATACAATATGATCTCATGGATCAACAATACAATATGATCTCATGGATCTACAATACAAGACTAGATCTACATGGATCTATAATACAAGATCTCACCAACATGTGGATCTACAAGAAGAAACTCCATGTGCTTTGCATACTATGCAAGCTATTACAATGAGACAATAAATATACAAATAAAAAATACAGTAGAAGATGTTACCCTCTTCTCACCATTCAAATGTACTTGCTTTATTTTGTTCTGTCCATCTCCTCTCCATGGATACTCTGTCTTCATGTAACCTTTTCTTTCTTTCTCTTCTTCTTCTTGTTCTTCATCCTCTAAATCTAGGAGAATCAAGGATCTAATTCAATCCTTCTCTTAATTCACCTTCTAACCCTAGCTTTCATACTTATATAGGCATCTACAAACTTAGGGCACAATAGCCATGCATTTACAATCAATAGATCTGCTTTAATGCTAAAAATAGATCTAATTTCGAGAGTTAATTAAAACACTCCCGCATAGGTAACCGACGTCGGTTCACCCTAACCGATGGCGGTTCATCTGTTGACCGATGGCGGTTAATCTGGCTTGACCGATGGTGGTTCTTATGTTGACCGACATTGGTTACTGTGTATTCTAGTAAGGTGTAAAACAAGCTATTTGTGAAGCAATTCAACTCCACAATCCTAAAAACAAGCACACAAAAAATAAAACATAAAAGGAAAACAAACCCAATATACACCGTAGATGCAGACATCATGGTTATAAATGAACCAAGATGTTATCATACTACTTGTAATTGGTCCAAGAAAAATATCAACAATGCAACACAACTTTCAAAAGAAGATAATTAACTATGCCCCTAATGTGTGCCATAATGATGATTAAGTAGATCTAAATTCCCCAAGCACTAAACTTATGAAATGCATTGGGATAGGATCATACTAAAGAGCAGAGTGATGCTTAGATACTCTTAATGAAACTCTTGTTGGATCCACATTGAAAATTGATCTGAAAGTTGAAAAAGATCATTTCCTCCATGCAATAAACTTATGAATTGCAGGATAAGAGCCTAAATTTCCCTAGGAAAAGTTATATTGTGAAGGAAAAATAATTGGTTTGAATTTCCATAAGCGAGAATTATAAACATGTAAAGGGAATAATGTAGCGTGATAGTCGTAAGATTAGAATAATCATTAGGGTAATAGAGAAAAGTACGAATTTATCAAGATTGTGTTTAAATGTTGAAATATTAATTTCATGGGGTTTCCAATTATAGGATTTCTGTGATGATTTTGAATGTTTGTTCGATTTTTTTTTAAATTATTTTGAATTTTGAATATATATATATATATATGTGCTAATTAATAGTCGCTCCCTTTTCTTTGCATTCATTTTTTCTAAAAAAATTGTAAAACCATTAAAAATCGTGTATTCAAAAATTCAAAATAATGTATATATACATTATTTTGAATTTTTGAATACACGATTTTTAATGGTTTTACAATTTTTTTAGAAAAAATGAATGCAAAGAAAAGGAGCGTGTGTACCTCACAATTAGCACAAATACAAAGAAATGTAAACAAACCTGAATACACAACAAAAAGGAAAACACACCATGGCTTATTTAATAAACCAAGATGAAAACACAACATGTGCAAGTGACACAAAGACACGAAACAAGCATGTCAAACAAACCCAATATGAATATGAATTAACTACACCAAAGTTATATGTGAACTAAGATGCTAATAAATTTCCTATAATTGGTATACAATAAAGGTAAACAAAGTACAAAAAAATAACAAACTAACAAAAGAAAAAGTATCGTCACAATGTTGACAAACCACAATAATACAACACAATTTATAATAATGACGTCTAATGAGTTGACAAACCACAACAATAGAACACAATTAATAATAATGACATCTAATGACACTTTGATTAACTAAAATTAACTAACTATGTAGTATGTGAGGATAGTTAATCTAAGCTATGAACAATTGTAAATAAAGTAAATGAATGTAGTAAAGAAGTATGTAAATGACCTAAACAAATATATAAAAGGAAATGCTAACCCTAATGTGCAAGAGAGAAGAGGAACAAACTCGGTTGAATGGGAGATGCTCACAGACAATGTCATACCGATGACTAGAAAATCTAGAAGCAGGAACGACTATGCAAGAGTCCTGAAAAAGATGGATTTGGAGGATCTAGCTAGACTATAGCAGCTAAAGGAGAACTAGGGCACCTACGGGTGCTCTATTCTGTAATCTAGGCACCTTGGTCTGTGAAAAATATCTAAAACTGATCTTTGCATGGGTGGGAGATGATTTGGAACTTTCGTTGTGTGTCATATCAGATTCACCATTCTCCTTCAGATGTAGCCAATAATCTAAGATGAAAGAAAGTCCTGGAAGACCCCAAAACAAACATCAAACCCTAAAAAGAAAAATGCATATGAAGGGGTCAGAATGACCTCAACTACCACAATGGTGGACATACTAATTGAGCAATACACTATATCTTAGACCCTATGTAGTTCTATGTATCATGACCTAGGTTGCTCTTGTGCCACTCATACTTTGTGAAGTAGAGCAATAACTATGAGTAAAAGCTGTAATAGAATGTGTGTATGGAATATAATAGAATCCCCCTATGAAGTATGATGCAGATGTCCTAGCCTTGTGCCTTGATGATGGAGCTATGTGGATGCAATTGATCTCTAATGTAATAGATGGATACGACTCTAGATGAGTGATAGTAGTGAATGATGCTAGGTCCCTCATTATGGTCTCATAACTTTATATTTATAGGGTTCTCTTGATCTAATTTCGTAATTAACCCCGAAAAGGCCGACCACAAGAAAGATAAAGATCTCAAATGAATAGGAGCCCAAAATGAGGCGGGAAAGTATAAAAAGAATTGGGGTGCCCCAAGATTAACTGGGTGCCCCAATTAAGGCTAAAATAACACGGGATGACAAAAGATGACTGGGCATATGGGTGTAAAAGGTTAGTAATGACGAAATAAAATAAAACAAGATGGCCAAAAGACGGGGGTTAATTAGTACTTTCTTCACTTAAGAACCTTCTAAATAGTAGTATGAGACCGAGATAAATAATGTCTAAAGTGCATGATTTTGTGACTACATTTTTCCCCACTTTATGTTGGTGAGTGGAAAGCTCGGTAACATAAAGTAGATAGAGATGTGTACCTGATGTCCATGAAGATTGTAGTAGAAACGTGCCGAAGGACTAGAAAAAGCGTGGAATGACAAAAATATGGAGGAGCATGGAAACTAAAGATGAAAAATGTGCAAAGAAAAAGTGATGAGAGTGAACCTAGGGTGAAACGCGTGTGTAGTTGCTATGGTGTGTGATGTACCTACATGGTTAGTAAAGTGTTGTTATTGACGTTGTTGTTTCCCCTATTTGAATGCTTGTTTGTCATACGGCTGGACATGTAAGGAGAAAACGATCCAATAGTTAAATATGTATGTATGTACGTGTAAAAATGCAATGTAAAAGACATGCATATGAATGTAAAAAACATGTAAAATATGCAAATGAAAAAGTGTAAATGGAACATGTGCACTTGATCTATGTTGAGAAAGAGAGTGTAGAAGGATATCCTATACTGTGATTTTTTTGGGCGATCTCACGCCACCCTGGTTCAAGAAGTGTAGGGGGAAATGCTATGTATCCTCCAAGCTCTAATTACTTCCTTGAATGTGTGTGAAGAGATATCTCAGTATCATCCTAATTTTTGGCGATCCAACGCCACTGCAGAGTTGAACCTTGGTCATTTTCATTAATCTTTCCATTGATGTCAAGTGGCATTGATGGCAAAAAGGGTGAGCGAGTGGAGAGTGAGTTGTGAAGAAGTTGAAGGTTGATTGGTAGTGTCAGCTCATAAAGAAGTTCCGGGAGATTTCATGGAGTATTAGAGTCGGAAAACATGTCTCAGAAAGAAGCGTAGGAAAGCATGAGGAGAAGATTACACCAGGTGATTGCATGATAATGGAATTTAAGGATAACAAAATTTTCGGTGTTGTGCAACAATCTTAGGCAAGTGAATTGGGCATCCAAAAGTCAAACATGATTCAGGATAATCAAGATGATTCTAAGGAACTTAATCAAGTTTTTTCAAAGCCACGGAAAACCAAAAAATCTATGGATCAAAGAACAAAGGCACGATACAAGGAAATAATGTAGTGCGGATATGTGATGCAGTGGATGAACCTTGTCAATATGGAACAAATCTAATTTATGAGATCAATAAAGGAAATGGTTAAACATTTTGAAAAGGATCAAACAGGTGTAATCATATGTGAAACTGGTATCTTCAAAGTCTATGAGGTGTTTTAGTTATGTTCCATGGTTTTGGATAGTTACAAGATTTTTGATGTGATCTTGTTGTTGTCTTGTTGGGATTTTTCTTTGTTAATTTGTTGTTGTGCGGCAGTTTCGTGATGCAAAAGTCTTGTGGTGCTTTTGTGTGAAAGTTTCATGGTGATTTATTTTTGTTGCGTCTTTTGATTTTATAAAAAGGGATCATATAATAGAGATATCTCTTATTCCATGAAGTTAGTTTTAAATCAAAAGATATGTTTTAAAGCACAAAGGAGTGTTAAAAATGGAGATAACTTGAGATCCAAAATCAGATTTGTGTGTGGGTGGACTTTTTGGAAAGGGAAAATCATCCTCCATCCAATGAAAGCAATAAATCAATTTTTTAAAGCACAAAGGAATGTTAAAAATGGTGACTTGCAAAGGGACATGTATACATGCTCAAAATACACAAAAACAGAAAAACAAAAAGCTAGAGTGTGTCTATTTAATCAAGATTTCATGATTATCATTGTTGTTGATCAAATTGAGAAAAAGAGTGCAAGCTGTAGGTGCAGAGATAAGGACACAAACCAGATTTGATCATAAATGAAGTGCTAATTGAGAAGAACACTAGAATCCCGATTCAAAGGAGATGAGAGCATGAAGGACAGAACAAAGAAAACTGGACCAACCGTATGCATGTATAAGCTGAGATAAAGAAAGAGACATTGTTGAATAATGAAGATCCATTGATGAAAGAAACCAAAACTACATTGTGAGATCTTAATTTTTGAAAACTTATTTATTACTTCTATTAAGCCTCAATTGATAAAATAACAAAATCCTTCAAGTTATATTTTACAAAATTTAGGGATCATATTTGGAAGAATTCGGAAGGGTTATAGTCACATTGATCCTTCTATTTAACTATTGTGGAATTTTCCAAGCACCTTATCTAATATAATCAAAAGGTGCACATTGGTTTGTCTATCTATGGATGTTTTTCATACATCATATCCCTATCAACAAATTAGATTCAAAAGATTCCTTGCTAGTGTAGATATTATATGCTAAACTAAACCGATCCTATATATGAAAATGCATGACAATGTTTCTATTCAGTTTCTTTATGATCCTAAAATCACCTTCTAAATGGAATAAATATATGTAGATAATTTTTGGAAAGGAAAGTTAGATATTTTATTCTTCCTACCTGGTCAACACATCATAAACATTATTTGGAATTACTTTCAATATATCCATTTTGTATACAAAATCCTAATCATTCCCTTGTAAGGATCATATGAGTTTATCCCTTTTGTATCATCATCATTGATTCCCTTAGCTTCCCATTTTATGTCACATGTTTTCAAATAGTTCTCTTTATTTGTAGATCCATTATATGGTTTCAAAGTCACATAGGGGATTGGAACTTAAGCCATTATTCTGCACTAACATTGTAATATTATCCAATTAGCCAATAACTACTATTAAATGTATGGATAGCTTGCACATATATAGGAACATTTATAAGGCACATACCTATAACTACACTATTAATTGTGTAGTTGATATATTTCGAATCGTAGGACGAAGAACTTGATCTAGAATCAACAAAGTTAGGACAATTGAAATTTTATATCAAGCTCAATGGGGTAATACAACCAAGGTCACCGATTTGTGGCTCACTTATGTTGGGACATGGAATGTAAAATAATGGCTTGATGAGAACGCACACTAATATGTTTTTAGAGTCTTCTACTTAAACAAATTTCCATGATAGATTCAAATAGTCTTGCATATTATAGGCTTTGCTTAAATTTACTCCCTTTTCCTACAATCTTACATCTACTCTTTTGATATCTTCCCAAATTTAAAATTTCTTTGTGTTTGTTAAACAAATCTACATAATTTCTCCCTAAAGTGGCACGGGGGTACAAATCTAAGAGAGAATGGGACATTTCCAAGTTTCGAGTTGTACAGATCAAATACTGGGTTCCCATTGTAATATAAATATTTGAATTCCTTGTAAGTTAATGTTTTGTATTGGGTCCAATCATATTCTACACTCAAGTTATTTCAAAAGTTACTCCTACAAAAATCTAAATCACCTTTGTTCTCTTCATTCACTTCATTTTCTTGGCTCACTTTGTTCACCTATTTCCTATTCAAGGTCTACTTCTTCATGTACACCCTTTCGATCACCACCGTCTATTGGATCTTTGCTTCTCTGTTAAAAATAGAATTTTCTTCCTTCCCTCCTTTTCACTCTATCTACATTACTCTTACTTACATCCATCCTTTGACGTCCAACCACCGATCTTGTTTCTCCCTTCATATTGTGTTTCCTCAATTCTCTTTGTACATTTTCCATTTTTCTTTCCTCCTCTTTTTGATCCTTCTTTGATATCTTTGAGGTCCTTCTTGTTTTTGGCCCTTTCCCTTTCATCTCCACACTTTTAGGACTACAACCCCATGCCACCTACCTAACTACTCCATGTCAAGGGTAATCAACACCATGGCCTTTTCCACCACCAACATATTTATAAAAATGTGTATGTTTCCAAATAACTTTTCCCTAGAGTCATCTAATAAACTCGGTCTTATGCAAAGTCAAAAGAAATAAATTTTTGAACAATAAAATTAATTATGTACCCGTTTATAGTTTTTGTATCTAGTAGTCTATAGCTCTCGTCCACTTGTTATCAAACTTGTGCAACTTCTAGATTTTCACCTTGACTCAATTGAATTCTTTGTTGGATTTGATCCTGAAGCAATACTATTTCATCCTCGACAACCATGTGGCTAATAGTTTAGGAATCTTACACCAAAAGATGTCATAAATGCTTGCATATATATGATTTTCTATTATTTCTTTCACAAATATTCTCTTCCTAACTATTTCGTCTTCTACAAAATGGTTAATCTTCTCCTCTATTTCTTTGTTTGGGTAGCCAGTTTAACATTTTCACGTCCTAAACATAGAACCATTGTTAGTAATAGTCCCTAACTTTCCTAATCAAGACATGTTATGATTGTATAGTCTAGGATTCGAGATGGGCTTCATTAAATAAATATAGAAAGTCTATTCTATTTGCACATACCAAAAATATATCCCATTACACAATTTTCTTATCTTGCGAAGACTTTATATGCTATCGAACATATTACTTATGAATGTAACACTCAAGTTAGGGAAAAAGACTCCATTATATTAATTCTACTTTTATTATCTTCATAACCAATAGAGCCAAAATTTCGTGCACGACTTCTTACAACTTTTATACACTTTACTTGTGTCGCTTGGCCTTACATCCAATTCATTTCCTCTATTTTTGATCTAATAGCTTTATATCTCCTTTTGTCTTTTTAATCAAGTACATAACTTCCAAAGATACGAAAGCCTTCATGTCTTACAAAATTACAAAACATTACATAATAGTCATCTTTAGGCCTCAATGGCCCTATAACAGATTCCAAATTATATTTACAATTTTATATACATATACATATCTACATACATATATGTATGTTCTTATTAAATAATCATTTTATAAGTGCCGATGTTTCACATAAAATCTTTATTATTTAATCTTATATTTCAAAACATTAAATACTAATATGCAACTATATAATCATAATCATCCATATTACTATTACATTTGACTATTAAAAAAATCAAACCATAAATTCTTTAAAAAATAAATAACAACTCTCAATATAGTAATACAAAAAAAATGTTTAGAATCATCTTTGGTGTTGAATTTTAGTTTATAGTTCATATTTAAATATTAAATTCCCTTTCATTAAAAAATTAATTTTATATTATATACATTTTGTACATTTTTAACCCACAATTTATTTTGTTACTTGGAAGAATACAATCATTTACACCACCATCTCATCTTTTTTTCATCTTTTATACATTAATTCATAATTCAATTTTTGTTTTGGTTGTAACATATGCAATATCTTGGGAAATACTTGATAGATGTTGTGTCAAATTCTCGTCATATATTAATTACTTTGAAATTTTATAGGAAACAAACTAATTTTAATAGGAGAACCGTTGCGAGAGAAGAAGCATCTTTGTTTCATAAAATTATGCAAACCGTAAAAAGTGTATTTGAAGTCGACCTTCTACTTTCTATTATGATGTGCAACATAATTTCCAAGCAACTAACATATTAAATGCATTCATTTTGTCGCCAAAAAAAATCAGCGTCGATGCCCAAAAAGGTTGATAATGTCTATGCCACATCAAACTCACACTTTCAAATGTGACAAGGTGGAACATTTTCCGTGCTTGCATGAAGTCTAACCATCACAATTTGGGAGATTGCAAATAGAACAAGAGGCTATTTCTAATAGTTGTGGCAAACAAAGCAATGAGTAACTCAAAACACATACTTATTTGTTCTTATTTGAAATGTCAAACATACATATACAACATTCTATTGCCTCTTTTCATGATTGTAACAAAAACATATAACTTAATTTCCATCATTTTAAAGAGTTCAAAACTAAAATGGTATAAATTGTTTCATATACAAACTATATGCCCTCAATTTTGATAGATAATGATGACATAATAGACCTTTGCTTCAAACATTGGAGACTTTTATTTTAAATTATCACCAATTTTTCCCTAATATTTGATAATCATTCTAAAGACTATTTTTGCTAGAGAAAACTATGAAGTTGCTTTCACTAGGTGGAATTTGAATTGGGCTAAGTTCACACCTAAGTTCCCTAGGCACATGGGAAGTTTGTTAAAAGTACCACCTCCAAAACCCTATACATTGTACCTCATTCTTCCTTCTTGGTATTTAGGGCATTCAACCTTAGAATATTCGATCCATTCAAAATTTTATTATTTAAAAACTCATTTCCATTCAAATTTTACCTTTTAACTCATGATGTGATTAGTGCACGGCTAATAAAGTTAACCCTAGACAAATTAATAATGAAGCACGAGTTGCTAAATATACGGGCTATATATGTATTAGGAGCTACAAACATCCACTAACGACAACAAATAGCAAAATTTCATGGCCAAAGAAACCACTATAAAATCTTTAATTTGTAGTGTAACATTTCAAACAGAGGGTTAAATTTGACGGCCATTTATGCTTGTCAAACAATTTTTAAATAATGGCAATTTTTTAATATTATTTTTCAAAAATGTAAAATAATGTTATTTACATATTAATAAAATTATTAAAAATATTTTATATTTATTTTAAATTTTATTTATTTATATTAATATAGTTTATATATAAATTTAGATTAAAAAAATAATCATATGAGATAATTATTTCAATTTTTATAATTGTTTTATAATTAAAATTATAAAAAAATGTTTATATGATTGTCAAATTTAATATTAATATAACATTTCAAATTTATAAAATTTAAATTATGAGTGTCAAATTTAATATTAATGTAACATTTCAAATTTGTAAAATTTAGATTCTCTAGATAATAGTGTTGATTTGGAGAATGTTGGTGTGAGAAGATCTCAATAAGATCATTGTTGGCCACAATCACATACTCGATTAAATTTTTGTTTTTTAAAATCAATACAATCATTATAATGGCATGGGAACCTTCAAAACTATAATATATTTCATAGACAAATCCCATAATGATGTTTTTTCACCTTCACCATGCAATTTGAAGTAACATTTTGTCGTGGTCTATAGTCCCCACATAGTCCCCAATAACAAAACATTTGTAAGGCTTTTTCCTGCACATTAACCAAGAAAGTAAGACTTTAGAGAGCACATTTGACCCAGCTGTTTTCAACTCCAATCCGTATGGTATAAAATCCACTAAAGTAACTACTCCTTTGACCTTCATGTGTCATGTAGTTTTCATGTATAAATCATGATTCCTTACACACCAAATCCATTTACCAAATATATAATATACAGAAGACTAATCATGTTTTAAAAAAATAAAAATTGGAAAAGAGGTGATATCAGAAGGTTATTTTGAATATTGTGACGTTTAGTTGTGAAATAGAGAATTTTGTTTGGATTGTCTTGCAATGTCTAAAGTGTACAACCACTCTTCATAATGGGATAAACATGCTTTGTTTAGTTATGGATTTCAAAAGTCTACTTCAAATTTATACGTTTTTATTTTTCTTAGCTTAAAATCTATAAGAAAATAATTGTTTTTCATTGTAGAAAAGTAGTATATTGATATTTGCTAGATGTGTCTAGACAATAATAATATCCAAACCAACAAACTTCAATTATACTAATAACATACAAACTAATATCTTGTAACAAGTGTCTAAAACATATACTTATGTGTGTTTCAATGAATGTTTAATCTTCTTTATAATACTTGTAAATGCTTAATAATTCTTATGTAAATACTTTCAATTGTTTAAATTATTAATGAATTAGAACGAAGGTGTATCAATTGAATTTAAATTTGGCAGCAAAATGAAAGAGGTGGAACATGAAATGAGAGCACTTAAACTAAAATGAGCTGCAATTTAAAATGTCTCGCCACGAGCATCCATACATTCTTGCGACCCCAAAAGCATAAGGAAATTCCAAACAAAGGGGTCCACTCTCCGAAATTTAGAGGAGAGTGAAAAAGAGAATTGAGCGGGATAGAGAGAAGGGTCATAGACCATTATGAATAAAAAAATGTATCAATAACATTTAACTTGAACTCATAATATGTAGAGGAATGAAAGTTAAACATGACATTCCTAAACTGTGAAGTTATATTTACGAAAATGAAATCCTAGACCGAGTGAGCTACCCTATCCATAGACCACAAATACTTGTGAGCCCAACTACTAATAAATACTTATGAACCACATTTCATTATTATGAACTCTTGGTGAAATGTAAATAATAGAATAAATGGAAAAAATGGAGACATAAATGATGGAGAGAATTTAAAATAAATAAATAATGATGATAATTAAGGTATAGGTCTAAGGTGATGGAGGGCAGAGTTAATGTTAAAAGCTGAATCTTATCATTGATATTAAGTGTCTGTTGGACATCGGTTTAACAAGGGGGACAAATGATGTGATATATGGGGTATGAAAATTGAAATTTGATGTAGTGGGTGCATTTCTTGGGATCGGCAAAGGAAAATGCTTCCTCTCAATCAGTACAAGTAGCCTTGCATGCTTAGAACTTTTTGACTTAAACCCCATGATTCATTCCATTCATGGGCTTGCTATGAAACTGCATTAGCGTTAATGGCAGCAAATTACAGTAACCTCTGGAATTGGGACTATGAAAATTTTAGGCTTGATTCAGATTTTCCCTTGGGTGAGTGGATTTACTCTTTGCTTTTTTAGTTGCTAGATTATTGACGAGGTTTAAAATCTTTTAATGAGGTATATGATTTGTCTTGCGAATTCATGTTCAGCTATATCTCAGTCAGTGTGGGATGAATGGGCACACAGTTTTCTTTCATCCACGCCTTCATCACAGATAATTCAGCAGCCCCAGTTATCAACATTGTTTCTCAACAATGAAGGTCAGTGAGCAGTCCTCTAACTCTGTCACAGTCCTCTCTGTTAGTGATAAATGATTCAGGAAGTGTTATTGCTTAAAATTGTGATTGACATCCTTAATATCATACTGATTTCAAATTCATTCAAGGCCCTTTGATCATCTTCATGCTCTAACCATTCCTTTCAAATCAAAATATCTTTGGTAGCAGGCATAACTGATGCAGCAGCTACTTCAACATGTTATAGAGATTTTTATGAAGACAGCCCTCGGTGTAAAAGAAGACGGATGCTTCTGTTTCAAGGAGACGAAGTTGGGCATTATGGAAATTATGACTATGAATCTATGAGGGTGAGATGGAAATTTAGAGACTTCAAAGCAAATTATTGAAGTTTTGGGAGGAAAATTTACTAATTTTTTTGTTGTTGGTGATGGATTCAGGGTAGTTCCAACTATGACTTGAAGAGTATCTGTGAGAACTTACAGCTTCCTGAATCAACAGCAAGTTCCCTGTGGTTTTCTAGTAATAAAACAATATGCATGTTAATTTGTTCTCTTTTCAGTTCTCACTGTGGAGATCCACATTGTTCATGAATTTTGCATATAAGAGATAGCAATATTAATATTGGTTTTTTGTGCCAGGAACAATGCCTTCCACAACAAGGTCCCCAATGGAAAACAGATGGAGAAATGTAAGTAAATAAAATGTGCATATAGAAGTTTTTAATTTAGAATTTTTAGACTGAAAAGAAGCAGCAAAAATGGTGTAGCAGGAGTGATAATTGTGTCTATGCAAAAACTTGGGGCCTTGTATGAAATTTGAATAGTTTTCTGTGTTTGAATGGAACAGGAACAGGAACATCTCACCACCTGCAGCTTGTGGTCAACAAGGTAAATAAAATCATTATCAATGGTGCTTTTTGATTGCTATGGTTTTCAGAGAGAGTGATATTTGCATGCTATGCAGAGAGTTCTAATCATTTGATATTCTGGTTTTTTATTGTAGAAAGCCAGGCCCCAAAGAATGCTGATTTACAACCATTTGAAGAAAAACCTTTAATCAAGAGACCTTCAATTGAGGGTATATTAAACTGGCCTTGATGATCTTATCTATTTGTTTTTAATCAATAATAGACTCTCTAACATCATATAAATGATGACTTATGTTTGTATTCTTGGGTTTAGGTATACAGAAAGTCAGTATTTGTCCTCCTCCAGCTCCTAAGGAGAAGGCCAAGTTAGCTACCCCTGTATTGGCCTATCCATTTGCTGTGCTAAAGCCCAGTGGGGTTGAAGGAGATGTGACCTTGAATGATATAAACAAGAGAATTCTGATGCCTCCCAAAAGACCCATCCAACATCCTGTTGGGGATTATGCCAGACCTCCATCTGCTGCTTCAACTGGCTCTGGGCTCTCAGGAAAGGCAGTAGTTGCTCTCACCAAAATACACACACAGGGAAAAGGAACCATTACAATTATGAGGACAAAAGGCTGAGTTGTATATTACATGCATCCATGTATTATATTGTAAACTGCAAATGTGTGTGATTTTTAGGAATAATATGTATTATAAGACTGTTTTTTTTTCGAAGGTACACTTTCCTAAGTTTAGACAATCAAAGGTTTTTGAAAACTTGTTAGACATGTTGTCGATGTTCTTCCCAAGTCTTGTAATGGATGAGATGAAGTCACTAAATAAACAAAATCAATGGTAGACCTAAGAGATCAAAGGAGGAGGTTAAGGGTATGAGTACAACCAAAGTAGAAGTTAAAGGCTTCACAAAGGAGCAGTGGAGTTTAAGGGCACGAGAATTTTATGATCAAGAAAATGAATTAGTAGAATGTTTCTTCTTACAATTAGTCTGTATTATATATGTATGCTAACTGGATTTGAGAGGTATCAAAGATATGAGAATTGAGGAATAATGTATTGTATTGGGATTTTATGAAGCTCTAATTTATGTATTGTATCAAAGATCGATAAATATATTCATATTAAAAATTTGCAGTACTTTTTAATCTTATTTCCTTGCTGAATCTGATGACTAATTGTTATAAAAAAATCATGTTCTTTTTAAACTTATCTATTTATCAAATTTCTCATACTTGAAACCTAACTTGTATACACCATCATCTACACCCATTAAACTGCACTCTTTTTCTCTTATTTTCTCTAGATGATCAATCAAAAATACGTTAAAGTCAATAAGTTGGTGTTTTTTTGGCACTGCTACTGGATATCTATCATCTGCCATTTTTCCACGTTGTAGGTGGAAAAAAAAGTATAAATAAGAATCTACAAGTCAATGCCATCCGTATGGAAGAAGCACTAAAGGATCCTTCAAATGGGGCGATGAGAAGAGAATATTCCTGCTGGGGAAAGGTGAAATAGTGGATGTAAAGCAGTAAGTAATCGAGTGTCTATGGAGAAAGGGGTCAAAAGTAGGGAAAGATCCCCATCACTTTCTTTGAAAGTAATGTATATGTGCGGTTAGTCACTTATACATTATTAAAATAATAATAAAACTAGCAATTGCATGTGTATAATGTAATGTGAATGTCGAATCGTATATGTTATTTGTTTTAGAGGGATAGTTATTATTTTTGTAGTTGATTTTGGTAAACTATGGGTGATTGATTTTATAAGTGTAGATATATAGATGAACCACTTATTTAAAATGCGTAATATTGAGGTTTAACCCTTAAAACAATTAAAAATGCAAAAAGTGATATAATGTACAAAGCTTTGGATGGAAACACTATAAATTGCATGGTTCTTTCTCGGCAAGTTAAAACTATAGGTATTTGTGTGCAGATATAATGAAGAAGACATTAAAAATGTGTTGTTGTTGGTTTACATAAAGAAACGAGCAACATTAAAAAGGAAAAATTGAACATGTATGTTGAAAAGTGTAATTTTGTAAGTGTAGAAATATAGATGAACCACTTCATTTAAAGGTATCATGTCTTCATTTCAAACTTGTTACAAATTTGTACATATACATTTACAAATCTCATATCATGAGTGGTAGCATTTTGTGGACTATTTTATTTGAACTTAACATGAATACATGAAGACTTTCATGCATGTGCAGATTTTATATCATGAGTGGTAGCGTTTTGTGGCCAATTTTTCACTCTAAACATGAATACATTTGATACCATTTTGGATAGTTACTTACTTTTGGGTAATTGTGTTAGTGTTGCATCGGTTGTTTTGTTGGTCTTTTGTTGAAAAAACCTTTTTTGTACACTTGATAATATACGAACAAGAATTTGAGATCTAGGCTTTATAAATCTCAAGCAACCTCAATAAATAACATGTAATCGCAAAGACTAATTACAAAAGTACCAATGTTTATCGCAAAGGCCTAATGTATTGTAACAATACGACCGACCATAACTATTGAAATAAAACACCCAATAACAAATAATTCCATAACAATAAAATCAAATTCTACCTCATTTGAATTGCAAATTTGTTAAGAGGTCGATCAGAATGTAACTATACAATAGTTAAAAAGGTTTATTTCTTCTTAGAATAGATAAAGTGATTTATTTCTTCTTCCGAATTCTGTCATGTATTTTGCATTGTGAAAGCATTCTTTGCATAATAGAATCGAAAAAAATGTACTAAGAAATATTTGTGATGTGTCGGGACTACTAAATGCTTATTTCATTTTTAGTTATATTGAGTAGGTCTAATATTTTTGCATTTTCAACTTGTCAAGTTAGGAAAAGTTCGGGTAAAACACCAATGAGAAGCTTCAATTGTTTTCTCATAATTAAAGTATCAAAAAGTTTATATAGACAAAACCGGTAAAGCCACAAACAATAAACCTTACACAATGGAAAGTTGTATTCCTTCTAAAATAAGAGATGAACATGACAATGTAAACAAAACTTAAAAATAGTAAACCCGTCAGAGCATGCAAAATTGGAAAAACAAAATTGTTAAAAATAGTAAATAGTAAAAATAGAAGAGAAAAGCTAAATAGTCACCATGCCTAAAGCAAAACCGTCATATAGGTACATCAACTTTGACATAGTCCCATGAATGTCCATAAAACCCTTTCCCATAGGGGAACGCCTTGGCATAATAAAGAGATTTATTTCTTCTTCAGAGTTCTTGTCATGTGTTCTGTGGATGTGAAAGCATTGCTTTGCATAATAGAATGGAAAAAAATTTACGAAGAAATATTTGTGATGTGTCTGGGACTACTAAATGCTTATTTCATTTTTAGTTATATTGAGCAAGTCTAATATTTTTTTGCATTTTTAACTTGTCAAGTTAGGAAAAGTTCGAGTAAAAAAACCATATGATAAATTCAAAAGAGAAGCTTCAATTGTTTTCTCATAATTAAAGTATCAAAAAGTTTATATAAACAAAGCTGGTAAAACCACAAACAATAAACCTTACACAATGGAAAATTGTATTCCTTCTAAAATAAGAGACAAATGTGACAATGCAAACAAAACTTAAAAATAGCAAACACTGCTTCTGAGCATGCAAAATTGGAAAAACAAAATTGTTAAAAATAACAAATAGTAAAAATAGAAGAGAAAAGCTAAACAACGGTCACCATGCCCATCAAAACTTTCATATAGGCCGCCAAATTTGACATAGTCCCGTGAATGTCCGTAAAGCCCTTTCCCATAGGAGGGATGCCTTCGGCGTAAATATAATTATGTATGATCGAATTTTAAGAAATAATACTAATACTAGCAATTCAAAGGGTGTTCATATGAAGATGTTGGTAGGAGAAGGTATGAGTGGATGGTAAAAGAAAACAACATATAAAGGAAAGTGGTAGGGAAGAGAAAGGAACAACCTTGGCGCATGTGTAGAAATCAAGAACTTTTGCCTATAATTCATACTAAGGAATGTTCTTCTAGAGAAATAAATGCATCTATTTTAGGCATGAGGGTTTGCCATTCAAGTGAATACACATTTAAGGGCGTTCAATTAATGTAGAGAGATGGGGGTGAATGCCTACATATTTTCTATATCTTGTGAGTTTTTCATAGTGACCACATTTAAACCGACTTTTCCACTTGCTAGTGCTATTATCATCAAGGTTTGAATATGCGACATGGGATCACTCTAATTATTTTCTTGTTTATAGGTCAAAGTCCCCCATTTGTTCACTTGTCTTCTTGGACAAGAATTAGTTTTGTGAACTTAAAATGCCACCGATGAACACTTTGTAATGTGAGATGGAAGAATAAGAGGATTTAGAAAAAGATTTATATGCTTCTTCCATTTAACTTGGTTTTTCTTTATGGCATTTAGGTCGAGTTAGAATTAGGGATTGCTTACATGGAAAAATGAAAAATGGCAAAGGTGTAGACTACATGTACAATGAAAGGAATATGGGAAAAGATGGTGCCCTTGAGATCAATGGTCCATATCCTGTAGATCCTCATTCTTCCTTCCAACTGTAGACACCTAAAATCCACCTACACAATTTTAATACTAAAATAGTACTAATTGTCCTCTTTCCCATCATTTCCGTTATAATTAGTGATTTCCCGCTAATTAACTAACATTCCCCTCCATTTCGGTCAATTAACGTCACTTCATTAATTTTATAGCCCTTCCCCATTCGGATGCCAATTAATGATACTTCGTTAGTTTTAATCCTCCTATAATCAATTAATTAACTACTATTAGTTAATTAAGCCTTTTAAACCTTGAATTTTTTAATTTATTTTTAATGCTAGGGGTGTCCCGCGACCCATCCTAAGCGACAGACCCACCTTACCTTGGTCCTACATCTTGTCAAGTTGGGTTTCGTGGATTGGGTGAGATGGGGCGAGATTAATCCCCAGGGATACACACAATCACCCACAAACCACGTATATCGGTTAAAGCCGGACGCATTTGGTTTTGAACCCGGACCTTGGGAGCAAACCCAAAGCCCAAGTCGTTGCGCCACCCACACGAGTTCACCTTGTATTTAATTAATAAACCTTCTTATTAATTAAATCCCCTCTTAAATCCTCTAAATCCTACCTATTTCCCTCTAAATCATCTCCAAATAGCTTTCTAAGCTTATTTTGGCATATTAATTAATCCTAGTTGATTAATTAAAACATCTCCAACTCCCATGAGTTGCTAATTACTAATTAATCCCTCTAATCATGCTTATCCCTTCTAATTCTACTTTATCCTTTATCCCACATTCACTAGGTTTCTAGCTTCTCCCAAATTGGAAAGCTATATAAAGAACCTACTACCTTCCTTCACACCTTACACCACACTTTTGCTAGTGATATTATAGGCATATGATAAGGGCATTTCTATTGGAATAGCTCCTTCATTCTTGCATCCATTCTTCTCATATGTGAGTAGTAAAGGAAGATCCAAACATGGCCATTAAGCCATTTTGGTGAGATTCTTTCCTCATTTGGAGATAACATTCAATTGATTGCTTATGATCAAGATAGGTTCATACTAGATAGCAATCATACATACAAAGCACATCTAAATTTCAAAGGGATGGCTTAAGCATTTAATGTTTTCATGTTGGATGCATTTAGATTAGCTTTCTCTTTCAAGCTTTATCATGATGTTTATGTTAGATTAGCTTTGTCATTTGAAACTACTTGGTGTTAGTTTCTCTTCATTATGCTTAGCTTCTTTAATATGCATACATTTGGCATGCCCGGTGGGACATACTCCATTGTCTCATGCACATTTTCTCAAGTTTTTGTAGTTTAGTTTCATTTTTGCTTACTAACCCTCTTTTAGCATTTTTAGATAAATCTTGTATTTCTTAACTTGTTTTGTTGAGTTTGCATGATTTTAGTGCTCTTTGCAGGTATAAGGGAGGTGAGGTGCTGCCAAAATTGAAGCTAATTGGCAAAGATTTGAGCTTTTTGACATTTTTTTGTCAAAATCCCATGTTTTTGAAGTTACACAGTGTGTCATGCATTAGCGTTAATGTTGTTTCGTCATATGCGTTGAAAATCGCGCGTTGCCACTAAATCTCGTACACTACCGTTAAACCACATGTGCTATCGTTGATTTCCATTGCATTACCATTTCTAGAAACTTCACCTATGTGTATACACATAGGACCTTCATGCACTAGTGTTGATCTCGCCTTGCATCTGTGTTAAACCCCATGTGCTAGTGTTATATGCATTTTTTCTTATCTATCTCGCACAAAGAACTCCTTTGCGTCACTTTGTTGAATCTCATACGGTAGCATTACATTCTTTGCACTAGTGTCAAAACCCTGCGCTTGCAGCATTGGTGTTCTGCATTACCGTCAATATCCCCGTGCTAGTGTTGTTGCACATCTGCGCTACCATTAAAACTTGTGTGTTAGCGTTTTGTGTCAAATTTTGGCTCGGATTTCAAAGTTTTTAGAATTTAATTTTTGGTGTTTGTTGTTGTTTTGTAATTTTAAATTTAAAAATCATTTTTATAACTTGTTTAGATGCTTTAATGAATGTTGTATTTTCATGCTTTGCTTAAGTTAAGCTAAAGTTTGTGTATGATCTTCTCTTTCATCTTTTGGTGATCTTGAGATCAAAAGAAGCTTTAGCCTTCTTTTTCTAACATTTGGATTAACTTGGAAATTTCATCATTCATTTTGCTTAAGGGAATGAAATGTTCACAAAGAATTTTTATGGTCCTTTGATTTAAATTTTTTCATTTCTATCTAGTTGGGTTAATTTTTGTGTATGCTCTTCTCTTGCATCTTTTAAAAATATTGAGAATCAAAAACAACCTTTGATCCTCTTTCAAAATGTTATAAGTTGCTTGGAAAACTACTAACTTTTGAGTGTAGGACCTAATACACTTGTCAAAGAATCAAGATCTAAACAAATACTAACTATAGTGTGTTGTCGGTTACTAATGGTGTACTAAACCACATTCTTAATTCAAGCTAAAAAACAAACCATTTATTTAAAACACTATATTTGCATGTTCGGATAAGGGTTAAAACCCGTCTATTTTGAACTGTGGAAAGTATCTTCGCATAAGCCATACAACTCAATATGAGGATTACCACAGGAACCCCAAAGTAGTCCACACCTCAAGGGAATCGGTGGACAAAATGAGAAGTGCCCTCTACCTACTTGACTAGAACAAAAACCCGTGAGGAAATGCTTCAAGTTTCCCATATGAGGCCTTGTTCATTAATTTGATTGTGGGGTAATGATCCTTTGTCTAGGATTTATTCTAGAAAAGCATACCTCTCTTAGGAAAGTATTGGTGAGTGTTGTGAATAAAATCCATAGGTAGCCATTTTGCATTGGGGCCAAATTTTCCTTATCCAATCGTGTTCTAAAGATCCTTCACAAAGCAATGAATTTTCTTTGAGTCAAAACCTTGTTTTTCAAACAAGGGAGAGTCCATTAAAGTTGATGCCGCTTGACATTCATCACAAAACTTGCTACGTAAAACTTTGACCTAGTTTCTACCTTGTTGTCAAACAAGGCGAAACTCTTCCAAAGTTGTGCTACGTATGTTTCATCACCACTTATACTATCTCATTTGTTCTCTTTTTGAATTTTTGAGTCAAAAGGAAAAAAGTTACTTTAGCGCTGCCAAAAATAATCGTGTCCACCACTTTTGTATTCACTTACATAGACATGTTGCGGAAAGGATGTTAAGTGTTAAAAGTGTGCTGGTACATCCTCATACTTTGGTAGGCCTTTTCTTGATACCCACATCAAGACGTCTCATTTGTAGTTAGGTTATCTCATCATTGATTTCCCTTGAGTTGTTATTTTCGCATCATATCAATACATTTTTATACTTACATCTTATTTTTGTAAAACTTGATATAAGTTTCTAAATTGTATTGTTACACTTGCTCGCATAATATCAACTTCTTGTTATACCTAGACCTTGTTTTTATTCAAACATTGCCTTAATTTTTGGAAGGTGTTGATGTTACGTTGTTTGCATCGTGTCAATACCATTTTGATACTAATATCTTTCTTTTCCTAAAATCTTGATTAACGTATCCAAGTTGTATTGTTGTGCTTCTCGCATCTATAGCCTCCATTTTCAAAACTTGGAATTTGTTTGTATTTAAACTCATTTGAGTATACCTTGAATTGAAATCACTTCAACACCATTTTAATACTTAAGTCTTGTTTATCCCAAACTTGATTTAAGTATTGACATTGTGTTTTCATCATTAAACCAAACCATCTTTGAGACATAAGGAGTAGATAATTTTGTGATTGGATCCTTGTTTAGAACTTTCTTGACTTGTCCTTGGTACTTCTCATCATATAGTTTCATATCCTTGGAATATTATTTGATTCTTTAATTCCTTGATTCAATTTGCCTTGATTCTTTGGGATTCTTTTCCTTGATTATTTGACATTCATTGTGACATTTTTGTCACATTGCTTGATTTTTCCTAGGGTCCTTGTAGTCTTTGTACACATTTATCAACCTTAGTGAAACATTTCCCATTATGCCAATTCTTACAAGAATGGGACACAAAAAATTAGGGTCAAATCCTTTCATCAACAATAAATTAAACCCCTTATTTGAAGAATAAAACATGATTGACCATAGTGGCGATGAGGGGAACTCTCCTCGAGATGATTTCAAATTTGACCCCACCCATATGGATAACTTTCTATTCCAGAATAGAAATGATGTTCATGTGTGTGTGTAGAATTATGGGCTAAATTGCCACCTAAATTTGACCATACTCTTCTTATGAACATGGTTCATGGAGAAGAAGAAGTAGAACGTCCCCTTTGATCCATTGATGACATACTAAACTTGGGACATACTACCACTTCCTATCAAAGGAATGAAGAAGACGCACCTTCTTAAAACATGGTAGTTATCACATACCCATTGTTCAAATTAACCATGATGGTAACGAAGAACATGAATATCATGAATAACCACCCCAACGTGAAACTCACAAAGAACCACAAAATGATGAGGTCATGGTTCAACAACAATTACAAGATCTTAGTCATCAATTGGTGAGTTTGGCTTCCCATGTCCATAAAGACCCGAGAAAGAAATGCCATAACTCCACTCCATGAGAAACCTAAGGCTACATACATATCATGATCGCTACCGAAAATTAAGGCAAAAAAACATCCAAATCTAATTGTGTGTATATGCCCGCCTCACCTACACGTGGACAAATATTTGACCAAGAATGATAGTCTATGAAGAATTCCCTCACTAATTTGTAAGAAAATAACGTGGGACATAGTAAAAAGTATTAATTTGAAGAACTGTACCCATATCCTTTTGATCGAGTGATGTTAAGAACACCCTTTCCTCCTCACTTCGATTTCCCTAAATTTGACAAATACAGGGGCAAAGGCGATCCATGCGATCATATTAAATACTTCTTTATGGTTTGTCAAGAAGTTACCTATAGTGACAACTATCTAATTCACCTATTCAACACGAGTCTTGGGGCTACACACTTGAATGGTTCCTCTATATACCTAAAGGGTCTATATTTACGTTCGTTGAATTAGCAGAAAATTTTATGCACCACTTTTCATTCAATATGGAAAGTGACATTACCATGTTACACTTATGTAACGCCAAAAACAATGTAACAATAAGGACTTCAATGGCTTCCTACAAAGATGGCGAGGGTTATATAGTTGCTTCCCTTGCTCCATTCTAGAGAAATAACTTGTTAGCAATTTTGTGCCAAATTTACATCTTGAAATTGCTTTTCACTTACAAATGCACTGATGTTAACACTTTTGAAGAGGTCATAGAGAAAGGAAGTCAAATATAAAAGTATTTGTTAGTTAAAGGGACTTTGAAGCCCTTTTCAAGAGAAAATCATGAATCCAAACCTATAGAAAAACCTAAATTCTTTAACAAGAATAAAAATGTTGTAGGTGATGGTATACAGATTCAAAATGTGTGTAAATAGTCCATAATAGTGTTCCTTTGAAACTTTCTAAAGGAACAGATGCACCTGAAGTCAAATGACATGTGTTCACTCCTCTCACTTGATTCCTTGTCATCAATACTAAAACAATTAGATGAAGTGAACATGATCAATCTCCCAAATATTATACCCTTTGCAGATGATGCATCAAAACCTACGTCATACAGAGACCATGAATAATGTGAATATCATCATTTTAAGGGTCATACAACTGAAAAATGTTTCAAGTTGAAACACTTCAGTCAAGATCTCATAGATAATAGAGAGGTTTAAATGGAATGATCTAGACCCAAAAATATTCTAATCAATAGTTGGGAATTTACAAAGAGCCATTCCCTAAGCACAACAAGGGGGAAAAATTTAGATCAAGGTCATTCTTCCTAGAATAAAAGTGTCAATTATGTTGTTGAATCCACTAATCCATTTGATTCCCTCATTGGTTGTGTTTATCCACCTGTTGAGCATGTAAATACTATTAAGATTAAAACAAGACAGTGCGTTGTGGCAACGCGACATGCTCATCTTGTTATTCCAAAACCTCCTCTGCCTACCCCTCAGGATAGTCATTATGATATTTTAGAACAACTTGAGAAGACCCTTTGCTAAGATTTTGATCTTATATATTCTTAAAATATCCAATGTTCATAAGGAAATCCTTTGTAAAACACTTCAGGGGTCAGAATTTTAACTGGTATTGATCCTATGCACTTCCAAGCCTTGTTCGCAGATTGCTCCTTCCAAAAACATTAATTTTATCTAGCATGAGATTCCTAGTGATGATCATACATATAATCTACCTTGTACATCAAATTCATTTTTAATCTTAAAAGATAAAAAGGGTGTTTGTGGATGGTGGATCAGGCCTAAATATTTGTACTTTGAAACTTGTCGGATAGTTGGGACGCCATGCGACCTCGAATTGGAGCCTAATCATCATGATCAAGAATTATGATAATGTAGAGTGATGATATATGGTGGTACAATCACTTTACCTATGGAAGTTGGGCCTACTAGTCATGATACCCGGTTCCTTGTCTTGGACTATAGTACAAAATTATTCAACATCGGACCCATCAAAATACACAAAATTGCTTTAATAATTGTATAAGAATCTCAACTCTCTATTTTTCATGAAATAAATTACTTTTATAGGACCACCCTATTCTTTATTCTCTAGTTTTAATAATATTTTCTTTCCGGGACCATTCACTTTGTAGGATGTATTTTACCATTTATTTTTGTACTTAGTAATCAACCTTAGTCTCCTATATGGTCTCACATGATGCTCGTGCTAGATACGCCATGATAAATGATTATATATATGAGCTTGATTCTTGTGGAGAGCATGCATCCAAGATCTTGGAAGGTGTCAAAGCAATAGTGTACAAAAGCTTAGGTCACCTCCACTCAATAAACATTCCTCCATGTAAGATATCCTTAAGTCTTTCTAGGATTTGGTTAAGAAAGAGGCAGGATATCCCTTCTCATTCAATGAAGACACTTTGGAATCTCTTGTGAAAATTAGAGGTTCAATCTCTAATACTGCAAGAGATCATCAATTCTAGTTCAACCAATGTAATACCCTTAGTAGCATTCCCAAGACTTGGATCAATGCTTTGATTTTTGTTTGTATCTTACAAATAGACAAGGTGGCACCTACATCGGCCTATTTTAGTGAAGAGTTCAAAGGCAAGGAAATCATTCCAGGAGTATTTCCTCAATGTTCTCCAACAGTTGGATCTTCATCGGAAGAAGCTTCATCTTCATTTTCAGAATGATAACCCTCTCCCTCTCCTTCCTTCTCTCTCAATGTTATAATTCTTCATTGGGGATGCATTTTTCATTGTTTTGTCTTATTCACTTAAGTGACCTTTTATTATACATTGCAAGACTTATTTTTCATTAATAAAAAAGATCACTTTCATTCTCTAGGAATATGAAAGGTCACAAGTGATAATAAAGTGAAAGGGCATGTGGGGGAGATGAAAATTCATATTGTTAATCTATAAATTGGAATGGCTTCTCCATTCCAAACGGTTGCCAATTGTGAGTTTTTAGTGGATAGATTTTTCTCTACTAGATATAACAAAAATATTACTTTCTTCTATTCCTTCTTGTCTATGTTTCCTCTACTCTTTAAATACTCAACTTTGGAGGCATGGTGATCTTGAAAAACCAATAAAGGATTTTGTACCTTTGACAAATGAATCAATATAACGTTATGTATTTGGTTTTTAGTTTCATTGTTGTTTGCACCATTGAATTATTCTAATTAAGTGTCGATCTAATCTCGATTAATGTTGTGAAAGATACAAGTCCCTATTCACAAAATTATCCTTCCCTTCACTATATTACTCTCATCTACCTCATTTTCTAAAAAAAATCTTCCATTGTACTAAGTACAAACAATTTGCTACGGGTTTAGTGGAGTATTCCTATGTGATCCTTGGCTTTAGGGCCACCCACTAATTTTTTTTTCATTCAATAAATGGGAGCCTCCTCTTTACCAATCAAGGTACTTAGTCCCATAGTGTTGGTGAAAAATACTAATTTGTCTTTGCGAAAAATTATTTCACCAACACTAATAAATCAAATGCGGTCCAATTGTAAACCTTGATGGCATTTGCGGTTGGGTTTCGAACTTGAAACATTTTGGCTTTTCCCCATTTTTATTTCGACCATTTTAAGCACAATTGCGCACTCACATGGATAATGCAAGTGATATCGAGATAATAAAGTCGAACACAATTATCAAGTATTATTTGCGTGTTACAATTTGAGCTATGAAAATGGTATTGTATGTAAGTATTTAATATTTAATTTTTTATCTCCAACTTTCCATTGATGCCTTTGTCATGTATAAAAATCAAACACCATCTAATCGAAAAGCTTAACGACATTAAAAAAATAGATAAAATCGATTAGCAAATAAAATATAGTTGTCACTTATGTGACTAACCATTGAAGAGACTCAATTATTAATGATTTTTTGTGCATCACCTCTTTTTTTGTTATTACACCTGCATTTACTCGAGCTAACAACCTGAAATGGCTAGCTCTACAATGTCTTTCATGAAGAAAGAAATATAGTTGGATTGTGACCCTTTAACCTATTGATTTTTTACCATTTTTTATTTTGGTCCTTTTAAAATCAAATTTCCCTCACGTGAAAAATGGAGTCTCATTCTTAAACTTTCGTTCCCCAAGAGTGTATGATCAATCATTGAAGGGACTTAATTATTGATGATTTTTAAACAATGGTTTTTTTCCTACACTTACTCGAGCTCTAAATTGTAAATGAAGGCTACAAAGTGCACCAATAAGTAAGAATTGTGGATTGAGTTTCAAAAATAGAACCAATTTAATTTTCCCTTATTTTTTTAAAATTTTGGCCCCTTTAAGTGTAATTTGCACTCACATGAATAATCGAGCAAGATCGAGTTAATAAAGTGTAACACAAATGACATATATTATTTTGGTGTTACAATTTGAGTTGTGGAAAATGAGTGAGACATGTAGGTATTTAGTTTTCACTTTTTTATTTCCAACTTTCCATAGATGTCTTTTTCTTAGCTAACATACCAAATGCCATCCAATCGAAAAACTTGATTGTATGTGTGATTGGTCGAACATATAACCTATTGGATATAATATGAGCAAGATCATGATGAGGAAGTGGAACACATATAACGAATATTTTTTGGGTGTTACAATTTGAATGGTGGAAATGGTGTTGTACATAAAGGTATTTAATTTTCAATTTTTTATTTCCAAATTTCCATTGATATCTTCATCTTTTCTTACAAATCAGTCTCTTTCCAATCGAGAAACTTGATAGTGTGTAATGAAATTAAAAAACAACATATCTTGATTGGAAGGTAAATCTACTTGTCACTCATATGACTAATCATTGGAGGGCTCAATTATCAATGATTGTTCGTACATCACCTATTTTCCAACAATTACTCTTGCATTTACTCAAGTTGAAAACTATCTAGTAGGGCTAAAAAGTGCTATATGAAGAAAATAGTGCGGTTGAGTTTCAACATTGGAACCTATTGGATTTTCCCCATATTTTATATTTTGGCCCCTTTAATCTTAAATTACACTCATGTGAATAATGGAGTCATCTAAAAGACTCAATCATTAGACATGTATGGAAAACCACTAGAGGGACTCAATTATTGATGATTATTCGTGCATTGCCCATTTTCAAACAATTACTTGTCCTTAATATTGAAAAGGGGAGCTACAAAGTGATCAAAAAGTAAACATTTCATTTGTTTTTCAAACCATTTTTCATTTGTCCCCTTTAAGCAAAAATCACATTGATGTGGATAGTGCGAGTAAGTTAATGATGATAAAGAAAAACACAACTACAAATATTATTTGGAAGTTACATTTTGAGTTGTGGAAGGCACAATACATGCATGTATTTAATTTTCAATTGTTGTTTTCATGTTTCCATGATGTCTTCGTCTTATCTAGCTAATCAAATGTCATCCAATTGAAAAATTTTATGCCTTAAAAATAAAATAAAAATTAGCAAAGCTTGATTAGAAGGTAAAATCTATCTACCGATTACATGAATTTTACATGCATTGCTTGTTTTCCAACAATTACTCTAACTTATAGTGGACAAGCTCAATTAATGATTGTTGATGTAATGCAAGCAAGATCAAGATGGTAAAGGGGAAAGGTGTGGGAGATGTATGGTTTTAATTCCCACCTTTTTATTTCCAGCTTTCCATTCATGTATTTGTCTTATCTAACAAATTCAATGTCATCTACTAGATAAACTTGATGTAAAGAAAAACAAACAATAACAAAGTCCATTTTATGTTTGTCATCATGTTATTTGCTGCTAGATAACCTCTAATGTATGTCGAGCATGTTTTTCCTTCCTTCTAATTGAAGTATAGATAGTGCTGTGAATGAAGGACATGGATGCCATTTCTTCCATATAGAGAATGGTTGTCCTTCATGCCAATCTAAGTATGGATGAATATGATTTTTGTCCATTCCTATGAGGTAAAAACATAGAAACCCTCATCGTTACCTTGATAGCCAAATAAAAACCCTATTAGCGATTTGCACATGAATTTGCTTCCCTATGATGTATGGTCAATTTAAAAAATTCATGTCTCTAAAGTGTCTGTGAGACACCCAAGTGAATTCCTCTTTCATTTACTTGTGATCCAAATACCGAATAAACACAAGGCCCTGAAAATATAACCAATAGACAATATTGATGGGTGCTCCTTGCATTTAGAGGTATCTCATAAATATTTCACTTCTACAACTTACACATTGCACACCGTTATTCCTTCACACGATTGGCTAAAATGACATGTGATTGTAGGAAAAAGAGTTGGTAATGGTTTCTCACATCATTTCCCCTAACTTGACTTTTCCTTTCTCCTTTATCTAACCCCTTCTTTATTACCTCTCATCATCTCCCATTTTCCCTTCTTCTTCACGCCCTTCAACATTTCAATCGAAATTTTCACATACGCAATTGCTAGTGTATTTCATATGAAAAAATCCATGTCACTTCCATTTCATACTCTCAAAGATTCCAATAGTAAACAAATACCATCGATATGAATAATTAGTTAAATTGAATCTAGAATATTATTTTGAAAAGTACAAGAATATATGATTCGAATGCAAAATCCTGTTGGCATTCATTCTTCTTGTAATTACGTGTTGTTTTGATATGATAAAGAGCAAAAGGAAAAATTTGTGTACTTCTTGAGTAGAAAATTGATAGCTTATGAGCTCAACTATCTGCAGATCGAAAAGGCTTGTCTAGCCATAGTTTTTTCCTTCCAGAAACTACACCACTATTTTCTCAACAATAAAGTCAAGCTTATTTCGAAGGTCAATACTTTAAAATACTTGTTATCAAAACCATCCCTAATAGGAAAGATGGTTAATTGGATTATCTTACTAAACAAGTTTGACATTAAGTATGTACATCAAAAGTCAATGAAAGGACATGTTCTAGCATATCAAATAGAAAAATCTCTGCTACCAGGTACTAAACCTTTGAGTATGGAACTATCAGATGCATCCATAATGTACCTTGAGGAATCTATTTTCTGATAACTATAATTTGATGGATCCTTTACCTTTTATGGTTCATATGTCGGAGTTGTGTTGATCACTCCTATGGGAGACTTGATTCCACATGTGTTTGAATCAAATTTCCATGCACAAATAATATAACAAAGTATTAAGCCCTTATTGTAGGGATGAAGCTAGCTATTAAATGGGATATCAGACAAGTCAATTTCATTGGTGATTCAATTCTCATTATAAAACAAGTCACAAATGAATACAAGGTCAAAGATGAAAAACTTCTTCCATACAAAAGAATGGTTGATTCTTTGAAGGAGTTCTTCAAGTAGATAACATTTGAACAAATACCAAGAGCATAAAATTGATTAGGGAATTCTATGGCTACAATATGATCCATGTTAAGTACTCCACCAAAGTGAACAATGATATGTTATTCTTCGTTGAACATTTAAGAACGCCTTGACATATGACATATCAAATTCCTATTTGGTTTGTGACGTTGTTGGTCCCCTTTCCCGTGGTACATTGAAATATTTAATTACCTCCATGATGGAACCTTCCCCACAAACATCTCTCGTACCAAAAATTCACCCTCATCCAATGTATAACACACTATACACTACTTAGGGGCACCCTCTTCCACCGAGGCTACGACGGAATGCATTCTGTTGTTTAAATTTGGATGAATTCATCCAAACAATCAATGAGATGCACAAAAGAATTTTTGGAGCTCATACTAATGGGATCATCCTTGCAAAGAAAATACTTAGAGTAGGCTAATATTGTCCTACCATGGAGCATGACTATTGTAACCATGTGAAGGAATGCGTGGATTTTCAAAAGTATAGAAATTTGATATATGCGTTGTGACGCAATCCTTGTAACAAATCAAATCACCTTGGCCATTTTCAAAGTGGGGTCTTGATCTAATAGGAAAACTTAACCCTATCTCCTCATATGGTCATAAGTTCATCATAACTGCTATTGAATACTTCACAAAATGGGTAGAGGTTGTTCCTCTTACCTATGTTAAAGGTGCCCAATCTCTAAATTTATAATAAACCATATCATTTGTTGCTATGGCATCCCCTCTGCTATTATTATTGATAATGGCAAGCCATTTAAAAATAAAATTGTGAAATCCCCTCAATTTTTCAAATCTCCCTCAAGTTTTTGACCCCTATTACCCTCAAGGTAATGGGCAAGCCAAAGCTTCCAATAAAACTCTAATTCACATTATGGAGAAGATGGTGAATATAACAGGCCGTAACTAGAATTTACAGATTCACCCTGCCTTTTGGGAATTCAGAACATCTATCCACACCCCTACAGGTGCCACTTCATACTCCTTAGTATTCGGCATGGAAGATGTACTACCTCTAGAAATCAAGATCCCTTCTTTGCATATTGAGCTAAGGGATTACTTGAATGAAGAAGAGGACTACAAAGTAGCTCGATTGGTAGAGTTGGAGCTATTAGATGAGAAACGACTTCACACCCTCAATCACCTTAAAGTGTATCAAGATCAAGTGTGGTGAAGCTACAATAAAAGAGTAATACCTCACCAATTTGAGGTAGGAGACTTGGTGTTAAAAAGAATAAAAAACACTCATAAGGATCAAGAAAAGAAAGGGAAGTTGGAGCCTAATTGTCTAGGACCATATGTTGTAATTTCCAAGTTTGGCTCAGGTGCCTATAAGCTTGCCTATTCGGATGGTTAAGAGATTTGAGAACCCATGAACAAAATGGATCTTAAGCATTTCTATGCTTAAGTGTGGGGTCTCAAAAATATTAGAAAAGATAAAAAGTATAAAAATAGAAAGAAAAAAAAAATAAACGAGGTGAGTCCAATAGTGAAAACAACGCAATGGTGTCAATTTGGACAAGTCATTTGGTGAAAATTGGTTTCAGTGCCATTGGAGGGTCTGTTGTTCACAAGTAGTTCATGTTTAAGAGTATGATAGATTTTTCCTATGTTGGTCTTTGCCCTCATTTGAGTCCCTTGTGAGCCTGTCCCTCTTTGCCCGATCTAACTAATCCTTCTTTTGAATGCAGAGGGTTTGACTTTGAATGTACCCATCTCATGCTGGGGGAAACTTCGTATCTTCAATTCTTGCACATAACATGTGGAATTTTGCCCTTAGACATCCCATCTAATGTTGGGGGCATCCACGTATCTTTGTTTCCTTGCACATTCACTTCGGAAAAATTCTTAGAAAACATCAAAAACATTCGTATAATTTTGTGGAAAATCCCAAAACATTCAAATACATTTCATAGAAAAATCCAAAACAATAGAAAATTGTCTCGAGATAATACCCAAAAATAGTGAAAAACATCCCAAAATTTCACACAAAAACAAAGTAGTAATTTGTTTACTTTTAGTTTTTGGTTTGTATGGTTTTAGTTGCATTGATTTTTTGTATTGTGTGCTTTAAGTTAGATTCACTTGCTTACTTAGATTGAATGTTACTTTAATCTATGGTGCATTGCATTGAATTCATTTTATCTTGCATATTTGTAGATAAATGTGTTGTTTTGATTATATTTGTTTAAATTTTTCTTGTTATTTTTACTTGTACAGTTATTTATTATTTCACCATCATATCAAATAAACCATCACATCTATACATTATATATCAATAAAAGATAAGTCTACATCATACATGTATGTTAAAGCTAATCATCAGATCTTTGTATCATCGATGGGGCAAGAGAGGTTGCACATGATCAAAATCTACCCCCCCACACCAATATCAAAAATAAAAACATGTTACTCAAAGTATCTCATCAACATGTAATATGACATTAGCTAAGGCTATCTCATAATCTAACAACACGTGATACAAACATAAACATAAAGACTAAACATGATATCTCATAAACAAAATGTGATACATTGGTAATCCATCTATCATCATACATCATCATAATATAAATGTTTGTGTATAAAAATATGTCTCAAAAGTACATCCGATATAAGGAGCCATCATGGGCATCTATAAAAAATGTTCCTTCATCACGAGGCATGATAAAAAACAATACATAACATACATTTGTACAAAAATGTGCCTTCATCATGAGGCATGATAAAAAATAGTACATATACATCCATACAAAAGTACGCCTTCATATTGAGGAGATACACCAATAATATACATCTAGTACATAAATAAGAGAGTCACCATGAATCTCAACCTCGCTGGGACTACCTTATGCTGGGTCTGGCTGCTAGGTGGTGGCATACGAGGTGATGGATGTGTGGAAGGCGTTGCACCTTTTTATGCCAAACCATGATACTCTAAAGCTTGTTGTCCTGAAGGACCCTATATAGATCATGTTGATCATGATGGCCTATGGGATCTAGACAGAGACACGCTTCTGCTATCCGACTATACTCAAGAGATCTATACTCGTTCGGAATGGTCGCATGATATTACATCCTTTAGTATGTAGCCTCAAATGTTAAGGAAGCACTCGACTAATTAATAATTGTACCCCTGAAGAAGTGCACCTTTGATGAAGCATATCATGCTTCACTCTCACCTTTGGCTAACTCTATCCATGGCAATCGAGCTCTATCTTCTACAAATTGGTCCCTCTCCTCCCGTAGTTGTATCCTCTCAATGATCACCTGATCTCACTCTGTCATGAGCTATAGTCTCTTGGCCCCGGCACATTCTCACTCTATTATGAGCTGATCCCTCTCTATGATCACCTGAGTTATTTGAGTAATGGCATGGTCCCTCTCAGTTGTAACCTAAAGATGTAGGGCTGTAATCTACTAAAGATCTTTGCTACTGAGGAAACCACCTACCCACCATTATGAACATCCTCCTCCACATCCTCTCGCCCATGCCATCTCCTTCACATTCTAGTGTACTATGTGGTGGATTCACGTGAGGGGGTGATGGAGGTTCTGCAATGGTGCCCGTCTTTGGAGCTTGAAGGGGAATCTGTGTCACTAATACTTGTGGCCACACCACTAACTTTTGTTGCACTAAAGCCTACTATTAGAATAACACCTATTGTGTTGGTACCCCTATCTCTATGACCCTATATGTGGACCTGCTTGTTCCTAGGATTTGGGCCTTGTAATCCCTGTGTTGTTGTGTCTAGTACCTCATGTGGAATGGTCAAACACTGAGGTAGTGCTATAACATACCATCCTGCATAATCTGGGGTTACCCCTAGATCCAATATCAGTGCCCGATGTACCCAATGTTATGGAACCACCTGTAAGAAGTTAGTACGAGCCCGACCCAACCTAATTCAGGGCCCCATATGAAAATTCTTTCTATGTATGCTTGCATATGACATCTAATCACCAGGGATCCCCTGGATGAGACCAAAATGATGTTGGACCCTGTCCACTCTATACCACTCCATGATGTGGCTCCTGCTCCCAAGAATGAAATGGTCCACTGCAGCGATTCACAACTCGACTACATCCCGAGGCCACTTTGGTATAACTTGTATGATCGTCATGTGATCATATGAGGTTGTACCTCGTCAAAACATCACCTATAGTAATCAATGTTCCCCATGTGACCATGAATATCATCTCTTTCTGGAACCTAGCCCATGATGGAAGGATCTCCAATAACTCGAGCTCTCAATGCTCATGTAGGGCGTCCTATCACAATATGGTCCCAAGCCCATATCTGTAGCAAAGTGGTAGGACCCACGTACCTCTATCCATGGTAAGATATCAAGTGCAAATATGTGTATAAATGAGCCTATATACACGACCCCGTAATAAACCTCTCCTGAAGTAGTTCATGAATCACTCAATAAGTTCTAGAGGAAACCGAGCACAATTTTTGTCAAACAACAATATGTTCTAACAAGAGCTAACAAGAATACAGGAACTCATCTCACCCGTTGATCGGCTATGCACCTCCTAATGAAGACTGCCATACCCTGGTGGGGTATGTCTACTACTTTAAACATCTTAACTATACATCACTCAATATGGTCCTGACGACCATCGTATGTGATCAAGAGACCACGGATATGAACTCATAAGATCTGCCACACATCGTAAAGTGATGCTCATCTCACTTTGGTAGGAAGATAGAACATCGACTCTCACTCTACCATCTCTCAGCTAAGGTTTTGAGAAGGCTATGGTCTAAATTAATATGTGGCATATGGGCCACATGTGCTAAACCGGTCACCTCCAATGTGATCTCTAGAAAAATATGGTCACGTTGTCTATAAGTTGCCTCGTAGGCCCAAAGCCGCCCATGTTGCTCCCGCATCTCTAATACCTATAATTCCATTTGTAGGGTCAATCAGGTAATTTATTATTATCTTATTCTTCTTCTATATGTCATCTAATTTTTCTATTCTACTATGTTATTCTTTTATTTTTCTATCTAATTCATTTATTCTACCATTTAGGGTTTCCTAGTAACCTTCATTTTCTTCTAAAAATACTTCAAAGTGTTTTTTATGCACTGACGCCCCCTTGGTGGCACCAATGCATTCCCTACAGCGTAGGTGCACCATCACACCCCCTCAAAGCATCAGCGCCCCCATCCGCACATAGGCGCACTCAATTTTCCCCCTAAACCTATCATTTGCACGCAAGCGCATGTCTCTTTGCATAAAGCGCATAAGAACCCATGTTGTTTGGAAAATTTTACGTAGGCACCCCTCTTAATGTATTGACACATATGTGCTTACACATGCTTTAGTACTAGTGCACCATATGAGCACAGGGTCACTCCAAGGGTTGTACTTGCACATTCGTGCACCTTTTTCTACCATGTAACTACCCTAATACATGTGTTTTACCCAAAATTAAATGCTATAAAAGTACAAAGATGAAGATTTTAAATTTGTGTACCTATGGGCTGTCTGCTGGAAGTCTCATGTAGTCTCTCATGCGATCTGCATGGTGTTTCGTTTTGCACCCTCACCATCTTCTCCCGTAGGTCAGAGCTCAAATTAACAGTAAAAAGGTAAGTGAATGTGGTAAATGAACTTGCTGCGATGGCTTATATACCCATTTTTACCCCCACAATGTGTTTCTCACCCCTGAGGCACCCTGAAGCATCGTGGTTCTTCTAAATTCTTATAACACTTTCTGTGATGATTATTTTTAATAAATAATTATTTTTCACACGTTTTTGCTATGTTAGGGCATGCTTTTGCTTCCCAACAACCTTTCTACTACCCGAGGCATAGTTTTTCCTTACGGTGACTTTTGGTGATGTCTCGTGACTTTGTTATTTCTTATATAATATTTTCTTCAATAAAAATAAACAAATTCAAAAAACCCAAAATTTTCAAAAAAATTGGTAAAATCATTAAAAATCCAAAAATTGCAAAAATTCAATTTTTTTCAAAAATTGGTAAATGGCATGCACACAGCTAAAGCCTGTATCAAATGCATTATCCTCAAACATTAAAACTTGTCCTAATTTTTTTTTCTAAGATTCTTGCTTGTTCTTGTCTCAAACGACTAGTGGATCATCGTAATCTACCTCCATTAACAAAGTTGGCTTGCTTACTATGTCAGTACTCCCATGCGATAGTGAGTTGCAGAGGCTGTGTCATAGTGCATGAATGATTTCCATGGGACTACTTGCATCCTCCGTTATTACCCTCACATGTATCCTTGATTGGGGCACCATTTTTAACCCTAGTCATTACAACACGAACATTTAAGAAGCTGAAGCTTGATAACAAAAACATTGGTGCAAAATGTCTTGAATGTTGTTTGTTTGAGTATGTGTGGTTGTACCAGTTTCTCTGTTAGGTTAGATGGTTTACTTTCTCGTATTGCATTGCATTATGTATGTTGCATGGAGTTAAGCGTCATTTTACTTTCTTGTATTGCAATGCATTATGTATATAGCATGAAGTTACACATTTTAAGCAATAAACAAATGTTATTAATTCAGCTTTTCATGTTATCTTACACTTTTGTTTCTTTCAATAAAGTTTGATGATGTATATCATAGGGGAAAAATGATAAACAAAATTGCTTATTGAAGATTGGATGTAAATAAAGAGCTATTCCCATTCTCCACTTTCACATGTTATCACTACTAATATTTCTTCCAAAACACCCGAGGCGATAAACAACCATATTTATCCCTATTCTTATTTCTTTATCCGTTTAAGATCGTATTTTCAATCATCGATTGACTTCTTCTATCACCCCATCGACACTCGAGGGGGATCCTTCATTCTACTAATTTTTCTTCAAAATTTTACTTGTTTATTCTTATCTCCTATATTTGAAGTGAAGTAACTTACTTCACCTCAACTAGGGGAAAATGTAGACACCTAAATTCCGCTTTTGCAATCTTATTGCCAAAAACACGTAAATCAGTCTCATTCTTACCATTTTCATTATAAGTAGTGATTTCTTCTAATTAACTAACATTTCTTACCATTTTGGTCAATTAACAACTCTTTGTTGATTACCTAACCCCTTTCACATTCAAGATTCCACTTTATGACGAATCATAAGTCAAAATACTCTTCCAAACAAACAATTAGCTATTATTAGTTAATTAAATATATTTTATCCTTGTTTTGATCAATATACCCTATTATTGGCTCAAACCTTTCTTCTAACCATCCAAAATCACCTCATTTCCCTCCACAATATCTCAATAAACTTTAAAAGCTTATCCTAGCCTCCTAGTTGACCCTAAGTGGTTGATTAAGGCTCCTCACATCTTAATCACTTGTTAATTCACTAATTGTGATTATAAATCCTTAATATAATTTATGCTTTTAGTCCCACATGCACCATTAAGATGTTAGTTTTTCCTCAAAGGAAAAACTATAAAAAGGACTCACCGCATACCTTTAAACTTTACACCATGCTTTGATTTGCATATCATATAAGAAATATGATTAATGGACCAAGCTCAATCCTTAACTAAAGTATTTAGAGGGGTTAGTAGATGGGTATTCAATATGATCTTGTATTCATTTTTGGAGAGACCATCTCACCTTGCTTGGAGTAGCAACAAACCCAATTTGATTTCTCTCTTAGATCTATTTAGGTCTATGTTAGTTAGTAATTCATACATAGTAAGGATGCTTTGTAGATTAATGTTTAATTCCATTTATTTTACATTCATATCATGCTTTAAGTTTTTATCATTTATGTTACATTCCTAAAACTTAGAACTTGACTATAAGTGGCAATGGTGTTATCCTTTCTTAGTTAGTCATACTATTTTCTTTTAAAATTTTGGGGTGTTATCGGTTACTTTCCATCCAGAGAAGTATAGAGTTTTATCTATAAGTGAAGGGGAAGGAAAATAACGGAAAGGGAAATGGAAAGAGGAATGAAAAGGGAAATGACCAGAGAAATGGGAAGGGCATGGGAAAATACGAGCTTTTCGACTTACCCGAATGTCTTCTTTCTAATGAAATACTTCCAAATATTTCTTTCGAGAGATGTCATACGATGTTCTTTTCTCTCTTGAAGTTGGCGATTCTTGTGGAAAAAAATGCCAGTCTTAATTTCTGTTTCCAAGATTTCGAAAATCAAAAGGATCAAAAATACAAGTCATAATTGAGAATGCCTTGTTCAACCATCATGCTCCTCTCCATGGTTTTCAGCTTTGAATTGCTTTGGTAGATTTGTAAGAGTCATGATTGGGTTGATAATTGGGTTCATCTAGTAGCTCTAAAACATGTGAAATAAATCACTCTTGAAATATCCGAAAGAAATGCAACCCTTTGGTAAGAAGAAGCCCCATAGTTTCTTGAGGTTACAACTTGGAGACTTTGTTTTTGAGTGTGTAAGCCTTGCCACTTTGAAAGTAAATTGTTACTTTCTTCCAAAAATACCTACTAATTTTTTGGGGTTTCCAATCTCTTAAATCATGTTATTGGTACTTTGTGCCTGGTCTGAATGATGAAATATTCCTATGAATTATGGAGTTGTGCCCAAATCTTTAGAATTTAGGGGTTTACGATTGTTTACATTTGAAAAATATGAAAATAAATGCCACCAATCTTAGGCACCTAGATATAGGATTTTTAATGTCCGGAACATCATTGGAGATGGTTTCACCTTATTTGAGAAAAATCAAGCTCCAAAAATACCACTTGGTCCAAGTGCTTCATTTACTGAAGGGATTTTCAAGAGCAGAATCAGTAAAAAAAACAACCCTTCTAAATTATGGCAGAGGCAATCAAGAGATTCCTAGTTTCGTTGTTCTTCAACATTTTCCTCACCTTCAAGAACTAACAATCCATGGCCAATGTTTCAAGTAAGTTAATTTGTACATTGAAGCTAAATAATTCAATGTTGCAATACTAGTTTTGTTAAAATATTTCTATGTTACAACACTAGTTACGTTAGTTATGCAGTCATGCATTGTAGATGATGATACTTTGGTTATATTAATCCACATTATTGTCTTGTTCTTTACTATAGGGATTTTAAATTATTGTAGGCTTACATGTTTTGGGATTTTATCTTTTTATTTTTCCGAGCTTGATTTGCCATTTTATTATGAATATTTTTACCCTATTATTGTCTATGTGTCACAAGTATTATCCCGGTCAATTCTTCAATTTGGGTCATTTGTAGATGACAACCTTTTTCTTTATTTTTTCTCTATGAATGAACCCACTTTAAATTTCATCCTGGAGATGATATAAGTGGACAAGGTACTAAAAGGGGTGACATTACAACATTTGAAGAAGGTGAAGGTCCATATCGGGCGTTGATTGATGAAAAGGAAGTGTCTCGTCTGGGTTTCCTACTTAGAAATTATCCCTTAATTTCTATAAGGGTTTTTTTGCCTCCCATTGTTCCAAAATCATCCAAAATAAACTGTTGGATTTGAAAAAGGAGTTCCCATAACCCAACATTTCCATTCACAAAATAAGATGGATACGCAAGTGCAAATAGTTTTCCAAATTTGTGACACGTCTGCTGCGTATTTGTGAAAAGTTTTGAAATTTGAAAGAAAAGTTCAATGAGATACATTATTTAGGTTGGATGTTCCTCTGGTTATCATCATTCATCAAGTCACAATTTATATTTTTCAGGAAACATTTTTCAAGCGACATTTATCCTTTTTGTTGGGTTTTATTGAATTATAAATTGTTTTGCTCATAATTGCAATAAAATTTTGAGTTAACCTATGCAAAAGTGTTACGAGGACCTTTATTGAAATAATTATTGTAGAAAGATTCGAATCTTTATCGTATTCTATTGCAGCGGATCTTATGGTCTATAACAATTTCTTGTTCTTGTTTAGTGATGGTCAATATTTTCATTAAAGTTATGAAAGAACTTCTTGTGATTCTTTTACTTCATTGAAGTCTGTTTTTATAGAAACCAACAAAAGTATACACCGAATTGAACCGAGCCTAGTGGTTAGGTTAGCAACATTTAAATATATTTAATGATATTTTGACAGGATTTCAGTTTGACCTAGTAGGGCTGAATATATCCTTGTGTCTGTGCCATAAAAACTTACTTTGTAGGTTGGCAACCTGAAAAATATCCTGGTAAGTACATATTATTCAAAACTCTTATGGGATTTTGGCTGAATTGATTAAAGGCTATGTGGGGAATAGGTTTTCAAGTAGTATGATGAGGAAAATGTGGGATTACTTATTGCTTGCAGAATTGTTTCATATGTTATAATCTTCCACTAAACTTTTTTATTTAAGAAATTTAAAACATATGATTTCGAATATGCCAAGGTTTTAACAAAAAAGAAAATACTTGGAACAAAAAAAGTATGCAGTGCCATATTCATAGCATGAATTGAAAAATGCCATATTCAGAGGATTATCTATTATGTAATATGGTTTACATAGATTGGCATGTTATTTAATAACAAGATAACTGGTCATATAGGTAAATATTTACTATTGGGCGCACATTATATTAATTAAAATATAAGAGAGTTCAAAGTAAGGGGGAAAGAAAATAACTCACAGCCCACAAATGCCACGAAGGTAGTATAAAACACCAAGAAGGCAAAAAAATGCCAAACATGCATTAAAAGAACGCCACAATGGCTTACATCAATAGGACCAAAGGGAAACTAGAAAACATAGCAAAAGAAACATTAGGCAAAAGCCACCGCTACACCGGGGAGGAAGGGGAGGATCATCCCGGGGAGGGATGAAGACTTCGCAATATGGTTCGGTGGATGATATATCCACTTGCCAACCATTACGATCAGGATACCACATTTGAAGAGGCACCATAATTCCCCATCCGGTGGGTAGAGATACTGTGAGAGTCGCATAGCCAAGCAACAACGATCCCCACCAGTAGAGCACTAGCACCACCTTTACCTCATGGAGGCGGGCTCCTTCCGAGTCCAGAGGAAGACGAGGTAGAAGGTGATCACACGGGAAGTAGAGTGGTGGATTCTCAAATGGCTCCTCCGACGCACACCCAAAGAAGGTGGCTGCCATCGAGGTGAAGGCCGAGGTGGCGGCAGTGGTAGATCCGGTGCAACCACGCTCATCGTACATGGTTCACCCCCAGGTGATCCAACAGCTCTCCCGAAGATGTGAAAATTCCAAGGCAACCTTGGCAGCTTGAACTTGTATCGTAGGCAAAGAATAGGTAGAATAATCAATTTTTCATCGGTAGAAAAATGTATAACAAAGTGATCTTTCTTGAAAATAAATGGATTTCGAGCTTTCCAGATTATGAAAAAAATATAGACACAAAAGAAATGTGACAAATTAGCAATATAACTATGCCCATGGCTAAATTCACCAAATAAGGCCAAACGCCAAGAGAAAATTCGGGTGGTAAGGCTGAAATAACAAGTGGATCCAGTACCTAATAATTTGAGCACATTGACAAGACCAAAAGAGGTGTAAAAACAACTCAAGGCGGGAACATAAGGCACAAGTAGGAGGAATAATGCCAATGTTTGTGAGTCATTATCCAAAAGGCAAACCTTTATAGATAAGAATCCACAGAAAATGATTAACTTTGGGCTCCTACGGAGGATTCCAAGTGCGGGAAAACCAATGAATCTAGGTAGACTAAGCTAAGCAGTAAAGTGTAAAACCCAAAGTTCATTGAGTTTATCAATGGCTGGAGAAAGAGGATGAATGAGCTTGTAAATTGCCCGAGTATGGTAACACAGAAAGCCAATGTTCGATTCCAAAGTGCATATCCCGCCACCAAGAAGTCGGAGGTCGGAGGCCAAGTTTATGAAGCATAACATTTGGGAGGAGTTCTTTGAATTCAATGAGATAGTTAGAAGGTATGAATTAAGAAACTTGAATTTAAATTTGATCTCAAGCGAAAAAATCCAATCTCGTAATGCACTAAATCTGGATAGTATGAATTCCCTTGAGAAAGAGCCGAATAACATTAATGTCAGGGGTTTTAGCTAACAAAAGAGTGTTATCCATGAGGATAGGAGACCACTTGATGTTAAACAAGTTGAAAGAGAGGCAAGTGCCAAAACCTTCGCCAACCCATCTCATAAAAGGCTTCATGTGTTCAAAGGATTTCCAAATACTCTTTGTAACAAAGGTGCCCGAAATCTTGACAGGTGTATAGGTTATGATAAAGAATGTAAACCAATGTTGTTCCATATTTTCTTACCATTAGGAGTTCTAGACTCAATGCAATGTCTTAAGATAATTTTCTAGGCTTGCGACCCTAAAAGGTAGTGAATAATCCATTTAGCGCATAAGGACAAGCTCTGTCAATTAACATAAATGATTCTCATGTCACCTTGATCCCGAGGAAGACAACAAACCTCCTAAGCCACTTTGTCAAAGCTAACTAGACCAGAACTTTTACACCAAAGAAAGTCTCAAAGTAGCTTGGCAAGTGATTGAAGGAAGTATGATAAGGACACTATCAAGAAGAATAACAAACATGGGTAACTACCAAAGTTTTGTACAAATCTAGAATTTTCCATCCAGAGACATTGGTTTGGAAGACCATTTGGTAACTTTCTATTCCACCCTGTTAAGAACATAATTCCACAAGGTAGAAGAGTCACTATCAAATGCAAAGGGAATGCCAAGGAATCGAATTGTTCTCCATGCCCAATCCATTTCAGGGTAAGCCTTTAGCAATTCCAAAAAGGAGAGAAATCTAAGGATAACCTAAGGTTTTAGCCATCTGAATGTTGGAGCCAAAAGCCAGACAAAAAGTGTCAAGATAATAAAAGATTTGCCACATTTTGTTGATTCTACCATTATAAGAAAAAAATCATTAGAAAAGTGGCCATTAATCAACCGAATTTTGTGGTCTAGAAGAATAATCCCATGAATTCGACCCTGGGTAGCTTGATGAGAAATTAAGCATCCCAGGGCATCAATAAGCAAGGACAAACAAATCTAGAGCAAGAGGACACCCCTATCTAATGGAATAGAAGAGACCAATGGCAAAATATTAGTGTCCATTAATGTTGACTCAAGAACAGGCATTCAAGAAAAGTTTGGAAACAATAGACAAAGAATTCACCAAATCCCAAGGCTTTAAGCATCGCCACAATAAAATTCCACTCAATGCGATCATATGCTTTCTCAAAGTCAATTTTAAGAAAAAATGATTTCTGAGAAGAAATACGGGCCCATTCCATGCCCTCCCAAATAGCGAAGGTTGTCACAGAATGTAACGACCTTTGACAAAACCATCTAGTCGGAAAAAAATCTTAGGCACGATGTCAACAATGTAGAGAGATAACACCTTAGCAAGGATTTAATAAGAGAAATTTAACAGAGTGATAGGCCACCAATTATGGATATGTCCTCATATGTGTTGTCATTGATGTCAAGCTGAATCAGTTGATGTCAAGTTGCATTGATGAAAAAAGGAGTAAGTTGGTAAAGTGAGCATGTGAAGAAGATGAAGGTTGATTGGTAGTGTCAGCTCACAAAGGCTCAGATGACTAAGGATAAGTTCTAAGGGACTTAATCAATGTTTTTGCACACCACAGAGATGATGAAATATGCGCTAAAGATAAGAGACATCCTTTAGAATACTAGAGATACTTAAGATGGAAGAGAGCAAAAATATAGCCATGAAGTCTAGAAGAGGTCATGGAGAAGAGTTGAATGACATAAGTAAAGTCGCAAGTAAAAGGAAAAGTGGTATGCATGAGGACTTAGTCATGAAACTCAAAGAAGAACTACCAAAGACTTGAAGTAGCCGTCGATAACTTGTAGAAGGATGTAAAACTCTAGAATAAGCTACAAACAAAGTTATGTGAAGGCCGTGGGTAAAGGAATGAATCTACCAAAAAAAAAGAGCCAAAGGAAAGCATAGATAAAAGAAGGAGAAATCCGCTAAAGTTCAAAGATATCTACGTAACACCGAGAAGTCGTAAATGAGAGAAAGGTGAAATTACAAGAAAAGTGTGAGGGAAGAGTCATGAAAATGGAGGAGAAATATGTGAAATAAGATAGAAGGGAAAGAAGAATTTGTAAAAGTAAGGAAGTCAAAAGCAACATGAAGGTAAAGAAAAATACTTGGAGAAGCCACTAGATAAAGGGAAGTTAGGAGGAAGTCCATGATAAGGGAAAAATATCACGTAAAGAAAAGAAAAGTTAGTAAAGGAAGGAAGAAATTCATGGAAATGAAAAATCCAGTAGATGAAAGGATGGAGTCACGGATGTGAAAAAAAATTCATTGGAAGGTAGCGAGAGCCACGTATAAGGAACAAGCATGTGGAAAGGTGAAGGACAAGGAGTAATAGCCGTGAGACATTGTAGAAGCCACGAGAAGCATAGAAGAACCATGAGATAACTAAAAAGCCGCCGAAGAAGGAGAAATGTCGAAAACAAAAAAGAGCATCGCGATACAAGGAAAAGATCCAAGAAGCTAAGAGAAGCCATGGATTGAGAAAATATGAACTGGAGATGAATCAAGGACAATCAGATAGAGTTTAAATTGGAAGAAGTAAGAGTTTGCATGTGAATCAATGGTGATTTGATTATTAAAAGATATGGCTACGTTTACAAATTGGAACTCCACATTGAGTGATGAAATCTATTGTTTCCATCTACCAAATTTAATGTTCTTTGACTTGATGAATTATTCCAGTTGCATTTTCAATGAAAACTCTTGATTCAAGGTGAAATAAAATATTGAGAGAAGAAAGGAGCTCATCTATTCCAGATCATGAGGAAATCCTAAAAATACAAGAAATCTATTTTTAGGAGTTGGCTCATAAATAATTTTTAGTAGATGCATAGAAGAAGGTGTAATCAAGCCAAATATAGAAAAATAAAAATCTAGAGATAGTGGCATGCATTTAATGCACCATATTTTTAGGTGACTAGGAAGGAGAGATTACATGACACACAAAAGGAAGTGTGAATGGGTCGATTGGCTATATAGAGGAAATTGATGCCATTTTAAGTGTTTCTCAAGGATGAAATAAGAAAATATAGTTGAAGGAGAAAAAGGAAAAGGTTGCTCGATAGAGAAAATGATGCATTCGAGTTGAAGAAGAAACCAAAGAGAAAGGTGGAAGGAGTAATGTAGAGATGAGAGTAGAGTCTGAAATTTTGATCAGATGCATTACAAGAACACTCTCATGAGCTTCAGAGATGAAGAAATGAAGATCTGAAAAAAAGAGAGAGTAAGTGTGATCGAAGTAAAGAAAGAAGAGATAGCTGCATGGCGTGGATTTGCTGAAGAAAGAGCAAGGAGAAACTGAGGATAAGGTCATTGCAGAGAGGAAGAAAGAAGACGTGACAAGAATAACAAGGATCCAATGTAGAAGAGAAAGAGAAGAGTTGTGTGCAGAAGGAGACAAAACTATCAGATGAAGAACTGATGAGAGAGAAAAGAAGAAAATATGATACGTTGGATGTGAGAGAGGAGAGACTAGAAAAGAGGTAAAGAAAATATTGCATATCTAACTTTGCAGAGTGTTTGTAAAAGAGTGAAACAACAAGGTGATCATAATCTATTGTATGTGCAACATGGAAACTAGATGATCAAATTTGTATGAACATAAGTCTAAGTTGTAGCTTAGCAGTCTTAGGGGGTTGTAGCCTCCTTGTAGGTGGGTGCTTCTAGAAGAGATCAATTAGTTTGATTAAATTAGGGGTTGGTGCTCCTTGTGGGTTGGTGCCTCACTAAAAAAATCTCTTGTGATGTGTAATATTCACTAGAGTCCTTTGTTGTGCGTAATATCAATAGAGGTGTAGGGGTTGGAGCTCCTTGTGGGGTTGGTGTCTCACTAAACAAATCTTGTAAGATGTGTTATATTCTTATGAGTCCTTGCTTTGAGTAATATAAGCAATGGTTTTAGTGGTTTTTGTCCCAAAAGGGTTTCCCACATTATATCTGGTCTCCTCATGTGAATGTATGTGTATGCTTCTCATTCTTATAGTCTCATGATTAATATTGCATGCTTATAACAATCAATGATAGTTAACAACAATAGATACAGAAAGAAAAAAAAATTGATTGTAAGTTTTAATCAACATTGATTCAACCCCCCTTCTCAGTGCATGAAATATCTAACAATTGGTATCAGAGTGGTGGTTCTCCTGTGTAAATCTTAACAACTTGGAGTTGATCCTAGAGAAAGATAAGCATGGAAAAATATACTTACAGAAAGTATCAAGATGAAGCTCACAAAGAAAGGTTGATGATGGAAATGGAAAGTTGCAAGTAGCTCTAGAAATAATTCAGATGATGAAGAAGTAGAGGTAAATCTAGAATTTGAGTTAGAATGTGCTCTAGAGGATTTAGAAAAATCAAGGAAGAAGAATAAGAAATTGAAAGCCTACATCAGTGCCTATGAGAAGCACATCACTCTCCTTGAAAAGAAGTTGAGAAAGCAAGAACAAAAGGATGCTCAAGAATGCACAAAAGATGAATCAGAAAAAGTATTGAACTCTCTCAAGCTCAAGGAAGAAGAGATTACCAATCTGAGAACATATGTGATGGAGCAAAAGAAGAGAAAATCAGACATCATGAAGTGGTGGTGATCCAAATGGAGAAAGAACATGAAGAAAAGATTGAGGAACTTGAAGAACAAGCCAATCTGATCTCCAAATCTCTCAAGGGAAAAATTGAAGAATGTGACAAAATCAGCTTGTCCATGAAGGCATTCGAGAAGGAACTAGACTAGGAAAAGCAAGCAAATGTGAAAAAGAAATGAAACAAGTAAAAACTGGTAGATTAGAGAATGAGGAATATAAAGCATCAATTCATGCAAAGAATAAAGAATGTGAAAGACTGAATGCTGATCTAATGGCTCTCAGAGAAGAAATGGAGCAAGTAAAGAAAAGAGGATTGAAAAATGATTCAAGACAAACATGTTGTCAAAGATGCTCAGAAGAATAAGGAGGATGAAAAGGCTAGCTCCAACATGCAATCAAACAAGAAGCAGACCAAGGTGACTAACACTGGATGATCCAAGTCAATCAAGCAACCCAACGCATCTAGGTATGAAAGAAAATTTAATGGATGTTGTTATTCATGTTATGGTTTTGGTCACAAGGCCATGGAGTGTAAAAGGCTCAAGATAGACAAAGAACATCCATGGAGGGATAAAAGATCTGAGTTTGAGAAGAATAGGATGTGTTTCAATTGTCATGAAAGAGGACACATTGCTAGGTATTGCTTAGAAAAATCCTTAAGACAATTTAGCAATGATCACACACATTTAGATAAAAGGATAAATCATATAATGTGTTATACATGTCATAAAATTGGGCATTATTCAAAGCATTATTGTCAAAATGAGAAACCTAAACACAACAAAAGTAGGTTCCATACCTTCAGATGGAAAGAAAAGAAAGATTCTACCATGAAAATGATTCCTAAGAATCATACAAAAACTTGCCAAGACTCAAATAGCTCCTGAAGAAAAGAAGATGAGATGGATATATAGAGTCAAGGAAGAAAAACCAGAAGTCAAAGAAGAAAAGAAGGACAAGAAATCATCATGGGTAGATGAGGTAGAAAATCAAACATCCAACATAGATCAAGAAACAATGAATGATGAAAAAGGAAAGAAGAAGGAAGACAAGCCAAGCACAAGTAGTGAAGAGTTTCTTCCTCAAGCGGTGATAGAGAAAATGTAGTATATGTGTCTCACAGGCATACAAGTTCAAGAAATGAGGACTCAAGTAATGATTCAGTGATACAAAAGAATACATCTAGAGAGACTGATAAGAAAACAAGGACCAAGAAAGATAGAACTAAGTCATCATGTTGTTTTGATGACTTTTTGTTATTTCTAAAACGTGTCTAAGAAGAACATGATATACCTTCTCTAAGCTTCTAGAAGGTATACCAAATCTGAAGGAAGCATAGTTCAAAATTCATCATAATGAATTTGAACAAGAAAGTAAAGAAGAATGTTGGTTGGTGCCTATAGTAGTTGTGTAATGTCTCGAGCAAGATGTCAAGGTATGTCATATGTGATTTCTCCATGATGTATAGTGTTGTATGTATAGAAGTCCTTGTGTATCCACATGAGCCAACATAGGAAGAGAAAGTTTTCAATTGTCTCCCAATCATGTATGTGTCTCCTTAACCTTGTCATTGGTATAGTCAAGTGAGAAGTGTTTCCATGAGAAAATCTTGAATCAATGAACAAGATGATTGTATAGTAAAATATAAATCAAAAAAGTAGTATATGATATTTGTGAGAGTGTATATGACAATGTTCATGTCAAGTCATCTAGTGGTTGGTTTTAGTTATAGCATGTGTGGTCATAATTGAATATGAGTCATGTGGTCATAAAATCCTCATGCTTTGAGTCTTGAAAAAATTCTATTCAATGTCAAAAAAGTTTATTATTGTCCATGTGAAATCTTGAAGTAGTAAAAATCCAATCATAAGTGTCAAGTGTCAAGTCTGTTGTCATGATCCCTCAATGAAAAATATGTAAATTACATGTATTCATGGTATAAGTGTGCATATATCAAGTGAATTGTCTATTCATCATGATCCTCAAATATGTAATATGAGTAAAGTAATGCAAGATCTTCATAGTTCAAAAGTGTGAGAAAAGGTGTGACAATGATGTGTATAAGTAATCTGTAATGAGAAAGTAATTATAGACTACATGTATGGAAGAGGGCGTCATTGTCAAATGCATAGTTTAAGCTCCCAAAGATGTTGGTGACAAATTCTGATGATCTAAGTAGTGTAACAATTGGTATCTCCAAACTATGCAAACCGCATGCTCAAAAGTTTATTATTGAAAAGATTCAGGAGAGATTTAATGACTATCATGGATGAGATTGGAGAAAGAGGATAGATTACAAGAATGAGAAGATTAATGTCACAAGGTGGAAACAAGACACCAAGTAAATAATAGAATAAGATTTAGGAAGGGAGATCAAGAAATTGAGAAGAGGGCAAATGATACCATGAGGAAAAGTGTACGAAATAAATCATACAACATACAAGATGAAATACAAACCTCAACAAGAGCATATGGACAAGGATATTATGTCAAAGAAAAAGCACAACATGCAATCAGAGAAGTGTTTTAACAAGCTAAAAAACAACATAATCCAAGGGGAGCTACTAGTGATCAAGTGGATCAGTTTTGCTACTGATGGGAGTCAAAAAGATGGAACATAGTCCTAGGGGAGCATACTCATGATTTATCAGCTCAAATCAGTGCCAAATGCGAGGGGAGCTAGTTACTAGCTTATGATTAACAATTGGTATCATCAGCTCGGAGGAGCATTTCACATGGACATACACAGAATCAAATGGATTAGAAGCATAAGCCTAGGGGAGATTCTTAAGGTAAGAACATGATGTATCTAGCTTACTAGTATTTTTAGCCTTATGTGACATAGTTGGTCCTTTGTCATTATTGTCAAAGGGGGAGAGAAACTAAAGTCAGAAACCAACTAATCATATGTCAAAGAAGGAGAACAGAAACCATGATGTTACAATTTTTTCCATCAATGGTTATAGGTTTTTAGGTGTGTTGCCATCAATGAAAAAGGGGGAGATTGTTACCTTTTTCATGTGTCATATGTGTTGTCATTGATGTCAAGTTGATCAGTTGATGTCAAGTTGCATTGATGGAAAAAGGAGTGAATTGGTAAAGTGAGCATGTGAAGAAGATGAAGGTTGATTGGTAGTGTTAGCTCAAGAGAAAAAGGCTCAGGATGACTAAGGAAGGTTGAAGATTCTAAGGGATTTCAATCAATGTTTGATGATGATTGCATGCTCAAGAGAGAGGCTCAAGATGATAGGAAGTTCTAAAGACTTAAGATAAGGAGAGACATCGAATCCATTAGAGAGATATCATTGAAGAAGTGACCATAGTCTTTGAAAGTCAAAATATAGCCAAAGTCTAGAAGAGTCAAGGAGAAGAGTTGAAAGCCACAAGCAAATTCAAAGTAAAAGGCAAGTCATGGAGGCATGAGGACTTAGAAGAAGAAACTCAAAAGAAGAACTTGAAGACTTGAAGTAGTTAAATGACAAGTAGAAGGAATGAAAACTCTAGAAAAAGAATCCACATGGAAATGAAAGCCATGGTAAAAAGGAATGAAGCAAAAAAAAAAAAAAAGGAAAACTGTAAGAAAAAAAAAAAAAGTAAAAATTAAGAAAAGAAGAATTGAAAAAAGAATCAACGTAGAAAAGAGAAGAAAAGAGAAGTCCATGAGAAGAAAGGGAAAGTTATGGACATGAAGAAAAATCGACATGGAAAAAAGGACAGAAAAGGATGAAGAAAGCAAGGAAAAAAAGAAAAGTCATGGAGTAAGGAAAAAGTGTAAGAAATGTTGTGAAGAAAGGAAGGTAAAAAGAAGAAAGACTAGAGAAGCCACTAAGATAAAGGGAAGTTAAGGAGGAAGATTCACAAAGGAAAAGCCACAGAACAAGAAAATTTCTAAGGAAGAAATCCATAGAAATGACAAAGCCACAGATGAAAGGATGGAGTCAACGGATGTGAAAACAAAGTCACTAGAAGGAAGTGAGAGCCATATAAGGAAAAAAGCCATAGAAAGGTGAAGGAAAGGAGTATAGCCATAAGACATTGCAAAAGCATGAGAAGCATAGAAGAACCATGATAACGAAAAAAGCCGAAAAGAAGGAGAAATGTTGCAAACAAAAAAAAAGAGCGCAATACAAGGAAAAGATCCAAGAAGCCAAGAGAAGTCATGTGGATTGAGAAAATATGAACTGGAGATGAATCAAGAACAATCAGATAGAGTTTAAATTGGAAGAAGTAAGAGTTTCATGTAAATCAATGGTGATTCGATTGTCTAAAGATTATGGCTGTGTGTACAACTGGAACTCCACATTGAATGATGAAGTCTATTATTTCAAGCTGCCAAATTTAATGTTCTTTGACTTGATGAATTCCAGTTACATTTTCCATGAAAACTCTTGATTTCAAGGTGAAATAAAATATTGGAGAAGAAAGGAGCTTGTCTATTCTAGATCACAAGGAAATCCTAAAAATACAAGAAATCTATTTTTAGGAGTTGGCTCATAAATAATTTCTAGTAGATGCATAGAAGAAGGTGTAATCAAGATGAATATAGAAAAGTAAAATATGGAGATAGTGGCATGCATTTAATGCACCATATTTTTAGGTGACAAGATAGGAGAGATTACACACACACACAAAATTGAAGTGTGAATGGGTCGATTGGATATATAGAGGAAATTGATGCCATTTAGAAGTGTTTCTCAAGGATGAAATAAGAAAATATAGTTGAAGGAGAGAAAAAGAAGGTTACTCGATAGAGAAAATGATGCATTCAAGTTGAAGAAGAAACCAGAGAGAAAGGTGGAAGGAGTAATGCAGAGATGAGAGAAGAGTCTGAAAGTTTGATTAGATGCATTACAATTGATAGATGTAGCAAGAACACTCTCATGAGATGAAGAGATGAAGAAATGAAGATCTGAAAAGAGAGAGAGTCGAGTGTAGTCGAGCCAAAGAAAGAAAAGATAGCTGCATGACATGGATTTTTGAAGAAAAGAAAAGAAACTGAGGACAAAATCATTGGAGAGAGGAAGAAAGAGATGGAGAAGAATAACAAGGATCTAGTAGTAAGAGAGAAAGAGAAGATTTGTGTGTGAGAAGAGGAGATAAAGCTATAGATGAAGAATTGATGAGAGAGAAAAGAAGAAAATATGATACGTTGGATGTGAGAGAGGAGAGACCAAAAAGAGGTAAAGAAAATATTGCATATCTAACTTTGAAGAGTGATTGTAAAAGAGTGAAACAACAAGGTGATCATAATCATTGTATGTGCAACATGGAAACTAGATGATCAAATTTGTAAAATAAGTCTAAGTTGTAGCTTAGCAGTCTTAGGGGGTTGTAGCCTCCTTGTAGGTGGGTGCTTGTAGAAGATCAATTGGTGCTGATTAAATTAGGGGTTGGTGCTCCTTGTGGGGTTGGTGCCTCACTAAAAGAAATATCTTGTGATGTGTAATATTCACTAGAGTCCTTTGTTGTGTGTAATATCAACAGAGGTGTAGGGGTTGGAGCTCCTTGTGGGGTTGGTGCCTCACTAAAAAATCTTGTAAGATGTGTTATATTCTTATGAGTCCTTGCTTTGAGTAATATAAGCAATGGTTTCAGTGGGTTTTTGTCCGAAAGGGTTTCCCACATTATATCTGGTCTCCTCATGTGAATGTATGTGTATGCTTCTCATTCTTATGATCTCATGATTCAATATTACATGCTTATAACAATAAATGATAGTTAACAACAACAGATTAATTTTGTGGTTTGAAAATTGTTTTCAAAAAAATCGGTATCGTATTTAGGTTTAAATTTTGAAAAGAAAAATGGGGAAAAAAATTCTATACAATTTAATTATTGATGGAGATATAGGTAACCTAGTTAAAGAGTTTGAGTGCATGCTAGTTATAATTATATAGCTTAAAAAAAATTGAGTTCTTACTATCCTACTTGAAGTTTAAGTCTTTTTGTTTGAGTTGTCAATGAAAATTGTTGGTCTTTGCTTGTTTGATTGTAGGTTAATTCATAAATTAAATTATATATTTGTAGATTCTTATTAATTTAATTTAAATGACAGAGAAAATTAAATAAATGAAATCTTAAGGAGATGTAGATGATACAACTAAAAATATTGTAGACGAGTGTAATTTTGTTATTGTTGTGAGGACAAGGTAATTATAAACTTGTCAATATATTTATTATTACCTACCATTATATTTTGGGTTCACTTTCAAACATTTACCACCATAACATTACCTCTTTTAGTAAAGTTGGACCAAGGCGAAGGAGACTCAGTTGATGTTCGTGCAAGTTTTAACCTCTCCAATCTTGTGCCAACTTAAAAAATTGTTACATTTTATTAGATCATTTTTTAGGAGTTATTGATAATATATTGAGATTGATAAGTTGTAAGGGGAACATATAAGAGTGGGATGCCAAGATGAAAGAGTATTTGGAGAAAATTGATAGTTATTGATTTCTAACTAGCCATTGTGCCAATAGGATGACAAAATAAATATGTAAATAGTTGCAAGTATTAAGAACCAAGAATACATTTTCTTATAATTGTTTAATCTTATTTTATAAATGAAAGCATAAAAATAATAGTCTAAAGATCATAATATCGATGATATGGAGAGATTGGGTTATCAAAAATAAAAATATTATTTACAACCCCTAAAATTATTAATTTTTAATTGTTAATTGTGAATTGTTAATTTTTACATCCCCCAAAATTATTATAAATTGTGTTTCAGATTGTTATCCAATACTAGGCTAGTACAAATTCACAATAATTATATGAATACCAAATTTTTATTATGTTTACATTCATAAGTAGGCCATTTCGCAAATATCAACACAACAAGGTAATGTAATATATTGAACTTAATGTTAATAGAGTTTAGATTCGAAGAAGCCAAACATTTTAGTTTAGCAACATTTGATTGTATTCAAAAATATCTAAACAAATTTATAAAAAGTAATGTGGTTGTAACATTGCAGATAATGTGGAAATCTATTCTAAATGTTAGTGATAAAAACCCATAGAAAGTGAGAACAAAGGAAAAAAATTAGAACGTAGAAAGAAAACTTGGATGAAGCATAACAACAAATGAATGAACAAATGGGGCATCAACTTTCACGAGTTTCCTAAGAACAATAGGGAAATAAAAAACTATGTGATAGAAAAATTTAGGACTGCCATGTGGACAAAGTAAATTGGTCGAAAGAAACAATACTACATCAAATAATTTAACCCCACTTGGGAGCATGATGAAAAATCTTACCTAGGGGAAGATATCAAGGGTAAAGCAAGGATTTTAGTAGCTCAACCGAGGGACGGATCACATCATCTTTAATGTGAAACCGATAGATGGACTATACCCAGGAGGATTGGGAAAGGAGAACTTGTCTTTTCTACAACAAATGGGTGGGAGAGATGGAATGACACTTCATCATGGAGTGTTCAACTTATGATGATATTTGTATCGATTATGAAAACAAATTGAAGGTGTAAAAATTAAATGATTTATTCAAAGAAAGCGATACTTGAAAAGATCTTGGTTTTGTGCTCAAGATTTACTGATAGAAGACCACGATATTGAAAAAAGTTTGAAATCATCTTAAAGTGTCACTTTTGGTACCATAGACTCTTGATGTCTTAGACATCATTAATATCTTTCATTACATTTCATTTCAATACAACAACTTTGAAAATGATACCTGTAAAATTGAGTTGAAAAATATAAGTTAGTATTAATGGATTTGAATAATGTAAGAAAGTAAAAAAAAAAAAAAAAAGACAAAATAATTTAAATGTTAAAAAATAAATTTATATGTAGGAAAAGAGCATAATCATTAAAATATATTTTTCAAATAAAATATGACTTTTATGAAATTATATGCACAACTAAACTTAATGTATATAGTATTGACTATTGTCCCTTATCTTTATAAAGAAGGTACTCAATCCTACAAGGAACAATAACCAAAACACAAATGCTAATCAAACACCACGATCAATAAGATGAAAGTAATTTGTCGAGAATAACTTTAGATAAAACTTTACAAACAAGTGAGCACCAATATCATATATTATTATGGAACTCAATGAAATACATTGAGAATAGGCCTTGATCATATAAACAAGGAATAACAATCTAAGAGCGATCAAGGTCGTAGATCAAGCCATAAATCAAGGAAATAACTAGTCATCAAAGAACTAGTCAAGACCACAGATTTAGGAGTGAACTAGACATCAAGGATCTTGTCAATACCATATATCAAGGAAAGAACTAGTCAATGCCATAGATCAAGGAAATAACTATACCTAACAATTAGATAATATCCTCTTAATATCTAAATAAAAAGAAATATCCACACACATAAGTGGTTGGGGATAAATACAATAAAGGTAAATAAAGTACCTAGGTGAACATGAGATAAGGTAAATACCTACTCTAACACCCCCCTCAAGTGAAGCTAGGGGCCCAAATAAAAGTGGCATATCCACAGTATGAGTCCCGACAACTAGGCCTGATGAGGTACTCATGTACAATATATCCATGAAGAAATATTGAAAAAAAAGGAAAAATCGATAGAAGGAAAGAGAAAGAAGAAGAAGAAGGAAGATGTTCTCAAGAACACCCGCCAAGAAAAAACGAAACCCCAATAAATCCATGCAACTCAAGGTAGCGAGGTGATGTAAAAGGCTTCACAAAGATGTCTACAACTCTCTGCTGAGTTAGAATGCACTCCAAACAAAGAACTACATCTTGAATGTGTTGACGAATGATTTGGATGTGTATCTCAATATGCTTGGTCCACTTTGGTGCTCAACTAGGTTGCAAGAAATGTGAATTGTAGATTGGTTGTCACACCAAAGTATAGTCGGTGTATCCTGTGGGAATCCAAACTCTATCAATAAGCATGCCCAAGCCAAATAATTTGTTGACTCACTATAAGCCATTTGCCCTATACTACTGCCTCTAAAGATAAAAATGCAATAGGTCACATTACTTTTTGCATGCCCAAGTAATCGGAGAAGAACCAAGGCAAAAAGATAGCGGTGGAACACTGTCATCAATAGAACCTTCACAATCTAAATATGTATACCCATCCAAATGATTATAACCCCTAGTGTAGTGTAGGCCAAAGTGGGAAGTGCCCTGTAAATAACACAAAATACTTTTAGAAACATGTTAGTGACTACTATGAGGAGAATGTGCAAACCGAGATACAAACCCTACTGCAAATGAAATATCAGGGTGAGTATGGGTCAAGTACATGATACTCCCAACCAACTGCCTATATAATGTAGGATCACAAAGTGGTGTGGTACACGTGGAAGTAAGAGTAACCCCAGACTGAAAAGGAGATGGAATTGGCTTGAAATCAACCGTATCAAAGTGTTGAAGAAGATCATGGGTGTACTTTTGCTGACTCAAATGAGTCCCTGAATATGTCTGAGAAATCTGCAAACCAAGGAAATAATGCAATAGCCCAAGATTTTTCATGTCAAACTATGTAGAAAGATCCCTCTGAATACTCGAATGTGGAAAGAAGAAGAGCGCTAATAAGTAACATATCATCAACATACAAGAAAAGTATCACAATATCCTCACCAACATATTATAGATACATTATATGATCGGAGTATAAACGAACAAAACTTGTAGATAGAAGAAAAGAATCCATCTTCTCATACTAAGCCCGAGGGGCTTGTTTGAGCAGCAGAGAAACCTTTGGAGCCTACAAAAGAGAGAAGAATCGATAAAATCTAGCCATGTGATCCATGTATATTTCCTCTTGTAGATCTCCATGTAAGAAGTCACTCTTCACGTCCATCGGTATACGAGCCACCCCTGTGATGTAAGCATTATCCAAAATTCCCCCAGGGTAATTTTGATAACATGCATCAGATTGTCAGTCCCGAGCAAGTAGAATGATTCAAGGCCTGAAATCATGTTTTGGGGGTCCCCTCGGTTTCTTTCTAACCCTCCTGTCCAAGAAGAAAACCCAACGTTTTAAAAGTATGTGAAAAAGTTGCAAAGAGCCAGGCTTGAGGCCGAAATACAGAGAAAATTGACTAAGGCAGCACTAGGGACAGTTGGGACGTCGGGGCCCGAATCGGCTGAAAAACCGCCAGACGGTCCGCGCAGCAAAGGGACATCCGGGCCGTGGGGATGCGCGGGACGTGAAAGGGCGAACCGGCCGAAGGTGAAAAAATTGACTAACTGTTGTGCAGGCAGTCTGGGACATCTGGGCCGTGAGTACGCGAAGGACGCGAAAAGGCGAAGCGGCCGAGAGCAAACAGTCAGCCCATTTCGGGCGGTTCGGAGAAATTTGTCCCAGACAGTCCGGGATAGTTGGGACAAAGGTACGTGGAGGATGCGAACCACCGGATCGGCCGAAATAGGGGACTTTCGTCCGGGACAGTTGGGACAAAGGTACACGAGGGACGCAAAAAGCCAAAAGAGCCGAGAGCGAATGGAAATGTGCCACGTGTCTTCGCCGCAATGAAAGCGACAAGAAGCCGAATCGGGCGGTTCGGAGAAATTTGTCCCGAGCGAGTTTAGGACAGCCGGGCCAAAGGTATGCGAGGACGTGCGGGACGCGAAAAGCTGGAAAAGTTGACAACGAATCAGAACGTGCCACGTGTCAGAAGGTTGAAAAGTTGCCAAGTGCGCCCCTCAGGCCCGAACCAATAAAATAGTGCCACGTGTCCAAGTTTAAAGGCCCGAAAGGAATTTTCAGAGAATGAACCCGTGGATGAATCAGAGTCCGACACGTGTCATCCAAGTGGCAGAGCACGGGAAAAACTCAAATATTTTCCCGCCGATCCGTTTTGGCCTTTTTTTTGCCCTAAATCTTCAAATCGCCATATCTTTCGATCCAGAGCTTGGATTTTCACGTTCTTTATATCAATGGAAATCGGCAAAATTCTCTGCACGATTCTGGGGTGAATATTTCATTTTGGTTCAGTTTAAAGTGAGAAAATTGAGAAATGCCTCTAGCACGTAATAATAGACAGAAGTGACGTTTCAACAACCAAGCTTTAATACAACAGACAGTTCACCACCGTTTTCGCTAGGCAGGTCCACCGTTTTGCAGAGATTCGCCACTTTTGCCATAATGAGATGAGTTAAATGCAACCTAGAAGTGGTTGGGGTAGATCTAGATTTCCTCTCTCTTCCCTCTCTCATTCTTCCTATATATTGTAAGGAGGGGCTTCTTTCTAAAGGTCGAACATTCCTGTTTTGCTCCTCCCTTCTTCTCTTTATCAGGCGAATTTGTGGAGTTCAAACCTCCCATTTGAAACTATAATGCGACTCTGCCTCTTGGCATTTTGTAGTGTATTGTATCAATCTTTGGAGCAAGTAATACATGTCTGTGGATGATTCTCAACCCTCTCTGTGTTCATTTGCATCCTCCTGGTCTTTCACTGCAAATTTTGTTATCTGTGCATGATCTTGCATCACATTTGAATGGTTTGTGTTTATTGGCAAGATAGGTGTTCTTCATTCCTCGGTGCATCACCTCTGTTAGCTTAGGTTTATTTTTATGCATCTTCTTACCCTGTCTCCTTGGCAAGTTAGATTAGGTTTTGAGTAAACCCTCTGCATGTTTTTGTGTGCATCTAAACAGAGGAATAGGAACCAACCTTCTCTGGAGATTCCTTTCTCATTTTGCAAGTCCCACACTTGGAGAAAGGATTCCATGTTGTGCAATCACACTGGATGCTAGTATGATCAACCTAGAAATCTGATCAACATCCAGGGGTGTTGTGATTTTGCATCAACAGTTTTGGCACGCCGGTGGGACACTAGAGGTCTCATTTTTATTGCAGCAAAGTTGATGTGCATCTGCTGCAATTTTCTTGCTTGAAAAGAGCTATTATTTGCATATCTAGTGACTCCAAGGGGAAGAATCAACTAGTTTCAGCAGTGCAGGCCTGAAAACTCATGAGAAGAGTCACCACAAGGTCAAGAGTTGGAGAAGAAGAAGTGTTGTTTGAATACCGCAATTATCTCCCAAGAAGAAGGCAAAGAGGAAGAAGGATTCAAAGGTCTCCATCTCCACCAAACAGAACTCTCTCAACTCCTCCACCTGATAGGCCTTTCATTCAGTCAACAAGGGTTTTAAGACCAATTAGAATGGCACAAAACAACCCCTATGTCAACTTCACAGGCAGCAGCCCACTTGCCCTCAATGCACAACATCCAATTCCTATTACAGCCTTGAAGAACATTCCATACTTCACTGGAGAAAATCAGACTACTCCAGGTGATCATGTTAAAGACATTGCTAACCTTTGTGCAATCCATGAAATCAATGAGATGCAAGTGGCTGTCAAGTTACTGGCATCTTCATTCAAGGGTAAAGCATTGCAATGGTTTAGGAGCCTTGGAGCTGGTTCTATCACAAATTGGAATCAGTCTGTGTATAGCACTTCATGAGCAATTTGGAGAAAAGGGAGACAACTTGTCTCTTTTGGAGCAGCTGACAACCATCAAGAGAGCTCCCAATGAGCAGCTGACCGATTTCAACTTCAGATTTCAAAAGACTTGGGAGAGAATTCTAGTGGTAGTCAAGGCCAACAGCGAAGGTGCTTTTCTCTACTATCTCAAAGCTCTAAATTCTGATATTTCTATGTTGATTCAGTCCATGGGAGGCATAACTATCCCTATGGCTTATAGCATTGCCATTAGGGCTGAAAATTGTTTGATCTAAGCTGACAAACTTGCCCCTAGACCTCCCATGCCATTGTTTCCAAGTTTAGAGAGTCCAAACACCAATCAAGCACCTAATTTGGCTCCTTCTCCCACTCCTAGAAATCAGAGTTCAAATGAAGCTTCCACTTCATCTCCAAGTGCCCCAAATGAGCTTCGAGAAGTCATGAAGCAATTGCAAAACCTAGGCAATGAGCTGGTTACTCTCAAAAGGGCAGCGAGCCCAAGGTTTTAGACCTTCTTATCAACCCCAAGCTTAGCCTAAAGGCAGCCATACCAACCACAAAGGCCACCTAATCCGATTTGCAAATATGAATCAAACAAGGCCTCCTGCCAATAGACCATTTCAGCCCTATAATCCAAATGCCATATCTGCCTCTAAGGCATTGGTGCCAACACAAAACAACATTGCCCAGGAGTACGATTGGTGTTTTCCATGCAATGAGCCTCATAATCAATCCATGTGCTTCAATGGTGCTTTGACTCAAGCATTAATGGTGACAACTACTGGTGTGGAGGGTGAGAGCAGTCAAGAAAACAACCAACAACAAGAAGCATTCCAACAACAATCAGCCCCAAATGACACCACATTGGTAAATTGGCAAGCAGAGGATTTTTGTGGCATGAACCAGGTAGTTTCTCAAGGTGTTGCAGCCAACACAAGGTCAAAAAGGAGGAATTTGGGTGAAGAACAGCCATTAGCCCCAACCAATCCACAACCTTCCATGGCTCCACAAATGATTGGCAAGAAAAATCCAATTTCAAATGCACAAGGGCAGCCGAGAACAGCTCCTAGACCAACTCAAATACCAGTTATTGCTGCCCACGTGCAAGGAGTGAATGTACAAGCAAAGGGACAAAAAGAGATCCTTCATCACCATTCAGTATCATTGATCAGATGAAGAAGACAAACGTCAATATATCAATGTGGGAATCCCTATCTATCCCAGGTCAAAGAGATCTGCTACAAGCTGCCATGAAAGACTGGCCAACTTCGAATCAGCAAGTTCAGATGCAAGAAAAAGTGCTCACAAATTACTACCCAGCCTGAGGGAAATCATGGAGGACAGCAAGGTAAAATGTTGAAGCCCCCTCCTTTCTATGTTTCATTAATCATTGGAAATCAGCTAGTGCACAATTGCATGATAGACTCCGGGGCAAGTAGCTCGGTGATGCCTAAACAAATAGTTGATCAGCTAGGACTCCAGTATGAAACGATATCCAAAGGGGTAGTGCAGCTAGATGGGACAATGTAGCAACAGTTGGAGTGATTAAAAACTTGAGTCTTACCTTGCATGCATGTCCAAATGTTGTTGTTTTACAAGATGTATCAGTCATAGACCTTCCACCACTCTTTGCCCTATGCTTGTCAAGGGACTTCACAGCCAAGATTGGGGGATATTTGTCTGCTGAATGGTCACACATGTTGGTCACACATGTTGTTTAGAACGAGGTATGGAACTAAGGCTACAATCAGGTCTGAACCTATTGCAAACTTCCACATTGAGCCTTACACTCCAAGTCAGATCAACGCCAATTGTTCAGCATTTGATCAAGAAGACCACCCAAGCACTGATGAGGCTGACACTAAGGTTGGAAGCATCCCGGATCTAACTCTTGATGAATGGGAAAACAAGATACATGCATTTGATCCTTATCAAGAAGTGGAAGAATCTGAGCTAGGGGTCTATTGCATACACGAAGAAAATCAGCCTATTCCTAGCATCACCAAGCCAAACCACAAAGATGACAATGAGGTATGGCAGCTGTTTTTTGATGGATCAAGGAGTAGACAAGGTGCAGGAGGTGGAGCCGTGCTTGTTTCACCTCAAGGAGTAAAGTACTATTCAGCTTTTAGATTTCAGTTTGCATGCTCCAATAACACTGCCGAATATGAAGCCTTGGTGCAAGGGATGCATTGGGCAATCAAGAAGAAAATAAAGAACTTGCAAGTCTTTGGGGATAGTGAATTGATTGTAAATTAGGTCAAGGGATAGCATGCTGCCAAGAATGATCTACTCAAGTGCTACAAGAACAGGGTGTGGGACCTCATGGAAGATTTTGAGGGTTTTGGCATCAAATCCATTCCTAGGAAAGAGAATCAAGCTGCTGACAGGCTTGCAGCAGTAGGGGCAGCCTTTGACATTGTGGAAAGTATTCAACAAGACAAGGTACAACCAAACATCCACGTGATTGTGAGGCCTTCAGTGCCGGATAACAATGTCAGTTGGAGAGTGTTTGAAAACGACTAGCAAATCATCCATTTCTTGCAAGAAGAAGCTGAGTTCTCAGCCAAGAATCAAGAAAAATTGGAACAACAGTATGGTGACCAAGTGGTACAGCTGAGAACTAACAAGCTGCCCAAGGGACTTATCACTTTGGAGTCCATTTTTAACCCCAATGATCAGTTTAGAAAGGAGAAAGCAAACATTCAAGTCAAGAGAGAGGATTCAGTATCCATCTTGGTAGAAGAGAACAAACCATTGCAAATTGGAAGGATGACAACTGAACAAGAAAGGTATGAGTTCATACAACTATGTCAAGAGTTCCCTAACGTGTTTGCTTGGAGCTATGAAGACTTGAAAGGTTTCAATCCCAACTTAGCTCAGCATACTATCGAATTGGATCCAAATACTAAGCCTGTCAGGTAGAAACAAAGACTAGTCAATCCACACATGGAGCCTCTCATGAGGAAATAATTGGACAAGCTGATTGAGTCAAGGATCATATTCCCAATCAAGCATTCTAGTTGGGTTGCCAACTTAGTTCCAGTCAGAAAGAAGAGTGGAGAGATCAAATTGTGTGTTGACTTCAGAGACTTGAATAGAGCCTCTCTCAAGGACCATTACCCACTCCCTTCCATGGAGCAAATATTGCAGGTTGTGGCTGGTTCAGAGAGGTTTTCACTACTTGATGGCTACTCAGGCTATAATCAGATAATGGTGAAGGAAGAAGATCAATTCAAGACGGCCTTCACTACAAAATGGGGCACATATGCTCTACAAGAAGATGCCATTTGGCCTATCAAATCTTTGGAGCCACTTTCAAAGGGCAATGGATATGACATTCAAGGGTTGATCAATAAAATAGTTCGATATATCTTGATGACATCTTTGTATTCTCCAAAAATGCGAGCAGACCACCTCTCTCATTTGAGACAAGTCTTCACGAGGTGTAGGAGATTTGGAGTGTCTTTGAATCCCCTAAAAGTGTATCTTTCTTGCACATGAAGGAAATATCCTTGGCCATATTGTTCTAAAGAAGGATTAGCAATTGATCCGAGAAAGAGTTGAAGCAATTCGAGCGTTGCCATTGCCAAGTCACAAGAAGGCTCTTCAAAGCTTCTTGGGAAGGATCAATTTTGTCCGCAAGTTTGTTCCAAACTTTGCAGCTCTCGTAAAGCCAATAACGCTGATGTTAAAAAAGAGCATGGCATTTAAGTGGACATCTGAAGGCAAGGCAAGTTTTGAGGCAATAAAAGAGGCTATATCTCAAGCTCCCACTCTCGTCAATCCAGACTTCTCCATGGGTTTCATGTTATGCGCCTTTAGTGGTGGAGACACACAATTTTGCAATCTGGCACAACAAAACAAAGAAGGATTAGAAAACCGATTGCTTTCTTGATCAAGGCTTGGAGGAATACGAAACTAGGTACTCTTTCATTGAAAAGCATGTACTTGCAGTGATCAGGAGTTTAAAGAAATTCAAGCACCTAGTCTCAAACAACAAGATCCAATTATTGGTCTCCCATGCGGGAGTCAAGGACTTCCTTCTAAACAAGGATCTGAATGAGAAACGTGCAGGATGGATAACCCGTGTCATGGAATATGACATCGAGATTAAGGTCACCAAACTAGTACGTGGGAAGGGACTATGTGAAAAACTAGCCTTGAGTCAGCAAGTTGAAGCAGGTAATGGAAGAGAGGTTGTCTTGGTACTACAGGATGGTCAAGAACAGGAAAATGATGATGTGCCCACTCCCTGTTGGACTCAGAATATGATACACTTCCTACAGATCAGGCCTATGCCCTCCAGAAATGAGCAAAGCGAAGAGGAGATACTTTAGATTACAAGCCATTCCATATGTGTTTGTTGATGGTGTTTTGTTTAAGAAAGACATCAATGGAGTTCTACTGAGGTGCATTGGGACAGGTCAAATTGAGAGGGTGTTACGAGATTTTCACGATGGAGATTTCGGAGGACATTTCGCCCCACAAGTAATAGCTCTTAAGATAATGAAGGCAGGGTATTATTGGCCCACAGTGTTCAATGATTGCTATACATGGATAAGAAAGTGTAAGAAATGTGCACTCTTCACGGGAAAAGAAAGACTAGCAGTGCTTCCATTGCACCCAATTTTGGTTGACCAACCATTTATGCAATGGGGATTGGACTTCGTCGGGGTCATCAACCCAAACTCAAGCCAAGGCCACAAGTGGATTCTCACGGCGATGGACTATTTCACCAAGTGGACCGAAGCAGTAGCGCTCAAAGAGGCAAGTGAGTCTAACATACTAGACTTTTATGAAGAAATAGTGACCAGGTTCGGTGTACCAGCCACTATCATATCAGATAATGCATTAGCATTCATAGGTTCCAAGATTACAGAATGGGCTTTCAAGAATGGAATCTATTTAAGCACCTCTTCAAATTATTACCCACAGGGTAATGGACAGGCAGAGTCCACGAACAAAAAGTTGCTAAGGATCATCAGAAGAACTCTGGATGAAAACCAAAGGACATGGCATACCAAGCTAAAATCAGCATTATGGGCTGACAGGATAACACCAAAGAGGTCTATAGGTAGTTCTCCCTACAAATTGGTCTATGGGAAAGAGGCAGTATTGCCTATATCATTAGAATTTCCAGCATTGGAGCTCATGAAGCAGTTGGAGTTGTCTGAGTTCAAACCAATGGAGGCCAAGTACGCAGAGTTGATGGAATTGGAAGAAATAAGAGAACATGTAGTTCTGATGATTGAAAAGGATCAGACCTTAGTAAAAAGATGGTTTGACAAGAAGGCAAGAGCAAGGACCTTCCGGGAGGGGACCTAGTTACGAAATGGGATGCGAGATCGGGCGAAACATGGAAGGCATTCCAAGTTTGATGCCATTTGGAGTGGCCCCTACATGGTCACGAGATGTAAAAGTGGTAATGCCTTCCAATTGTCTGCATTGGATGGAGAAGAACTCGATTCAGTTAACGGAATCTATCTTAAACATTGCTACTAAAAAGGAAAAGGTTTACCCTTGTAAATATTAGCCTAGATTTCAATTCCTCTAAGTGCGTATGCACATTGTCTTGTTGTAGTTAGGTTTCTTTTTCCCTAAGTGCTTTGGCATAGGTTTTTTCACTCTCAGGTTGAATTTCTACAGTTCAGAGTGCTCTCGAGGAATGAGTTGCGGTATCAGGATCGGGATCAGAGATCAAGTTGGCTTCAGGTTATTACTCCATGCCCAATGGATTGTTAAAAGGCCACTGATCTTCTACCTAGCAGGCAGGTGACCCCAAAAAGTCACCAAAACTGTTATCCAAAATTCCCCCAAGGGTAATTTTGATAACATGCATCAGATTGTCAGTCCCGAGCAAGTAGAATGATTCAAGGCCTAAAATCATGTTTTGGGGTCCCCTCGGTTTCTTTCTAACCCTCTTGTCCAAGAAGAAAACCCAACATTTTAAAAGTATGTGAAAAAGTTGCAAAGAGCCAGGCTTGAGGCCGAAATACAGAGAAAATCGACTAAGGCAGCACTAGGGATAGTTGGGACGTCGGGGCCCGAATCGGCGAAAAACCGCCAGATGGTCCGCGTAGTAAAGGGACATCGGGCCATGAGGACGTGTGGGACGCGAAAGGGAAAACCGGCCGAAGGTGAAAAAATTGACTAACTATTGTGTAGGAAGTCTGGGACATCTGGGCCATGAGTACGTGAAGGACGTGAAAAGGTGAAGCGGCCGAGAGCAAACAGTCAACCCATTTCGGGCGGTTCAAAGAAATTTGTCCCAGATAGTCTAGGATAGTTGGGAAAAAGGTATGTGGAGGACGTGAACCACCCAGATCAGCCGAAGCAGAGGACTTTCGTCTGGGACAGTTGGGACAAAGGTACGCGAGGGCGTAAAAATCGAAGGAGAGCGAGAGAGCGAATGGAAATGTGCCACGTGTCTTCGCCAAGCAAAGAGAGGGAAAGGAAGCCCGAATCGGGCGGTTTAGAGAAATTTGTCCCAGGTAGTTTGGGACAGGGCCAAAGGTACACGAGGGACGCGTGGGATGTGAAAAGCTGAAAGAGCCGCCAATGAATCAGAACGTGCCACGTGTCAGAAGGTTGAAAAGTTGCCAAGTGCGCCCCTCAGGCCCGAACCAATAAAATAGTGCCACGTGTCCAAGTTTAAAGGCCGAAAGGAATTTTCAGAGAATGAACCCATGGATGAATCAGTCGACACGTGTCATCCAAGTGGCAGAGCGTGGGAAAAACTCAAATATTTTCCCGCCGATCCGTTTTGGCTGTTTTTTGCCCTAAATCTTCAAATCGCCATATCTTTCGATCCAGAGCTCGGATTTTCACGTTCTTTATATCAATGGAAAGCTGGAAAAATTCTCTACATGATTCTGGGGTCAATATTACATTTTGGTTTAGTTTGGAGTGAGAAAATTGAGAAACGCCTCTGGCACGTAATAATAGACAGAAGTGACGTTTCAACAACCAGCTTTAATACAACAGACAGTTCACCATTTCTGCTAGACAGTCCACCATTTTTCCAGGATTCGCCACTTCTGCCATAATGAGATGAGTTAAATGCAACCTAGAAGTGGTTGGGGTAGATCTAGATTTCCTCTCTCTTCCCTCTCTCATTCTTCCTATATATTGTAAGGAGGGGCTTCTTTCTAAAGGTCGAACATTCCTGTTTTGCTCCTCCCTTCTTCTCTTTATCAGGCGAATTTGTGGAGTTCAAACCTCCCATTTGAAGCGTAATGTGACTGACGCCTCTTGGCATTTTGTAGTGTATTGTATCAATCTTTGGAGCAAGTAATACATGTCTGTGGATGATTCTCAACCCTCTTTGTGTTCATTTGCATCCTCCTGGTCTTTCACTGCAAATTTTGTTATCTGTGCATGATCTTGCATCACATTTGAATGGTCTGTGTTTATTGGCAAGATAGATGTTCTTCATTCCTGGTGCATCACCTCTGTTAGCTTAGGTTTATTTTTATGCATCTTCTTACCCTGTCTCCTTGGCAAGTTAGATTAGGTTTTGAGTAAACCCTCTGTGTTTTTGTGTGCATCTGAATAGAGGAAGAGGAATCAGCCTTCTCTGAAGATTCCTTTCTCATTTTTGCAAGTCCCACACTTGGAGAAAGGATTCCATGTTGTGCGATCACTGCTTTGGATGCTAGTATGATCAACCTAGAAGTATGATCAACCTAGAAATCGATCAACATCCGGGAAGTCTTTGTGATTTTGCATCAACGATAATAATAACAAGTACAAGGCATACAAAATCCATCTTGGCAAAAGGTGCAAAAGTATCGAGTAATTAATACCTTCAACTTTTGAAAAACCCTTTGCAATAATATGAGCCTTATACTTGTCAATGGACCCATCATTTGCGTATTTGGTTTGGTATACCCACTTACACCTAAACATATTTATTCCTTTAGGAAGAGGGACCAAATCCCAAGTATGATTCTTCATCAAAGAAGAATACTCAGTTACCATCGCATCATCCCACTCCTATATCCCATGAGCCTCTGAAAAAGACCGTGGATTCTCAGAAACTTCCTAACACAAAATTTCAGAACCTATAGAATGTGTGTGATGATGCCTAGTGGGTGGAAGATCTTGTATGAAAGGTGTTGCCTCAGAAACTGTAGTATGATCCCACTTAGGCATAGTGACAACATCAGTGGGAATAAGATCCTCAATGACATCTATAACCTCCTCATCAATCTCCTCAAAGAAAGGATCCTCAAGATGAGATGAAGAAGGAGGCATGGAAGAAGATGAAGAATCATGAGGAGTGAAGTGCTCATCAAACTGAACATGTGTTCGAAAAATAACATCATGTGTATTAGGATCTAAAATTCAATAAGCTCTCATGTCCTCACAATACCCTACAAAGATCAAGGGTTTACTCTTCTTATCCAAAGCTTTCCTTTTCTTCTTTGACACAAAGGCCCAAGCATGGCTCCCAAAGACTCAAAAAAATGTAGCATCTAGCTTAGTGTTGGACCAAGCTTTCACGGGAGTCAAATGCTCAAGTGCTCTATGTGATGTGTGATTCGAATGAAGTTAGCACAAGTAACTACTTCTATCCAATAGATAAGAGGTATATCTCTAGAATGCATCATACAATTAGCCATTTCCTTCAAAGTTCCATTCTTACTCGTTACCGCTAAGCCATTTTATTGTGGAGTATGAGGAAAAAAATCTTTGGTGAATAATGCCTTGAGTTGCCAAAAAGTTAGAAAACTCATTGTTGAAGTACTCCCCCATTATTAGTACAAAGGTTCTTTATGAAACTAGAATATTGCTTCTTGACCAAAGCCTTAAAGACTTTTAAGTGTGAAAAACATCACTTTTGTAATTTAGAAAATAAACCCAAGTACACCTTGAGAAATTATCAATAAAGGTAACTTCATACTTAGCTCCATTGAAAGAGCGGACATGGAAAAATCATCAAGTCACTATGCGCAAGCTCAAGTGGTGAAGAAGCTCTCTTAGACAAATTATTAGGAGATGGATCTTGGTGTTGTTTCCCTAATGCACAGCTAAAGAAAACTCCCTCAAGACAAGAAACTCTAGGAATACCATCTACCATACCTTGAGTTCTCAACTCCTTCAAATATCTCGTAGATAAGATGTCCAAATCTTTCATGCCAAATCTTACTCTCTCGAATCTGCATGAGAAACCAATCCTATCCCTATAGAAGAAAGTATTTATGTTAAAACATGTGGGGACTTGTTAGAATGCAAATTAAGTCGTGGGTGTGCGTAATCGAGTGTGTAATGAATGGGAATGAAATTAGATGTGCGAAAGAGTGCGCAGAAGGGAATATGGGGAGAGATAACATAATACAAGGAAAGCGGGAGTACGTGGAAGGTGCACAAAAGAAAGAGAAGGAAATAGGAAGAGCAATGGAAGCACATAAAGAGTGTGTAAGGGTACGTGTGAAGAACTACAACCAAGGAAATGCACCAAAGAAGAAAACCAATTGCGCGCACATCTTGGAATGATGATGCCAGAGCTAGAATAGATCGTAAGTTGTCAAAATGACCGGGGGTTATTTTGGACAATAGTTTAGAAAATTTTGGGGATATGTGTCTGCTAGATGATGAATATCGGTGGCCTTGAAGCATCCATTGGGCATGGATTTAGCCTAAGAATACTATACTACAAACCTATACTACAATAATAATTGCACACAAGCACACATATGGAGGAATTAAATCTATTATTATATATACATGATGTAGAAGATCTCAATGGAAGTGCTTGAGATAGATCCCATTGACTAGGATTGATAGTGCATATCTATCAAGATGAGACAACTCAAAAGATTTATCCTCCTTACAACTTCTACTGATATATGACCCACTCTAAAGTGTATCAAATTTTGAATGGTGCCCTATTTTGGCTCTGTTAGCATCCCATTTCAAGACTAGATCACCCACTTTGAAAGTTTGAGCTCTATCATTTATGTCAAACCACTTCTTAGTTGACTTATGATGTTGTTCTAACTTGATAATGAAAAAATTCCTTAGTTCTTCAATTTCAACCAACTCTGCCATTCTGATTTCTCTTTGATTTACACCCTCAAACTCTAGTTGTTGGGCCAAATCTAATGAAGGAAACTCAAGTGATAAAGGAAGCCTTACTTCTTTACCATAAAAAAGTTTATAAGGTGAATTACAAATTTCCTTCTTCACCATGATTATGTATACCTAGAGCGCACATGAGACCTTTGTGTGTCACTGCCTCTGGTTGATATCCATTGTTCTTTTCATGATTCTAATCAAGTTCTTATTAGTAGACTCAGCCAAACCATTACCTTGAGGGTAGTAGTTGGAAAATTTCTTGTTATATATCCCAAGACTAATATCCTAATTATAAAATCTAGTACCAATGAAGGCTTCTACATTATCATAGATAATGGTCTAAGGAATACAAAACCTTATTATAATACCTTCAAGGAAGTCAAGGATGATTGGTTCAGTTGCTTCTTTGAGCATGAAAAATTCTGTCCATCTTGTGAAGTAATTTGTTACTATCAAAACCCATTTATGGCCCATACTAGAAGGAGGGTTGATCATGCCAATGAAGTCAAGACCCTATTGTGTAAAAGGTTGATTCACTTGGATTATATGGAGCATTGCCAATTTCTTTTTTCCCGCAAAGAAAGTGCATTCTTTGAATTTTCTAACCCAATTTGTGTGCATCAAAAAAGGTAGGCAAGAAGTATCCTTCTTTTATGATCCTCATTATTGTTGTTTTGGATGAGAAGTGTCCAACAAAGAATCCATTGTAATATTCATCTAACACTTTGTTGACCTGCTTGTCATCAATACATCTTAGCAGCACATCATCAGAGTTTATTTTGAAGAGAATGCCATCAATAAATGCATAAGGAATGGACTAAAATTTGAGATGTATTCTCTTTTATTTACTCAAAATAGAGAGGGTATGCACTAGAAGAAAGGAATTTTCCATAACATTCATCGAGTTACTTGTTCTAGGATTTTCATCTTGCTCGCCTTCAACTTGATGCGTTGGAGCTCTTCATCCATGAGTAAAGAAATATCTTGTTCATTTTACGCATCCTTAGTGATTTGCTTACAGAGCACGTTACCTCTAACCAAATATTTGGCTTTTATATTCACATCGTACTCCATGATTTTATTCACCCATCTATCTCTTTTCTTGTTGATTTCTACTCCCATGATGAAGTCTCTCACACCGAAGTGTGAAACTAGCACTCGACATGATTAGTGGCAAGCATACTCTTAAACTTCTTTAACACACACATGATGGTGAAGACCTATTTTTCCATATGACTATATTTCAATTCATAATCCTTCAGTGTCTAACTGAAGAAATCCATTGGTTGTTCCATTCCTTTTTCATTCTCTTGAATCAAGATAACAACAAAACTAGTATTAGCTCCATATGCATAAAGGATAAATTCCTTAAAGTAATCATGATTGATGAGTGTTGGGGCACGTGTAATTTCTTGTTTGATCTTGTTAAAGATTTATTTTCCTTTTTCATCAAATTGAAGACTATATTCTTCTTGAGCACGAGAGTGATAGGCCTAACCAAATATGAATAGTTAGGAATACATGAAATTGCTTTTTCCTAGGAATGATTGTAAGGATTTATTGTGAGTTGGTAAAAGAGTTAGAGAGAGAGAGAGAGGATGGCTGATATTTTATCAGGTTCAATGGCAATGCCATCCTTTGAGACAACTTGGCCCAAAATCTTGCCTTGCGGAATAAAAAAGTTACACTTTTTAGGGTTAAGAGACACCCCAAACTCTCTACATCTCTCAAATACTTTCTCCAAATGCATGATGTGATTTATGCTCTGCTTTGAGAAAATAGTTATGTCATCCAAGTAAACTAGGATGAACTCATTGATATATCCTTTAAAGGAAATTTCCATTGCTCTCTAAAATGTTGCACCTGCATTTGAAAAACCAAAAGGCATTTTATAATAAGCATATGTTCCCCATTTGGTTGTAAATGTAATTTTGAATTTATCCTCTTCCTTGACCATGATCTGATTGAAACCTGAGTAACCATCAAGCATGGAAAACCTTTGCACGTCACCATAGTATACAAAATTTGTTCCATAGAGGGAAAATGATAATAATCCTTTAATGATGTCTTGTTTAAATCTCAGAAATCAACACAAAGTTTTATTTCACCATTATTCTTGCATATCAAAACACAATTTTCTACCGAAGTAGAGTATTTCGATAGAAATATTATCTTTCCTCAATCAGTTTGGATAACTCCTTCCTCATGAGGGGATCCATCTTAGGATTGATGGGCCTTTTTTTTTCTGGATGGGCTTGACACTAGGATCAAATCAATGGATTGTTGAGTAACACTTGGATCAAATCCTTAGAGGTATTCATACTCCCATTAGAATATGTCATTGTATTTCTAACACAGTAAGATTAGGCATGTTTTTCATCTGCACACAAATCTTACCAATTAGCAACTCCTTACCACATGCAATAGTGACTAGATCAAAGTATTCTTGTGTTGCACACATGTTGTTTTCTTCACCCTTGAACTCATCATCAGGACTGAAAATGTGCTCTAAGGTGACCAAACCTTTAGGCATTTTTTAAATTTTCAATTGAATCTCTTGATCACCATAGATGTCATGCAAATCAGATTACATTTTTGAAGACAATTCAACTTCATTCGGATGAATTTCACAATCATGTATCATTTTCAAACACTCTCTTGTTGGTTTCATAGTATGGAATGGATGGCCTTACCACCACCTTGATTTCTTGTGCATTTCCTTGGAAAATATCCTCATCTTGTAAGAATTTTGAACTAAGGGTTTCCATCTAGTCCACTTCTTTGTTTAACTCTCTTGGCACTACTGCAGATTTAGAGCATCAAAGCTCTCTAAGAGGTCCCAAACTTTGTGTTTGTAAGGTTTTAAAATATTATCCTTTATAGCATAGTGGTTCCTCACTTGGTGGATAACCAATTCAATGTCCCCAAATATTTGCAATTCCTTGATTTGTATCTTCTCAATAGTGAGAAGACTATGCACCAATGCTTTATACTTTGTTACATTATTGGAGCCTGCAAATTGTAACTTGTGCAAAAATATGAATTTATCATCCCTAGGAGAAATGAGGACAACACCTATGCTCGTGTCATTCCTAATTCTAGATCCATACAAAGGAAATATTTCAAATTCTAGAAGCATCATCTTCTTGCTTGAACAGGGTAGGAAAAGTGGGTTCTTCTTCAAAATGTAGTATGTAAGACCAATTCAACGAGTTGTATCATAGGGATAAAACTCATAGTGTTCTTTGGAATATTCATATAATAATAGATCAAGTGTGGAAGGAGGAATATGATGTTCTTCTAAAACTAACTCTTGTTCTTGGTCTTCTTGGATTAGGCAGTTGGATTGGAGGGGAGAGGGTTCATATGACTCAACATGATAGGAAAATATAGGCTCAACTTGTATGGTAAATCTTGTACCATACCTAGTTCTTAGAAGCATATGAGACCAATCTGAAGACAAGTAACCACCCACCTTGGCAAGTGAAATATCTTGATAGGAAAATGGAAAATAAAGGAGGTAAGTCAATGAATGAATAATTTTGAGTTATGGTTAGACTTGGACAAGCATGAAGGGTTAACTCAAGATATTTGATGACTTATCAAATGTTATCAGTTGATCCATCAAGTTGTAAGGCTTATTTTAAAATAGGGATATACTTAATACCTAAGATATTTGCAATTTTCTTAGGCATGACAAAAGTACTAGCCCCTGATTCAATCATATAATTGTGCACAAGATGTTTTCCTACTATCAAGGACATATAAAATGGTGTAATATTAGAATTTTTTCTTACTTGCTTATCATCTACTTGACATAGATTGATAGAAACTTGATTTATGTGAATAACTAGTTCAATGCATGGGAGTTGTGTAAGAGCTTCATACAACAGGTCACTTTGAGATGGAATAGCCAAGGTAACCCACATTGTTACATTTACACTCTATTATTCATCGATCCATAATATTGAATGGAAGGGCCATGGAATTATGCATTTGACACATGCCATTCTCTTTTCTTGATTTTCTGATCTTGGAGGAGGCACCTTAGGCCGCGCAAAGGCTTAACCTACCAAACAAGTTGCACATGCTACTTCATGTGAAAAATTGCACAAAACCTCACGTGCACGAGCATGCGTTCCAGAACTACTTTGGATGAATTAGCACTGCATCCTTCTAGTTGTGAAGTGGGTCACTTTGTGATAAAAGTTAAGGGTTACATGCTATTTTCCAACATTCTCTTCTTGGACCTTGTATTATCGAAATTTGCACACATGGTCTATTTGAGTTTTCCATGACTTGATTGTTTTCAAAAAAGTCATCAACTCCAAAGAATATAATATTTGTTTCAGGTTGATCTCCTACAATTCTTCATTATTAGGTTCACAGCACTAGTGGAAGGCTCATTACTTGAAGTATTCTAGATCATGAAGGCTTGCACACGTAAGACATTTGCATATTTTTACCGACTGTGTGGAAAGTTGTAAGGAAATCAACATTCTATCTCTTAGACCATGTTGTTTTAAATTGGAACAAATGTTTTACTTGAGCTAGAAGGCTGGAAGGGGTTATGCAGGGGGACTATTTGAAGAAGGAGATGCACATTATGACCTTACCATCTATCATTCTATTGATTTTCCCATATCTCTTATTTACATTTTAATTTCTAAAGGGCTAATGGGTTTGAATAAATCCCCTTTTTTTTTTCTAAATGCTTACGCATGTTGATTTTTTTTCTAAAGATATGACTTTATTAGACAAATTTATAATCAAGGCCTTCATTTCTTCATCTTCTTTTTATTTTGGGGAGAATATGATGTAGAGGCAATGGGTTGGGAATTTCGCTTTCAGGAATGGGAGCAATGGAAGGTTGGGGTACTTAACTCATTTCATGAAACAATGTCATATGATGTCTAGGGATATTTTTTCAACATGAATTCAAAAATTTCTACCCTAATGGCTATAAGATAGGCATTAGGAAGTTGCACAACACCCATAGATTGTATCATTACAACAATGTTAGAATTCAAAGCTCTTAAGAAGTAAAGGAAGCACCTTGTGGAGTTGGTCTTAAGAGAAGAGGAATTATGTCCCATGTCTTCTGAAATCTGAAGTTGAAAGTCAACCATGAGCTCATTGGGAGCTCTCTTGATCGTTGTGAGTTGTTCTAACAAGGATATATTGTTTAACTTCTCCTCAAACTGATTGCAGAAAAGAGTAGTGCCAAGCCCATCCCAATTGTGAATAGAAGAAGGTCTTAAAATTCTATACCATTGAAGTCCTTTACCTTTAAGTGAAGAAGTTAGCATCCTTACAACTACATCATCTTGAGAACTAGATGAAATGAGAAAACATTTTCAATATATTGAATTTGATCAGCAGGGGTGGTATTATTCTCACCAGTGAAAAATGAAATACTCTTGAGTGTAGCCATTGGTATATCATGTTGCACGGGAAGAGCCAAACAAATACCATAATTGAAGCTAAAAATGGCATATTTCTCTGTTATGCCATGTCTAGGATGGATCTCAATACCCTAGAAGAGCACGTAGAAGGTTTTCCAAGAGGAGTGAAATGAGACTTGTGCACAAGAAATGGAGACATGAGTGCGAGTCTACTACTTATTTTTCTTAGAGACAATGAAGATATTCAAAAAAATCTTCAACTTCTACGCATTGTCTAGTTTGAATCCTTCTCATGAAATAGGGTGTGCAGATGCTTGAACTCAATAGATCTTGATGCTAGGAATCACCAGATGTGTTGAAACAAGCCTCTAAAGGCTAAAATCACTAAGCTACACACCAAAACTTAGCAATGATAAAATGTGAGCATTTAATACTCATCCCACTTGAGTCCCAAAGCTGTTGGAGAATTTAAGGAACCAAGGTGGATAAAAATTGCTATTTTGGAGCACATGAAGATGTATAACTCTTTAAAAAATTCCCAATGGATATGCCAAAACTATTGGAGCTCAAAAGCGCACTAGCCCCATGTTGTACCTGTTGATTTTCCGGTTGTTGTAATTGATGGAAAATGGAGAGTGCAAGATCATGTTTATCAAATGTTGTTTAGATGTTCAAAATGAATTCATGAGGTTTCAAGAAGACATGGTCTTGGATGGTGAGTGGCAGTGTCATTTCAGTGGTGGTTAAAGCGGTGAAACACAATGTTAAAGGTTAGAAAAATCATGGGAGAGGTGTTAAGAGAGCATCTACAACATGAATTAGTAATGGTTAGACTCATCTCAACTTCGTGGAGTCGGGCTTTTGTATGTTGGTCGAAATAGTGTTGAGAACAAATAATGTTCTAACATGCAAATGAGATGGGATAGAAAAATGTAGACCTATTATTTTCTAGAAACTATAGGATATGATAGAGGAAGGTGTCTTGATTCTTCATGCAAAATTTCAGGTCAAAGTTAGGTCATTTGTTCAAGTTATGTGATTTTTTGTAAAATAGGATTTTTGAAAAACTCATTTTGAGCTTCCTGGCTTCTTAGCCTTCAAAAAAATTATATAGTATCCTTCAAATAAGTCATAGAATTATTTTTTATATTAACAATTTTCTCAAAAGGAGGTGTGGTTGAAAATTTATGAGCATTTTGGTGGAGCAATTTTCTCTCTCCTGGGTGTGCACCAAATCGGTAAGAGAAAAAATGTGATTTTGGACTCCAAGTCCAGTTTCATCATCTCTAGAGTATTTTATTGGCTCATTTATGATGTTCCTCATGCTTATAAATCATTTTAAGGCTTTATTTCTTGAAGGTATAGGTATTTGCTTCTGACACCATGTCTTAGTGTGAATGCTCTGGCATATGAAGGTACTAGTTGTTTCAAATGGAGTTTGTGCTCAATGAATGCTCAGACCTCTTCTATAGGCACATGGAAATGTGTGTGAGCATTCTCAAGTTTGGTTGGCATTGTAATTCATTCAATCTTTGATGGTCAAGACTATCTTGAAGAGCATGTTTCTCAATGCATGTTAACACACCACCCTAAGAGACTTATCTCCAGTTGCAATGCCTTGATCAATATGACAACATGGATATAAGGCCAAATAGAATAAAATAGATGTGTTTTGAGTGTGAATTTTCTCATCTGACATGATGGATTTTAGAGGCCAATTTACTTAGTTCATGGGTGTAAAATGCACTTCTTCACTGTTTATTTGAATACCTTGTCAAATTCAGTCCATATCCCAATTTGGTGAGGCATGCACCACTAAAATTTGCAGATTATAAAATTACATTCCATTTATCATCAATAATTCCATATTCTTAGAGAATTGATAATGTATCTCATCATGGTTTCTTTCTTAGTTTCTTTTGTACAATCACTTTTGGAATTTTGCATGAAATAATGATTGATTCAAGCAATGCCATCAAATATATGTATCTAACTACCTTGGAAAGGTGAATATATGATTCAAGATTCCTTAAAATCCTCCATGCTCCAAGTCCACTCAAATGTTTGACAAAATAGGAAAAATTGTCATATTTTAATAGGAAACTATGTGATACCCGATTTAGGGTTTTGGAGAGTGAAAACTATTTATTTCTCGAATGTTATTCATTCTTTTCGCTCAAAATTTGGAATGAGATATCTATCGGGGAAGTTAGAAGGGTTTGCAAAAATAATGAAAGAAAATGATAATGTGAGGTGAAATATTTCTTTATCATAAATTTCAAAAAAGTGTATAGTTGGTTGAAAATGACAGTCATTGCATTTCTTTTGAAATTTCTCATTGTTGAAGCAGATTTTTGATAGATTCAAGACATGAATGAAATGTTAAGTAAAATGAAATCTTTGTAAGTGGATTTAAGTTGGGGCTGTCTTTAATAAGTATTCAAGTGATTCAAGAACCTTTGAAATGAAACATGAACATTGAAAGTATATTTTTCTCTTATTCCACGAAAGTAAAGAGAAAAATAAGTTGATTCTTGTTTGTTTATAACATCAAGGAGGTCCACAGATTTCAAAGAACATCTGGTAAGTTCAAATACATCTAGATCTTTATAAAGAGTGACACATTTCTCAAACGGTGAGCAAGGTTTTACTTCTCCATGCAAAAGAGCAAATCTTAGTTGAAAGGATGGTATATTGTGTTCTCAATAGTGTGATATCTTGAAGGAAGAATGAAAGTATACTTATTGAAAGCTCGAACTCGAGTAATGCATGGTGTGAAGAATTTGATAATTTCCTCAAATCTATGTTCTTTCAACTTTCTTTCCGCTTATTGTAGAAGACAAAAAGACTTGTTCTATTCTTGTCTTTGGAAACTTTGGCTCATAAGGTTATAATAAAATACATGAAGTAGCTCAATGGAATTGAAGAGTTTAAAAAATAGAGGATGTTGACTTGAAAGAATTATAGTTAAAAAGAAATGTTATAACTATCCTCTAAGGAAGTAAAAATACTTTTTGAATTCTATTAAAGAAGTGGCTCAAATTATTGAATAGAAAAGAAGTGAAAAGAAGATAAACAATCGAGTTGAAGTGAGAGAGGTGTGTGTCTAGCTAAAAGATGAATGTGTGAAAAACAAGTATGTTCTTTGAAGAAAAAACTTGATTACTCAAGGTATGAATGTGAGAGTGGAAGATAGTGAGATGAAGTACTTTTGAAAGAGAATTTTAGATTACATATGTGATTTGATTTAGAGATGCGAGATAGAGAATTTCAATGAAAATAATGAGTTGAATTAATTTATGAGACTATACAGAAATTTGAATAAAATCTTGTCTTCATAGGTAATTCACGAATTGAATTAGAGTAAAGAACTAGGTGTATATTTTCTCTTGAAGTGATCAAGATATATTGAAATAAGAAATTAGAGATTAAGCATGTGCAAATTTAGGGTCATTATCAGATGTTCAAGACATCATTTTGAAGTGTGATGAAGATTGAAGTGTTGTATATCGGGAGTTGTAGCTTCCTTGTAGGTAGAAGCTTGCAAAAGGCTAGTTGCAGCTAGCTAAAGTATTTAGGAAGTGGGTGCTTCCTTCACCAAGTTGTAGCTTGTGTGATACTGAGGTTGTAGCCTCATAGGTTGAGTTGTAGCTCAACAAACTCTTTGTAACCTTTTGCCACATAGTGCACTGGTTCTAGTGGGGTTTCTCCCTATTTGGGTTTCCCACTTAAATTTCTTGTCTCCTGTGTGTGTTTTCTCTCATTTGTAATATTTGTACTTAATTGGTTGAGTTTGTGATTTGAAAAAGTTGAATTATTTTCCTGTATGAAGTGCATATGGATCTCAATGTGCTTCATCCACTGATGTTGAACTGGATTTCTACAAATAGAGATAGTGCTCGTGTTATCACAAAGTAGATAATGGTAGGCCACCGAAAGTGGATGCCAAACTCTGTCAAAATACCTTGTAGCCAAATAGCTTATGTGGTAGTGTTAACTGCTCCTCTGTATTCTTCCTCTATAGATGATATCACAATTGCATTCTACTTCTTGCTAGACCAACTAATAGGACCCGAACCAAGACAAAAAGCGTAGAAAAGTAGATTTCGATGATCTAAGTCACCAACCAAATCAGAATCATGAACCCGATCAAGTCAATATCCACCCCTCCATGATAGTGAATTCCATCAAGTATAGGTGCCACGAACATAATGAAGGATCCGTGTAGCTGCTTTCTAATGCAGCTCATGTGGATTTTGTATGAATCTAGACACGATCCCAATAACATACGATAAATCCCGGTCAAGTGTGAGTCAAGTAAATCAATCTCCCTACCAACCGTCGATAAAGAGTACGATCAACCAAAGGAGTAGAGCAATCGAAACCAACTTAACCTCGAAATAAAAGGAGTAGGAGAAGACTTGCAATTGGACATCTGAAAACAAGCTAGTAAATCAAGAGCATACTTAGGTTGTGAAATCAAAATTCCCAAGTTAGATTGTGAAATCTGAATCCCAAGGAAGTAATGAAGCATACCTAAGTTAGTCATGGAAAACTTGTTGGCCAAGGTGATCTTCACATAATCAATAATAGAGGGAGAGTTGCACTCGTGATCAACAAGTCATCAACATAGAGAATAAGAATGAGTATGGAGTCATCTTGCCGTAGAATATAAACATTTGGATCAGAGTGACACCTAGTAAACCCTGATGTAAGTAAAAAGGAGTCCATCTTGGCATACTAAGCCCGAGGGACTTGTTTGAGGCCATAAAGAGACTTCTTTAACTTACAAGATGAGGGAGGATCTTGGACATAACCCGGAGGTTGTTCCATATAGATCTCTTCCTCTAGGTCACCATGAAGGAAGACACTCTTAACATCCATTTGATGGACTTTCCATTTGTTTGTTGCAGCAATGGCTAGTGTCAGTTGAATAGAAGTCATCTTTGCAACCGAAAAAAAGGTTTCAGTATAATCAACCTCAGATATCTGGGAGAAACCCTTAGCTACTAATCATGCTTTAAACTTTTCTACATCTCCATCTTCTCCATACTTTTTTCAGAACACCCACTTACACCGAATGATTTTTCTTCCTTTCGGAAGAGGGGTGAGATCCCAAGTATCATTCTTTATAAGAGAGGAATACTCCTCATCCATGGAAAAATTACACTCAAGAATACTAGAAGACTCTCGGAAAAACTATGGATCAAAAGCAGAGGTGAAGAAAGAGTGGGGTCTAACGAAATATGAGTGAGTATGTCTCATATCTGAAGTATCTCCAACTAAATCTCCAACAATTTGTAAAGTTTTCCTGGCCCAAAAAGGACTAGGAGGATCAGGCTCAGAGTCAGAAGATTCTTCACTTGAGTGAGAAGGGACATAGTCCTCATCATCACTACTGATCGAATCGAGAAGACTAGAGGTCGATGGTTGGGAGGATCAGAAGAGGAGCACGCTTAACAACATCATCATCGATGAGTTAGAATCTGAATCGTAAAGCTAAAGAACCTCAATAGGTGGAGAAGTAGAAGTTGAAGAAGACTCATCAAACTTAACAATTCTCTCAATATACTCATGAGAAGTAGGATCCATCAATCGATATCCCTTCACACCATCAAAATACCCTACAAAAATACAAGGTTTTGATTGTGGTTCCAAAGCCTTACATTTTTTTGGCAATCCAAGCCATAACCTTGGATCCGAAGACTGAAAGTGCTCAACATCAGGATTGCATCCAAACCAGGCTTTAAAGGGTATCATCCCTCTTACTTGCCTTGTGTGGAACATGGTTCTAAATGTAATTTGCAAAATTCACTACTTCGCCCAATACTACTTATGGAGGAAGAGACTTGAGTGAATCATACAAGTGGCCATCTCTTTAAGAGTTCGGTTCTTTTTTGTGAATCCATTCTCGAAGGGCTATAAGCAATTGTATGCTTTGCAAAGAGATCCCTTTAGAAGTAAAAATCCATGAATCTATTGTTTACATATTCACCTCCATTGGCGGTTGAAGAACCTTGATAGACCATTCTACCTATTTCTCAGCAAGAGCCTTAAAGTCCTAAAAATGTTCAAAGACTTCAGACTTAAGCTTAAGAAAATATACCCAAGTATATCGTGAAAAGTCATCAATGAAGGTTAGCACATAAAGAGCTCTAGTAAACGAAGGAGAAGGAAATGGACCAGAAATATCATTGTGAACAAGATCCAAGGGATGAGTAGCTCTCAGGATTTTCCTTTGTCAAATTTCTTTTCAGGATGCTTTCCAAGGGTATAACCCTCACAAAGACCCTTAGAAAACTTGACATGGGGTAACCCGTTGACCATTTCGTTTTGGCTCAATTATTCAAGGTAGTGATAATTTAGATGTCCGAAATGCTCATGCCATAGCTTACTAACCTCATTTGCATGAGTGAGCAAGGTAGTGGGTGTAGAATTAGAAGTAAAGTGGGAAAATGTATATAACCATGAATAGTGATCTGCCTTTCCCTCAGCCATTATAGTGTCACCGTTAAGCTCATGAATAATCACCAAGTTAGGAACAAATTCCACTCGCATTCCTTCACCAAGGTGAGTAATTTGGTAAACCGATAGGAGATTGGTAGAGAGATCAGGAACACTCAACACTTGGTTGAATGTTCCCCCATCCATCTCTACTAATCCACTACTAGAAACCGACACTGTCGTGTCATTACCCATCGTGATTTGGGACATTCCACAAGGTTCGATGTTGAAGAACTCAACATGTGAAGAACCCATGTGGTGTGAGGCACCAGAATCGATAATCCATGTCGATGAAGGAGCAACTCTGGCTACAAGGGCCTTTCCTTTCTTCTTATCATTTTTAGAACCTTTTGTAGCATAAGAATCGGCCTTTGGAGCACTTTGTTTTATGGATTCAAGAACACTTATTTTATTCTTCTCAAGTAAATGAGATAAGTGATCAATCTGTTTCGAAAATAGTGGTGCTTTTCGCGATCAGACTTCTTGCAATAGGAACACAAAAACTTGCTTTTCTATGCCTTAGGCTTAGAATTCGAAGTGTTTGTGTCATTTTTAGGTTTGGTCTTGGTTTCTTTCGTAGGTTGATCCTTTGTTTCTTTCTTCTTTTCAGTCTTCTTTCCCTTACTAGTACTTGCTACAAGGGCATGTGACTTGGACTTGAGAGACCCCATTTGAATGAGTTTTTCCTATTCTCTAATGATTTGGGACAAAAAAAAATCAAAGGAGGGAATTTTCCTATCATTTCCCAAGGCAGCATTTATAGTGTAAAAATTTGAAACAAAGACAGAATATTCAGGACCTAACTTAGAGAGAATCGACAAGACTAGTTGAGAATCTTTCTTCTCTACTTGACATTCCTTTAACAACAATCTAGTGTGGAAAACTTGAGAAGAAAGCTTGTAGCTTTTCAAAATCACTAGAATTTAGCCCTAGTAATTCATTTTCCAACTCATGCACTCTCATGTCATCTTGTTGTCCAAACATTTCATCCAACAATTTTCATGCAAGTTGAGAATTAGGTGTTTCAGATGACTCAATGTGGAAGAGCAAGTTAGAGGAAATGAACATACTAGAGAAGACCTAAAGCTTCATCACTACAATTTAACCACTTAGATTTTTCAAGGTCGTCATCTAGTTCAGTCTTAGTTCCCATGGTGATGCGGTATAACCCTTTACCCCTTAATTTCATAATCATTTTGATTTCCATTTCGAAGAAGTTGAACGACGTAAGCAAAGGAATTGAAAGTGCATCCATAGTGAAGAGAGAGAGAAGAAAAGAAGAAGAGAAACACAACCACCCAGGACAATATAACAACCCCCTGCTTTTGGTACTTTATAGTTTAGTGTGTTGATTACAATCGGGTCCATGCATGTGGTTGGAAACACTTGGTAACTCATCTTGCAATCAACATAATAACATGCAAGAGAGGAGACCACAACAGTGTTTCATAGAGCGCAACAAAAAAGGACACCGTAAACAAGCACAAAGCAAGAAACAAGGAAGGAGGCAAAAGTAAATCCTGGTTGTGAGAAAGAGCGTCTCACATCGCAAAGAGTACCCCCTTGCTGCAGACTGTGGTGGACACGCTCACTAGTCGCAAGCAATAATAAGGGTAAAATACAATGTTTCAAATGAACTCGAAGGAGTTCAGAGGCTCCAGAATGCCGGAAAAATGCTCGGAAGGTAAAATATGCTCACGGTGTTACTGCACACTAGAGCGCACAATTAGTAAAAAAATTGACAATAACGCTTTTAAAAAAATACAATTTTGGAACGTCCAGGTTAGCTAATTTGGAGCAATTTAGGAAAAAGGAAAAAAGACGTTATTTTAAATGATGATAATTTTAAGTAATTGTTAATGTAAATAAAATTAGATTTAATTTAAGTAAATCTAATTAATTTCTAAAAAATTTAATTAAGATCTAAAATGATGAAACCTTAAAATACTTTCCCTAAGTATTAAACTTTTCCTTTTAAATATTTCAAAAAAGAAAACCGTGTTTGAAATTTAAACAAACTTTCTAAAAAGTAAAGATTGTGGTTTTTTTTTTTGTTTAAAGCTTTATCAAAGAAAATTTTAAACAAACTTACTAAAAAGCAATAAAAACAAAAAATATTTTAAGCTTTTGATTTTTAAAAAAACTTACCAAAAAAAACGAACTTACCAGAAATGCGCAGGATTTGCACAGTCCACAGCAAGGAAGAGTGGATGGCGGGCACACAACCACTAACCATGAGTAGAGGAAGTGAGGACTGGTGCATGGGGAGAGCTCAGGATATGGCCAACAAACAGTCATGTTGGTGCATTTGGGAGGGAAGGAGGAGCACACAGCCACGACCAACAAAAAATGCATATTTTTAGACAGGTCGAGCTCCTCAAAAAACGTCCAACAAATATGTCCAAACATCCAAGCACTGCAAAAAATGTCCAAGCACTGAAAAAAAAGTCCAAGCATAGGGTACGGTAGGGAGGGAAGGAGAGAAGCCCATGAGTATGCACACAACAAACAAAAAGTGTCCATGGGTATGCACGCAACAAGCAAAAAATATTCATGGGTCCTAAGAACTCGTATTCTGAAAATCATGTAAAAAAACACAAGCAAAACCAAAAAGAACAGAGATCCAAAAAAATTCCAGTTTAATTAAAAAAATAACCTCTATTTTAACGATCTACTAATTTATCTCAGCTAACTAAATTTAGCTGCAAAACCCCTGATAGCTTCAGGAATACCTACACATTAATTAAGAACACAACAAACCGAAGCAACTTTCCAAGAACAACTTGTTAAGAACGTTAGCAATAAATTTCTAGAATATAATGATAAAAAAACTTGCACAAGGAATAAAAACGATACCAAGAGTAATCACAACTCAAAAAAATGAGTGCACGTTTACCCGATCTCGATTACGATACCATGAAAGATTTGTGGGTTGTATCGGAAAAGCGTGCACCATGATCAAGTTGCACTCTAGTTGAATCGTAATGGCTCCAACGTAATCACAAGAAGAATCGATCAATAACTGAACAATATTGCATAACAGAACAAAGCTTGCACATAGAGAAAGACAACAAAGTGTCTTGGCATGCTCATAAATGAATAATGAAAGGGTACATATAGGGTGTTGAGTAACCCTAGTGCATGACTCAATAGAAAACCCTAAACCTAACCCTAAACCTAACCCATGTGAGATGACCCTCCATATGTGAGTGGAGGACACATAGGATAACTCACACCAACATTTTCTCTCATTTGAATTATCTTTGTACTTAAGTGGTTGAGTTTGTGATTAGAAAAAGTTAAATCAAACACTAATTGACCCCCCTTCTCGGTGTTCAGGTTTCAACATCCCAAATCATGCTGATTCAGGTCTTTGAGGCAACATGGGACTATCTCCAAGTTGTGGGACTTTGCGCTTGATATAGACCTCCAGAGAAGGTCAACTTCCTCTGCTTATTTATGCTACTATAACTACTCCCAAGAATGGAAATGCAACTAACTCTACTCTATTGGTGTGCAATCCATCATCCTAAACTTCTCGAGCGTAGTCTTGGTATATTTCATCTAAGAAACAAAAATATGATTCTATTTTTGCCACACTTCTAATCCAAGACAATAGTGCATCAGCCCAAGATCGGTCATGTCGAACGATCGATTAAGATCTTTCTTCGTTGCATCGATCATCCTCACTGAACTGCCAGTGATGACTAGATCGTCGACATAGAAAACAACAATCACCATCTCCCCCCCTTGATTTTTGAGGTAGAGATTGGGATCGTATGGATTTCTAACAAATCCATGTTGTATGAGATGCTCATCAATCTTGATGTACCATGCCCGGGGTGCCTGTTTGAGGCCATACAAAGATATTTCCTGAGTCTGCATACCTTTGTTTCTTGACCAGGTACAACATATCCCTCAGGTTGAGTCATGTAGACTTCTTCTTGTAAATCTCCGTTTAGGAAGACACTTTTTACATCCATTTGGTGAACTTTCCATCCAAAATGAGCAGCTAGAGCAAAGATCATCCTGATCGTTTTGATCTTAGCTATGGGAGAAAATGTCTCCTCATAGTCAATGCCTTCTTTTTGTGCATACCCCTTTGCTACAAGTCTTGCTTTGTACTTGTCCACTGTCCCATCTTCTTTGTACTTAGTTTTGAATATCCATCTGCATCCAATAGGTTTCTTCCCTAGTGGAATATCAACAAGCTGCCAAGTGTTATTCTTCATCACTGATTGATATTCAGAATCCATGGCATCTTTCCAAGCTTTTGACTGTAGGGCTTCCTGGACTGTAGAGGGCTCATCTGATTCAATAACTCTACTCATCAAAGAAAAGTTAACTTCTTCTCTTGCTTTACTGTGAGTCCATGGTCCAGGGGTGGATGTATCCGGTGGAGCATCCAATCTTGCATCTTGTAATGTACTTGTACACCATTTAGGCATACGTTGAACTGTTCCCATGGGTTATGGTTCTATTTGATCAACACCATCATCCCCATCATCACTTTCATCTTCTGAGGGAACATTAGCTTCAATTTTTACAATAGGTGAAAAATATACATCTTGTGAGTCCGGAGGAGGAGTCTCTGCTTCCTTCTTCTCAAAAAACTCAACATCTCTGTTGGTGTAGACTTTTCTGGTCTTAGGATCCATCAATCTATACCCAAGAGTCTCTTCACTATACCCAATGAAGATGAGTTTTGTGACTTCATGTCCAATTTCTTTTTGTTCTGTTTGGGTATGTGCATGCTTGCTTTGCACTTGAATACTCTAAGGTGTGCAATGGATGGTTTCCTTTTTGACCATGCTTCTTGTGGTGTAATTCCATCAAGAGTAGTTGTGGGCACTCTGTTTAACAAATACACTGTTGTTTTTGTTACTTCTACCCAAAATGTCTTTGCAAGTCTGGAATCATCGATCATGCATCACACCATTTCCATGATAGTATACGATTTCTTCTCTCAACAACACCATTTTGCTGCGGTGTGTGTGGAGGAGGCATTTGTCGACGAATCCCATGAGTTTGTAGGTAGTCTCTGAACTCATCACTGGTGAATTCCCCCCCTCGATCTGAGTGGAGAGTTCTGATGTGACGACCAGTTTCTTTCTCAACTACTACTTTGAACTTTTGAAGGTTTCAAATGCTTCACTTTTCTTACGAAGACAAAAAATCCACATTTTCCTTGAATAGTCATCAACACAAAGCATGAAGTACTGGAACCCAGAATGACTTGGCTGCATTGGACCGCAAAGATCGGTATGAACCAAGTCAAGTTTACCATGAGCTCGAAATGTACTCTTTTGGAACGAAGCTCTATGTTGTTTTCCTGCTAGGCAGTGAGGACACTTGTTTGTATCCTTTTGAAGAGAAGGTAGCCCATGTACCATATTATCGCTGAAAAAGTGTTTCGAGATATTTGAAACTAACATGACCAAATCTTCGATGCCATAACTGCGTTGAGGTGGAATTTTTAGCCACAAGTGCTTGATCATCTCTATAAACAAAATCAAGTTGGAACATGCATCCCACATTGGAGGCTTTTGCAATTATTTTCGAGCCTCTTGATTTATCTCAAATCAAACACGTTTTCTTGCCAGATTGACTATCAAAGTCAATTTTTAGGTTGTGATCTAGGAGTTGACTAACTGAAAGAAGATTCTTTGTCAACCCAAGGACATATAGGACATCTGATAGTCTACATTTGCGTGAACCAAGGGGTAGAGAAATGTTCCCAATCCCCTGAACTGTATATGAAGAATCATCTCCCAACGAAACATGATTTTTCGATGGCGTGTCCCTCATTGAAATAAACCGTCTCTGTGGCGGTCATGTGTTGAGTGGCTCCCAAATCAACATACCAGACATCACTAGATGACGTGGATGGTTCACTTGATCGAGCAGTGAACAAGAAGTCTTCATTTTCTGACTATTCTTGTTGCTCAACAATATTACCTTGCTGGTGGGGTCTTCTTTTCCAGTTCCCCTTTTTCTACCCGTGATAGTTGTTAGAATGTCCCTTGTAAGATTGTTGTTGTTGTGGTCCATATTTTCTTGATGAACCTTTCTTATAAGTGTTATACCAACAATCTTTTAAGTCATGTCCTCTTTTGCAAATTGGACATTGCTTCTTCTGTTGATTTTCCCCATGATATTGATTCTGATGTTGGGACTTCTGATAGGATTTAGGTTTTCCTTTACCTTTTCCTTTCCATTTTTGATGTGAAGATAGTGCCTGCTCCTCTTCATCATCCTTATTGTGCATTGCTTCCTCTTGTTGCAGTAGGTTTACCAGCTTGTCAAAACTAATTGTCGTATCTGACAAGTTTAGAGTTGTGAAAAAAATGCGGTAAGAAGAAGGGAGAGCTCTCAGAACAATGGGAACGAGAGATTCATCTTTGAACTCTTCTCCTAGGGCTAGAAGTGAAGCCCTCAACTCTGCAACTCTTCTTAAGAAAGCTTCAATTTTCTCATTCTGCTTGAACTTCAATGTATGTAACTGACTCTACAAATTTAGTATGACATTCTTGTTCTTGGCCTCATATATTGTGCTCAGCTTATCCCATGCTTCTTTTTCTGTTGTGGCATCTCGAATGTGGGCTTGCACATTGTCGGACACTCCAAACAAGATGATGAGTTTTGCTTTCTGATCTGCTTTATCAAACTATCGTTGTTGTGTTGTATCAGTTGTTGATCTGGTTAGAGTACTAGTCACAACAGCCGATTTCTTCAAACTCAAGTTGTGTCTTTATTTTTGTCTTCCATGCAGCATAGTTGCTTCCTCTGAGCAATTGTGAATCTAGAAGAAAAAATTTGGGGGCATTGGTGCCCATTTTGCAGAGATCACTGACAGGGTTTGGCTCTTATCACTCCAGGTATTAGGTCTCCCAATCTATATACCGTCAGTCGATATACCAAACCTTTCTATATACGCGCCCTTCCGATATACCCGTCGGTACGTGGAAGAAGCTCGCCCTTTCTATATACCTGGCGGTACGTGAAAGAGGCATTAACGTACGTGAAAGAATTCAATACGTGGTACCAAGATAGTACTGATGGGGTCTATGTGATTATTGACACCGGCTCAAAGAAATATCCTCATACGCGTGCGTAACTTCACTATATACTTGGATAATTTCTCAGTCTAGATTTATGTCGTGCAATCATTCACAGACATGATGGGATGGTTCATAGTGTGTGCATTGTGACCTTATTACTCCCCATCGATTTATAGGGACGATGCCCAGACGACGTTGTTGTAGCTATATTAGGCGTTAAGTGCGTGTAGTAGTCGCGACGGCTTTACCCTGTAAGTGCTTCCCAGAGGCACCGTATATACCGAATGCTGCGAATGAGATCTAGGATCTTGTGAGTGTTCTGAACCAATTTTTTAATTGTTTTTAGTACAATTCTGCCATTTTTTGAGCATTTACAAAGTTTGCAGGTTGACTATGGAACCTGCAAATTAGTACAATATCAATGACAAATATACAATTTACATTCAAAAACTGGAAAATTTGAATGGCGAGGAAAAATTTTCATTTCGTGGATCCTAATGGCCTCTGAGCCCAATATGACCCAAAATGCTAAAAATTGCAAAAAAATGGCTGAAAAATGCAATTTTTAGATGGGTCTCCTTTTGCAAAAAATGTCCAAAATGAAAAACCAGACCAAATGGGAGAAAATTGTTTTTACCCTAACTTAGGGATTCCTCCGCTAAATTTAGTTAGTTATAACTAAATTCAAAATTTTCCACTAAATTTGGTAAATTCGCCAAATATGCCGCTAAATTTCAAAAAATGAGTTTTTGTGTGTTGGGGCAGGATTCGACCCCCACACCTCTCATTCCCAAGGCGCTTTCACTATCCAACTTGGCGCACATGAGCGCTTGTGATATGATATGGAGGAAATACTATTTAATGAAAATAGAGAAGGAGCTAACCTCTTTAAAAACATGACCTGGCAGAGTAGAGGCTCACGTGGCGCTTGCGTGGAGCTAGTTTTGATTAGGTTTTCCACTTGAAGTGGATCTGAAACCTCTATTTCGCTACTTTTCTCCCTTTTTTTTAATGTTGCCGCCTCCTTTTGTTTTGTTATCTCCACCGCTTGTTTCCTCTTTGCTGTGCCGCCTCCTTTTCTTTTGTTTTCTCAGCCACTTTTGACACACGTTTCCACCATTTTTATTGATTTGATCTAGTTTTGTTTCTTGTGTGTAGGTCTGCATGGAGACAGACAACCTTGCACGTGGAGACAGAGCCTTAGCCTCTATTTTAAATGCTCTATCACCATTTTTTTTTTTTTTTTAGTTTCGAGTTGCACGCTTATTTCTTTGTGCAGGTGGCTCATTGGTGGCAGGTGTCCAACTGGAGATGGAGAAATGGCCGCTGCAATCTTGTGTTGATTTGTGCAGGTTGTGGTTTGTGCAGGCCATGGTTTGTAGCACGTGAGGACGCAGGGATCTCCAGGGGTCTACACACAATGTGCAAACTATGTGCAGGCTATGTGAGAAATGGCCACTACTTCGATTGTATTCAGATCAAAAACTTCCAGAGTTAAGATCTTGTAAACAGCAGACAAGAAAAACCCCATGATAGGTGCCCAGTCTCATCGGCGTAAGCTTTTCAAAGCTTGTACAAGTGAATGTTCTAACTGGTCATCGAACAACACTTTTCTCTCCGGGTTTCGGTGGATAGAGCAATGGGTCGGCCTAGCTTGGTCTTGGAAGAAAAATGCATAGACCTCCAAATATAGCAGCCTGCAACAAATTTTTCCTGGTGTTGAGTGCACCAGTGCAAAAAAATTTTCCATTTACCTAAACACTGGAACAATCGGGGGATGTGGGAAGGCTAGAGATGAGGCTGGGAGGTTGCAGGAGGCTACACAGGCTCTCTATTGCTGCATACTCTTCTCCAATCTTCTCTATCTCTGCTGCATTCTCTTTCCACTCCTTCATAGGTCCAGATTCTCACTCTAGTACCAAATGTAGATTGAGAAACAGGGATAGAAGCCTGATTAGTTTTATTAATCTCAATCAACCAAAAAACTACAGAGAATGGGCTGCAATATTTATAGATATTGCACATGACCAAATACAAACAAGATTAAGTTGCACAGTGAAACCAAGTCAAAATACACAAGCTTCCAATGACATCCGGGAAGCAATAATTAAATACAAACAAATATATTGTTCAAAACAATATAACAAAGATCTATGAAAGACAAATATGGTTTATGAACCATATAAAAATACATAACAAAATATGGTTTATTTAATAATAATTATTATTTAATTAATAAAATTAATTAAATAATTATACTATGCATAATTAATTAGGATAATAATATTTTATCCTAATAATGATATCGTAGGAATTGACAAAGACTATGTTGGTGGGTATGTTAACAGTGAGAACAATTGTAAGTGAAAGGAATTAAGAGGTTACTGTTTCATGTTTACATTCAAGATACGCTAAACAATAGGCTTTAGAACCATACTTATGTGTGATAATGTATGGTCCAATCCAGTTGGGAGAAAAATTTCCACATTGTCTCCTTTTAGAGTAGTGACATTATGATTTTATTTTAAGATGAGGTCATCAATATTAAATTCGTGTTCCTTGATATGTTTGTTTTAGGCCCATTTGAAACACTCTTGATACACATGGTGATGTTGAAGAGTGATTAAATTACACTCGTCTATTAATTCAAGATGTACTAGACACTCTTGGTGGTATTCCTCGTTAGAGATAAATTCACAGAGAGAAACCTGTAAGGATAGTATTTGGATTTCCGGAGGAAGAACGGATTCAGAGCCATAGACGAGAGAGAAAGGAGTAACGCCTATAGAGGTGAGGATGGTAGTTCGATAGGCCCAAAGATCGAAGGGGATATGAAGATGACAATTACAATCTAATCTGTTTATAGCCTTGGCAAGAATGTTGTAGAGAGTTTTATTAGTGGTTTAACCTCAGCCGTTGGCTTCAAGATAATAAGGAGAGGAGAAGACTGAGATTGATCTTGAAATATTTGAAAATATTCTTGAGTTTTATTTTTGAAGGACTTTTTGTTGTACATAATGAGTTTATGAGGAATCTTTGAAGTGAAAAATGATGTGTTGATAGAAAAAATCAACGATTTTGTTAGATTCAGTGGATGTGAGTGGAATGGTTTCCACCCATTTGGTGAAGTATTCGATTGCGGTGATGATAGAATGATGGCGATGAGAAGAGCGTGGATTGATGAGAAGGGAAAAAAATTTCGGATATAAGGCCTAACTAGGAATGTGAATGAGGTTAGAATGCTACTGGAATTTAACACATTTTTTGACATATTCATAATAGTCTTGATTGAGGGTGGGCTAATAATAGCCTATCTGAAGAACATGTTTGGAAACATCCAAACCACTAAAGTGTCCACCACAGATGTTGTCGTGGACTTCTTGGATATCATGGGTGGATTCATTAGATTCTAGGCATTGTAATAGGATACCATCAAACACACATTTGTAGATGATACCAACAAGGATGAAATAGCAAGTAACACATTGAATAATACCTCTTAGCATTTTTGGATAGGTTGGAGGAAAGTTTGGATTGAGACAGAGATAGTCGAAGATTTAAAAATACCAAATATCTGATGGATTGGTATCAACATGATTGACACGAGGAAGCTCATGGAAATGAGATGGTTGATCTCGACAATATATGACAAAAGAAATATTAGATTCCTTTATTTCTCATTTGCAACTATAGAATATCAAATCCAAAACATTCAAATACGGATCTAACAATCCCCACAAAATCTACAAAGCAAAGTGGAAGTATAAACAAGAATAATGTAAATCACACAAAAGTACACACACATAATACAACATGTACCGTGGTTCACCTAATGTGGGCTACGTCCACCAAAGATAGAGATCTCATATAATATAAGAAGAGATTACAAACCAACTCTTCTGCACAAGAGTACATGTATCTCAACAAGAGTATCTCTTCCTCCAAGATCTCCATTTGGATTTTCCCTGAGTACACTAAATCATGCCTCCATACCACCACCTATGTCTCCTCTAGATATTTAACGTGATCTACCTGAGTGCACTACAACCATGCCTCGAAGCACTAACATATCTCACATACATGAAGCTATCTTGCATCTACCAATGTGCCACCAAGCTCTCACTATCTGTGAATATGTAAACAAGACCTCTAGAAGGGTCTACCAATGTGCAAACATAACCATGTACCAAGAAGTAAGTTTATCCTCCATCATTGCATCAACCTATGCAAATATGAAGACAAATTCCTCTATAATACTATATTCCTATGGATCAATAATACATCATGATCTCATGGATCTATAATACAAGATCTCACAACATGTGGATCTACAAGAATGAGTGATAACAAGATCTCACAACAACATGTGGATCTAACAATAGGAAACACTAAGTGCTTTGCATACTATGCAAGCCATTACATGAGACTAAATAATACAAAGGAAATCTAGTAGAAGATACTACCATCCTCTCACCAATATTGTACCTGCACTTTCCTTCTGTTCAACTTCTCTCTACGAAAGCTCATATCTTCATGCAATGTGCCTTTTCTTTTTCTTCTTCTTCATCCTTTCAACCAAGGATAGCTCAATTATTCTCTTTCCTTATTCATTATGTTCTAACCCTATTTTTCTAGCTTATATAAGCTTTAAAAAACTTAGGGAACCTTAGCTATGCATTTATATCATTTAAATCAGCTTTAAAACAAAAGCTAGATTAAATTCCTAGGAGTTAAATATAAACTTTCATGTATAGGAAACCAACGATGGTTACCTGACCGAAATGACGGTTACCCTAACCGTTGATGATTACTCGATCTTTGACCAATGCCAATTACCCTGATCGACACCGGTTATTGTGTAAACTAGAAGGTGTAAATCATGCTAATTGTGAAGCAATTCAACTCCACAATCCTAACAATCTCCCACTTGGAGATAAATTATTGAACATGTACCTATACATGTACATCACCATCCTCTACATACTATGAAGACCATCTATACTTTATATCAACAATTCTCTCAAATGAAATCAGGAAGATTAAACCATCTTCTAAAACCAAGAAGATAACAAACCTATGACTTACCATATACCAACATGAAGCTACTCATGATCCATGATACACAAGCTATCCATACATCAAGCTCCCATTGAATCATAATTCTAAGCCTCTAATGTAATCAAGCCACCATGAGTAACATACCTACAAGAGCTCCCACTCAAATTGAAGTACTGAGCCTCTATCACATCCATAGCCATACCTGTAAAACCAACCATGTTCTCCATCCATATATCCATGTCTCCATGCAACCACTAATGCAACTAACTAAGACACGTCAAACTGGAATATGTGAAAGTAAAACAAGATCCTAGGTAAATACAACCGAAATGAGTTCTACTCGCAATGACAGTGGGTGATCAATCCACAAACCCGCATAACTCAAAAATACAAACAATGCGATATGCAAATCCAACCCTACATAAAAAACGAGCATGTCCAAGATAATCATCTGTAGATAACATCTCCCATGGAGTAACATAGTAATCAAGAGGAAATAAAAACATCTCCTACTCATGCTCAAGGCATCCATGTGTAAATCAAACATCTCGCATCATCATAGACTCACAAAATTGAATCTATCCACATGTACAAACTCTCCATGTACATCCATCTATATCACCAAGATCTCCAGAATCCCCAAATCTTCCACCGACTAACTCCAAATCCAAATATGAATCTGTGCTCATAAATGTCGATAAAAAAAATCCATGTTAAACCATGCATTTATTATACCAAGTGTAAATACCAACATACATGTCATTAACATACTACAAAAACCAACCAAGATGAAAGCAAAACAAGGGCACCATCTAAAAATGGTAAATAAACACTATTGTCAAACCTCCGTGACCAAACCGATGGTTTACTAGCGATAATGGTCACTACCGACCGACAAACCGTTACAAATGACTGACCACAGTTAACCCTAACTGACACCGGTCTCTGTAACTAGCATATTTTCTTTTCTACACCCTTCAAACTCTGAAAATTCTCTCTATCATGTGAAACACAGCTAAATAAACCATCATATGTAATCCCATAGGAATATCTAGGCACCACAAAATAAACCAGAAGTGACATCACAAAGCAATAAACTAAAAATACCTACAAAGCCGTGACTTCCCTCTATAACCAACTTGTGCCTCCTACCACTCTGAATAGTAGAAATCTCCTCTCACTCTGTATGTGCATCATGTATCCAATCCTACAATGCTAAAAACATGGCTTTCTCCTCACCGAACACAAAATCCGCTTACACCTCTGTAACACCAAGCTCAAAAGCTAATATGTCAAAGTGAGAAATAAAAGAAGATAAAAGAACTATAAAATTGTTTCCCTTTCTTCTCTGAGAATACTTCTACATCATAGAATTTTGGACTTCTTATGAAGTAGGTGAATCACCTTCTTTCCATCTGCGTCTACTCAACATCTCTCGTTACCTACAACTGTGTCTAATCATGAATTTTCATTGAGGATTTCATCCTTAGACTAGAAACCCTTGACCTCAAGATTCCACACAACCGGGAAATAAAATTCAAACAACACCAAAAAACCATTGTGTTAATCTATGCACACTATCCAAACATAATATCGGTTTGCTCCAAACGAAAGAAATAAAACATGAATAATATAGAGAGACCGACTCAAAGTATTAATGGACTAAGCGAGCCAACTCTATCCTCTTTCTGATCTAAACCATGAAGTGATCTACATCGTTTCTTCTATGTACACTTTGTGCAAGAAACTCGATCCTCCACACAAGGACAAAAACCATCTTCCCTCCCTGCAAAACCCCGTGCAGATAAGTTGCCCACAGAGACCGACCACGGTCATCCCCTAACTAACCACGCTTAACTCGGCGACGATACTAGTTCCTCTTTAATCGACCTTAGTACTCGAGAACAATGTCGATGTTGTTGTAATGAACCCAATGCCACACAATTTGGCATAGAACACCACACCAAGTGCCTACTTCGACCGAAGACAATAGTTGAGCTGAGCCAATCATTTTAAGAAGCATCCAAATTGTATAAAACCACTACAACAATAAACCATGCAATAAATTGCATCAAGATGAAATACATCACCTTACCAGCACCAAGATAATCAACTGCATCTTCAACTGAAGAACATGCTTCTTTGATGGAAGCCTCGTCTTAATTCTATGTCACTACCTCTCTAATGAATCCCATGCATCTAACTTCACCAAGGATGCATACCTTCTCCTTTTCTTTGTCTAGATCTGCAATCCAAAACCATGCATGTGCTATTAAAATGTAAAGCACTACAAAACCAAGATAAAACCATACCTCAATAACCGAATCTACAATATGAATACAATGTTTTTGCCTCTAAGAACTAGGGACACCTCAATAAATAAGATAGATTCTATGCATCTCTCCATTTCTGCAGATATGTGATTTTCTTTTTTAAAACCGGCTACCTAGTAACGGACCATGGTCACCCTATAACCAACCACGGTGACCTTGCCGATGTCGGTTTCCACTTAACCAACATCGGTCATTGTAATTTCCAACAACCTTACTCTTCCATCTCCTACTTGATACTCAATCTCTTCCTGTGATTTTCACATCAGGAAAAACAAACCCTTCTCTCATACATGTCAGTAATAACCACTAACAAAACCATGAGACAAACCCTTTCTCGAAATAACCGATTCTAAAAACTAAAACCTGCTTTGATACGCAGTAGTTGTGGTTGGGTCTATGTGGAAACATTTGCAACTATAAAATATCAAATCCAAAACATGCAAATACAGATCTAACAATCCCCACAAAATCTACAACAGTGGAAGTATAAACAAGAATAATCCAAATCACAAAAAAAGTACACACACATAATACAACATGTACCGTGGTTCACCCAATGTGGGCTACATCCACCAAAGATAGAGATCTCATATATATAATATAAGAAGAGATTATAAACCAACTCTTTTGCATAAGAGTAAATGTATCTATATAAGAGTATCTCTTCCTCCAAGATCTCCAACTGGATTTTCCTGAGTACACTAAATCATGCCTCCATACCACCACCTATGTCTCCTCCAGATATTTAACCTGATCTACCTGAGTGCACTATAACCATGCCTCTGAAGCACCAACATATCTCACATACATGAAGCTACCCGCATCTGCCAATGTGCAACCAAGCTCTCACTTTACCGTGAATCTCGCAAACAAGACCTCTAGAAGGGTCTACCAATGTGCAAACATAACCATGCACCAAGAAGTAAGTTTATCCTCCATCATTGCATCAACTGTGCAAATATGAAGACAACTTCCTCTACAATAATAGATTCTTATGAATCAATAATACATCATGATCTCATGGATCTATAATACGAGATCTCACAACATGTGGATCTACTGAGAATGAGTGATAACAAGATCTCACAACAACCTATGGATATAACAAGAGAGAAAAACTAAGTGCTTTATATACTATGCAAGCCATTACATGAGACTAAATAATACAAAGGAAATACAGTAGAAGATAATACCATCTTCTCACCAAAAGTTTATCTACATTTTCCTTCTGTTCAACTTCTCTCTATGAAAGCTCCTATCTTCATGCAATCTGCTTTTTCTTTTTCTTCTTCTCCATCCTTTCAACCAAGGATATCTCAATTCTTATCTCTCCTTATTCCTTATGTTCTAACCCTAGTTTTATATCTTATATAATCTTAGACAAACTTAGGGCACCTTAGATATGTATTTACAACATTTAAATCATATTTAAAACAAAAGCTAGATTAAATTCCCGTGAGTTAAATATAAAATTTCATGCACAAGCAATCGATGACGGTTACCACGACCGGTGTTGGTTACTCACGATGTTGACCGATGTCGGTTACCCTTTGACCAGACGCCGATTACTATGTAAACTAACAAGGTGTAAATCATGCTAACTATGAAGTAATTCGGCGCCACAATCCCAACACTCCGAAATGGTATTAGAGTCTTCTCCATAATGGTGTGACTCAAGAAGATTCCTAAAATTTTTATAACCCAATTCTAGGTAGATTTATCTTCTAAGAATCCTTATCAGCTGAGATATCAATATTTTCTTGTTGAAACCCCAAAATAGGGTTTTAGATAACCTGATAGGGAGAAAATATAGATCCTCTAACTAGCTTTCCTTCAGTTCAACCTTCACCATGGCTTAGAGGAAATTCCTAACAAGGTTTTAAAGTTGTTTTAGTTTGCAAGGATGATTACCCAAGGTGATAAATTAATTCAGTAAGATTCAGTGAAAGATAACTTCCTTCGGAGGCCTAAAAAACATTTTGGCCATTTTGCATATGGTAAACACACTTTGGGAATGTTAAGGGAAATTCTAAAGCATCTAAGGGTGATTTTGAAGAGAATTGAAGGTTTAGAAGTAATTTAGGAAAATTTAAGAAATAAAATATGATTCAGGATCCATTTGTTCAACATCGGGTATTCAGGGTGTAGGGAATGAGAGCTTCAATGATGATTGTTGTATTATATAGAATATTCCGGGAGTTCCTCGGTGAGTTTAGAGGGAAATAATATGCATCAAAATGTGTAATAGACAATCACTTGGACAATGGGTGTAATCAGGAGAATCATGAGGTATGTGAAGGATCTAAAACATCAAGAACTTTATTAAAATTCAATTCATTAAGGGAATGATCATCATGAGCATGATGAGAAAGGATCACCATGAGTGGTGATGGTAGTCATCTCAAGCTCACAAATGGTGTATATCTCTTTAGATTATTTCTAAACACTCAACAATACTTGGCAATTTTCTCACATCTTGCAATTCGGGGAGTGGATTTCTCGGTGCTTCAATGTAGTTGGAGCTCAAGAAGATGGAACTCACCCTCAAACATTCCTTAAAGTCTCATTCAGGGATCAATCCTTCCATATATAGGATAAAACCTATTTCCATGAGGAGAAATTGAGTGAAGATGTGTCCAGATACTATAATCATGTTTCCACTCATGTGACATCTTGGTTAGGGAAGTGAATTGTGAAGTTAAAAAGGGTTTCATCATGTTCAAAGGTGAAATGGGAAGCTCATGGAGTGAGTTAAGGACCATCATATCCTAAATCTTCCATCATGTTAAAACATCTTCAAGGAATAAGCCAATATGAGCTATTCAATCTACCGAGGCATTTAGGAGCATCATGTGTGAAGGATCAAGGAATTATCTATCTCCATGAGAGGCATATGAGAAAAGAGGCGTATGAGTATCCTAAAGTTGATTCCATCTAAGGATAACTTTGGAGCTAAGAGGGGTAAGAGGATGATCTTCATAGATAGCGTCATGTATGTAAGAATGAGAAATCGTCGAGTTTCACTTAATGTAGTGTGATCACACTTCAAAGGAGGAGGGACATTATAACCACATAATTTCGATTAAGCTTAATGACCACATGAAAATAATATCATTCAGTGAAAAATACTTTTATTTACATAGTGAATACCTATTTCAGTAAGTGATAGATAATAAAAAATGGTTTAAGAATCATGGAGTTGATTTGTGATATTTAGGGTTAATTATGGAGGCCTTGAAAAATAAGAGAGTGATCCTCACTCTTAGCTTGTAATTAGAATAGAACATCCTATTCCCATCACAATGTAGGTCTCATAATAGTGTTTCTAAACATTTAAGTCATCCCTTGAGGTTTTAGAAACATGTTTTCAACTCATGGCAATTCATGTTTTACCACTTTTCCATGTTAGAAATTTTGTCACTCAAAAACACAACCCTAAACCTTGAATCCTAAACCATAAACCCCAAGCCCTAAAGACTAAACCATAAACCCTAAGCCCTAAAATATAAACCCTTAGATCCTTAACCTTGAACCCTAAACCCTAAACCATAAAGCCTAAGGCTTAAGCCTGAAGTGTTAGGTTGTGGAGCCTATTTTTCATGTGTGAAAGTGTTGAAGACTGTACACTAAGAGTACTTGTACACTTTTCGTGTATCCTCCCGGGGTTCGGAGGCGGCCCCTGAAATTTTTTTTTAGGCGCAATTTTTTTTTTTTGGCCTCGAAAAATTACACCCGAAATATCGGGAAACGTGCTTTTCTCATATGGGCGAGTTTTTGACCCATAGGTTTATGGGACGGGTTTTTCCCATGGTTTTGATACCCATGGTTTTTAAAATCAAGCTTAAGCGATTGTCTATTTATATGGTCTTATGCATATGATAGATGTACAAGCAAATGTATTGCAGAGATGTGTTTTGAATTCGGGTTTGTGAATTTTGTAGAGTTTGTTGAGCATAGCTCCAAACGGATCAGGTATTGTATTGAGAGAGCGGTGGCTTGTAATAAAATCGAGCAAGTGATTCTTGGTGGACGTAGCCCAAATTGGGTGAACCACGTTAAATCTTTGTCTCTTTGTGTTGTGTTATTTTATTCTGCAATTTTATTTGAGATTTGTAATAATTTCTGCATATTAGTTTCTACTGTTGCGATTTTGTGAGGGATTATTCCGCATATTTTATCCCTTATTTCCTAACAATTGGTATCAGAGCCTGGTTTGGTTTCTTTGAAGTGTTGAATCACGGGAAAGTTTTTAGCTTGAGTGGGAGCTATGGCAGATGAAGGAAGATCTAGGGTTGATAAATTCAACGGGAAGAATTTCAGTCTTTGGAAGATGTAGATGGAAGATTACCTTTATCAGAAGGATCTTTATACTCCGTTGTCTGAGAAGGTGAACAAACCCTCGAGTATGATAGATGCGGAATGGGATTTGTTGGATCGGAAGGCACTTGGAACGATCCGGTGAGTCTTGCATCTTTGGTATTATTTAATGTTCAAAAGAAAAGACTACAAAAGATCTAATGGATGCATTAGGAAGTTGTATGAAAAACCCTCTCGCCTCTAATAAGATATTTTTAATGAAAAAGTTGTTTAATATGAAGATGTCCGAGAATAGTTGATAGAGATCATTTAAATGATTTCAAATATGGTAGTGAATATGGTAGCTTGGTTCTAATAGAATTTGATGAAGAAGTTAGGGCTTTATTAATCCTATGCTCTTTACCTGAGAGTTGGAATAGCCTGGTAATGGCGGTAAGTAACTCGGTTCCAGCTAACTCGAAGTTGAAGTTTGAGGATGTTGTAGGGGTGATTCTAAGCGAGGAAATGCAAAGAAAAATCTCTGGGGAATCTTCTACTTCAGGGAATGCTTTGACAGTGGAAACTAGAGGGAGACAGAAGAATAGAGGAAACCATGGAAAATCAAAAGATCGGGCAAGGTCAAAATCCAAGAACAAGATTGTATGCTGGAATTGTGGAAAGCCTGGGCATGCAAAGAAGGACTGTTGGGAGCTTCGGGATAAGAAGAAACAACAAGAAGAAAACAAGGAGGCAAATGTGGCAACGGGTAATGTATGTCAGGATGCTTTGATTCTTTCTTTGCACAATATTACTGAATCTTGGGTTTTAGATTCGGGGGCTTATTTCCATGCTTCTCCACATAGGCATTATTTTGTTGATTATGTTCAAGGAGATTTTGGGCATGTTTTTCTTGGTGATGATGAGCCTTGCAGCATAGTTGGAAAAGGTTCTATTCAGGTTAAGATGTAGAATGGGAATACTTGGCTATTGAAGGATGTCAGACATGTGCCTACATTAAGATGAAATTTGATATCGGCAGGGTAGTTGGGAAGTGATGGTTGTATTGTGATATTTACAAAAGACTCTTGGAAGGTTACCAAGGGTGCTCTTGTGGTGGCAAGAGGTAAGAAGGTTGGAACCTTGTATTTAACCACTGATAGTACTAATGATTGTAATCTTGTGGCTTCAGATGTAGATACAACATTATGGCACTATAGGCTCGGTCATATGAGCCATAAGGGCATGAACATCATAAAGAAGAATTTGCCTGGATATACAGAAATAGGTTTGGATTTATGTGAGAATTGCATATATGGGAAACAGAAGCGAGTAAGGTTTCTCAAGGTTGGACCTACAAAGAAAGAGAGTAAGTTAGAGCTGGTGCATTCTGATGTGTGGGGGGGCTGTATCATCTCTTAGGGGTTCAAGTTATTATGTTACTTTTATTGATGATGCAATAAGGAAAGTTTGGGTTTATTGTATTAGAAACAAATCTGATGTATTTGACACTTTTGTTAAATGGAAAGCCTTGGTAGAGAATGAAACAGGTCTTAAGCTAAAATGTCTCAGGTCAGATAATGGAGGGGAGTATTACAACAATGAATTTGATGATTCTTTGTTCTAAGAATGGAATCCGCAGCAAAAGACAGTTCAGGGAAATCCACAACAGAATGGGGTATCGAAAGGATGAAACAAGAACAATAATGGAACGTCTTTAGGAGCATGAGGTTACATGCAGGACTGCCTCTTTCTTTTTGGGCAGAAGCGGTGAGCACAGTTGTGTACTTGATAAACAGAGGACCCTCAAGTGCCTTGGATGGAGGCATACCTGAGGAGGCTTGGTATGGTAAGAAAGTTGATTATTCATTTCTTAGAGTCTTTGGATGTGAGGTGTTTGTTCATATAGACAAGGATGATAGGACCAAGCTAGAGGCTAAATCAGAAAAATGTACTTTCATTGGTTATGGTGGTGATGACTTTGGATTTAAATGTTGGAGTATTAAGGACAAGAAAATCATTCGGTCTAGGGATGTGGTCTTTAATGAGAAAGTCATGTATAAGCAACAGTTGCAGGAAAACAAGGAAGAATCCAAGAAAGAATATGCAGTGGTAGAGGATCTTCCGGATGGGAAAGTGACCCATGAATCAGTTTAGGAACCTACTCAACAGGAACCCCAAACTCCTACAGTGAGGAGGTCTTCTAGGGTAAGAAAAGAACCTGAACGTTTTTCTCCTTCTCTTTATTATTTATTACTCATTGATAGTGGAGAACCAGAGAGCTTTGATGAAGCAATGCGGGTAGATGTTAGGAAGAAGTGGGAGCAAGCCATGGATGAGGAGCATCAGGCTCTCATGGAGAACCAGACATGGGATTTGGTAAAGCTACCCAAAGGAAAAATAGCATTACAGAATAAGTGGGTGTTTAGATTCAAAGAGGAAGAAGGAGGCAAGAAAAGATACAAGGCTCAATTGGTGGTCAAGGGTTTGCACAGAAAAAAGGTATAGATTTTGATGAGATTTTTTCTCCGTAGTAAAAATGACTTCTATCGAAGCTGTTCTTGGAATAGTGGTAGCAGAAGACTTACACTTAGACAGCTTAGATGTAAAGAATGCATTTCTCCATGGCGATTTGGAGGAGGAGCTATATATGTAGCAGCCGAGAAGGATATGAAGTCAAAGTCAAAGGAGAAGGAGATGGTGTGGCGAAGAAGAGCTTGTATGGCACGAAACAAGCTCCACGTTAATGGTATACGAAATTTGATAGCTTCATGATGGAGCAAGGTTATATCAAGATGCCATTCGACCATTGTGTGTATACAAAGAAATTTGAGGATGGAAGTTATATTATCTTGTGTTTGTATGTTGATGACATGTTGGTTGCAGGTAAAAACATGTAGGAAATAAAAGTACTCAAGAAGCAGCTAAGTGAATCATTTTCTATGAAGGATTTGGGTGCAGCCAAACAAATCCTTGGTATGAGGATATCTCGGGATAGGAAGGAACATAAGCTGACTTTATCTCAGGAAGAGTACATTAAGAAGGTCTTGGAGAGGTTTAATATGCAGGATGCTAAACCGGTTGGGACTCCTTTGGCAGGCCATTTCAAGTTATCAAAGGAGCAGTGTCCCAAGACAGAGCAGGAGAGAAACCAAATGTCCAAGGTACCTTACTCATCAGCAATTGGTAATTTGATGTATGTTATAGTATGCACTAGGCCTGATATTGCCCATGCGTGGGAGGCTGTGAGTAGATTTATGAGTGATCGGGTAAAGAGCATTGGCAAGGTAAAGTGGATCCTTTGGTATTTGAGAGGGACCATGGGGACAGGTTTTGTGCTACTGATGGATCAAACACAACTTTACGTGGTTATGTAGATTCGAGATATGGCTGGAGATGTAGACAGCCGGGGAGGAGCATGATAGGTTATATTTACACTGTAGGTGGGACAGCAGTGAGCTGGATTTCATGACTACAGAAGTTGGTGGCTTTGTCAACCATAGAGGCTGAGTATGTTGCTGCCACAGAGGCAAGCAAAGAGATGATTTGGTTACAACAATTGCTTGAGGAGTTGGGGGATAAGTAGGAGGAATGTAAGCTGCATAGTGATAGTCAGAGTGCTATAAACCTAGCTAAGAACTCTGCTTTCCACTTTAGGACAAAGCATATACAATTAAGGTACCATTTCATCAGGACAACTTTGGAGGAAGAGAAGTTGAAGTTGGAGAAGATTCATACTAGTCAGAATCCTGCAAACATGATGACCAAGGTGGTCACAAGGGAAAAACTGAAGTTGTGTTCAACTTTGGTTGGTCTTCACAAAAACTAATGAAGGGTTGAGAAGCTTGCTCAGAGGAAAACTAGTCTCCAAGTGGGAGATTGTTAGGTTGTGGAGCCTATTTTTCATGTGTGAAAGTGTTGAATACTGTACACTAAGAGTATTGTACACTTTTCATGTATCCTCGCCGGGTTCAAGATACCACAAACTAAGAGACACGCGTTCCCTTTGTTAAACTTTATCAGACCGAGAAATATACCAGTTTCCCAGTGAAGAAGGATGAACTCAAGAAGGGTGAACAGACACCACAACTCAACTGCATGCAATACTTCACCACTCGATAAGCACAAAACTCCAAGAACCTGCAATAGAACTTAAACTTGCACAGTGTACCTGCAAGTATGAGAAAGGCACAAAGAAGCACAGAAGGATGAAAGGACCGAGATTAGTCACAAAACACACACTTTTATTGCTTCAATAACATGCACAATGCATCATACATTCAGAAGAGGCAATAGTTGCCATTACAGTCTTGAAGAGGAGGCTTGAAAGTTCTCTCAACACATAAGAACAACTTGCAGAAGAGAGAGGATTCTTGAAAAGTATACACTTGCCTGAGATATCTAACTGTCCAACTCCGAATGCAGGCTATTTGGAACCCTTTGAAATGAGCTTCCAACTTACATTTATAGAAGAATATGTGAGAAAGAAGAGGAAATGGTCATAATTACATTCCTAAAATGAAGGCCCATGATGTATTTATTACAGTTAGTTGAACTACCTGAGAAGGTTCCATCATGGGTCATTAATTGCCTGATGACCAAGTCTTCTCAATTAATTAAAAGAATATTTAAATAATAATAATAAATATTATTATTAAAATATTTAAATAAAAATATTAATTTAATTAACATAATGTTGGGAACCCCCCGTTGACCCGTTTGACTTGAAGAGGAGGGGGGTCCATGTGGATAGAGTCTGCACAAATCTCAACTCGGTGAGTTTCGAATCCTCTAACTCGGTGTTGCAATCGATTTTGAACCCCACACTAACTCTTTCCTTGCCTTGGTAATCGGGCTCTTTTGCATTGAGTCCTTCGAATGGCGAGCTATCAAACTTGATTCTTATCATTTTCCTCTGTTAACTCGAAGCCATTTATGCATTCCACATTCAAACTTCATGAAACATCACCACGAGCTCCTTGCAAAGTCACCGAGCTCTTCATCCAACAAACGATCTTACCTTTCCTGGGCTCAAACTCACTTGAATACCGAGCTTAACCCAATACTTCTAAAAAGAATGGTTTTACCACAATGCTCAGGATTCTTCCTCATCATATAACACTTGTAGTAAGAATGTTTTGGCTTTTCCATAATAAGCACAATTTGTACCTTCCAAACGATGAGAAAATGCCATTATCAATAAAGACCTAGTGCTGCCATGATGATGACCCAGGCTCATGCCCGTAACATGTCGATAGACACCCTTAAGACTGATTTTTGGTCAAAGAACCCTTTGGTATTTTGGCAGTGCACTCGGCAATCTCGGCTCCAATCAACAATTATGCCACTATTGGGATCTTAGTATGGCATAGGTAGCTATGAGCTACACAATATACTCATTTTTCTAGAAACTAAAAAGATCCTTTATGTTACAATCTGCAACACATAAAATAAGCCCTTCAAAAAATACATTGAACAACTGGGGCAGCCAAGAGGACCTTGGAAAAATGTACAGGTATCAACGATATGAATTCTTCCTTAGTCGTGGATCAAAGCTAATAGAAATAAAGCTAGATAAAATTAGCTTTAACTACAGTATAATCGTCCATTGTAAAAAACAAGTTTCTCTGAACCTGGTAACAGAATACTTTTTATTGTCTGATTGGACGTACATAATGGAAGGGTATAAATTGCTTATTGCCCTCAGAGTTTCTCAAAGAGACCATTTACAAGTAACAAGGATGTAGCATACAAAACGGCCAACCAGGTATTTCAGAGTTGACCTTCACATTCAATTCATTTCTCGGAGAAAAAATCTTTGAGCAATATGAATCATTTCATTCTCGCATCAGTAATAAACCTTCATCTCCCGATTCAGTGGAAATTTTATGAAGCCTTGAATAGCGTGACTCCAATCCATCATACACGGCAGTGAATATTTGTTTCCTGCAGCTACTATTTGATCTGAGTTTAGAATAAGGATAAGCCTACGAATTTGAGGATGCATTCGATGCTGAACAGATAACAACATAGTTGGACAACCTGCTTGTTGGAAGCGCTCAAAAGAAAGGCCTCTACTGTACTGCAACATGCCTGCTGCTGTGCGTGGGAGTTTGTCTCGCGACCACCGATCTGGATGAGTTTTCAGCATTGCTTTCCTGTCAAACACTTCACACATGAGCCACGACCGAGCCATTAACGCATCACCTTGGTTGGCTGAGATACGAAGCCACTTTCTTTCCTCACAGTGGTGAACCGAGTGATTCTTCAGGCTAGATTCGAAATGTTCTCCTTTTCCCACGCATTCGAACTGCAAGCGCTGACCCCCACTCGCCATGTTACTCGGTATCATTTAACAAATATCTGCATAATGAGACGAGCGGCCTGTAGCCTCCGCTGAAATTGGTATCACGTCGCGTTGTTTTCTCCATGACCCACTCCAATTCACAACTGTCTTATTAATCCTCCTGGCGACCCGCACAAAGACTCGGATCCTGTTTACATGGCCCGTGCGGAAGTATCATGTTGGATAGCCATCGTAATATTTCCACTTGGCAGTTTGATCCAATTTCTCCCCTACGCGGAGGTTTGATCATGGTTTGCCAAACCAATATTTCCATGCTTGGCGGTGTTTGCCTTATTTTCCACATTCATACCTCAGCGCGGGATTAACAGCTTGGACTGCCATCGTAATATTTCCACGCTCGGCATACTAGCTCCAAATCCCCACGTAACGGCTTGGACACATTAATCCACGGCCCCGGCCTCAGTTTTCGCCACGCAAACTTGGCAAGTTCATTCCTTATCTCCACAATTCCCACCAACACGCGGGATTTTCAGCTTGGCCTGCCATTCATAAAAATCCACTTGGAAATCAAGTGAAATATTTCCCATGCGTGGAAATATCGTTCTCTTTCCATGACACTATAATAATTGGCTATACGCAGCAGCCTACAGGGGTAGAAGTAAACTTTATCTCGTAAAATCAATCACCTCCGAGAGAGAGTTAATTGCGACAACTGCCACATGGCGATCCCAAGGAACCATTGGTGTTGGTCCTGATGTTCTAGTTGCATGCGACCACAGTCATGATCAGTTGTAAAATCTTGCCGCTGTAGTAGAAGAACAAGATAAAGTTTTAGTTGAGTTGTCTCGCCTTTTCATTTTGGAAATTCTCTTCCATGGAAGAAGCTCGACCAAATCTTGAGGCAGCTATTTTCTTTGTTAAGTCATTAAAACTGAATTCATATTCCAACAAGGAAGCATCAATCTCTCCATGTTGAATTAAACCAGGTCGAACTCATCATTTCTCTGCCTCAATGAGCCAACCATCGAAACATCCTCCGCTCCTATCGAGACTCTTTTATGACAAGCCAAACTCGATTACTGAACTTACATTTCCTACTCATGAACTCGTCTAAGGCTTGTGATTTGAGTTATGACCGAGTTAGGACAAGGCACGAACTCCTCTGATGACTCGTCTCTTTATTCCCGATTTGACACTATTTTAGCTTGACCGAGCGAGATAAGCTTATCGAACTCCTCGATGGCTCGCATACCAAAAAAAAATGAGCGATCTCACCTGATGACCAGAAGTGGGTCCCCGAGACTATTTTTTTCATTTTGAACGTGATAGGACCCCATTGTCAAATCTTGCCACGTGTGCAAAATTGGATAACATTTTTGGCAACCTCTGGAGATGATTACTCGCTAAGCATGATTCCAAAGTAGCCTTAAGTCATCCATTGGGCATGGAGTCTATGTTGGAACCACGAAAGTAGTATGATTTTCTTTGACACATCCCATAATTTCTTTGAGCATTGCGCGATATCCTCGACCTCCACTGGAATGCTAAGCATGAAGTATACTGAATCTATTGAATGCTTGACATCCATGGAACACTGCAAAAATTTGAATGAAGCAGATTTTGAACTGTTATGGAAACCTTGAACCTTTCTTCTCCTTGACACCTTCCAATGATGAAACAATGTGCAGAACAACACAAAACACAACAACAAGGAAAGAAAAACAACAACACACAACAATGTGCATAAGCACTTGGAGGAAAACACCTAATTTAACTGTACAAGGGTGGAACGCTTCTCAAAAACAAGCTTTGAGATGTATCCCATTCACATGAATGGGCAGTTCTTCTCCATTGAGCCTAGATAGACGGAACGAATTTTCCTCTTCGCAACTTGTGATGATAAATGGCCCACTCCAGAGAGCGTCAAACTTGGCATGCCTGCCTGGTTTGTCCCTGTCTTCATCCCATTTGAGAACTAAATCTCCCTCTTGAAAACACCTGTTGGATGCCTTCTTATCAAAATATTTCTTAACTTGAGCCTGATGCTGCTCCAAAGTTTTCATAGCCTTGTCTCGTACTTCCTCTAACTCCATGAGTTCAACAAACCTTATTGTTAGAGGATCACTCTCTATAACTTCAAGTTGATGAGCTAACTCCAAAGAAGGTAACTCCAATGAGAGTGGGAGTTTTGCCTCTCTTCCATATACAAGAACGAAAGGAGAATTTTCGATGGCCCTTTTAGGTGTGATCCGATCTGCCCATAAGGCAGTCTTAAGCTATGTATGCCAAGTCCTCTTGTTAGTCTCCATTGTGCGCTTAATAATCCTTATGAGGTTTTTGTTGCTAGACTCAGCCAATCCATTTCCTTGAGGATAGTAATTGGACGAATTTTTGAGGTATACCCCATTTTTAACAGCCCATTCACTCAATTTCATACCAAGAAAAGCTAGCGTTGTCTGAAATGACTGTAAACGGAACACCGAACCTCGTCATTATATCCTCCAAAAAATTCAGAATTGCCTTTTCATTGCTCTCTTTTAATGCTACGCCTCTGTCCATCGAGTAAAATAGTCTGTTGCGGTAAGGACCCACTTATGTCCGTCACTGGATGGAGGATTAATCATTCCGATGAAGTCCAACCCCCATTGAACAAAGGGTTGATCCACTTGAATTGGATGCAATGGAAGAGCTGTCAGCTTCTGCTTACCTATGAAAAAGGCACATTCCTTACATTTCCTTACCCAGAGATGGGCATCCTTGAATAAATCCGCCAATAGTAGCCAGCTCGCATGATCTTGGTAGCTGTTGTTCAGTGCAGAATAATGTCCTCTAGATAGGCCATTATGAAACTCTTCTAGTATCTTACTGACCTGTTCTGGTCCTATGCACCAAAGGAGGACGCCGTTCAAATCTTTTCGAAAGAGAATGCTATCTACCAAAACATATGGGATAGATTGAAGACGGAAAGTTCGTCTTTGGTTTTTATCCATGTTTGCGGGTATGCTCCTGAGAAGATGAAATTCTTCATTTTGGATAACCAGTTAGCTTGATCAACATTCTCATCAGTATTTAGGAGTGTCACGTCCTCATTACCTTTTGATTCCATGTCTGCAGCAAGTTGTTGACATAAACCCTTACCTCTGACAAGTTTAGTGACTTTGATGTGCACGTCATACTCCATTACCTTCATGATCCATCCAGCACGCTTTTCATTCATTTCTTTGTTCAGCAAAAACTCCTTGACACCTGGATGAGACACCATCAGATGAATCTTGTTGTTGGACAACATGTGCTTGAATTTCTTCAAAGCTCGAATAACCGCAAAGACTTGCTTTTCAATGAATGAGTATTTGAACTCATAGTCTTTGAGGGATTGACTGAAGAAAGCGATTGGTTGCTCCATCAGGTTGTTGTTTTGTTGGGTGAGGATCCCTGAAATGCTCTCTTGACCTGCAAAAGCATAAAGGATAAAATCTTTGTCAAACCTGGGGTTCACAAGCGTGGGAGCTTGGGAAATGGCTGTTTTGATGGCTTCAAAGCTTTCTTGTCCTTCCTTTGTCCATGAGAATGGCATGTTTTTCTTTAGCATGGTTGTTAGTGGTTTAGCCAATGTTGCAAATTGAGGGATGAATCTCAAAGACGAAATTTATGGTTCCCAAAACTCCGGAGGCCCTTCTTGTGACTTGGGAGAGATAAGGACATAATTGAATGAATCTTGGATGGATCGATTGATAATCCTTCTGCTGAAACCACATGCCCCAACAATTTTCCCTCGTGCACTGCGAAAATACATTTCTTGGGGTTAAGTGAAACCCCAAATTCCCTACACCTTTGGAAAATTTTCCTTAGATGCGTGATGTGATCTTCTGCATGCTTAGAGTATACAATTATATCATCAAGGTAAACTAAAATAATATCATTGATTAGTCCCTTAAATTCCATGTCCATGGCTCTTTGGAAATTAGCCCCAACATTGGACAATCCGAATGGCATTTTATTGTAGGCATACGTGCCCCACTTGGTAGTGAAAGCCATTTTGAATTGGTCAAATTCTTGGACTAGGATTTGATTGTAACCCGAATATCCATCGAGTAAAGAAAATATTTGAGCTCCTACCACCGTTTGAAGGATCTTCTCCATCGATGGAAGAGGATATTGGTTTTTAATGATGCACGATTCAAATCCCTGAAATCTCGCATAACCGGATCTCTCCATTCTTCTTCCTCACGGGCACCAAATTGGCTACCCATGAGGAATGCTTGATGGGAAAAATTATACAGCCTTGATGAGCTTGGTTAGCTCCTTTCTCAATAGTGGCTCAATTTTGAGATTAATTGGTCTATGTTTTTGATTTAACCGGCTTAGCATTAGGATCCGGATTCGATGGTATGTTGTGCTAGACACGGATCAAAACCACGCAGATCTTTATAGCTCCATGTAAAGATGTCATGATACTCTTGAAAAAATTTTATGAAAGCTTCTTTCTCTTGAAGTACACACTTTTCCGATCTTAAGAAATTTTTCATTTGATACTTTAACTTCCTCAAAATATTCTTCTCACTCACCACCATGTTAGGGCTTTGTCTTGTGGCTTGGTCATCCAATTGAAAATGGATTCCAAAGTGACTAAACCTTTTGGTAACTTGTTGCTTTTCAATTGAATAATTTGCTCACCATATGGCTCCTGTGCAACTTATCTTGATTCTTTGTAGCAAACTCCTCCTCTTCTTGTAGGAAGAGGACAATTTGTTGTCACTATCAAACACTTGCCAACTACTCACATTATCGGGGACTACCGGGTCGAACCACCATTTTAAAAATTTCTGCCCTTCGTTCGGGATATCAACCGGTATGTTGTATTGTGAACCAATTCAGAAGCAAGCCTATCTCGCATCTTGATTTTGATCTCTAGGGATTGCATGGATTCCAAAAGCTTGAAATCTTCAATCGGGTCCCAGACTCAATTCTTATATGATCTTCAAAGATCATTTTTTGATGCACTACGTTACGTCACTTGATGAACAACTAACTCACTATCTCCAAAAATAGTCAGAGCCTTGATTCCCTTCTTTTGGGCTAGCTGAATTCCTTGCACAAGAGCCTCGTATTCAGCAACATTGTTAGTGCAATTGAACTGCAACCGAAAAGATGAGAAGTACTTATCTCCCTCTGGAGAAATTAACATAACACCAACACCGGATCCATTCTTACTTCTTGAGCCATCGAAGAACAATTGCCATAGTCCTTTAGAATTACTTGGTGTTTTGACAAGTTGTGGTATGATCGTATCTTCTTCATGGATACAGTAAGTATCTAATCCTATTTCTTCCAAAACCAGCAAACCAACTTCTTCTTCTGCCAATACATCAATGTAGGGATCGTACTGATGATCTCTACTTACTTCATCTAGCAAAGTATCAGGGACTTCCTCAACAAGGGTGGTTGGTTCATGATCGGCATCTTCCTCTTCTGGATCACCGATGGTGTAATTTCCATTTATGGGACTAGCAAGTGTAGGGTTCTACATGATTATGGCAGATTGGTTCTGCCCTTATAGTTACTTTGGTTCCGTATCGAGTCCACGAGAATCATATGCAACCAATCGGGTGATAGGTAACCGCCCATCTTGGCGGTGAAATCTGCGATAGGCAGATGACAAAGAGGAGGGAGATCAATGACCGATATGTCTTGGGTGAATGACAAACTTGGGCATGCATGAATGGTAAGTTGAAGTCCTTTGATAACCCCAACATTTAACCAGTTGTGCCATCCAATTGAACAACCCCTCTTGAATCGTCGCATATTGTATGCCTAGTACATCTGTAATTTGTTTCGGCATGACAGAGCTACTGGCACCAGAATCGATCATGCATTTATGTACCAGGTGGTCGCCAATCATCAGGGAAATGTAGAATGGCGGTGGTTTGTTTTCCGTAGGAATGATTTTCCCTTCTCGGTTAACACAAATTTGTAGTATTTGTCACTCCATGGCTTGGTGATCCGCTGGTTGTACTTAAACTGTTCAAAGCTTCTCAAAACAGGTTTCTTTGGGAAGGGATCGAGAGTGCGTCCCACATGGTAACGCTTAGATTGGTTTTCTTCATTTGTTCTACTATGCTAAAGGGAATTGCTCCAACTTTGATGACACTTTTTTGGGCATTGGGGTCCTCCTTTGGAAAATGTTTGTTGGGTACCGTGATGCCTGGAGAACCATCTTTCCCTGCGGTGTGGCTAGCTGGTGTTTCTGGTGATTTCTTTCCCACATTTTTATCAACTACCATTTGTAACCCAGGTTGAGAAGTGGATGCTAGATCAGCTTCGAGAGGTTGAGGCTCCATTGCTCTTTTCTTGGAATGAGTGTTTGCTGCCACTAATGAAGAATCTATATTCAATCCGCAAAAATATTCTACTTGCCAGTTTAGCAAAGTGGATTCTTCAGGTGCCTGCGGTTGATCTGCTGCTTCTTGTGTAGATGAATTGTTAGTTAACTCTGAAGGGGCAGATACACTTTAAACCATAAGGGCCTGGCTAAGAACCCCATTGGGACAAAGATTTTGATTGTGAGGTTGAGAGCAAGGATAACACCATTCGTAGTCTTGAACCAGATTATTTTGAACAGGTACTATAGCTCTAGATGAGCCAACTGCAAGAGGGTTCTAAAAATTCAAGGGCCTAATATTTGCAACTTGACTTGTAGTTTGATTTCGAGGCTGATTGTTCCCTTGAAAAGGAGAGTTAGCTTGAATCTTGCTGATTTTGTGGCTGATACGGACGATTGTATTGAAATTGTTGCCTTTTGAGTGCAACGAGCTCATTTCCAAAATTTTGCAGTAGTGACTTGAATTCAAATAGGTCATTTGAAGAGGCAAGGGAAGATTGAGATGGTTGCTTGGAGTCTATTGGAATAGGAGCAATGATAGGCTGATGATTCGTAAGATCTGGAGAAAAGGGCATTGGTGGTCGTGGAGCTATCTTTCCAGCCTGAATCAAAGAATTCTCTGCACTTATGGCAACTTCGTAAGCATCAGGAAGTGTAGTCCCTCCCATGGACTGGATCATAATTGCTACATCACTATTCAAGGCTGTAAATGCATACAAGAATGCATTATGCATGTAAGGCTTTACGAGCGCGTAATCCTATTCCAAGTTCGTGGAATCGGAAGTTGAAATCACTCATGTATTCTTGGGAAGCTCTCTTTATGGTAGTAAGTTGTTCCAAAAGTGATAGGTGATCAATTTTGTCTTCAAATTGTTTACATATATTTTCTCCCAACTCGTCCCAAGTGGTTATAGCGCCAACACCTAACCCATGAAACCATTGAAGTGCTTTTCCTTAAAAGAGGTAGCAAGAAGTCTAACCGCAATGTTGTCTTCGGTGATATTATGTCTGCTTGAGATGCTAGCTACATCAAAGATATGCTCCACTTTGGAGTAACGTGAGTTTCCCCGTGTAGAAGGGTAAACTTTTGAGTGCCGCAACAGGTATCGGATCACGTTGAGCCAACATCGGAGGACTTGCATTGAAAGGGGGAAAAACTTGGTTCCTCGCCATAGCAATGAAAGGTTGATTGTTCTGGGTGGGGAAATCTTCCGTAAGGAGGAGTTGAATGACCCCTACTAGGTAAATCTGCAACTCGGGGATGTGGAAATGCCTCTTCTGCTTCTCTTTGGAGGAGACAAGGAAAGTTAGATATGTTGATACTTTCCTTTATTTGAAGAAGCTCTTGTCGAATTCTTCGCATGAGTTACTTGCATTGAGATTTGGAATCCAGAGATATAGAGTTGTTAGGTACTTGACTTGTGTAAGTGAGAAGAGAAGTACCAACTCTGTCTGTCCCATTGGGCGTGCCAAAAACTGTTGTCGCCAAATCACTGCACCCTCCGAATGGCCAGGATGTGAATAAGACGTTCGGTGTGATTGGGACACATGGGATCACCTCTCAAGCTGTGGGACTTGGGCTCGAGGTGAACCTCCGGAGAAGGCTAGCTTCCTCTTCCTAAACTAAGTGTTGTACTACTCCTAGTGTAACAAAAATGATTATCTAATCCTACGCTAACATTTTCATGGGGTTTTAGGGAAAGAGATTTACAGAAATGAAACTATACTAGGGATGGTGATGCACTAAATAAAGGGTGTCTTCAGATTCAGGAAGGGTTAATTTGAAGAGGGTGTGTGCACCACAGGTCAACTTCACCTACTGCAACTTAGAGAGGGTACAGGATACCACAAACTAAGAGACACACATTCCCTTTGTTAAACTTTATCAGACCGAGAAATATACCAGTTTCCCAGTGAAGAAGGATGAACTCAAGAAGGGTGAACAGACACCACAACTCAACTGCATGCAATACTTCACCACTCGATAAGCACATAACTCCAAGAACTTGCAATAGAACTTAAACTTGCACAGTGTACCTGCAAGTATGAGAAAGGCACAAAGAAGCACAGAAGGATGAAAGGACCGAGATTAGTCACAAAACACACACTTTTATTGCTTCAATAACATGCACAATGCATCATACATTCAAGAAGAGGCAATAGTTGCCATTACGGTCTTGAAGAGGAGGCTTGAAAGTTCTCTCAACACACAAGAACAACTTGCAGAAGAGAGAGGATTCTTGAAAAGTATACACTTGCCTGAGATATCTAACTGTCCAACTTGTCTGAACTATTGGAACCCTTTGAAATGAGCTTCCAACTTACATTTATAGAAGAATATGTGAAAAAGAAGAGGAAATGGTCATAATTAAATTCCTAAAATGAAGGCCCATGATGTATTTATTACAGTTAGTTGAACTACCTGAGAAGGTTCCATCATGGGTCATTAATTGCCTGATGACCAAGTCTTCTCAATTAATTAAAAGAATATTTAAATAAAATATTTAAATAATAATAATAAATATTATTATTAAAATATTTAAATAAAAATATTAATTTAATTAACATAATGTTGGGAACCCCCATTGACCCGTTTGACTTGAAGAGGAGGGGGGTCCATGTGGATAGAGTCTGCACAAATCTCAACTCGGTGAGTTTCGAATCCTCTAACTTGGTGTTGCAATCGATTTTGAACCCCACACTAACTCTTTCCTTGCCTTGGTAATCGGGCTCTTTTGCATTGATTCCTTTGAATGGCGAGCTATCAAACTCGATTCTTATCATTTTCCTCTATTAACTCGAAGCCATTTATGCATTCCACATTCAAACTTCATGAAACATCACCACGAGCTCCCTACGAAGTCACCGAGCTCTTCATCCAGCAAACGATCTTACCTTTCCTGGGCTCAAACTCACTTGAATACCGAGCTTAACCCAATACTTCTAAAAAGAATGGTTTTACCACAATGCTCAGGATTCTTCCTCATCATATAACACTTGTAGTAAGAATGTTTTGGCTTTGCCATAATAAGCACAATTTGTACCTTCCAAACGATGAGAAAATGCCATTATCAATAAATACCTAGTGCTGCCATGATGATGACCCAGGCTCATGCCCGTAACATGTCGATAGAGACCCTTAAGACATAAAATAAGCCCTTCAAAAATACATTGAAAAGCAGGGCAGCCAAGAGGACCTTGGAAAAATGTACAGGTATCAACGATATGAATTCTTCCTTAGTCGTGGATCAAAGCTAATAGAAATAAAGCTAGATAAAATTAGCTTTAACTACAAAGATAATCGTCCATTGACAAGTTTCTCTGAACACAGTATACAGAATAATTTTTATTGTCTAATTGGACGTACATAATGGAAGGGTATAAATTGCTTATTGCCCTCAGATTTTCTCAAAGAGACCATTTACGAGTAACAAGGATGTAGCATACAAAATGGCCAACCAAGTATTTTAGAGTTGACCTTCACATTTAATTCATTTCTAGGAGAAAAATGCTGAGCAATATGAATCATTTCATTCTACACCGTAATAAACCTTCATCTCCTGATTCAGGGAAATTTTATGAAGCCTCGAATAGCGTGACTCCAATCCATCGTACATGGCAGTGAATATTTGTTTCCTGCAGCTGCTATTCGATCTGAGTTTAGAATAAGGATAAGCCTACGAATTTGAGGATGCATTCGATACTGAACAGATAACAACACAGTTGGACAACTTGCTTGCTGGAAGCACTCAAAAGAAAGGCTCTCTCTTGTCTTGCAACATGCCCTCGCGCTGTGCGTGGGAGTTTGTCTCACGACCACCGATCTGGACGAGTTTTCAGCATTGCTTTCTTGTCAAACACTTCACACATGAGCCACGACCGAGCCATTAACGCATCGCCTTGGTTGGCTGAGATACGAAGCCACTTTCTTTCCTCACAGTGGTGAACCGAGTGATTCTTTAGGCTAGATTCGAAATGTTCTCCTTTTCCCACGCATTCGAACTGCAAGCGCTGACCCCCACTCGCCATGTTACTCGGTATCATTTAACAAATATCTGCATAATGAGATGAACGGCCTGTAGCCTCCGTTGAAATTGGTATCACGTCGTGTTGTTTTCTCCATGACCCACTCCAATTCACAACTATCTTATTAATCCTCCTGGCGACCCGCACAAAGACTCGGATCCTGTTTACATGGCCCGTGCGGAAGTATCATGTTGGATAGCCATCGTAATATTTCCACGCTTGGCAGTTTGATCCGATTTCTCCCCTACGCGGAGGTTTGATCATGGTTTTCCAAACCAATATTTCCATGCTTGGCGGTGTTTTCCTTATTTTCCACGTTCATACCTCAGCGCAGGATTAATAGCTCGGACTGCCATCATAATATTTCCATGCTCGGCATACTAGCTCCAAATCCCCATGTAACGGCTTGGACACATTAATCCATGGGCCCCGGCCTCAGCTTCACCGCGCAAACTTGGCAAGTTCGTTCCTTATCTCCACAATTCCCACCAGTTGCGGGATTTTCAGCTTGCTCGCCATTCATAAAATCCACTTGGAAATCAAGTGAAATATTTCCCATGCGTGGAAATATCATTCTCTTGCCATGACACTATAATAATTGGCTATACGCAGCAGCTACAGGGTAGAGAAGTAAACTTTATCTCAGAAAATCAATCGCCTCCAGAGAGTTAATTGCGACAGCTGCCACAGGGTGATCCCAAGGAACCGTTGGTGTTGGTCCTGATGTTCTAGTTGCATGCGACCACAGTCGTGATCAGTTGTTGTAAAATCTTGCCATTGTAGTAGAAGAACGAGATAAAGTTTTAGTTGAGTTGTCTCACCTTTTCATTTTGGAAATTCTCTTCCATGGAAGAAGCTCGACCAAATCTTGAGGCAGCTATTGTCTCTGTCGAGTCATTAAAACTGAATTCATATTCCAACAAGGAAGCATCAATCTCTCCATGTTGAATTAAACCTGGGTCGAACTCATCATTTCTCTACCTCAATGAGCCAACCATTGAAACATCCTCCGCTCCTATCGAGACTCTTTTATGACAAGCCAAACTCGGTTACTGAACTTACATTTCCTACTCATGAACTCGTCTAAGGCTTGTGATTTGAGTTATGACCGAGTTAGGACAAGGCACGAACTCCTCTGATGACTCGTCTCTTTATTCCCGATTTGACACTGTTTTAGCTCAATCGAGCAAGATAAGCTTATCGAACTCCTCGATGGCTCGCATACTAATTTTTTTTTTAAAAATGAGCGATCTCACTTGATGACCAGAAGTGGGTCCCTGGGACTATTTTTTTCATTTTGAACGTGATAGGACCCCATTGTCCAATCTTGCCATGTGTGAAAAATTGGATAACAAAACCCTAAGGCCTAAGCCCTAAGCCTGAAACCCTAAACCCTAAACCATAAACACCATTTTTTACCACCCTAAACCCTAAACCATAAAAACTAAACCCTAAACCCTAAATCTTGAGACCTAAACCCTAAACCATAAACCGTGAGCCCTAAACCCTAAAATATAAACCATAAACCATAAACCCTAAGCCCTAAACTATAAACCTTCAAACTCTTAACCTTAAACCCTAAACCCTAAACAAGTAAGCCCTAAGCCTTAAACCCTAAACCTTGAGCCTTAAACCCTAAATTTTAAACCCTTAACCCTCGACCCTTAACCCTAAATTCTAAACCATAAACCATAAATCCTAAACCCTTAACCATGAACCCTAAAATCTAAACCCTAAATCCTAAACCCTATTTTTACTAACCTAAATCCTAAGAGCCAAAACCTAAACCTTAAACTCTAAATGCTAAACCCTAAACCCTGAGCGCTAAACCCTAAACAGTAAACCCTAAACCTTGAACCCTAAACCCTAAACCCTAATCCCTCAATCCTAAAAACTAAACCCTAAACCCTAAAACCTAAAACCTAAACCCTAAGCCCAAAACCTTAAACCCTAAATCTTGATCCCAAAACCCTAAATCCTAAACCCCAAGCCTTAAACCATAAGCCCTAAGTCGTAAGCCCTAAATCCTAAACCCTAAACCCCAAAACCTAAACGCTAAATCCTAAACCCTATTTTTACAACCTTGAACCCAAAACCCAAAACCCTAAACACTAAATCTTAAACCTTAAACCCTAAACCATGAGCCCTAAAACCTAAGCCCTAAACCCTAAACTCTAAATCCTAAACCTTGAGCCACAAACCCTAAACCCTAAACCCTAAACTCCGATCCTTAAACCCTAAACCCTAAATCATAAACCTGTGATCCCTAAGCCCTAAATCGTAAACCCTAGGCCCTAAACCCTAAACCCTAAGCCCTAAACCCTGAACCCTCAAACCTAAACCCTCAACCCTAATCCCTAAGCCCTAAGCCCTAAGCCCTAAACCCTAAATCCTAAACCCTAAATCTTAAGCTCTAAACCCTAAACTGTTAGGAATAAAACTTAGCTTAATTCATCATTAGTTGATATTTGAATAAATGTAATAAGTTAAAGTATTTAATTTAAACACTTTAAACTTATGTCAATAGGTATTAGTTATCCTTAGTTGTTAGTTAACTAAGTGATAGTGTTCTCATACCAATGTTTGTGGGATCATGTTCTATCTTGCATATTTTTTTCTGGATGATTTCCATGAGGGGCAATAGGGGTAGTTAGGGGCAATATGTTATTTCTACATATTTGCTCATATTAGTTTATTTGCTTTCATATATTGTGGATGAGATAGAAGGCATCCAATATCTATAAATATTGTAGCTCTCTTATTTGTTTGTAATGCTTGACTTCATATTAATAAAATTATGTAAGCACCATCTTATTTTCTATAATTAAATCTAGTTTGCGAGAAAATATTTGGTATCGAGCAAGATATTCGATCTAGAGAGGAGTGTAGGAAGTTTTAGGGAAGTTTAGGAGATCTGGAGAAATTACAGAGCTAGGAGGAACCATAGATGACCCAACAATTTCAGCCCCTACTCAAATACACACCCAGGTTCGGTGGATTGATTGTAATTGAAGAATACGTGGAGTGCAATCATAGGCCCTTGCGAGAATTGGATGCAACTTTGTTACAAAAGGTGATATTGTTTCACTATTTAAAAAAAAAAAATTACCTATACGTGTAATTTTAAAAAAATTACAAGCATTTTTAAATAATATATACAATATTTTTTTATCTCGTGGGGACCCAAGATTTTTAATCTCACCATATTACTTCTTCTTCCTCTTCTCTATACTTTTTGAAGAAGTTTAAGTGAAAAAAGGAGATCCGATTAAACGTGGAAGCTTCTCAGGAACCGCACCTACTGAGAGGAGAAGAAGATAGGATATTTCAATGATCTCCAATGTGCCTACATCCAAAACAAAGACTAAAAATTAAATGTGGAGAAGATTTGTAACCTACAACAAAAAAACAACGTTGAACAAAAAGGAAGAAAATTTGTATGCAAGAAAATAACACTTTAGAAAGAGAAGTAATAGAAGAAAACTGTGGCCAAGGGTTATTATTATGCTTAGGAAAGTGGTTGAACTATAGTTGTGCCCTAAAATGCACTACACATGCACGTAAGTCCTTATACGCGTTCGAGTTTTTTAAAAAAATTGCTTGTAAATTTTTTTTCATTTATGGACGTCGTGAAAAAAATTAGAAGAGAAAAAAAATCCATTTTTGGAAAGGGGCTCGGAAAGATATTTAAATCGTAACTTAAAAGAGTCATAACTTTCAACTGGTACCTCGGATTGAGTTGTAATTTGTTTTGAAAGTGTGTGTTTTTGTGAGCTCTACGTCTTGGTCCAAATTTTAATAAGTTTTTTTTTGAAAATTTTAAATAAATTAGAGATTTTTTGTATTTCAAAAGAGGCCAAAGAGTCCAAAAATTTATTTTTGTCAAATCGGCTAAGAGAGCCATTTTATTTTTGTAAATTGGCCACAAAGCCAAAATTGTAACAGGGCCAATAGTGCAAAAATTCATTATACACATCCGAAAAGCGTGCCCAAAAATATAAAATATTATTTTGGGGGTGTGTGTATGCTTTAAGGGGGAAATTGTTCAATTCTTCTTCTTTTATTATTCGGTTTTCAAAATGGCCGCAATTACAAAACCAAAATAATGTTTGTCGATTCTCAAATTTTGCATTTTGATAATTATCCAGCATAGAAAACAAAATTCGCGCACAACTTGATTTTGAAAATCTATGGTATGTTGTTTCTAGTACATCAACAAGATTTGCAACAGATATTACACAACAAGCTACATTTGATCGTGTAAATAAAAAAGCAAAGTTAATAATCTTGTTTAGTGTTTTAGATGAGGTACAACCTCATATTCGTGAGACCACAACAACAAAAGAATCTTGGGACAAGTTGAAAACAATATATGAGTCAAAAATAAGAACACAATACTTCATCTCCAGAGTCAACTATTAAACTTGAAAATGCAACCAATTGAGAAAGTTGAAATGTTTTTGAGAAGAGTAGCAACTTTGCATGCATCACTTCAAGCTTTGGAAGAAGAAGTAACTAACAAATCACTTGTGCCTATAGTATTGAGATCTCTTCCTCCTTCTTATAGGATATTTGTGACCATGTTAAATATAACTGGTCAAACAAAAACTTTTGAAGAGTTAGTGAATATGCTACAACAAGAGGAAGTTATTCATGAAACTACTAAAAGCGAAGAGTAGGCACTTACTTCTAAACAAAAAGGGAAAAACTAGGCTAAGTCTAGTAAACAACCTCAAAAGCAAGGTAATACAAAACAAAGGAAAAAGGACCAACAAAAATGTCTTATTTGTGGTTGAAAAGGACATGATTTAAAGCATTTTTGGTACAACACATTCCAACAAGGATCGCCAAGTGGTAAAAAGATTGATTACCAACAAAAACAATCAAAGCAACAATGCAGAGTAAACAGGACAAAATTATCAAAAGTGGAAGAAGAAACCAATTCAATAAGGAAATGTAGCCAACAGGAAGATCAATTTGATGATGATGACTTCCTATATTACGAGCAGTCAAATGAAGTATCCAATTATACAAATAAAATTTGGTATGTTGACTTGGGTGCAACTTGACACATGACAAGAAAGAAATATTGTTTGTTCACAATGAGTAAAACACCCACCAAAAATCATGTCTCTTTGGGTGTTGATACATCTTACGTTGTTGAAGGAATTGGTTCCATTTCACCGCCACTTGGGAAAAATAATTATAAAATTAAAAATGTTCTTTAGTCCCTAGTTTAACAAAAAATATGTTATCCGTAAGTAAATTATTAGATCACAATCTCAAAATTGACTTTGATTGTAAAGGCGGTAAAAAGATGTGCCTAATTCGAGATAAGTCATGACGCTCGAAAATTGTTTCAAAAGCTTCGAATGTGGGTAGAATGTTTTAGTTAGATTTTGTTCAATGAAATGATCAATAACTTGTATCCAAGGATACATCATCAACTCAACTATGGCATCAAAGTCTTAGACATGTGACTTTTGGCTATCTTGACATACTTCATCGATATGACATGGTTAGGGGTTTACCAGCTCTAAAAAGGGGAGATAAATGTCAACATTGTTTGGTAGGAAAACAACATAGAGTACCATTCAAACATAGTACATTTTGAGCTAAGACAAAACTTGACTTGGTGCATACCGATCTGCGACACCAATGAGACCTAGCCACTCCTGGGTTTCTATATTTCAATCTCTTTGTTGATTATTTTTCAAGAAAATGTGGATATATTGTATTTCTACAAAAGAACAAGCTTTTGAAACTTTCAAGAAGTTTAAAGCCCTTGTTGAAATAGAGTCGGTAGGAAAATAAAAATCTTTACTTAGATCGAGGGGGAGAATACACCAACAATGAGTTTAATGATTTTTGAAACACATAACATTCATCGTCAAATGGCTCCTCCTCGCTGACAACAACAAAATGGTGTAGTTGAAAGGAAAAATCATAATATTATGGATATGTTGCGATGTATGATTGATGATGCAGTTTATCAAAAACATATTGGGCCGAAGCAACTAAAACAATAATCTATTTACTAAATAGAGTTCCCACTGCACTCTTGATGGAGTAACACCTTAGGAAGCTTGGTCGGGCATAAGCCATCTCTTTCACACCTTAGAGTTTTTGGATGTAAAGAAAGTATGCACATTCCTAAGAAAAAAGAACTAAGCTTGATATGAAATCAGAAAAAAATCTTCTTGGGATACATTGATGAAGCACTTCACTATAGACTTATGGATCCAAGAACAAGGAGGGTATACACTAGTTGGGATGTTTATTTCTTTGAGAAGAAAGAAGCAGATGGTCCTTCCATATACTCACATGATGTAAAAATCATCCCTACGGTGAAAAAAATAGGGTGGTAATCACTTTGATAATGATAGTGATGATGGGGAAGATGGTGAAATTCAACCTCCCACAAGAACCACAAAAATTATGCCTAAATTATATACAAGTACGATGAGAGATGTAAAATTGGATAGTGTCCCCAACACATCTACCACTGGAATGAGAACTCGCAGTATGGATTGAAATGAGGTAAATTTGGCCTTAATGGGTAAAGTTGTTGAAACTATTGAGTCATCCTCGGTTTAGAAGCCCTATAGCCTTAAACCTTGGAAATATGTTATCGATATAGAATATAAATCATATATGAAAAATAATACATAGAAACTTACAGATCTTCCACTAGGAAAAATATGATTAGATGTAAATGGATCTTCAAAACGAAGTACAAAGAAGATGGAAAATTTTATAAACACGAGGATATAGTAGTTCTAAGGGATATGCTAAAAAAGAAGGCATTGATTAAGAGGAGACTTTTACTCCTACAACTAAGATAAAAACTTTCACGTTAATATTTTCTCTAGCTCCATAATTTGGTTGCAAAATACACCAAATGGATGTTAAAAATGTCTTTCTAAATGGTGATTTATAGAAGAAGTTTACATGACTCAACCAAAAGGTTTTTCCATACCAGCTAAAGAGGAAAAGGTATGTAAACTCATAAAATCACTATATGGTCTAAAGCAGTCTCCCAGGGCATGGTACATAAAAATCCACAAGCATCTCATTCAAAATGGATTCAACTAGAGTCCATACGATCCTATCTCTAAATCAAGGGGGAGATAGTGATCGTTGTAGTATATGTCGATGATCTAGTCATCACTAGAGGATCAGTGAGGATGATTGAGTCAATAAAGAAATATCTAACACGATCATTGACATGAATGATCTTGGGATTCTGAATTATTGTCTTGGACTTGAAGTTTGGAAAAGTGAAAATCATATCTTTCTGTCACAATTGAAATACACCAAGACAACGCTTGAGAAATTCAATATGATGGATTGTAAGCCATTTTCCACACCTATGGAGACAAGATTTCAGTTGTCTCGAATAGATCCATCACCACAAGTAAATGAAACTCTCTATTGGTAGTTGATTGGGACTCTCATCTACTTGACTTACACTAGGCCGGATATCATATATGCAATCGGCTATCTTTCACGGTTCATGAAAGAACCAGGGTTTCTCACGGAAAGAAACAAAGAGCATCGAGGTACATAAGTACAGAGGAACTATGACTATGGCCTATATACAAGAAGAATAATAACTTCTTTCTTGACATGATATTCAGATTCAGATCATGCAGAAACATAGATGATGATAGGAAATCCACTTTCAGATTTGTATTCTTTTTGGGATCTTAACCGATATCATGGGGTAGTAAGAAGTAGACTTGTGTTTCAAGATCCTCCATAGTAATCAAAATATCGTGCGAATGGAAGGTAGAGTTTTCGTGAAGCGATATAGCTCCGACATATACTTGAAGGATTGGGAATACCACATAAAGATCCAACTATCCTACATGTTTATAATGAAGGAATAGTAAAACTTGTTCAAAATCTAGTTTTTCATGAGCGTATCAAACACATTGAGGTGTGGGTACATTTCATTCGCGAACATGTTAAAAAAACATCCAGCTCCAATATTGCCCAAAATATATGCGGTGTGCAGATGTCTTCACAAAGTTACTTTCTTGAGGTAAATTTGAGGGTTTTAGAGAATTTCTCTCCTGTTCACTTAGAGGTCTTTGAATTAAGGGGGAATGTTTGGAATAAAACTTACCTTAATTCATCATTAGATTTAAAGATATTTGAATAAATGTAATAAGTTAAAGTATTTAATTTCAAAGATTTTAAACTTATGTCAATAGGTATTAGTTATCCTTAGTTGTTAGTTAACAAAGTGATAGTGTTCTCATCCCAATGTTTATGGGATCATGTTCTATCTTGCACATTCTTTTCCTAGATGATTTCCATGAGGGGCAATAGGGGAAGTTAGGGGCAATATGTTATTCTCGCATATTTTATCATTAATTGATTTTCTTCCATCTATTGTGGATGAGATAGAAGTTGTCCAATATCTATAAATATTGCAGCTCTCTCATCTGCTTATAATGCTTGATTTCATAGTAGTAAAATTATGCAAGCACTATCTTTTTTTGTAATTAAATCTAGTTTCAAGTGGACAAGAAAACCATGAGTAGTAAACCCCAAAAACTAAATCCTAAACCATGATCCCTAAGCCCTAAGCCGTAAACCCTAAACCGTAAACCCTTAAACCCAAACCCTAAATCCTAAATTGTGATCCCTATTCCCTAATTCCTAAACCTTAAATCATAAACCCTAAACCCAAAACCCTAATCCCTAAACCCCGAGCCCTAAACCTTGAACCTCAAACCTAAACCCATAGCCCTCAACTCTCAACCCTAAACCGTAAACCTGTGAGCCTTAAAACTTAAAACCTAAACCCTAAATCCTAAGCCAAAAACCCTAAACCCTAAAACCTAAACCTTAAAACGTAAACCCTAAGGGATCAACGCATAAACTCCTAGCCTCAAACCCGAGCCTTAAACCATGAGCCCTAAACCCTAACCGCTAAACCCTAAACCCTAAGCCCCGAGCCTTAAACCTTAAACCCTAAACCCCGTTCCCTAAAACCCTAAAACCCGACCCTTAAACCTTAAACCCTTAGACCTAAACCCTAAACCCTAAACCTTAAACCATGAGCCCTAAACCCTTAACCTTGAGCCCTAAACCCTAAATAATGAAGTCGTAAACCATAAAACGTAAACTCTAAACTCTACAATATGAAATGAGTTTATATATTCAATCACTCGATCATTCTAGAACATTTGAAAGGGGTTGTGAGGTTTGTAAATTTTAATTTTGACACATTTAACACTCCTAGAATGTCAATAACCAATCTAAAAGGCCCCAAAACCTAAACAATGACTATATTATTTCACAAAATAGATATCGATTGTATAATTTACACCCTAAAAGATGAAGAAGGTTGAATGTTGAAATCTTGAAAAATATTATGACCACCAAATTAGAATATGAAAAACTATCTTCTAAACCATATAAGATTGAGTTGTGAGACTAGTCCAATAAGGTGCAAAGTGACCCTAACTTCTTATATTTGCTAAAATAAATTTAATTTATAAGAAATAATAAAGTATAAAGATTAATAAAAGAAAAAATTATACTTTATTTTAGTAAATATATCCCTCCCATAAACACATATGCCACATAGGAAGAAATAAAAGGAATGATAACCAGATCGTGCCAAGCCAAGAACAAAAATGTTAATCAAACATCACGATTAATAAGATGAAAGTAATTCACCAGAATAACTTTACATAAACCTTTGTAAACAAATGAGCAACAATATCATATATTATTATGGAACTTAATGAAATACAATGAGAATGGGCCTTGCTTATATAGGCAAGGAATAACAATCTAAGAACTAGTCAAGGTCGTAGATCAAGCCATAAATCATGGAAAGAACTAGTCATCAAAGAACTAGTCAAGTCCATAGATTTATTAGAGAACTAGACATCAAGGATCTAGTCAATACCATAGATCAAGGAAAGAGATATACCTAACAACTAGATAATATCTCCTAATATCTAAATAAATAAAAAGAAATATCCACACACATAAGTGGGTGACGATAAATACAAGGTAAAATGTACCTAGGTGAACATGAGATAAGGTAAATACCTACTCTAACACCCCCCTCAAGTGAAGCTAGGGGCAAAAATAGAAGTGGCATGTCCATAGTATGAGTCCCGAAACTAGGCCTGATGAGGTACTCATGTACAATATATCCATGAAGAAATATTGAACCAAAAGAAGGAAAGAATCTGCTAGAAGGAAAGAGAAAGAAGAAGAAGAAGGAATATGTTCTCACAAACACCCCCAAGAAAAACTTCTGAAACCCCAAGCATTCCATGCAACTCAAGGTAGCGAGGTGATGCAAAAGGTTTCGTAAAGATGTCTACAACCTACTTGCTGAGTCGGAATGTACTCCAAGAAAAGAACTCCATCCTAGATGTGCTATCGAATGAAGTGGATGTGTATATCAATATGCTTGGTATGCTGGTGCTCAACTGGGTTGTGAGAAATGTGAATTGCACTTTGGTTGTCACACCAAAGTACAGTTGGTGAATCCTATGGGAATCAAACTCTGTCAATAACAGCGAAGCCAAAGAATATCTAACTGACTCCAGAATCGCTGCCTTGTACTCTGCCTCTAAAGATGAAAGTGTAATAGCTTGTTGCTTTTTGCACGCCAAGCAACTGGAGAAGAACCAAGATAAAAAGATAGCCTAGAAGTGGAACACCTGTCATCAATAGAACCTACCCAATCTGAATTTGTATACCCAACCAACTGAGTAGAGCCCCTAGTGTAGTGTAGGCCAAAGTGGGAAGTGCCATGCAAATAACGCAAAATCCTTTTAGTAGCCTATCAGTGACTACTATGAGGAGAATGTGCAAACCGAGATATAAGCCCTACTACAAATGAAATATCAGGGCGAGTATGGGTCAAGTACATGAGACTCCCAACCAACTGCCTATACAATGTAGGATCACAAAGTGGTGTGGTACATGTGGATGTAAGAGTAACTCTAGACTAAAAAGGAGATGGACTTGGCTTACAATCAGCCATATCAAAGCACCTAAGAAGATCATGGGTGTACTTTTGCTGACTCAAATGAATCCCTGAATCTTTGAGAAATCTACAAACCAAGGAAATAATGCAATAGCCCAAGATCTGTCATGTCAAACTATGTAGAAAGAGCCCTCTGAATACTCTGAATGTGGGAAGAAGAGCTTCTAGTAAGTAATAGATCATCAACATACAAGACAAGTATCACAATATCCTCACCAACATGTTAGAGATACATTGTATGATCGAAGTGGCAATGAACAAAACCAGTAGATAGAAGAAAATAATCCATCTTCTCATACCAATCCCGAAGGGCTTGTTTGAGACCATAGAGAGACCTTTGAAGCCGAAAAACAAGAGAAGAATCCTGAACAAATCCAACCGACTGCTTCATATATATTTCATCTTGTAGATCTCCATGTAAGAAGGCACTCTTCATGTCTATCTGGTATACGGGCCACCCCTGTGATGCAACAATAACAAGTACAAGGCAAGTAAAATCCATCTTGGCAACGGGTGCAAAAGTCTCAGAGTAATCAATACCTTCAACTTGTGAAAAACCCTTTACTTACAACAAGACAAGCCTTATACTTGTCAATGGACCCATCACTGCGTATTTGGTTCGGTATACCCACTTACACCTAACCATCTTTCTTCCTTTAGGAAGAGATACCAAATCCCAAGAATGATTCTTAATGAAAGAAGAATACTCAGTTGTCATCACATCATCCCACTCTTGTATCCCATGAGCCTTTGAAAAAGATTGTAGATCCTCAGAAAATACCTGACACAAAATTCCAGAACCTTTAGAATGTGCGTGATGATGCCTAGTGGGTGGAAGATCCTCTATGAAAGGTGTTGCCTCAGAAACTATAGTATGAGCCCACTTAGGCATAGTGAAAACATCAGTGGGAATATGATCCTCAACGACATCTATAACCTCCTCATCAATATCCTCAAAGAAAGGATCCTCAAGATGAGATGAAAAAGAAGGAGGAATGGAAGAAGATGAAGAATCATGAGGAGTGAAACGCTCATCAAACTGAACATGTGTTTGAAAAATAACATCATGTGTCTCAGGATCTAAAATATGATAAGCTCTCATGTCCTCAAAATACCCTACAAATATCAAGGGTTTACTCTTCTTATCCAAATCTTTCCTTTTCTTCTTTAGCACAAAGGCCCAAGCATGGCTCCCAAAGGCTAAAAAAAAAGAGACATCGGCTTAGTGTTGGACCAAGCTTCCTCTAGAGTCAAATGCTCAAGTGCTCTGTGTGGTGTGTGATTCTAAATATAGTTAGCACAATTAATTAACATCGCCCCAAAAGATAATAGGTATATCTTTAGAATACATCATACAATTAGCCATTTCCTTCAAAGTTCTATTCTTCCTTTCTGCTAAGCCATTCTGTTGTGGAGTATGAGGAACAAAATCTTTGGTGAATAATGCCTTGAGTTGCAAAATGTCGAATACTCATTCAAGTACTCCCCATTATCGATACAAAGGTTCTTTTCGCTACTAAAAGATTGTTTCTCGACCAAAGCTTTGAAGACTTTCAAGTGTGAAAAATATCACTTTTGTACTTGAAAAAATAAACCCAAGTACGCCTCGAGAAATTATGAATAAATGTAAGTGCATACTTAGCTCCATTGAAAGATGGGGTAGGAAAAACCATCAAGTCACTATGCACAAGCTCAAGTGGTGAAGAAGCTCTCTTAGATAAATTCTTAGGAAAAGGATCTTGGTGTTATTTCCCTAATGCACAACCATGAAAAAATCCCTCAAGACAAGAAACTCTAGGAAGACCATCTACCATACCATGAGTACTCAACTCCTTCAAATATCTATAATTGAGATGTCCAAATCTTTCATGCCAAAACTTACTCTCTCTCGAATCGCATAAGAAACTAATCCTTTCCCTATAGAAGAAGTGTCATCAAAACCCTCAAAGTGATATAGTCTAGAACTATGATCAACAAAACCCTGAGCAACCAATGAATGAGGCTCTAACAAAGTTTTAACTTCTGCTCCATGTGGTGTAAAAGTCACTATTTTTCCTTAACTGAATGAAATATTTGATATACATAAAGAAAATTTGTAGTGATGTTAGGAACATAGAGTGCATCTTGGATATTTCCACCATCAAGTTGTATATCACCTTTTCCCTCAACAAAAGAAAGGAAGAATCTCCACCTCAATTTTGGAAGTAGAACTCAAACCTAGAGAAACAAAAACTCCTTGGAAGAAGTCATGTGATGAGAAGCACAGAATCGATAACCCAATTGCTCTACAAGTGGTGATCGAGATCTTCCAACAACATTAAGTGCTTTTCCATGCTGATTAAAAGGAGGTAAGAGTGGAGATAGAAATTTTGTGTTTCTTGACCGCATCCTCTAAGGCTTGCATTCACTTATAACACCTATGTTCTTCATGATTACTACCACCACAAAAAGAGCATGAATGGCTAGACTTATTCTTGGATTTAGAAGACTCCTTTGGTTTTGAGTTATTTTTTAGGTTTAAGAGCATTTTGAGATGGAGAAGGTGTGGATTTGGTTTTATTGTTTGGTTTTCCTTGCCATTAAGATTAGATGTAACTAATGCCTTTGAGAGGTGGAAGACTCAAGGTGAGACAATTTGGATTCTTCCCTAGTAAGTCTTTCACAAAATGTTTCTAAGTTAGGCATTTTGAATGTGTCACCTAAGGCATCCATGCTAGAGAAAAAGGTAGAAGCAAAAATTTGGAATGGTCCTCTCAACTTGGATAAAATCAAGTAAACAAACTCTTCATCTTTCTTATCTCTTCCACTCCCCTTCAACTGTGTCAACAAATGCTTGAACTTGGTAAGATAGTCTATAATTGTTGGAAAATCTTCAGGATTAAGAGAGGTGATCTCAATGTCAAGTTGCATGGCTCTCATATGATCCACCTTACCAAATAAATCCTCTAATTTCTCCCATATTTTGAAAGGAGAGTCACATTTTTCTAAATGAAACAAAATACTGTCACTTACATAAGTTCCTATCAAACCCATACACTTATCAAATTTTCACTGGTACTGAAATGTCTCATATTCTCTAGTGAAAATTGGTTGCTCTTTAGAAGTTAAAGCCCATAACCCTTCTACTTAATTATTGTTTCCATTTTGGTTTCCATGTGTGGTAATTATGTGTTGTTAATGGCTCAACATGATCTAATGCAAAAGTAGATGTCATCCTCAAAAAATCACCAAAATAAATGCAAGAACCAAGTAATGCAACAAGAGCCCCAAGCAATGCAACAAGAGCCCCCAAATTTTGGCACTTTATAATGAGTGCGTGTTACAATATGGCACTTTATAATTATAGTAGGATTCTCAAAATAAATATTTCCAATGGAAAGAGCATGGAAAACAAGAATTCTCCCGCTCCGATACCATAAAAGGAATGATAACCGGATCGTTTTCAACACAGATGCTGATCAAACATCACGATCAATAAGATGAAAGTAATTCGCTAGAATAACTTTACATAAACCTTTCGCAAAACAAATGGGCAAATGCAAGAATATCATATATTATTATGGAACTCAATGAAATACAATGAGAATGGGTCTTGCTTATATAGGCAAGGAATAACAATCTAAGAACCAAGAAAGCTTGTAGATCAAGCCATAAATCATGGAAAGAACTAGTCATCAAAGAACTAGTCAAGTCCATAGATTTATGAGAGAACTAGACATCAAGGATCTAGTCAATACTATGGATCTAAAAAGAACTAGTCAATACCATAGATCAAGGAAAGAACTATACCTAACAACTAGATAATATCTCCTAATATCTAAATAAATAAAAAGAAATATCCACACACATAAGTGGGTGAGGATAAATATAATAATGTACCTAGGTGAACATGAGCTAAGGTAAATACCTACTCTAACAACAAACAGAACGCGAGTGTGTTATAACATGCTCACGTTATAATGTGCTCATGTTATAACGCGCCGTGTTATAATGCGCTCGTGTTTCATCTTCTATGGGTTTGGATATCCCAATTCACGAGCTTAGATTTTCCTTGGGTATCCAACCCTAAGGCTCGAATCAGCGTACTGTGAATAAATCCGTGTTTAACCAAATAAATGGCAAACTCTCAAGTGTACACCCCGATATCTTATGCGTTATAACATAATATTCAAAAACATTATACTATGACATCAAACACGGTTTTACCTAGGTGATGATATACTTCTTTCTAAAATCGATTAGTTTAAAGCTTTCATCCTTAATTTCTTTTACTAGTGCCATCTTTTCTTGTCAAAACGTATGAATATGTTTTTGTAAAAACTTATGATTTCTTCATCCAAATTCCAAAAAAACTCATATTCTAAGCTCCATTCTACACGCAATTAAAAAAACAAAAATGAATTTTTTTCTCAAAGTTATGAGGGTGTACACTCAAATATTTCATTTTCAGGATGATGTGCAATTTGAAAATTAATAAAAAAATTAAATATTCAGCCAAAAATTATGAAAAATTAGTGGGACCTCGTCGCACATAGAATTTGATAACTTTGTATTGAAGGAATTCAAAAATAGCTTATAAAATTCAAAAAATAGGAAGGGGGTACACACAATAGGTTCTTATCATTTTAACACAAAAATAGACATACTTTGTGCAGACCACATTTGGCCCTCTTAATCTCCACTATTTAAAAAAAAAAATTAGAAACTAGATTCCGAGTTGTACATTACTTATGCTTATCACTTTGTTAAATTTTGAGCATATGCATGTCGAATTATTTGATGAAGTTCAGGTTTTGCTAATTTCAGGAAAAATGTGTCCCTTTTTTACCCCCTTTTGGCCTCCCATTTCCATGAATTTACCCGGTGAGAAACTACAACCTACATGTGTGCATGTAGGTGAAAGGTGTGACATGGTGGAGACCACCCATCTTTGCTTTGGAACTTGCAACAAGAACAACTTTAGTGCTTTGCTCTTCCTTGGAGTGCCCCGCATGAGGGGGAGAGGGCGGGACATGAGAAACAATGCAAGGACCATTGCCCCAATATTTAATGATGGTGTGAATATGAGATACCTACAAAGAAACATTCCTCGGTCGCACTTGAATATGCAAGAACACATTGGAAACAATCATAGATTTATTATACACCGAGAAACTAGAGTCAATTGTAGAGATATAATAAATACAACTAATTTTTTCTTTCCAAATACAATAGATTTTTTTCTTTTCAAATTAATACTATGAAGAATTCCAAAATGAGTTTTATTTATAGGAAGTAATTGTCATTCCCTAAAAGGATTCATCCAAATAAAGGGCTTTAACCAGAAGGTTTGAAAATTCATGGATCCAAGTCTAGGATAATAGGGCTTTTTTGCAAAGCCAAAACAGATGCATGAGAGTAGTTCTTTATTGTTCACATAACGAAAATTTGGGTTAAGGGACCCTAGATGAATAAAGTGACGGCCAAGGGGAATACCTAGTAGAGTAAGAATAATGCAAAGTGTACACCGAGCTCACTTAGGTTGTAAAATAATAATCAAAATTGTATGAAACCTTCAACTCCAACAATTAGTAGTTGAGTGAAGGGACCAACGAGAATTTATTTGGTCTAACATGGTAGTTGAGATGACAATAATTCATACCCATTACCATGAGAGTAATTTTAAAAGGTGTTTTAGGATATCATTTCTAGTCCTTCAACTAAGGTTGAAAGGAAATGACACTAACTTTGTGGAGCATCTCATCAAGGATTTCTTCTTAAATCTCCTTGAAAGACCCTTGATCTCTATTAGCCAAATAAAATTTGGTCTTGGCTTTGGGTTGAGAGAGAAAGTTTATGATTTGTCTATAAAAATGTCTTACATTACTCCCTTGAGAGTTTAATGCCGCAATGATACACACGACTTCAAAGAAGAGGAACATCACACAATTTTATCATAAGAGACCATCACAATGAGTGTTGATTAATAGATGACCCTCCTCAAAATTCATCTCCACCTTAGCTAGGGCTTGAGTATTTCCCATGCTTTCTAAATAATCTTAAGGTTGTAAAAATCAGTCCCTTTCCAAGTTGATCGACCATATGGACCTCCTTCAACAATGCAATTTTATAAGAGTTTTCACGTTTCGTTCTCTTCACTTACTTGGATAATCCATTTCGGATTGAGGGTTATGCCTTACCAATATCTAAAATAACTAACCCATGATCGTTTTGGGGAGACAATATAAATCTCAAAATTACTCTTTTAATTATTCATAATGAAAATAAATAAAAAACAATATTTTAACCTTCCATGTTCCATTTACAAGTAATAAATTTTGTTGATATTTAATAATATTCAAACATTTTTGTATATACTGCTTTAGACCCTTACCAAGGGTTTTATTATTTTTATGTTTTGATAGCTTTCCATTTAAAAGGGAAAATTACATGGATAAAAAATTGAGTTGTGATAAGATCTTCCTAATTGCTCATTCCATGTTAGGTTTTATAAAAGCTTAAATAGACACATTTATAATAAACGCATATATGTAAGACCATGCACTTGATATATGCAATTGATAAATGTCACAAGCAATCGTGTTTGTGCTCATCCCACCCTTGTGTTCCGCTTATTCACTACCTACTTGCATTGTCTTTCGGATATCTCTTAGCAATTTTAAAATATGGTTTTCTCGAGGTACTACACACTCCCTTATTTCCTCTACTAATTCATGTAAATGAATCTCAACAAATTTTTAATACCCACTAAAGATTCCATCAACTCGAATGTGCATATAAGTGATGACAAAATCCAAACATGTTAACAAAAATTTTAATGAGAATAAGTTTGAGCGTGTTTAGAAACACCTTTGTCTTCCCATTTTTCTAGGATGATTCCACCTCATCGCCTATCGGATAATTTCTTAGGTTGCCCTATTAGGCACTACTAGATCAAATCAAAGCTTCCAATATTTTTAAATGTATACAACACAAGAAGCTGGTTAGGCCTTACGTGTCTAATTGAAATCCTGTAAAAATATCATCCAATGTTTTTATATGTTACAAACCAAACAATTAATTCATTGAATTTGAAAAAAAGAACAGAGATTTAACTCTACTACTTCACAAGAAGGAGATATTAACATTAAAAAAATCCATTCACCTCATAAGATTTCACAAAGAAAGAGAATAGGATAAACATTGATGTAATTCTAAAATATTTATACTTCATAACAAGGCCTAGCAAATATTGACAAAGATTGGTGATAAAATATCATTGTAATTATTAACAAAACAATTCATAATTCAATAATGCTCTTAGCACACTTCAGCAAATGTTGATGACAAAATATCATTGTAATTATTACGAGAAAATAAAATACTCGCCAACATAACCATCCCAAGTTTTTTAAATGACAAATATAGCTTAATAATTATGTTAAGAAGAAAAAATAGGAGAAAGAGGTAATTCTAGAGGGTGCATTTAGCTTTTCAAAGGACATGAAAAACAAGAACATGGACTTGATAATTATCTAAATAATGTATAAGGCACCCTAACCTAATCCATGCGCCCCATTCACGACATTTCGACGCTTTTGTAATTTTCTAGGATTGGTTGACATTCTACCCTCCCATTCCATGAGTTTTCCAGCTTAGTACATCTTCGGGATTATTACAAAATCATTGAAGTATTATATCCTTCTCTGCACTTAGGGTTTTCCATTTTATCTAGCTTATTATTTAGGTCAGATTTGTACCTCATTACGTATTATTTCATTGTGACTCGCAATTAGGGTTTAGCATAATTCCATTTTTGTTAAATCAAGATGAAGAGAAAATATCCCTCACCAAAACTTACCACATGTTGCAAGCACAAGAGGGGGAAGCACTATTGAAAATAGTTTGAAAAGTGGTCCAACAAAATCTAAATAATATCGTGGATATCCACCTACAAATAATATGGGTGTTCGAGCTAATCAAAGAGCCCAAGTAAACAAAGAATAAACTAGGTGACTTGACAAGGGAAATAACACCACGTAAGAAAAATATACGTGTGAGGATAAGAAGAAAAATATTTAGATGAGAGGATACTCCTCAATGATCCTAAACATACAAAAGAAAACCCCATAACCCCAAGAACATGTATAGAGGAGTTGGAGAAATTGTTAAGCCTCCCACTTAAGAAAATGGAAGCAGATAAAAAGAGGGGGCAACATGGTAAGATTGAAAAAGATAACATAAGGGTCATCGCTCTTAAAATTTGTGGTCATGCACAAATTTGGCAAAGAAGCTCAAGAAAAGGTTGCACATGCGGACACGATAGTCAAGTGCTTATTCAAATATACCAAAATAATATATGTGTGCATGCTCTGCACACCCAAAAATAGGACACCCCAGGAAGCAAAAATGGAGAGCGATGATGTTGATAAAGTTGCTCGCAATTAACTCTTGGAAGAGTTTGAAAGGCTAGGAAAGAGACTAGCACAAAAAGGGAAAATATCAAGTAGCAATTGGGTGAAGCGAGGAAGTTAAGCGTGAAGGTAGAAATAAAGATGGAAAATGCAACCATTAATGCTAACAAAAAATTACAGAAATGCAAGTTAAGGCACTTGATGCAAGAAAAGTTTCCAAAGCTCTAATTGAACTTGCCATATGGATTGATTAATTGGGCCTTCGTTTTTATAAGGCCTCGATGAATGGAAATCACATGGATATTTACTCGAGCAAGAAGTATCAAATTTATTCAAGGAATCCGAAAAGTGTTACCCTCAGTAAGGCAATGAGGTTAGTGTGGGTGATGTTGGGCCCCTAAATTCTTCTATTCTTTCATTGGTTAAGTTCCATGCTTTCTGCCGGGTTCACCAATTCTTCATTCTTTATTCTTTATATCCTTTCAAGGCACACAAGAATTTCGGAAGAGATGCACATGAGAAATTGGGTAAAGGGTTACGCGCAAATTTTGGGGAAAAACAAAATGTAAAAAGGATATAGAAGAAGTCAGATTTAGGTGCAACGTTGGTGAAAAAAACATAGAAAGAAAGCAGAACGCGTTGTACATGAACAAAAAAATCAAATCACTAGAAATAGAAGAGCTAAATATAGAAAATGAATGTAATGGAAACACTTGCATGGAAGATAAAAGCATGAGGCACACAAGGAAAAATAACTAGTCTAAAACAACAATTTTAAAGATAGGCGAAGAAAGCATGCAAAGCATAAATGCAAGCATCCAGGCGATGAAGATTTTGTGCAGATCAAGGAATGAGGAGATGAAGACAAGTGGCATAAACATTGCCCCAATGTAATAGTTAGGAGTTATTTTTGCAACCCAAGGCTAATAATAGTCTTGTTAAAACTAGTGAAGGGCAAGTCCCCACTAGTATAAATACCCCTTGGATCATTGTAATAGAGAGAAGATGATGAGAGATGAGATATGTGAAAGAAAGATTTATTATTGTTATGTTAGTGAAAGACATGAACATGAATTGTAACAAGAAAGATGAACATTGTATGGAGATTATGTCTAACTCAATAATACATGCATTAGTATATTATAGATTCATTTTGCGTATAATTTTGTGCATATGTCTTGACTTTCTATGTTGTAGTGTGTCTGTTCTTAGAGTTTTTACTTGTCTAAACATCTTTCTCACAAAATCCTAAATGAGATAGAAGTATGGAATCTCTCACACCTCGGGTGAGCACACTAAGGTTTCTTATCTTAATGTGATAGACCATTGCAGGGAGATAGTGATATTGATGTGTGCTAAGATAGTAAACGTTATGCACATGACCTAGTTAAATTAGATGTGCAATGTATGTATTATCAACCCTAGACCTTATTACTTTAAATTAGAGTTGATACAAGAGCTAACTAAAGGGCTAAGGATACAATCCTAGCAAAAACAAGTATTAACACATAAAGCAAGAGTATTACAAGAACTTTACGAAAGCATAACAAAGAGACCAAAAAAGGAAAATTCTTGTCGCTTGGATTTTCCCGACCACCATCTAGAAGGTGTTTCCCCTCAAGAACAAGTTCCTAGCGAATATTGGTAATGTTCTCAATTTTGGCCACTTCGTAGGATCTTCTGGCCACACACGGGAGCTCATGGAGGTGAAATAACCAAAACTAGATGAGGAAACTTGTCTAAGTGAGGAGGGTGAGCCCATACATCTCATCAAGGGGGTGAGAAACTACAACCTACATGTTGTGCATGCAAAAAAAGTGGCCACCACCCATCTTTACTTTGGAACTTGCAACAAGAAAACTTGATGGAGTTACCTCTTCCCTGGAGTGCACTCCATGGAGGGGGAAGAGGGCGGGACACAAGAAACAATTCAAGGAACACTATCCCAATATTATATGATGGTGTGAAGATGAAAGACCTCCAAAGTAACATTCCTCGGTTGCACTTGAATATGCAAGAACACATTAGAAACAATCGTAGATTTATTATACACTTGGAAACTAGAGTCAATTGTAGAGATATCAAATAGAACTGAATTTTTTTCTTTTCAAATAAAGACCATGAAGAATGCCAAAAATGAGTATTGTTTATATAAAGCAATTGTCAATCCCCTAAGAGGATATTCATCCAAATAAAGGGCTCCAGCGTGGAAGGTTTGAAAATTCATGGATCCAAGTCTAGGATAATTGGGCCTTTTTGCAAAGCCAAAATAGATGCATGGGAGTAGTTCCTTAATGTTCACATAATGAGATTTGGGTTAAGGGACCCCTAGATGAATAAGGTGACAAAAGCGAGAAGACCCTAGTAGAGTATGCACCTTGAAAAGTGTACAATGAGCTCACTTAGGTTCGAAAATAACATTAAAGATTGTATGAAGCTTTCAAATCCAACTATTAATAGTTGAGTGAAGGGATCAACGAGCATTTAGTTGGTCTACCATGGTAGTCGAGATGACAGCTTATTCACACCCCTTACCGAGAGAGTAATTTTGAAAAGGTGTTTTAGGATATCGTTCTAGTCCTTTAACCAAGGTCAAGAGGAAATGACACTAACTTTGTGAAGCATCTCATCAAGGATTTCGTCTTAAATCTCCTCAAAAGACCCTTGATCTCTATTAGCCAAATAGAATTTGGTCTTGGCTTTGGGTTAAGATAGCAAGTTTATGATGTGTCTATAGAAAATGTCTTGCACTTTGCGCATTCCTCCCCTTAAGAGTTTAATTGCATGGATCTACACGACTTGAACAAGAGGAACATCATGAAAATTTATCACAGAGACCATCATAGAGAGTGTTGATTAATAGACGACCCTCCTTGAAAGTTATCTCCATCATAGCTAGGGCTTGAGCTTTTCCGCTCTTTCTAAATACTCTTAGTAATAAAAGATTAAACTACTTTAATAGGAGCTTTTAGGATAACAAGTTGCAAAAATCGATCCCTTTCAAAGTTAATCGACGATAAGAACCTCCTTCAACAATGCAATTTAATAAGACTTTTCATGCTTCTTTCTCTTCATTTACTTGGATAATCCACTTAGCATTGAGGGTTGTGCCTTACTAACCAATATTTAACATAGCTAAGCCATTGATCTTTTTGGGAAGACAATATAACTCTCAAATTACTCTTTTAATTATTCATAATTTAAATAAAAATAAATAAATATGAATACTATTTTGACCTTCCCTATTCCATTGAGAGTAATAAAGTTTGCTGATATTTAATAATATTCAAACATTTTTATATATACTGTTTTAGATCCTTACCAAGGGTTTTATTATTTTTATGTTTTGAGGGCTTTCCATTTGAAAGGGAAAATTACATAGATGAACAATTAAGCAGTGATAAGATCTTCCTGAGCCGCTCATTCCATGTCAGGTTTTATAAAAGCTTAAATAGACACATTTTATAAGAAAAACATATATGTAAGACCATCCACTTGATAAACGTATCCATACATGTATGACTTTGCAATTGATAAATGTCATAAGCCATCTTGTTTGTGATCATCCCACCCTTATTCAACTACCTACCTGCATTGTATTTCAAATATTTCTTAGCAATTTTAAAATATAGTTTTCTGAGATACTACACACTCCCTTATTTCCTCTGCTAATTCATGTAAATGAATCTCAACACATTTTTAATACCCACTAAAGACTCTATCAACTGAATGTGCATATAAGTGATGACAAAATCCAAACCTGTTAACAAAATGTTTAACAGAATAAGTTTGAGCAGGTTCGGAAACACCTTTGTCTTCCCATTTTTCTAGGATGATTCCAGCCTACAGTCTTAACTGAAAATTTCTTAGGTTGCCTTGTTCGGCACTACTGGATCAAACTGAAAGCCTCCAATATTTTTAAATGTATACAACACAAGACCCTGTTAGGCCTTACTGGGTCTAATTGAAAGCCTGTAAAAATATCATGCAATATTTTTATATGTTACAAACTAACCAATTAGATCACAGAATTTGAAAAAGAACAGAGAGTTAACTCGCTATTTCACAAGAAGGAGATATTAAAATTGAAAAAATCCATTCACCTCATAAGCTTTCACAGCAGTAGAATAGGATAAACACTGATGTAATTCTAAAATATTTATACTTCATAACAAGGCCCCAGCAAACATTGGCAAAGGTTGATGATAAAATCTCATTGCAATTATTAGCAAAACAATTCATAATTCAATAATGCTCTGAGCACACTTAAGCAAATGCTGATGACAAAATCTCATTGCAATTATTATGGAAAATAAAATACTGGCCAAAATATCCATCCCATTTGTTTTGGGGCTGACAAATACAGCTTAATAATTATGTTAAGAAGAAAAAGTAGGAGAAAGACCTCATTCTGGAGAGTGCATTTAGCATTCCAGTGACCTGAAAAAGCGGAACCAGGGCTTGATAATTATCTAAATAATGTATCTGCTAAAATTTTCTTCCAAATTTGACAAACCTGTCAAAAATATTCAGGGATGTATCACAAATTTGGCAAACTTCTCGGCACTTCATCCCTATCCATCTTATTTTGTCAATGGATATGTTAGGTTCTGAAACTCCTTCACCAAATCCAGCAGTTTGGTTTGGATAATTTTGGAGCAGCGTGGAGAAAGAGAAACCCTCATGGCATCTAAAGGACAATTTCTGAGAAGGAAACCCAGAAGAGTCACTTCCTTTTCATCCATCTCTGGCCCAATGTGGACATGCACCTTCTTCAGATTTGGTAACGTCACCCTTTCTGGCACCTTGCTTACTGATATTATCTCCTGGATGAAAAATAATTGTGAGTCCTTTCATATGGAGAAAAGTTACATCTACAGATGACCCAAATTGATGAATTGGACTGGATAATACTTGCGACAGAGAGAGAGAGTAAAAGATTCATAATAAAAATAAAGTAAATCTCAGAATAAAGAATGGGTCAAAGCCCCAATCATATAAACCTTTGATAATTTCAAATCCTAATACCGAAGAGGGATAAATCTTGGAATGTGAAGATCAAGACCTTAACAGGACAATAATGTGAATGAATAGAAACAGAGTACAATCCATAGATGCATGACCTGATATACAACTAATGTACAGAATTAATTACCTGGAAACATTGGCCATGGATTGCCAATTCTTGCAGGTGAGAAAAGCGCTCAAGAACAGCAAAACTGGGAATATCTTGATTAGCTCCACCATAATTTAGAAGGGTAATTTTTTTAACTGATTCTGCTCTGGAAACTCCTTTCAGTAACTGAAGTCCTTGGGTTGAATCACATTGTTTGAGCTTGATTTCAGTCAACTGAGGGCAAACCACCTCAAATGATACTTTAGGATTTAAAATCCTACATCCAGGTACCGAAGATTGGGGGCATTTATTTTCAAATTTGTCAACTGACAGTCGTGAACCCCCAATTTCTGAAGATTTGGGCAAAGCTCCGTAAGCCGTGGGAATATGGCATCATTCAGGTCCCAAACATTGTACCAGTAGCATGCTTTAAGACGTTGGAAACCCCAAAATTAGTGGGTATTTTTGGAAGAATGCAGCACTTCACTTTCAAAGCCTCGAGGCTTTCACATTCAAAAACAGAGTCCCCAAGCTGAAACCACAGGAAACTGTTAAGCTTCTTACCAGTCTTTGCATTTCTGTCAGAAAATTCAAGGGTGATTCGTTTCACATGTTTTAGAGATGCGAGTTGAATCCAATTGTCCACCCAATTGTCAAGTCCACCCGAATTTTGATGCCAAGAGTCAGACAAGGCAATTTGAAGCTCAAAACTGTGGAGAGTGGAAGAATCATGATGGAACAGGGTATCATCAATTATGACTAGTATTTTGTCCTCATCTTGATTTTCAAAATCTTGGCAACAGAAATGGAGACGGGGCATTTTCCTCCACAGGAATCTCCATCTCCGAGAGAGCAGGGAAGTGCGGACAGCATCTCTGAAAGAAATCTTTGGAAGTAATTCATCTGTGAGAAGACATTCGGGTAAGTCAGAAAGCCTGTCTTTAGCCATTGCTCGTTCCATTCCCCTTGTCAATGCCCTTTGAATTCCGCTTGCCATTGTTGTTTTCCTTCCTTCACCTGCAAATGAAACGCAGAATTATAAAAAGAGTGAAGGTGCGTCAGAATGAATGAAAATGGAAATGCGACATTATATAACAACATAAGAATTGTTTACCGTTAGCCGTAACCAAAGATTGTCTTCCCGTGCGAAATAGAGATGTATTTTTTTAAATCCGATATTAAATTCGAAGATAAACTAAATAATAGTCACGGTTAGAATAAATGATGCGACCGGTTGGTATGTGGCATGATTATCATATATGAACATATGAAGAAGAATCACAATTTAAAAGTTGAATAAATTAAACTTTCAGAAGTGAAGAAACATCCTTCACAACACAATTGGTTTGTTGGGAACTATTGCGAATGGAATCAAGTGAGTTCTCCTCATAATATAATATTTTTTTCATCAAAAAAATTATCAAACCCTAAAAAATAGGGCACAATAAAGAAGAAAAAGCAAACTCTATGTTTTGAACACCAACGGTTATCACTATGAAGGTAGGAATTGAGCCACAATCATGAAAAATAGAGTCATTGATAAGAAATACAATCACCATGAAGATGCAAGCATCCAAAACAAAGGAATGTGAATGTAGGACAAAGTTGTCGGGGTAAGAAACCATAGTTGTAGCCATCGGGAAAGAAAACACGGCTACAACCACCACAAACCAACACACAACCGACAAACAAAAGATGTAGGAGATAAACTATTAGAGCAATAAAACATCCCACAAAAACAAGAAAACTAGTTTCGCAATGTTGCAGAGGCGGTGAAAAGCTATAAGTCTTATTCCTCAGCCAAGGGCTCCCTTAAACAACACTCATATCATACAAACCCTAAACTTAATATTTCATGTGAAGAAGAAAGGACGCCAAGGAGTACCTCTCTTCTTTCCATTTTTCTCTTGAAATCTTTTTGTCATTTTAAAAGTTAAATGATTCACTATGAGAACACACTCACTTTCTCTCTCTAATTGATTCACTATGAAAACACATTCACTTTCTCTCTTTGGTTTCGAGATTGAAAGCATTTAAATGGTTAGTTAAAATATAGATACGTATTGGGAAAATACACATTGAGTAAAAAGTGTGTTAAGAGTCAAATTAATGGTATGACTAGTAATCATATCGAGAAGTGCAATGGAGATGCCGATAGGGAGGTGTAGAAGAAGATGAAGTTGAAGGAACCTAGGTGAAACATTGCAACACGGGAAGAGTGGTGCAACACACCGAATGCAAGACACTTTACAATGTTGCTCGAGATATGAAGAAGAGGCTCTAGATGGAAAATGTGACTATAAACCAAGGGGAAGTAAGCTAAGAGAAACAAAGTGTTTGTTGCTTTACATATATAGGCATATTTCTACTTATATGCTCAAATTTAGAGATGGAAAAGACAAACAAAGACCAAACTATTCTTAGTACTACTAAACTTGTCTAATATTCTCTCGATTATTTTACTGGGAGGCATTCTCTACGCTTGCCCATTCAAAAACATATATCTACCACAAGAGTTTTCCTTCCGGATTTGTCTTTGGTACCGGGCCTCTTCAACATTCTAGGCTCTTGATAATTTTATTTAGAGGATTGTGATGTGTATATTCTTACGCTAGTTATTTTCAAATTTTGATCTTGTGTCACACTATAGTGTGAGGAAATGGTTAAAGAAGATGGGAGAGGATCAAGTGTATGAGTATTCTCATAAAGTTTATAAGGATTTCATTGAGATACAATCAAAGAAGCACATATAAGAACTGCATCTATGGTGAAGGACATGGATTAATCTATTGATGTCAAGTTCATTAATGGTCCATATCCCATACACCTCATTCTTCCTTCTAAGAATAAATGACAAAAATGGATCCATTATTGTTGTTATTCATGAAACCAATTATCATTCAAATACCGGACCTAAAATTCTATGGAGTTGTTCTCGATATGGGACTTGAAATCATATGGCAATGTCATTCTAATGTGAAACATCAATTGTAATGCAATATTTTTCATACTAATACCCATTTTTGGGAATTTTGATGATAGGAATGTTTCATCAACTTATTTCGTTATGTGGGAGCACAATAGGTTGTGGAATTCATTTTCATCCTCACATAAATTTTCCAAATCCGATGAAGAGAGAAGAAACAACTTAATATGGTATTTACTAGCAAATGGTGATAATTTTTTCGGTGAAAGGCTTGAGAACTTGTGTCTACGATTATATTTCTAACAAAGTCACACACACTTGGCATGAGGCAAGAAAAATGTGAGTGAATTCGAAGGAGATCCAGAGAGAAAGTAAAGGGAGATGGTCGACCAAATTGAAAGCCCCTAGAAGCTCAAATCCCTCCTACCTCTCTTAAAGACCACATAAACACACAATATTTAAGAGAATACATTAATGTGTAAATAAGATTTGTGAGGTTACCTAAACATATGTGCACTTTTAACAATTGAATGACAATCTTCAAAATATACATTTAAATTTTTAATTTAAAATATTTCAAACTTTACAATAAAATTCAAAAAATAAAAAGTACAAAGATGAACATATAAACACATCAAATCAAAAGAGGTATGTTTATAATAAATTAATATATGTGTCATTGGTCAACAAACCAATCGTAAAATATCAATCAAATCATAAGATGGACAAAAATGATTTAATCATTACCATCATTGCATCGTCTCAATCCTCTTATAATAAACTTTATCATAAATTTGATTTTTACAACATTAACTCATCTATATGCATGAGTTTTAATCATCCAAAACATCTAATATTGCACCTCTGATTATATTTCTAACGAAGCCTCTCACACATGGCATGAGATGAAAAGAATATGAGTGGATTTGAATGGGATCCAACTAGAAAAGCCAAGGGAAATAAATTAAGGCTAGTTAAATGCCCCTAGAAGCTCAAATTTATGATGAAATTACTTATGAATATAAGTATTAGTATAACTTCAAAAAAACACAAAACATTATAGAGAAATCATCACAATATGCAAATATAATGACTTAGCCACTTTAAAGGGGCAACCTCCAAACCATAGAATAAGATTCGGGTGCTCGGTTTGATGATCATCTACTAGCTACTAAGTCATATATAAAGCCTATTATGTTATGCAAAGCACCAAGGACGACCTACTAAGTATATGCAAGCATAAATAAATGTGATATGAAATGATAAAAGATTATGTTAGCTATAAGTCAGCCATCCGTATCGGATATATGACCTTAGGTTAAAGTGCAACATGCAAAATAACATTTCCCCAAGGTTGGTAATCTTTAGATGTTGATTCGAAATGCTTCATCTTTCCATGTTGTATCTTCAATGTCTAACAATACTCACACAATGTGCAAATAGCACCATATTTTGGATCATTTTTCATCGCAAATTGACCTTTTTGAGCATTTTTCAAGATGTTTCGTGTAAGAATTCGCATTGATTCATATGACACAAAAGCGACACAAACATGACGTGACTAGAGAATTTTAGATGTGTCACTTTTATGCCTATTTTACATCAAAGCCGTGTATACTTCGCCATGCCAAATCAACACATGACCTACAAAATTAACGAGGGGTGGTGCAAATGTGACATAAAATTCATCGGATATTTTTTAAAAAAGAAATAAAATTAATCGTAATTACAAATAATTATATTGCATTTTGTTTTTCTTATTTACAACTATTAAACATTAGATATTAAAATATTATTTACATTGTATTACATCATTACGAAATTATAAACCGAGAATTTGCAAAGTATCTAATTATTATTAATAATAAATGAATACATTGTTTCAATTCAAAATGTGATTTACAATAATATATAACAATGTAATTTCCAGTGAGTATTAAGGGGCTCCGTTCAAATTACCAAACAAATAGATGTAAAGTTACATCCTAAATATTTGGATGATCGGTCTCGTCATTCTCCCCATAATCCTTGTCTTCCTCATCATCCTCTTCATCGTGCTCTTCATTATCCTCATCCTTCTCTAAAGCCTCTTCATCCTTCAAATTTGTTTTACCCTGACAAATCTTAATGATAAAATGATAAAAGTGTTTAATTTTAATTTATAGTTTGTGTGTACAACAAACTAAACACTACATGTCTTACCAATACAAACAAATTATCTTGGTGCCGCTTAATAAAGGATTTTACATTCCATCCCAAATATTTTGAATCCAAATGTACTTTTTTACACACTTCTTATAGCGCACTTCCTTCAAATTACATGTACATTGATATTTTATTTTAAAATTTTCAAAACAAAATAACATAACTCTATAAATAACTTATATAGGATTACAAATTTATTAGTGGTCTCGCTAAGTTTTGTCGACCCAACTGATGAGTCACTAACAACCCTTTTTGTACGTTGACTTCATACCCCTAAAGCACATTACTTTTGATACCTACATCAATTGTAATATGTTTTAATTTTTAATCGATCGCCATATTATACAATTAACATTACAATATGATCGTAGACCATATTTGTTTTTATAAGATGTGAATGGAAACGAGACAACATAAAACATCAAATTAAAGCAAATGTATTTATCAACTACGGTGCAAAGCTTAAAATAATCCTCTTTACAATGCAAATGTCAACATATATTATTTTCTTTCGTTAACTAACTCTGCAACCCTATTAGTGTCCTCTGCTAGCCACTTGTCACACAAACCGAACCAAACATCTTTCTCTATTTCAAGAGGTTAGAGACATCTCCTCTCCTCATCTATGTTTTTTGGTAGTGAACCTACAAATTTTTAATATAAACAATATTTTAAAACTATATAAGGTTTTCTTTAAAAAAATTACGCAACATAATTACCCTCAAATTCCTATTTATTCTCCTCAACCTTTATGATGCAATTTTTCTAGCTAACTTTGGGTCATAGTGGGTCCTCCCGAACTTGGTGAAAGTTACATCAACCACCCTACTTCATCTATCAAGTGGCATTTGCAACTACTCTAGATAACAATATGAATGAATCGATTTTTGTATCTGCATTCAACTAAACTTTTTAAAATATATATGTAACCACAAAATAGAAATTACTAAAAATGAAAAATAAAATAAATTGAAAAAAATTGAACTAATACAATGATAAATTATTCTATCTCAAATAAAATATATTAAAATACTTACTTGCCCCGAATATCCATTAATATCATCATTTATATAGAGGTTCATTTTGAGGTCCCCTTGCATCCAATGTTTATCATTACCATGAACAAGATGAGAGGGTCTATCAACGTTTGTTGGGTTGTGGCTATCATGGCCACAAGATCACATGATGCCCCATAATGCATGCATGCATGCATGCATGGGATGGGATCCATGCTTTATGAGGTGGCGCAGTTTTTTTTTTTAATATATGCAACGGTGAAAACAAGTGGTGGCATGTGGCAAGGGCTAGGTAGGTTGGTAGGCACGTGCACTAATATAAGAGAGGTGTTGGGTTCAAATCCTTTTTTTTATACACACTATGTGTATACCATCTCATTTGTTGATAGAGGGGGAGACACCAATTTCAACATTTGGCTCAAACCATAGATTTTTAAGGTGCTCAATTACTTTAGAATTTAATGTTATTACCGATAAAGGCGTGTTCTATGTAGACCCCCTTCGACAACGACAGAGATATCGGATCAGATTTCGTGGTCGATGACATGATTTGAATGGACGTGTCCGTGAAAGGGAGGAAATGGGATAAAGACATGCAGATAGTGATTGATTGAATATACCTATCGTAGCCTTTGAAATCTCTGCGTCAATGACGGGAGGGTGGAAAAGAAGATGAACTCTTTGTGGAAATGTCGTATCAACCATAAAGAAGTCTGACATGTTTTCAGTCACCAAACAGGTCTTACGGACTGCAAACATTCATGGCACTATCTCCTACCAAGCAAGGGGTTACGGCCACAATGATCGATTAAGGCATTGATGGCCATGATCGTAGAAAATGAGAAACATTATACAACTTTACCTTCACGAGAATGAGAGAATGCTCTGATGAATGTATACACATTGAATATTTATCACTGTGTGGGAGTGATTATATTAAAATTCCGTGAGTAACGTGCAGCAGCAGTGGCTAGATATCTGATGAAGCGCTGTAGTGCATGGTGGCACACGTTCTGTCACTCGTCTGAAAGAAAATGGTATGATATGGACACCTTGGCACAGAAACATCTGACCATGTCATTTTTTTATGCCTTCTTCTGATCAGAAACAAAATGCTTGAGACATACAGGTAAATAAAACCAAGAGAGGAAGATACGGGTCCCCATGCAAGAAAATACCAACACGGCAGGTCGGCTCCTGGTCAGGCACATTAGTGTAAGTATTTACTATTAGGAATATGAATGATGAGTATGGAAAAGGAAAAATGCTAATGGTTGTGGTGTTTGCAGAGTGACAGAGGTTCGATGGATTTTGATGTAGCTCGTGTGACTCTGAATGATGAGGAAAAAGAAAGTAGCATTTGCCATGACACTCCATGTCTGTCTAAAGAAGCTTACAGGAAGCACCTCTCTACGACAATGTTTCCCAAATCAAGGATTCTTACTTTCCAAAGCAAGTCCCCTCCTGCCTCAGGAACCATACACAATAATACCCTTTACTTTTCTGATCCGACTCGTCCTCTGCCCATGTCTTCCATATCGCAACGTTATATTCCATAGGTGAGCTAGAGGGAGATGGAAAAGGAGACTACTATTTTTGTTGGTATTTTCTTGCATTTTGTTATTTACTTCTTTGCTCATTTTCATGCCTATAAACGCAGCATTTTCTACGTGGCATCTCATACTTGAGATGATGTCATTTATTATTTTTTTGTCTTAAAAGGAGAAGGTATATCATACTTTGGGTATCATGCACAGGGCACTGTTGCACCATTTCGTCTGTTTCTTGCAGAAGTGATTTTAAATTATTTGAACCTGTCATTGTGGAGGAAGGCACTGCATTTTCAAAAATTCTCACATAAGTAGGTATAGTACTATTCAATGTCAACCCATACTGCTACGTTGGCCCCTTCATTAAATCTTTAAGATTACCCAACTCTTTCCTACAACGAATGGAAATTTGATTTTAGGGAAATTATATTATTTAGTGCAATATTTATTACGCCGATAGGCGTGTTCTATGTGAGAAAACCCGACCCCCTCTGACAACGACAGAGATATCAACGGATGAGATTTCATGGTTGACGAAGCACGGATTTGAATGGCCCCTACACGTGTCCGCGAAAGGTAGGAATGTCAGAGATAAAGACATGCAGATGTGGAAGATGAAGACAGAGCAATATTTATTGTTCTTGGCAATAAATTTCTTAGCAACGCAACACCATACGAAGGAGGGAGAGACATTGTGCAGTAGAAATTACGGACAGGTGCGGGAGTCCTGTGTACAGGTGGTCATACCTCTGTCGTAACCATGAACACAGGAGTATGGTTGCCACTGTATTCCCAGTTTGTATGAGCCGTGGTGAGTATGGTTCCCACTATTTTTCCAGTACGTATGAGTAGAAAAATAAAAAAGTAAAACTTCTTCTGCAGGGTTTTGACTTTTGTGTTTGTCTGTGTCCATTGTGGATCATTCTAGTAAAGAAGTGTCTACTGCTCTTTGGATGTGACTCAGGTTGAAGGTAGAGCCTACACTTTCAGCACTGTGTGAAACCTATATATATATCATATGTGCACCGAATCTCTAATACAACTATTATGATTAAAAAAAAGGATGTATATGTGAGTTTAGTGTGTTCTTATTTTCTTTCCTTGAATTTTACCATGTAAAATACTAATTTTGCAGCATTGTCCTCTATATCAGGAAGGGTTGGTAGCAATCCATTACATCAGTAAGCAAAAACATTATCTATAATAGTTATTCATATCATGAACATGATTAGCACAATTAATCTATTTAGAACCATACATGAAAATCTATAAAGTAAGTTTATTTATATTTGGCATGTCGCAATTGTTGATGGAGATTGGAAGGGTTAAGGCCCCGTAATGTATGAGAGAATTGGAATTTTGTTAGCGTATGTGAAACATATTAGAATTGGAGTAGTACTAAGGACACAAGAGAGTGAAGAGCTTAAGCAGAACAACTACCAGAAAAAATAAACCATGCAAGAAGATCATATTATAGATCAGGATAAAGACTAGTTACAAAAGGTAGGAACTCCAAGTAGCTATGGTAGCATATTAAAGAATATTTATGTAAAATTATTACGTAGCAATATTGAAATACATATTTGAAGACTTCAAACCTCGAGATGGTCATTTGAGATTTAATGATGACAAAGAAAACATATATTGTAGCTTTGATAGCTAGGGAAAGTAAATCGATTGTTGTTATGGCTTTAATGTTATTGGTAGATGTATAACTGTAGTGTAGATATTAAATATAATATATAGTTAGACACACTTTCAACACAGAGACCATATAGTTTCTGTTAGCTGTCTTGATCCTGCAAAATACATAAATGAACGAACAATCTTTTTCTTACATGTATTTAGAGTACAAAATGGAGCTAAAGAAAATGGCTTTTCTAATGTGATCTATCTGGATGCAATCAACAAGAAGTACCTTGAGGAGGTCTCTTCTTGCAACATCTTTGTGGTGAATGTATAACTTTTTTTGATTTGTTTACTTACACATTTGTGAATTCAAAGTTTGTTTATGTGCAAATTAGCCATTTTCTGTACTTTTAGTGCAAATAATCTCTTATGTTAACAATCGCTTAAGTGGATTTCTCTATTTCCATTGGTTCTTTACAAAAATTGGTACTACAAGATAATAATGTTTCTACTCCATCACTGCACTGAACCATACTTCCTGGAATTACAATGAAATGTATAATTAATGTGGCTCGTAGCCGAGGTTATGGGGTATTTATATGTATTCGGGTTTAAATGTTTTTTAAAAAAATATTCCTAGTGGTCTTCTGTGTGCATCAACTTAAGTCAATTATGATAAAGCAAAGTTGTCAGTATAGAATTTTTAAATGCCATTGTAGTATAAATTTGCATCTCAATGATGAAACAAACTTGTCTGTACAGACTTTAAGTGTTATTGTTGAGATTTAAATCTTAGAACCCCTTTATTTGTGCAGGTCCAAGAGCGCTTGATTCTTGTAGATGAATTGTTTTATGCAAATGAGGTGTTTTGCACAGGTACGACAGTGGTGGTCTCTCCTGTGGGCAGCATGGGGGAAAACATGCAATGGTCATATGTATTCATTTTTGCGAATATGAAATAAAATCCATGAAACAAGGATGCCTGTAGCGTTTCATATGAAAAAGTATTTGACAAGTATTAAAAAAAATTGCATTCATTTTAAAGAACTACTACTTGAAGTATTTAGAATAGAAGATGGCATAAGTTTCATCAATTTGCAAGTTAAACTTTTTCAATTCTAAAAGAGTCATAGAGTCTCTAAGAAAATAGTACATCAGTGAGAGTGGGGGAATGAGAGAAAATATTATGGGTTAAGAAATTGTATTTGTTAAAATAATATGACAAATAGAAAATGTTTAAGTGGAAGAACATGGCAGTATAAAATTATAAAGACTACACTTTAGACAAAACAAATTTAGTAGAGAAGTTATTTGAAAAGTAATATGTTACAAAAAATATGTTGTCATGGATAGATGGACCATATACACAAATATTTTATGAGTGTTTTAATACTTCCATAATGACAAAAAATTAATAAAAATAATCCGAAAGTGAAACGGGGAGACGTTAGAAGAAAAAAGAAACATACAACAAGATAGTATGGTATTTGTACTTGGAAAATAAAGAACAAAAGGAAATAGTGGGAATGGAAATAGTGAAAAAGATCTATATATGACACGAAGTGGTGAAGCATGAAAAGGAGCGGCCGATCGAGATTATGAGGGTAGTGTTAAGGACATGGATCTTTACTTTGCTTTGTTGTCGAAACTTATTCTACATAATCTTTATTTAATGATTGAAGACTCCCAAATCAATCTGAAAGTATATTTTCTCCTAATAATTTAATATTTTCATTATAATAAACTCATAGAAAATATTTTCTATAACTAGATTTAATTTATTGATTTATATGCGTTTAAAACTAATTAGAATAATATTATCTTAAAAACACTTTTTCACATTTAAAATTAATCCCACAGATCAATTTAATCTAAGAAGACATTAACAATTATCTTGGTATCACTTTAAAAATATATTTTATAAATAACTATAACATTTTTTAAACATTATGAACTATACAATTTATATCAAAGAATCAACCATCGATATATATGGATAAGTTTGTATTGTGTTGGTAAGGTATAGGCCTTTCCATACATAACACTATGGCTAAAATGAATTGATAGAAACAAAAATAATTGTTTGTACGAATGAAATTTCTTTGTACATGGTCATGGTATGGTCCATAGTGCTCCAGTTTTACACAAAACAAGTTTGCAATGTTCAATTCTGAAACAATATGTTCTACAACCTTGCAACCTATTATATCTCCAAGACTTTTTCAAAAAAAACATTTCGTGCATGTACAACAATTTATGCATTTGTATTATGTAATTTGTCAAATAGTTGTCAAGCCTTTGAATGCTTCCACCTTTTGCATGCATGTGTATCAACGCATTCACAACTACAACATCTAAAAAATTGGATTTAAATTACTTTTTCATGGGTTCCCATACCCTGTCTCAATGCTCCCAATTTGGCACAATCCGAAAAAAATTGATGTCGAGCTAGGTCATGTGATTAGGTTGGAATTTCATTTTTTGCATTTGGTAAATGTTTTGAGAAAGCATGTGTCTTCATTTTAACAACTATTATTATATTCCATAAGAAGACATTTGTCCTGAATCATTTTGTCAAACACTTTGCGAGCGTCCAACAAACTATAATAGTTATAATATATGGTTTAAAAAATTATTAGCACACTAAATAGTTTAACATTCTTTTGTTATTTGTAGGACACACACACACACACACACACACACACGATTATCAGATTGCGTAAATAATATTTTGTCAATTGTTATTGTTTATCGACAATATTAAATATATGTATATATTATATTAATTAATAATTACATATTTAAACGAGCTAACAATTGAAATATATGGTTTACAAGTAGATTAGTAGAGTAAATAGTTTACAAATTTTTATTTATTATTCGAATATATAAACATAAATTATTAATAGATTATATATAATAAATTATTGATAATTCTTGTTTACGGTAAAAAAATATAGTTATAACAATATATGGTATAATAACTACTTGCTCCAGAAACCCTTTTCTTTAAATTTGTTTAAGGATAACATTTCTTATGTTGCTATCCTTGGATATTTCTCTCTTACATTTGCCATGCAAAGTACACCTATGCATTGTGATTTTTATTTCTTCGACTATGTGTCTTCACTTACAATATACGAGCCTTTTGAATGTTTCCACATATTGCATGCATGTGTATCAGCGCATTCGCAACTACAACATCCAAACAATGGATTTCAATTACTTTGTGGGTTCCCAAACCTGTCTCGATGCTCCTAGTTTGGCACAATTTGAAAAAATTGATGTCGAGGGTCATGTGATTGGGTTGGAATTTCATTCGTTGAATTTGGTAAATATGTGTCGATGTCTATTGAAAAATCCCATGTCTTCCTTTTAACTGCTATTATCATATTCCATGAGAAGACATTTGTCTTGAGTCATTTTGCCAAACACTTTGCGTGAGCGTCCAACAAACTATAATAGTTATAATATATGTTTTAAAGGTTTATTAACACACTGAATAGTTTAAAACTCTTTTGTTATTAGTAACATATCTTATCTACATACAGATGTTTCCATGAGAAAATGCAGCCTAGAAATGTCGCTTCATTTTCCCCTTACATATTTTTAAACGTTACATGTGGTTACAAGTTTCGGTTTCAGATCATGTGTAGCATACTTATGTGATTTACATTATTGTTGGTTATTGTGCAGAACTATAAGGCATTCCACGTGCAATTTGCATCATGGCCACAACTTTCACATATGGGGGAAAATCTATTTTTATTTTGTCTACGAAGGTTCCTTCAATCCACTTGCTTTTCTTTTATTTGTCGTCATCAAATAAGATCGATACTTGGGGCCTCCTTGGGATGTAGACAACGCCTTCCATCTTCTGTTCTACCAATTTCCATAAGAAACCAAAATAACTACCACTTAAAATTGCTTGGGCATTTTCAATCCACAAATCCCAAGGGCTTACTCTGCAGCGAGCCACTACTGACATTGGAGGAACGGAAAGACAAGGCCTAACCTTCATGGGTATATCAAGAGTTTCCTCTTTGTCAGTCGTTCGTATTTCTCCTCCATTTTCATTTAGTCGTTACTCTTAAATGTCCTCCGCACCTCTACTGCAGTCACACTTACTAGAGGAATCCCACCTTCGTTCCCTTCCTTCATCTCCTATTGCAGTAACACTTACTAGAGGAATCCCACCTTCGTTCCCTTCCTTCATCTCTCCCATCTTGAACCGCATTGCCGGTTCCCTCTCCCTCTGTTGCTCATCTTCTCATCTCTTATTGTGTTACTCCACACTCGTTTCAACTTGTTCCTCTTATTGTCTACCCACATGCATTTCTCATACTCATTTTTTATATATTGCAGTTTCCTTCTCCTCACTTCCATCTTTGAGTGTCACTACCTCGAGGCTTTGAAACTGAAATGCTGCAGCCTTCCAAAAATACCCACTAATTTTGGAGGTTTCCAATCTCTGAAAGCATGTTACTGGTATGATATTTGGGGTCTGAAAGATGCAATATTCCAACAGCTTATGGACTTGTGCCCAAATCTTCAGAGTTTGGGTGTTCACGCTTGTGGTAAGCTGAGAAATTTTAAAATAAGTGCCCCCAATCTTCAGAATTTGAGTGTTCACGATTGTCATGGGTTGAGCAATTTGAAAATAAGTGCCCCCAAGCTTGGGTACTTGGATGTCGGATTTTTAGGCCTGCAACATCGTTTGATTGCCTTCACTTGACAGAAATAAAGCTCGAACAATCTGCTACATCCCAAGGGCTTCAGTTACTGAAAGGAGTTTCAACAGCAGAATCAGTTAAAAAAATTACCCTTCTCAATCGTGATGGAGCCAATCAAGATGTTCCTAGTGTTGCCGTTCTTGACAGTTTTCGAAGCCTTCAAGAATTGACCATCCATGGCCAATGTTTAGAGGTATGTCAGTCTGTACATTGAAGCTAAAGTTGTAGAATTAGGTCACGCATCTATGCAGTGTAGATGACTATATTCTATTTCTAGTCATGGACATGATTGTCGGTTAAGTTCTTGATCATTCATGTTCCAAGTTTATCCCTCTTCATTATTAGCATCTTGGAAATTATTATAGGTTTATATGTTTTGGTCTTTTACCCAATCTTTTTAATTAGCGTGGCTTTATTTTTTGTATGATGCTTTTTAATCTATTACTCTCTGTCTGCAAAATGTTGTACCATCCAGTCCAAACCATCTATTTGGGTCATTTTGGATGGTAACTTCTTTCTCTCTTTTTCTGTTTGAACGAACCCACCTTCTTTTTCATACAGGAGATGATATCAGTAAACAAGGTGGCAGAAGGGGTGACATTAGCAAATCTGAAGAAGGTACATGTCCACATTGGGCCAGAGATGGTCGAAAAGGCTGTGACTCTTCTGGCTTTCCTTCTCAGAATTTGTTCTTTGAATGCCATGAAGATTTTTCTGCCTCCACGCTACTCCAAAATCATCCAAAAGAAACTGCTGGATTTGAAAAAGGAGTTCCAGAATAAAAAATATTCATTAACAGAATATGATGCATGGGTAAGTATCAAGAAGTTTGCCGACCTTGGGATACATCCCTGAATATTTGAGAGGAATTTTTGGGGATACATTATTTAGGCTGGATGTTATTTTGGTCATTATCTAGTCTGGGTTCGTCTTTTTCAGGTCATTGGAATACTAAAATACTCTCACTTGTTACGATACATTGTTATTAAATAGTTTTTGTTACAAATGTGCTTTCCTGTTTTAAACACTGTCGGTTTTATATTTTCATAGTAATTGCAGTGAGATTTTGTTATCACCATTTGTTGAGGGCTTTATTGAATTATAACTTGTTTTACTAATAATTGCAATGAGATTTTGTCACCAATATCTGCCCATGTTTGCTTAGGTGTGCAGAAGGATTTCATTGAATTATAAAATATTAGTGCTTTTATTGATGTGAAATCTTAAGAGGTGTAATGATTCCTTTGTTGGAAATTCAAATCAGAATTTATTGTGCAACTACTATTTGACTTTCCCAGATTTAGCTATCAGATTTGCATTTAATCATGACTGCTGCACATTTATTTTTGGTTGATTATTCTCCCTGATTATCTCTTGTCAGAGATTTTGTGTTGACTTGCAAGGCAAGTTTGTTGTGTAGGATTTTATTATTAATGCATTATGTTTTATTGGGAGAAGTATGGGGGGAGCCAATCATGGTGCACCCAAACTTTGGCGGTGTATACCGGACATAAAAAAACAAACTGGAATCACAAAAATCCGTCAAAAGAAGCGCGCGAGAATTCTCTACAGCCCCATCTCCTTTGCCAACTCAACAGACACGTAGATCACCGTACACATGAGCTGGAGTGTGAGGTGTCCAAAAAACTGAGTTTTCACGGTGCGGACCAAATCTAGTGAATCTAACCCCCCACCGTTTACTATATTCGCTGCCACTTATCACTAAAGAACTCACTGTTTCCGAGGACTGCGAAATCCACGCATAGGGATATGGTTGTAATTAACAACCACTACGCCGTGTCAGGGAAGCAAAGGAAGTCGTAATGTTAGGCATGCGGATTTATTAGATGCTATTCATTGCGCCACCTACTCCCAAACCGCCTCCAGCTGGGGGACTGTTTACCGCTCGAACCACCGCGGAATGCAACAAAACAGTGGAAGCCATCGGACCAGGAGGGGAATGCTTACGGTTTTGGCCTGATAATTTTATGTGTGGGTGTTTACACTGACGAAGATTGCGTTGGGAGCTAGTCATACTTGTGACTTCTTTCTTCAGCAATAACTGGAAGTTTCAGTTATATTTTAACATTTCGCCTTCTTGAATCTTGCCGTGGATGCTTCAAAACAGGTTTCGTTCTGTACAATGTTCAGTTCTTAGTCATTTACTTCTTTTATGGTAACCCTCCTTAGTCATTTTAATGTGAAGTTTGGAAAAATGTTCATATTTGAAGCCAGTCATGGGTTTAAAAACTGAGTTGTATACTTTGGTGGTTTTACATATTAAAAACTGACAGTATTTTCTGTACACGTCTTGCAGTGGTGGGGAGGAGCTTGTTGGATTGACTGAGAATGATCCACGCAGATGCAGAGCATTCCTTCAATTGTGTTTATCAACACATCAAATGAGCTTGGAAATTGTTTGATTCTCTTCGAATATTTACAGTCCATTCGGTTCTAATAGGTGAGGTTTTTACCCTCACTGAGGCAGTGATAGAAACAATTACATATTTTTCTTTTGTACTGGTAGATTGTGTTATATGTCTTCCTAGTTATGTGATTCCTTTTTGCAAAGACTTAAACTCCTATTGTTTCTGAAAATTACAATATACTGAACATTAAAAAAGCGGTGATCCAAAAAATGTGTCAAAAGAAGTGCGTGAGAGTTGAATCATTTTACTTGTTGAATTTATATAAAATCTGTCAAAATAAGCGCGTGAGTATTGTATCATTGTAGCATTCGATTGTGCTCAAGTGAGCGTGCTCAAAGTGTGATTTTTACTCTCACGTTTCCATTCTTGTATCTATGTACACGGACGTTTCCATTCTTGTATCTATGTACAGAGGTTAAGGACGTACTGATAGTATAACGTAACGTTAGCCAGGCCACATAAGTATTTATATATATTTCTCTTTATTGCCCAGAGAATAAGGTTTGTAGCTGTCCTCGTCTTATCTCTTCATGCCGATAATCTATTTTAAAGAGATTATATTTTATCTCTTCTACTTCTTGATCACTCTTAATGGAACTTGTGCATTTGGTAGCGTAAAATTTGGTTTGATCCTTCCCTTTTCCTCTCTTTGACACAATTGTAACTGCATATTTCTTGAACCTCAAAGCAACAGGCACAGACCCATTGTTTGATATACATTATACTTGTTGAATGAATGTAATAACAGTTCAGTGGTTCTCTAAAACCTGCACCGACAAGTATGATGCCATGACCATTAGTAAGGTTCCTATAAGAACATGACCACCTACTGATCACTGATACTGTAATTGAATGTAGCTGCCTTTGTAATCTGAGACTGTGATAACTACACTGGTACAAGATGACTCCACATGGTTCCTCTGTTAATTGAAATTTTCATGTTACCCAAGCTCCATAGCGATATGAGTCCTTTTGTCGGACATTGGATTCGATAGGCACTCGTAATGTACACACCGAGTGAATCCTGATCATTGTTATGCAACAATGTAGACTAAGTAATTATCTTAGAAAACACGACCATAGGGATATAAATAACCACCCCACCGTAGCTATAGGCATCTATTTATTTACTACTACTTCTCATTAATTAATTTTAGGTAATTGCTTCGACACATTGTAACTCAGCTATCCTAGTCTGCTATACTCAATTTTTTTGGATTTCTGTTTATTGCCCAGAGAATAAGGTTAGTGTCTTACTGTATGAGAGGGGATCCAGTCACGGTGCACCCAAACTTTGGGACACTAAACTGAACATTTAAAAAACCAGGTAATCACAAAAAACTGTCAAAAGAAGCGCGTGAGAATTCTCTACAGCCCCATCTCCTTCGCTATTTTCGACAACTGTGAAATCCACGCATAGGGATATGGTAATAATAAACATCCTCTATGCCATGTCAGGGAAGCAAAAGAGTTCTTAATGTTTGGCATGCGGATTTATTTACTGATATTCATTGCACCAAACACTCCCAAACATCCATCCAGCTCTGGGTAAATGTTAACCGCTTGAACCTCCGCGGAATGCAACGAATTCGTGGAACAAAACGGATCAAGAGGGGAATGCTTACCGTTTTTCGCTGGAAAGTTTAACAACAGAGTTGCCTAATGTTTCGGCCTGATAATTTTGTGTGTGGGTGTTTACACTGACCACCTCTGTGTTGGGAGCTAGTCATACTTCTGAGTGTATTGCCTGGCTATACGTTATAACAGCAGATGCAGAGAGTGGAAGGTACTTCTGATTTCTTTCTTCAGCAATAATATCTACTTTAAGTGATATTTTAACTTTGCTTCCTTCTAAACTAGAAAGAGTCATTTGAATCTTGCCGTGGATGCTTCAAAAGAGGTTTCGTTCTGTACATTGTTCTGTTCTTAGTCATTTACTTCTTTTATGGTAACGAAAACTTAGTCGTTTTAATGTGAAGTTTGGAAAATTGTTCATATTTGAAGCTAATCAAGGGGTTAGGCTCCTTGAGCAATAAATGAAATGGAGTTGATTGATTCAAACTACACTAGTATGAGATCGATTTATAATCAGATAGGATTTATAAATGAATATATTTCAATCATAGTTGATGAAAGCCTTCGTATGTTACAAGAAAGTCCAAGAGGCTGATTTGTCAAAAGACATGGTAACCCCTATTATTAGTAACTGATTCGTATAATTTGGTGATTTTACATATTAAAATCTGATAGTATAATTTGTACATGTCTTGCACTGGTGTTGTTATGCTTGTTGGAGTGACTGATAATGGAAGTGCAGATGCTTGTTGTTATCAACACATTTTTTAGTTTGGCAATTGTTTGATTCTCTTTGAATATCTACAGTCCATATGGTTCTAATAGGTGAGGTTTTTACCCTCATTGAGGCAGTGATAGAAACTATTGCGTATTTCTCTTTTCTACTTGTAGATTGTGTTATTGGCTTCTGTCTGTTACTTTAATGACATTTACTATTTTATGTTACTCAGTGTAATTTTCAGAAACAATAGGAGTTTAAATCTTTGAAAAAGGGTATCACATAACTTGGAAGACATATATATTCATTCAGTAAACATTTCCATTGTCCATTACAAAAACATGGCCATACAATATACTTGGGCCATATAACTACTACTACTATATTGTAGTTTTTAAATCGAAAGGCCAATTCCACACATCAAAAATTCAGCCCTCAAAATTAAATATTTACTTTCGAAAATATCATTTCCAAAATCCGAGGAAGGGCGGTGTTGAATCTGCAGTTGAGGTTGAAGCTGGGGTGTTACTTTGCAATTGCCTCCCCATGTTGACATCCCTCACAGGCGTAGTTGGGAATGGATCAGAACTTGGAGAAGCATTCACTCCGACTGCAGTATTATGTGTTGAAACTGATAAAGGGCAATGTATGCCCATTAATTCTCTTAGCATTGGGTGTTGATCAGGAAAAGGATTAATTGGACTGCTCAATCTCCTTTTCCTTTCTAACTCTCTTCTTGCCTTCTCAAACTCCTTCTCCTTTATCTCTTGATCCCTTTGAATCCTTTCATGTTCCTTTCTCTGTTCCCTTTCTTGCCTTTGAATCAACTTTTGGTGCTCCTTTGTTTTCCTTCTATATTCTTTTTCAATCTTTTCCTGCTCCTTCCTCTCCCTTTCAACAATTCGTTCAGCCTTCTTCTCCTGGATTTGTTCCTTTTTTCTTTGCTTTAATTCATCTATTTCTTTTTTGTTCTCTTTCTCAACCAGAAGCTCCATGTACTGATCTGCGGTAATTAGTAGAGATTCCCTACTCAATCTTATACCAGAAGCACTATTTGACCTTGATGATTCTCTAACCTTTTCCACAGGGAGTTTCAAGAATCTACCAAGAGTTTTTGTCCTTGGTTTGCCTCACAAGTTTGGTTTGAATCTGGCCCTAATACCCCTGCTGCCTCTAACTGTGAATCTGCATCATTTTCTTCAGGTTGACTACCAACATAGTAGTGCACCAAATCTGAGTCATGAAGTAGTGTTGGATGAGAGGGTAAAGAGAGGCTGACCTCTTCATTATTGAAGTTCAAGTTGACACCAAGATTAAGAGCTGCTTCTTTCATCCAATCGGGAGGGCTATCTTCTGTGGGCAAAGATAGTGATTCATCGATTTGATTAATTCTGTTTGGAGTTTCCAATTGTTGAGCAACACATTCATTTATATTTATCTCCATCTGCTGAGGTTCTGATTCTTTCTCCAATTGTGTGTTAGGCACCATCTGAGCATCTTCACTTTGCTCTAAATCAACCCTAGATAGATGAAGCATATTTTTTTCTGCACCAACATCATCTTGAAAAGATGTGTCAAATGTTCTGCTTGGTCCCATGTCTTCATCCAAGGCATTGGGATTAAGAGGTCATATCCCTATTCTTTTGAATCCTGATTTAATGTTTCTAGGTGTAAGAGCCATTCTGAATGCTTTGCTCCCTAACTCTGCTAATTCAACCCTTTTCACATCTATCCCATGGTTTGCAACTATCCATTTGCGTCTCTCCTCCTTGAAGTATGTTTTGAATGGAGCAAAGACACTCACATCTAATGGCTGTAATTTATGAGAGGTGTGTGCAGGCAATGTTAACAAATCAATCCCCAAACTCCTGGCTTCTTGAATTGTCCCCAAAGCAACATGTGAACCATGGCCATCAAAAATTAGTAAATGCCTATTGGTAGGAGACACTCCACCAGGTATAGATGATGCAAAGTGATGTAACCAGTTCATGAATAAATATTTTGTCATCCATGCATGTGATTGTGTTGCCATGCAAGCTCCAGGCTCACAACCTGCAATATAATTTTCTAAATGGCTCTTCCCCTTAAAAAGATAGAATCCTGGAATACTTTGTCCAGCAGCATTTACACAACACAATATGGTAATCCATTCTCTACTTTTTGGGATGATATATGGCACACTCCTACTACCCCTTTTAGCAAGCACTCTCATACCACAGTTCCTCCCGCTTGTAATCCAGTTTCATCACAATTCCATATTCGGTTTGGTCCATATGGGTTGGCCTCATAAGCTTTAGACAAATTAATGTAGAAGGAACTGACAATTGATGGCCTCAAACACACTGCTCGATCCTTATCAAGGCCTTCAGCTATCCTTAATGTTAGATCCGGGTGTCTTTTTTAAAACTTGCCCACCATGACTTACCTGGAAAACCATCCGTGAATGGGTTAGACCTTGTTTTGTGATTTGTGCCACACATGTCTTAAGTTGTATAATTTCTAACCCATGTCCCATGTCAGCCATTTCATGACACCAACTCACTATCTCCATCTCTTCTTCATCTGTTAGAATTGTTGGTGGACCCTTTCTTTTAGTGGTGGTAATGCCCATTAGCCAAGAAGTAAGGGTGGTCGCTGGTATACCCCATTTTTTTGCAGCAGCACGTGTAGAGTATCCATAATCTTCAACATCTTTCATGGCATTATTCATATCAGACTTGTTCCAATCAGATCTTGGCTTTGACACATTTTGTGTTGAAGGGCTCACTCTTATTGCTTGGACATTTACTTCTTCATGTGGTGTGTCATTGGCATCTTGAGGTGGGGTATTGATAGCCTCTTCTTCATGTTCTTCACTTGGCGGAAATCTTGCTCCCCTAATTTTGGCACATGCAGGTCTTACTCTTTTTGGAAGCTGCCTTCTCCTCATGATGTCAATAAAAACCTGCTAAGATAGATAAATTTACCAAACCGATGTAACTTACAACAATGAGATTTTTAGAATATTGAATCAACAAACGTAAAAGGAAGTGCAGCCATTTGATGTGAGTGCCTATGTTCTGAGCAATGGATACTTCAAAATCAAAGGTGAAAATGGGGCTAGTACAGAGGAAGGCAATGTTATTGAAACAAATACAAATTTGAATTTATAACCAAATATACATATACATGAAAAAGGCAGCATGCAATATAGTTGTATGCTTCCTTTTAATGTAGATGAATATTCACAAGTCATTCTGAGCTAAATTAATGAAACCTGTAGATGTATGTGTACATGTAGATTTATATTTACAAGTAATTCCAGGATAAATTGAAGAAATATGTATATATATACTTACAAGAAATATACATGTTAGATGCATATTTTATGCTGCCTTTTCATGTAGTTGTATATTTAATGCTTCATTTTCATGTAACTGTATATTTTATGCTGCCTCTAAATGTAGATGAATATTCACAAGTAATTCTGAGCTAAATTAATGAAACCTGTAGATGTATGTGTACATGTAGATTTATATTTACAAGTAATTCCAGGATAAATTGAAGAAATATGTATATATATACTTACAAGAAATTACATGTTAGATGCATATTTTATGTTGCCTTTTCATGTAGTTGTATATTTAATGCTTCATTTTCACGTAACTGTATATTTATGCTGCCTTTTCTTGTCGTTGTATATTCTGTAGATGTATATTTAGATTCAGATGTGTATTCTGTAGATGTATCTTTACAAGTAGATGTATATTTCTTATATATCTATTTGCAAATATAGAGCCTTTCCGTAATTCAGCCTGGAATTTCTTGTAAATATACGTCTACAGAACACACAGCTACTTGTAAATATGAAATACAGGTTTCATTAATTTAGTCTGGAATTACTTGTTAATATACATCTACATGAAAATTAGTGGTTGTTTATTACTACCATATACCTATGTGTGGATTTCGCAGTCCTCGGAAACAGTGATTGTTTTAGTGATAAGTGGCAGCGAATACAGTAAACGGTGGGGGGTTCTACTAACAGCTATTGGTCCGCACCATGAAAACTCGGAAATTGAGACACCTCACACTCCAGCTCATGTGTACGGTGATCTGCGTGTCAAATGTGTTGGCAAAGGAGATGGGGCTGTAGAGAATTCTCGCGCGCTTCTTTTGACGGATTTTTGTGATTACAATGTTTTTTTTAATGTCCACTATAATCCGCCAAAGTTTGGGTGCACCATGACTGGCTCCCCTCCCATAGAGCCTTTCCGTAATTTAGCCTGGAATTTCTTGTAAATATACGTCTACAGAACATACAGCTTCTTGTAAATATGAAATACAGATTTCATTAATTTAGTCTGGAATTACTTGTTAATATACATCTACATGAAAAGGCAGCATAAAGTATGCACCAGCAAGGGGAACATACATCTACTTGTAAATATGAAATACAGATTTCATTAATTTAGTCTGGAATTACTTGTTAATATACATCTACATGAAAAGGCAGCATAAAGTATGCACCAGCAAGGGGAACATACATCTACTTATAAATGTGAAATACAGTTTTCATTAATTTAGTCTGGAATTACTTGTTAATATACATCTTACATGAAAAGGCATCATAAAGTATGAACCAGAAAGTATGCACCAGCAAGTATGCACGGTGGGTAAGATGTCAGATTTGTTTGCAAAGTAGATTGGGCTGTAGAGAATTCTCAAGCGCTTCTTTTGACAGATTTTTGGGATTACCAGGTTTTTTACAGGCTCCCCTCCCATATGTAGATTGACAAAAAAAAAAAATTAAAATTAAATGAATGTGCATCAATATAAGAACAGAGTTAAGAACTTACTATGTGGCACTATGATGTGGAATAACAGTTGATTACGGCAGCTTGGAACTGTAATTGTCATGCACTAGCAAAATAACTCTAACTGAATAAAATTTCAGAGTAGTTGAGGAACTGGATTTATAGGAGATATGAAAAGTGTTGTAGTTGAGTGATCCTTGTGCTTTTTTTTATTGGGTAAAATTGGTTGATCCTTGTGCTTGTTTTTGATTGGGTGAAACTGATAGGGGTGGATCAAGATTTATGATATTTTATTTCAATACTCATATTTGAAGTTCAATTTGATTTGATTTCTCATTTCAATTCAATGTTTGTTTCTTGAGCCTCACATTTGTTGAAAATATGCAGGTACATAATTTATGGGAGTAGCTGGTATGGAAAATGGTGAGAAAGTTAATGCTTAAAAGACAACTTGTATTTGAAAATGGTGCACTTTGGACTTCTGCTTGTGAGAACCTGGCCCAAAGTGTGTGAATGACAAGACCTTTTACACAGTAAAATGGGAACTTAAATTATGTGAAAATTGACATCAAATTGATATGATGATGTGGTATCAATTTTGTATAGGGATGAAATACAATTATATATCCTTGTATTAAATACATGTTGACTTTAAATTTGGCAAACATGGAAGTATAATATATGTTATTTTATGTTTAAAAATGATATTGACTATTCTATTGTTGATAGATTCATGGTTGTACATGAAAAGTGACAGACACATCAGTTTTGAAGAGTGTTTGTACATTTATAGGATAGTATTCATTCAATTATTAATATTTTACTGTGTAAAAACTGGAGTCAAATATGTCAACTACCCTCACCACTACTTGGGTAATGCACCATGATTGGCTCCTCTCCCTAGAAAGAAGAGAAAAGAAGAGAAAAAAAGGAAAAAGGAAGAAGAAGACAAGAAGGAGAAAATCATATTTGGGAGAAGAAGAAAAATGCGCAATGTCACTCAAGTCCTGGGTGGTTTTGTTGAAAGAATTCCTTCATTTTCAATGTTGTTAATGTATGAATGTATGTTTTGTGTGCAATCAGTAGCTGTTGTTCATTATTGACAAATATAAATTTGTATTGCTTAAGTAATTTGTTGCCCAGATCTATGTTATTTGCAGCCAAGAGTGTTTTATCTATTTTGTTGTTTTAAATTTCGTAGCTTCCCTTTCCTTTTCCCTGTTTTGCATCATTTAAATCCTCTGCATTTTATTTTCTATTGTTGTCCAAGGATTCTGTAGATTCCATAGACTCTGTAATTTCCGTAGGTCCTCGTTTCTGTTTCCCTTCATCTAGTATTAGAGCTTGGCTAAACCCTTCTTCTATTTCATTTCTGGGTTTTTAGTTTTTCATTTGGTAGCCATTAATGGCTTCTACGTCTGGCGCATCATTGGTCAGTGTGCAAACTCTGATTTTCACAGGAAAGAACTATGAGTATTGGTATTTGACCATGAAAGCTTTGTTTCGGTCTCAAGACATTTGGGAAATGGTTGAAAACGATTACCAGGAACCAATGACCAGGCAACATATAATGCTCTTACACAAGCTCAAAAGGACGTCTTGAAGGAACAATAGAAGAAGGATGGGAAAGCATTATTTTATATCCATCAAGCAATGCATGAGAGCATACTCCCAAGAGTTGCAGCAGCAAAGCAAGCCAAGGAAGCATGGGACACACTCCATTGCATATCAAGGCATGGACAAGGTTAAAAAGCGCTAAACTACACTCCTTAGAAGAGAATTTGAAAATTTATCAATGAGAAACTCGCATTCAAGAGAATCTTTCTTTACTTATGTTGTTGGTTTGATAAATCAAATGAAGTCCCATGGAGAGGTCATAGAGGATAGGAAGGTTGTTGAAAAGGTACTTAGAAGTATCCCTTCTAAATTTGACGTTGTAGTTGTGGCTCTAGAGGAAACTAAAGATTTGAGCCAATTTAGTGTTGATGAACTACATGCCTCTCTTATAAATCATGAATATAGACTGAACAGATCAAATAGTTTAGTAGAAAATGCATTTTCATCTCAGATTTATGTAAATCGTGGAAGAGGAAGGAGGAGTTTCAGTCCTAGAGGAAGAGGGAGAAGTTCTCCTAGAAGTGGACGTAGCAGCAGTTATGCAAATGTTGGTGGTAGAGGTCAAAATCAAAATTTCAGTCACCCAAGTGGCCAAAGATTTGACAAATCACACATTCAATGTCACTATTGTAAGAAGTTTGGGCATTATGCTCATGAATGCAAGAAAAAATAGTATGACCAACAAGAAGCAAGGTCAAAATCAGTCAAGTAGCACTCCCTCAGGCAACATGTTCATTGCATGCACGAAGATTGCTGAAGCAATCCCTACAAACTCTCTAGTTGAGTGCAATGTTGTTCAAGAAAGCCCATGTGACATATGGTATTTAGATTCGGGTTGCAGTAATCACATGATAGGTAATAAAGATTTGTTTTCTAGTTTGGAAGAATCAGTTCAAACTGATGTTACGCTTGGTAACAACAACAAAGTCACTATTTTGGGTAAAGGTACGGTTAATATTCTAACCAAAAAGGGGGAGCCGAAATTTATGCCTGATGTATATTATGTTGCTGGTCTAAAACACAACTTGATGAGCATTGGATAGCTGATACAAAAGGGATATAGAGTGTACATGGAAAATAATGAATGTGTTATTTTGGACAAGCTTCCAAGCAATATGCTTATTGCCAAGGTACAAATGACTGTAAACCACATGTTTCCATTAAAAATAAGGCCAGCCATGAAAGGAAAAATAGCTCAAGCTATTCATGAGACACATACTATAAATTCTGGAGCAGCTTTTAAGGTAGAAGATACAAAATCAATAGTAACCAGCAACAGACAGCTACGGAAATGTCCAAGACAACTACAGAAATGTTCAAAACAGTTACAAAAAGGTTCAAAATTTCTACGGAAATTTCCAAGAAAGCTACGGAAATGTCCAAGACATCTACGGAAATGGCCAGAACAACTCCAAAGAGGAAAATGATGTTTCTGTAGAAACTCCAACAGTGTTTCAATCAAGCAGTAAAGGATGATTCTTGGCTATGGTATTTCAGATTTGGGCATTTATATTTTGGAGCGTTGAAATTACTACATATGAAGAATATGGTAAAAGGTTTTCCATTAATTGAGAAACCAAAGAGTTTGTGAAGGATGTATTATGGGAAAACAACATAGAGAGTCATTTCGATTGGCAAGGCAATTAGAGCTACAACTCCACTTGAGATTGTGCATTCAGATATTTGTGGGCAAATGCAAACATTGTCTATAGGAGGATGCTCTTATTTTCTTACTTTTATTGATGATTTTACAAGAAAAACGTGGGTTTATTTCTTAAAACACAAATCTGATACATTTGCTTATTTCTAACAGTTCAAGGCACTTGTGGAGAAGCAAAGCGGCCACTACATCAAGGTTCTAAGGATGGATAGAGGCAGTGAATTTATATCTAATGAATTTATAAATTTTTACAGATCTCATGGCATACACAAGCAATTTACAACCCGCTATACACCTCAGCAAAATGGTGTATGAGAGGAAGAACTCGAACCATTATGGAGATGACTCAGAAGCGTGATGGCAGCCAAACATTTACCAAATGAATATTGGGTCGAGGCAAAGTATGCAACTATTGTTTACATCATGAATAGGTGCCCAACAAAGAGCGTAAGAAACAAAGTCCCTCAAGAGGCTTGGACAAGAAGGAAACATAGTGTTTCTCATATGAAGGTATTTGGATGCATAGCATATGCGCATGTTCTAGATGAGTTGAGAAGGAAGTTAGATAATAAAGGACAAAAATGTATATTTGTTGGTTACTTAGAGGAAACAAAAGCATATAAGTTGTTTGATCCTATCAATAGGAAAGTTATAATCAGCCATGATGTTCAGTTTGTGGAGGATGAAGCATGGGATGGAAGCATAGAGAGGACTATCAGAATTGCAACTACTGTCCCAAATGATAATATGGCGGATGAAGTGTTTCCAACACCAAATATAACTCAAACAAAGCAGCTCCTTCCAATCTCGGGATGGTACCACAAGTTGCAGCTCAAGCTACACCTTCATTCACACCAAGGAGATCTTCAAGGCTGCTGTCCACACCAACAGGACAACAAACTTCACAAGCATCTACACCGGCATCTACATCAATCGGCATCCTTGGAGCAACACCATCTAGCACTCCAAGTAGTTCTTCATCTTCGGATCCAACTCTAGCAAGCATGATGCCATGAAAAACAAGGAGTTTGAGTGAGTTGTATAATGTTGACACAACTAATTCATTTTCAACTTTTGCTTTATTTTCTCATATTGATGATCCATTAACATTTGAAGAGGTCGTGAGTAGTGATATATGGGTAGAAGCCATGGATGAGGAGATTGAATCCATTGAAAAGAACCAAACATGGGATTTGGTTGATTTGCCGGAAGGCAAAGATGTAATTAGTGTCAAATGGATTTATAAGACTAAACAAGATGTTGATGGGAAAGTGCAAAAGCATAAAGCAAGGCTAGTTCAGAAGGGGCTTTACACACTTCAATGAGACATTTTCTTTGGTTGCTCGGCTGGATACGCTTAGGACTATTTTAGCTATTGCTGCCCACAACAAATGGCCTGTACATCAAATGGATGTAAAGTCTGTATTTCTAAATGGCTATTTAGAGGAGGAAGTGTATGTGGAACAACCACAAGGCTATGAGATACCAAGTCATGAAGACAAGGTGTATCGGTTGAAGAAGGCACTCTATGGATCAAGCAAGCTCCAAGAGCTTGTAAATGTGCCGCATTGACTCTATCTCATTCAAAATGGTTTCCAAAGGAGTGGTTGTGAACCAACATTGTACATCAAGGTCAACAAGCAAGGTAACATTTTGATTGTTTGCTTATATGTGGATGATCTAATCTTTACCGTTGATCTAAACATAGATTCTTTCAAATCAGTAATGAAGAATGAATTTGAAATGACTGATTTGGGTCTTATGAGGTATTTCTTTGGGATCAAGTCCATCAATCCAATGATGGTATATTTATTTCTCAATCTAAATATGCAAATGAAGTTTTGAAGAGATTTAATATGGCAAGATGCAAGGTATCCCCAACATCGGTTATGACAGGATGAAGTTAAGCAAGGAAGATGATGGAGCATGTGTGGATTCTACATTGTTCAAGAGGTGGTTGGAAGCCCTGTACTTATGTATAAACCACAAGACCGGATATCATGTATGGTGTAAGTCTAATTTCAAGGTTTATGGAGTCTCCAAAAGATTCACATTGGCAGGCCGGTAAGAGAATATTGAGGTATGTGAGTGGTACAAAGGATTTTGGTATATTGTATTCCACTTCGATGATTTCAGTCTTATTGGGTACACCGATAGTGAGGATCTGTGGAGGCAGCATAGATGATACGAAAAGTACTTCGGGTATACTTTTCACTTTGGTACAGTGTTGTGTCATGGGCATCGAAGAAACAACGCATTGTGACTCTTTCTTGATTGAAGCCGAGTATGTGGCAGCCACTAGTGTTGTGTGTCAAGTTGTTTGGATGCAAAGGATGTTGAAAGATTTGATGCATGATCAAAAGGAAGCCACTAAAGATTCTCAGTGATAACATTCAACCATAGCATTATCTAAAAATCATGTGTTTCACAAGAGAACTAAGCATATTGATACGAGGTATCATTTTATCGTAGAGCTTGTAAGCAACAAAGAAATTTGTCTTGATTTTTGCAGTCCGAAGATCATTGACTAACATATTTACAAAAGCACTGGCAAAAGTTACATTTGAGTACTTACGAAGTGGCTTAGGAGTTTGTGACTTTGCACGAGTTAGCAGCTCCGAAAAATTGTTAGTTAGCTACAGAAATGCTACAACAGTTTTTGAACAAACTTGATTCATATTTATAATGATTTGCAGCAGTTCATAATTAAGGGGGAGTGTTGGAAATTCAAATCAGAATTTAATGTGCAACTAATATTTGACTTTCCCAGATTTAGCTCCTTGACATATCAGATTTGCATTTAATTGTGACTGTTGTACATTTATTTTTGGTTGATTATTCTCCCTGATTATCTCTTGTCAGAGATTTTGTGTTGACTTGCAAGGCAAGTTTGTTGTGTAGGAGTTTATTATTAATGCATTATGTTTTATTGGGAGAAGTAGAAAGAAGAGAAAAGAAGAGAAAAAAGAAGGAAAAAGGAAGAAGAAGATAGAAGAAGGAGAAAAATCAGATTTGGGAGAAGAAGAAAAGTGCGCAGTCCAGCTCAAGTCTGGACTGTTTTTGTTGAAAGAATTCCTTCATTTTCAATGTTGTTAATGTATGAATGTATGTTTTGTGTGCAGCTGTAGCTGTTGTTCATTATTGACAAATATATTTGTATTGCTCAAGCAATTTGAAGCCCAGATCTGTGTTATTTGCAGCCAAGAGTGTTTTATCTTTATTTTGCTGTTATAAATTTTTGTAGCTTCCTTTCCTTTTCCCCTCGTTTTGCATCATTTAAATCTAGCGCATTTTATTTTCTATTTTTGTCCAAGGATTCTATAGATTTCGTAGACTCGCATTTTCCATAGGTCCTCGTTTTGTTTCCCTTCATCCTTTCCCAATTTTGGTCTCTCTTTTAAGCAAAATTTGTTATATAACTTTTGAATTAGCTATTAGATTTTTAGAGCAGTTGAAATCTATCTTAGTGTTTAAAATTTATTGGTTGGAAACCAGCAAAGACTCGATTGTTTGATCAAGAACATTTAAAAATAATGGATGATATTTATAATGTTTAAGTCTTAGTTTTAGTTTATATTCCAATTAGAATTATGTAAGGAGTTAGGACCATGTGTTACGGTTTGACACAGAGCGAGCCTTGTGTTGTATACATATAGAGAAGTGGAACAAAATGCAGAATGATGAGGAATTGCCTATAAAATGAGAACTACTTTGATGCTTGTCGTGTTAATGAGAGAGAACTTCTTACAGACCTCTTTTGCTAATGGACCGCGCATTGTTTTGCATGTTCCCATGGATCTATGGAGGTTTTATTACAAGATAACAAATCAAGGATTTGACAACCGATTGCCAAGACACAAATAGCAAGCTTACAAGTTTAAATAACAATATAGAATAGAAAGTTCTTAACCAATTGGAAATATTGTGCATATGCATGTCTTTAGTTCAAGATAAATGTAGTAATTTATAATAGTGTCTACCTAAAGAGAACAATGCTTAGCAAATTAAGAGTCTAATTTATAATTTATATAGGACATTAAGAGTTGAGTAATCTTAGCAGAAATTAATCGATCTTAAAACCCTATGTAAAACCTAGCTTGATTTTTGCATAGCTTAACCTAGTATATAATTTATGTTCTTTGATCATTTAACTTCTAAGGCCACAAGTAAAATCACTAATAAGCCTCCTAGAGTCCTGTCAATAACAAAATTCATTAGGAGCGAAAGATTGTGAATGTAAAGGGTGTGATCACTTTGGGAGCCCCGGCCTTTGTAAGACAAAGTTTCTTTAAAATTTCCAAAACACATGGTGGAAGAATATGAGATTAATTTTGATTTTTTTCCGCAATTGTTTGTTATGATTGTGGAGTTTAATTGCTTCACAGATATCCTGCTTTACACCTTGCTTATTTGGTTTACATCGGGTTTACATAGTAATCGCCGCGATCGATCGTTAATCGCCACCGGCCGTAATTGTCACGGTCAAGTAACCTACGCACGGTCGTGCAATTATCGCCGTTACTCGTGTGTGAAATTTTATATTTAAATCACGGGAATTTAATCTAACTTTTTTAAAAGCTGATTTAAAGGATGTAATTGCATGGCTATTGTGCCCTAAGTTTGTATATGCCTATATAAGCATGAAAACTAGGGTTAGAAGGTGAATTAAGAGAAGGATTGAATTAGATCCTTAATTATCCTAGATTGAGAGAAAGAAGAAGAAGAGAAAGAAAGAACATGCTACATGAAGACAAAGCTTCCATGGAGAGGAGCTAGATAGAAGGAAATAATAGGTACATCTCAATGATGAGAAGAAAGTAACATCTTCTACTATATTTCCTTTGTATAGTTATTGTCTCATTGTAATGGCTTACATAGTATACAAAACACATAGAATTTTTTCTTGTAGATCCACATGTTGGTGAGATCTTGTATTATAGATCCATGAGATCATATTGTATTGTTGATCCATGTAGATCTAGATATTGCAGAAGAGGTTGTCTTCATGTTTCAGACAAAGTTATGCAGTGACGAAGAAACAAACTTACTTCTTGGTGCACATTTATAGCTGCACATATGGTAGACTCTTGTGAGAGGTCTTATTTGCAGATCCACAGAGAACTTGGTAAAGCAGCTCAGAGATGCAATAGTTCCTAGTTATGTGAGATCTCGTTGGTGGTGTTTGGAGGCACGGTTGTAGTGCACTTATGTAGATCCAATTAGAGATATGGAGGAGAGGAGATACTCTTGGGAGAGATGCATTATACTCTTGTATCAAGAGTTGGTTTGTACTTTGTTATATATATATATATATATATATATATATATATATATATATATATATATATATATATATATATATGAGATCTCTATCTTTGGTGGACGTAGCCCACATTGGGTTAACCACTACAGTACGTGTTGTGTACTTTGTTTTGATTTGGATTATTCTAGTTTATACTTCCACTGTTGTAGATTATGGGGAATTGTTTAGATCATGTGTGCATGATTTTGTTTGTTATTAAATCATAACACTATTCCATAGTCCCTAATTCCCAACAACTGGTATCAGAGCTTGGTTATTTCAGAGCAAGGTTTTGCTTCAATATATTGTTAGTGGTTTTATTGACAGGTGTATGAGAGTAGGGTTTGTTTTGCTTGATGTGAATATCACAGGAAGAGATTCAATATCAAGTGGGAGATGGAAAATTAAGGTTGTTGGAAATTGCAATGACCGCATCCGTTAAGTAGCAATCGGCGTGGCAGTTGACCGTGGTCGCCATGGACAACCTAGTTTTAAACAAAAAATCACAGATCTGAATATTTAAGAAGATGCATGGAATGTATCTTGTTTGTTGAGGTGTCCCCAGTTCTTGGAGGCACAAGCATGTTTGTTAGATTGCAGATCCGGTTATTGAGGTATGGTTTTATCTTGGTATTGTAATGCTTATATTATTTTGGTTGCACATGCATGTTTGGGATTGCAGATCTAGATATGAGAATGAGATAGAGGATCAGTTATGCATCCTTGGTGCAGTTAGATGCATGAGCTTCTTAGAGAGGAAGAATATAATAGCACAGAATGAAGAAGGGGTTTCCATCAGACAAGCATGTTCTTCAGTTGAAGATGTGGTTGAGTATCTTGTCGGTAAGGTGATGTATTTCATCTTGGTGCAGATTGTATTGCATGTATTATTGTTATTAAGTTTTTGTGCAAGGTTGGGTGCTTCCCGAAATGAATGTCTCAACACAACTATCGGCTTTGGTTGGAGTAGGCACTGGTTTGGTGACATATGTCAATTTGTGGCGTTGTGTTAGTTACAAAGAAAGACCGACGTCAACCAGTGGAACCAACATCGGTCATAGAGGTTGATTGGTACCGGTCGGCCAACCATGGTCGGTCTCTCGTGACAACAAGTTTACACATGGTTTCTTATAGTAAAAAGGGCATGGATAGTTCGTTGTCTGTTTTGGAGAATTAAGTTTCTTGACGCAGTGTGTGTACAGGCAGAAACAATGTTGATCACTTCAATGTTTGGATCAAAAAGAGGACGAAGTTGGCTTGGTTAGTCCAGTGAGACTTTGGGTCAGGTATCTCTATATGGTTTATATTTTATTTCTTTCATTTGGAGCAACCGATATTATGTTTGGATAGTGTGCACATGATTTACACCATGTTTTTGGTGTTATTTGACTTTTATTTCCGGTTGTGTGGAATCTTGAGGACAAGGATATCTATTCTAAGAATGAGATCCTCAATGAAAAGTCATGGTTAGACACAAATTGTGTAACGAAAGATGTTGAGTACACATGATGAAAAATTTGATTCACCTACTTGACAAGAAGTCCAAACTTCGTGATGTAGGAGTATTCTTTGATAAGAAGGGGATCATTTTATATTTTATTTCATCCGGTTTTATTTCTCACCGACGTATTATCTTTTGAGCTTCGTGTTAGAGGAAGTGCGGGTAATTTTTTGTTCAGTCGAAGCAAGCCATGGTTGTTGGCATTGCAGGATTGGATATATGATGCACATGCAGAGTGAGAGGAGATTGCTATTATTCAAAGTGGCAGAGGCACTAGTTGGTTTTGGAGGGCAGTCACGGATTTGTAGGTATATTGAGTTTATTACTTTGTGATGTCACTTCTTGTTTTATTTTGTGGTGCCTAGATATCCCTATGGGATTACAGTTGATGGTTAGATTCAGTTGGGTGAAGATGATAGAGCAATTTTTCAGATTTTTAAGGGTTAAAGGAGAAAATCTACTAGTTACAGAGATCAGTGTTGGTTAGGATTAACCGTGGTCGGTCAGGAAATGACTAGGGTCGGCTTAGGGAAACCGTGGTCGGTTTGGTCATAGGTTTGACATCGTGTTTATTTACCATTTTTAGATGGTGCCCTTGTTTTGCTTTCATCTTGGTTGATTGTGCAGAGTATGTTGATGAAATGTTTTCTGGTATTTGCACTATTTATTAGTAGCATGGTTTAGCATGGTTGTTTGTTATTGACATTGATGAGCATAGGATTCATATTTGGCTTTGGAGTTATTCGGTGGTAGACTTGGAGCTTCTGGAGAGCCTGGAGATATGGATGGATGTATAGGTGAGTTTATACATGTGGATAGATTCATTTTTGTGATACTATGATGATGAAAATGTTTGATTTGCACATGGATGCCTATGATCGTGGTTTATATGCCTGAGCATGAGTAGGGGATGTTTGTATTTCCTCTTGATTACTATGTTACTCCTCGATAGGTATGTTATGTACGTGATGAATGTCTGGACATGCTAGTTGTTTGTCGGCAGGTAATGGATTTTGCATATCGCAGTTGTTTGGATTTCTTTGAGTTATGCAGTGTTTGAGATTGATCACCCATTGTTGCATTTAGAACTCATTCGTGGTGTTTTTTACCTAGGATCTTGTTTTTCTTTTGCATATTCTAGTTTGACTTGTCTTTCGACAATGATTGGTGGTTACATGGACACATGGGTAGATGGATGGAGAACATGGTTGGTTTTACTGTGTATGGCTATGGTCATGCGAGTTAAGCTCATTACTTCAGTTTGAGTGGGAGCTCTTATAGGTATGTTAGTCATGATGGCTTGGTAATTGACATGATCTTCCTTGAGGTCTACACTCTTCCTTTTCGAGATTTTAAAGGAATTTATCTTTAGCGCAAAATGATAGGGGCTTCCTAGAGTAGGCATACCCTCTAGATTCACAATCTTTTGATCCTAAGAAACATAGAATATAGTGGGCATCAATGGAATATAGTGGGCATCAAACATTACTTTGACTCTTAATGTCCTATAATACAAAGGTAAGAAGCTCTATTTCAATAGACACTATTGTAAATTACTACATTTATCTTGAACAAAAGACATGTGTATGCACAATATTTAAACTTATGGTTTCTTATGCCATGTGAAGGTATTCCAATAGCTTACTACTTGTCTCTTGGAAATCTATAGATCCGTTAGCAAAAAGAGCTCTCTATAGCTTACAAAGGAAAACACAAAGCATAATTCCTATAAAAATAAATTTTATTGTTTAACTAAGAAGTTCTTTCTCATCAACGCGACAAGCAACAAAGTAATTCCAATGTTCCTTACAGGCAATTCTTCATCATTCTGTCGTTTTTTCCACTTCTCTACATGGTCCTTTATAAACTTCTAATCCAAAATATACACTACCAAGTAAATGAGTACAAAACAAGGCTCTAATTCAGACCCAATGAAAAATATTTTGAATATAGGAATATACGTTGTACCAACCTACCAAACTAAAAATAAAACATGGTAAATAACATCCATTATTTTTAAGTGTTACTGATCAAACAATCAGTCTATGCTGGTTTCCGACCAATAAATTTGAAAATCTAAGACAAATTTCGTTGATCTAAAAATCTAATAGCTAATTCAGAAGTTATATAACAAATTTTACGGAAAAGAGAGACCAAAATTAGGAAAGGAATCATTACACATCTTACGGTTTCACATCAATAAAAAACACTAATATTTTATAATTTAATAAAATCCTTCGCACACCTAAGCAAACATGGGAATATATTGGTGCCAAAATATCATTGCAATTATTAGTAAAACAATTTGTAATTCAATAAAGCCCTCAGCAAATGTTGATAACAAAATATCAATGCAATTACTATGAAAATAAAAACCAACCATGTTTAAAATAGGAAACCAAATTTGTAAAAACCAAGATGTACAATTTAGAGAAGGAATAATTTCAATTCCATTCAATTTCAATTTAGAGAAGGCTTTCCAACAGATTGGACTACTAGTGTCATTATACCTCTTTATAAAAGTGGGGACATCAACAATCCATCCAATTATCAGACCATCATGGTGAACCCCCTTCTTGGAAAACTATTTGGTAGCATGGTAGAGTGCAAAATCAGTAGCTGGGCAGAAAAAGAGGGTAAAAGAGCAAAAGGACAAGCAGGTTTTAGGCCGAAACACTCCACTATCGATCATTGCATTACCCTTAGACACTTGGTGGAAAAAATATGGGATAATCAGGGAGAGGAAGCTTTCTATTGCTTTGTTGACTTCAAGAAAGCATTCGACACAGTCCCTAGAGGTAAACTTTGGAGCAAAATGGAGGAGCTTGGTATTCCAGATGAGTATAGAGCAACAATGCATAGGCTTTATGAGCAAGTCAAGGCCAAAATCAGAACAAGTGAGGGTATGTCAAAATGCTTTGGAAGTGACATTGGAGTCAAACAAGGCTGCCCTTTATCTCCAACCTTCTTTGGTCTCTACATTGATAAACCAGAAGAGTGGATTAATAACGCTAGTGGAGGAGGCATCCATCTAGCTAGCTATGTTGTAAAGCTACTTCTATATGCAAATGATCTTATTCTAATTGCAAAAATGACCAAAAGTTTGCGAGAACATCTGAAATATCTAGAGATTTTTACCAAGAGGTGGGAATGCAAGTGAATATTAGTAAGACAAAAACCATGATATTTTATCTATGGAGAAAAAGAGGCAATATGAGTTTCTTTTTGAATGAAACGCATTAGAAATAGTGGAACAATACAAATATCTTGGGCTTGACTTTCACAATAAGCTTAGTTGGGAGACATGCAGGGAAAAAAGAATCCAAGGGGGATGGAAGGCCTTATACTCATTGCAGAATAGGTGCATGAATGCAAAATTATGGGATTGGAAAACCAAAAATACCTTGTTTGGCCTGCTAGTCACACCAGTGATTCTATATGGGTGTGAAGTTTGGGAAGCAAGTTTGACTTAACTGGAGACAGATATAGAGGTTCCAAAAGCACTCAATAACTAAGCAGCCTCAAAGTTAAATCCTGTTCCATACGAGATTCTTTTGGCTGAATCTGTACCTTTCTCTTGAAGTATCGACAATGATTCAAACTCTAAGTTATTTTTAAAAGATACAAGGAATGGAGAATCATCAATGGCCCAAAATAAGAGGTGAATAAGAACTAAGTTCAAAAGGAAAACATGTGGATGAAGCAAAACAACAAGTGGATGAGTAAATGGGACATCAACATGCAAGAATGTCCAAATACCAATGAGGAAATAAAAAGTACGTGAAAGAGAAATTCAAGACAACCATGTGGACAAGGCAGATAGGATGGAAGAAAGCATACTATATCAATCATTTTAACCCCACTTAGGAGCACGAAGAAAAGACATACATAGGAGTGGAAATTAAATGGAAAGCAAAGATGTTAATTTCCTAACTAAGAACCAGCTCGCAACATCTTAGGTGTGAAACTCGGTAGGTGGACAATACCCAAAGAAGAATGGGAAACAAGAACCTATTTATTATGTGTCAAAGGGGTAGTAGAGACAGAATGACACTTCATTTTGGAATGTGCAACTTATAATGACATTCAAAGCAAAGTTATGGGACAATCAAGTAATCACAAGTTAACAAACTTGTTTCAAGAGGAAAGGCTAACCAAAATATCAAGTTTTTAAATCAAGATACATAGTAGAAGAGCTGACATCGAGAAAGGAGTTAACTTTTTGCAATATGAGCAGGCAGCCTCTATGATTTGATGTTTTGTTTTTATCTGGACAAATTCTTTTTGTGGCTCTTGGTCCCATAGATTGTTTGGTCTCATGGACGTTATTAAAATCCTTCATTCATTCATGTTTCTCGACATGACATCCACGCCGGAGATCAACATTCAAATCCAAATTATTTAATCACTTGTCAATTAATAACTTTTGACATGTATAAAGGAAGAGTGATCATACTACAAGACATTTTTAAGTGATTTCTAAATTTTTTTAATTGTTAAAATTCTATAGTGAGGCTCAGGGCATACCCCATTTCACATATGATTTAAGGCACCATTTGGTTTAACTGATATGCACCTATATGCAACACTTTGATCTCATGGGATTCATTTTTTCTTTTGAACAGACATTAGAGTTTAAAAATTGGATCCAATGGTGACTGGAACTCACTTTTTGTAAGTTGTGAACACATCGCCAACATTTGCATTTTATGTACTTACCTAGAATTCAAATACTATAAGAGTAATGCAATTGATATTAATATAATAAAACATAAACATCCAAAGAAAAATCAAGCCAATAAGCATGTCAAATATGTCAAAAATTGATCAATAATTATTGATACATGTGATTCCCAATTATTTTTCTTGGAAATTTAATCTTTATCCTTAGCTAGGGGCATTTCCCAACTCAGTTGAATGTGTCCATTATCCTAAGTTTTTATTACACAAAATCCATTGGAAAATCAATAGAAAAATTATCCGTATAGTGTGTATGTCTAGAGAAGATGCCCTCAATTTTTAAACATGGATGAACAAGGGAAGATCGTGGATCATATTTCAATTTTCTTCATTCAAATTTATGTTCTATCTTTGTATATTCCCATTATAAGGGGGTCAACTAGGTTGTGTGCATTTTAAAATCCAACTAAAAGATTAAACATGCTTTATATGGGTTGGGCTTTCCTTTTTGAGCCTTAGTGCCAAGAGAAGGTTATAAAAGGAGACTTAGGACTTCATTTGGAGCATTCATCTTTCGCGCATTTTACTCTAATTGAATTTGTGGACTGATTGATCATTGTTCTTCCACTTTTGGGAAAAAAATCCAAGTGTATGGAATCTTCCAAGAAGGATGGAAACACTTTTGTTCCCTGGTGGGGATGAAAACCATCCTTCCTTGTTAGGCTTGAAGACATATCACAGATTGGAGAGGAAAGAAGTCATAATCATATTTTTATATGTATTGTTGAGCGACTTGCATTAGTGCAAGGTTTGGTGCCATCTAGGGAATGAAAATAAGATTTGAATTCATATTTGGCTTCCTTGTTATTTATAAGGTTGGAATCATTATTTACATGTGGAGTTTGGGGTCTCTAAACCCTTATTTCATAATTTCATCATAGTTGTACTTCGTTGGTTTTTAATTAATTTCTAGCAGTGTTTTGGATCAAATTTCACATTGATTATTGGTTTGGTGAATTCCTAAAATACTTATATCTATTTTGGAAAAGTTGATTTAAGTGTTTTGCATGAATTTTTACATTGTTATCCTAAAAGACTTGTCATTATTCAAATCTAGGTTGTAATTTCAGTTTTCTACTTTTGAAATCAGATTTAATAATCTTGTGGTTTTTGCTAATTTCCTACTTTTCAATTTCAGCCTTGAAAGGGATATTTCAAAGGTAAAAGTGCAACCAATGTACAAATCATAAGAGATACCATTTGATAAGGGATAAGGCTAGGATTATGTCCCAAGATGAATTTGACATAATGGATACCTCTCGGTCCCTCTCAATCCTTGGTAGGTAAACCCAGAATTCTATACACTTAACCCATGCAAGCTTTGAATTCAATAAAAATATACCTTTCAAAATATATAAAATAGCATTATCAATATAACACTCATATACATCTATACAACCTTGTTTATTTATTTTAAGAATTTTTAATACATACATACAACATACATACATACATACATACATACATACATACATGTTACATGTGGCCACAACAAGCCCCATAAGAGAAGACAGATAAGGTGTCATCAGTAAAAGATATAATGAACAATAGTAACACAAACCTTAGGATTTCATTTTCAAGTAATAAAGAATGAACAAGCACTTGAGCATGTTTTAGAATATCATCTTTAATTTAGGATTTTTGTTTAGGATTAAGTAACAATTCACCCAACAGGGAGAGGACCCAATATTTTTGTAGGGTTCAATAGTTGGGAGGGTACTTGAGGGTGGGATGTCAAAACTTGAGCAAATTTAAATGAAAATTAATACAAATGTCAACAATTATTTGGTCCATTGGTGAAGTTGTTTGGCTCACATAGAGCCCACCAAAGGGATCAATTCTTGTTGAATGCAAAGGATCATGATACCCTAACACAAAGAGTCAAGTGGTTGAGGTGAGGATCATGCCCTAGGTGATTCTCGATGGTGTGAATGCCCCTTACTCGTATTTGCTTAGCTAAAGGTGCTCACTGATTTAATTTGTATATTTACTCAATATTGTAATTTTTTTATATGTTTCATCCGAAACATGGCAATCTATGTAAGTCATGCCCATTTTAATGCTTTGGTATTCAATTTATAAGGTAGTACAAATTACATACTATTGTACAATTTGTACCTAATAATAGTATAAAGTAGCCAATAACGAGGTGATACATCGTATGCTAGTAAGACGAGAATAGAGGCATATGAACCATGCACCATTTTTTTCAGTCTTTTAAAGAAGAAAGGGCGTGCGGTGTGCAAGTCGTTGAGGCAATGTACTTTGGATATATCTCAGAAAGAAAATGAATGGTTGATGAATACTTAATTACTTGTTAACATTACAAATTCAACAAGTGGTATTGTGCAATATTATTTTTGGATAATTTATTGTTGGCTTATATTTATTTTGTGCATATATTAGTGATGGTGTCTACTTTTATGATTTGCATTTTGTTAACACAATGGAGGATTTGTGAATTGTGGGTTTTTTTATTTTATAGCAAGAGGTAGGTTACATAACAAAAGATTGGAACTTAGGTCCTTCCACCTCCAAAGAATGACAACTACATCTAAAAATCCACCTTCCATTAAGATTTGATGGTTTCCTATGCCCTACTCTAAACTACCATTATGGCCCACCTAGGAGGATGGTGGCATGCGTTTGAAAAGGGTCATATAGAAGCACATAATAGAACAATTGATATGAACTAAAAATACTAACTCAAAAAAATAGTAGGAGGACTCGAAACAGATTCACACCAACATTCCCACCAAAGAGTATACCTATCCACACACTATGTAGGCCTAACAAAGGAGAAAATATGGTGTTGAAATATCTAACTTGATTCTAAGGACGAGATTTTGTAGTCTACTCGAGGGACTACGATGAATTACGCCTAATGGGGAAACCTCAAGCCATTAACCCTAACATCACATTATCCTCTTCCTCGGAGGCTTTGTAGTGTCTCCTTCACCACTTCTCGAAAAGGAAGCTTCTATACCTTTGAGTTTGACGCGATTTTTTCCCTTTCCCATCGTGACCTCCATCTCATTCTCACCATCCATCTTATCCTCCCCATAAAGAGACAAGATATCCTCAAAAAAAAAAAAATCGGCATTTTCGTTGAGTTGTGGATTTCTAGGCCCTTGAGTCAATTCTCACATCGAAGTATATACCATGTTTTCACTTTTTTTTACCATTTTTTATTTTCCTTCCACACTTACATTATTAAAAGACATAACAATGTGATTGCAATAATCCCTAAAAGTTATAAATCCAATAAAAAAAGGGATTTTCAAGTTGAAAGCTATTAAGATAGATTTAATGTTCAACAAACATTGCATTAAATAGATGATGTGGCAAGGGTAAGAAAAAGTGACATGTGGTCCATGTGACTTATCAAAAGAAAAAAAGGTTCTCCTATGTTCCCTCGAATGCATTAGCCAACCTAAAAATTCTCCTACCTCAATCCCCTTCATCATAACAAATCCTCCCCTATCCATGGTTCCACAAGTCTTCAACTTTAACTTCTTCAATGTCATCTTTTTGACATCTGGTGCAATGGTGCTTAGGTGTGATTGCTAAAAGGGGACAATTTTATGTGAGTACAATTTTCGCCTAAAAGGGTAAAATAAAAATAGGAAAATCCAATACATTCTAGGTTGAAAGCCAACCAAAATGTGGTCTTCCAATCAAATATGATCAAGCCTCTCTAGCAGCTTGGTCAACTTAGCAGAGCTTCTTTCACCACCACCTACTGCAAGGAAGTTTGCATATATTTGAGTCCAACACACTTATTCCCTTTCATGTCATGACCTCCATCTCATCCTCAATGTCCATCTTATCTTCACCATTACAAGACAACATAGCGCCAATAAAAATAGTCAACATTGTTGTAGTTGTGGATGTCGAGGGCCTTGAGTTGGTGCTCTTCAGATGGAGTATATACCATGTTTTCACTTTTGTTTTCTTTTCTTTTCTTTTCCTTCCATGTTTATGTTAGTAAATCACATAACAAAGATTGCAGTAGTCCTTAAAAGTTACAAATCTAATTAAAAGTAGGGATTTTCAAGTTGACAACTATTAAGACAAATATACAACATGGCATTCGTGTAATTGTAGAAGGTTAAATGTGAAGTAGTTCATGAGATATCTATGTAGCACGGAATAGGAAATAATTTAGACAGATTATAAATATGCAATGACAAAGATAAAAAAATTAAATGTGGGAAATGTATTATTGTTGGCATTGCCTTTTTCATGTTAGTCATTCTTATCCAAAAGAGGAAAGCCAACGACCATACTCGACCCAAGAGAAAATAGATCGCCCATCATTGGCTTATATATCTATCACTTTTCAACATCAATTCAAGCTTCCAATCACCCTATATATTTATGAGGTCGGTGCCCCAATGGATAAGATGGCATTTCAATGGTTTACAGAGAGTTAGTTATTTCCAACATAGATAGAACCATGACACTTTTTAATATATTAACTTTGATAGGCTGGTCTATATTAACTTTGATATATTATTTTCAAAAGATGACAAATTTAGAAAGATATTTTGACATATATCTAGAAGGTATGATCAAAATATTTTCTATATCAAAGAAAAAATAAGGGTAAAATAAATAAATAAAATAATATTTCTAGATTATTTCTAGAGAGGAAGGAAAGAAATAAAACAATGGTGAAAATCTAATAACAAGGAAAACATTGCACACAACTTTGACTGTGTGTCCAATTTGCTTGAAAATGGCTCGAGTGTTGAGTCCCTGGGACAACCGAGATAATACCCAATAAACCCATTTGTTAATGTCTTTTTTTGCAACCAATGATGATGAACCAATCGTGTGTTGGTCCAGTGAGCCCGATCACGTGACTATTTAGAGCGCGTTAGGAATCGAACCCTAGACTTACATGCCCATGTTTAGGTTATGATAAACACCGATTGACTTCATTTCATTGGTAACATGGAACCACTCAACAACAGAAAATAAGTGTCAACCCCAACATGTAAAGCCTCATTTAAGCATAAAGCATCTCTTAAGCATATATTATTTTCAAGAGGTGAAAATTTTAGAAAGATATTTTGACATATATCTAGAGGGTATGATTAAAATATTTCCTATATCAAAGAAAAAATAAGGATAAAATAAATAAATAAAATAATATTTCAAGATTATTCTAGAGAGAAAGGAAGAAATAAAACAATGGTGAAGATCTAATAACAAGGAAAACATTGTGCACAACTTTGACTGTGTCCAATTTGCTTGAAAATGGCTTGAGTGTTGAATCCTAGGATGATCGAGATAATACCCAATAAACCCATCTATTATTGTCTTTTTCTCAGTAACCAATGATGATGAACCGATCGTGTGTTGGTTCAGTGAGCTCGATAACGTGACTATCCATAGTGCTTTAGGAATCGAACTCTAGACTTACACGCCCATGTTTAGGTTATGATAAACACTTGATTGACTTCATTTCATTGGTAACATGGAACCACTCAACACCAAAGAAAATAAGCATCAACCTCAAATTTAAAGCCTCGTTTAAGCATCTCATGTGATTTTCTTTCTTGATAACAAAGCATGGACCACATAAGTGTTCATTCTTGTGCATGTATTCTTTGATGTATATTATACAATTAAATTTACAATAAAATGGAAATAAAAACCACAATAAAATACGACGACATTATGGTATCTTGATTTACGTAAAGCTAGAAATAAGGGGTAAAATATTTTTTGGTCAAAACCTAGATAAATATTATATAAAAAAATTGGATAGAAAATATGTATATCTAAACTTTAAGACATTTGAAAATCAACCTAAAAACAATACTTACTTCTTATTCATTGAAAGTATGGACAAATAATAACTAGTTAAAACAATGATAATGTATTTTAATACGTAAGAGAGAAATACCTCTATATAATATTATTATGAAAATAACAATTAAAATTGTCATGGTTTAATATTATATTGTTTAGAAAATAACATTAATATTGATTAAAGCAATAAAATCAATATATTAAATAAATAAAATAATTATATTAAATAAATAAAATAATTATATTAAATAATTTATTTTTTTAACAAAATCAAGGTTAAATTTTAGTTTTCAATAAAACATATTAAATTTAATTATTTTATTTACATATATTTCTAAAGATTTCATATACTGAAACTTATCAGAACTTATAAATCTATTAATGAAAATTTCAGAAAAAAATACACAAAATTTAATTATTTACTAATTTCAACCCTCTACAATTCTAAAACTCTTCATTCAACAAAAAAAAAAAAAAAAAACTTTCTTCATTTGAATTCGCTTCAGTTCATGGATCTATAAAGTGTAGAAAAGAAGGTTCGCTGTTATGGATGTTTAACAATTCAAAGTTACACGTGACCAAAGAGAAATCTAGCTCACAAAGGAGTTAGAATAATGAAGTAAAATTCCTAAAACAAATCACAACAGTAGGATAAGGTATTCTCCCAACTTAAATAAATGTACAGAGCATATAATTATGAGAGTATCAAATGGTGAAACTCCAGATTTTTAATTCTTACAGACTTTGCAGTCCCTTTAATCTCTCATTTTTCGAGCCACCAGAAGACCGGAAAGGAGGATAGAGAAAATGTATAGAAAAGGTTTGTTTATTTTCATAAATGAGAGAATAAATCTATTTAATACTGAAAATAAAAAAATCTTAAACAATTTATTATTCATATTTTCTTCTTCTCACAAAAGAATGAGGGAAAACTGGTGAAATACAAGAGACAAAAGAAACAAGAATTATATTCTCAACAAATTGCACCTATAAAATACAAGAGACAAAAGACAATAATTACATTCTCTTCAAATTACAGAGAGAAGGGGTCAAGAACTTACAACCCAATATTTTGTATAAAAAGAAAATCAGAATTAATTGTCACATTCTTCCTCAGGGTCTGCACTCAATTTTTAGCGATTTTAAAGAAATTTGTCTTTAGCACAGAAAAGGCTGGGGCTTCCCATAGAACGCATACCCTTTGCATTCACAATCTTTTTATCCTAATAAACGTAGAGACAATAATTGCATTCTCAACAAATTGTACCAATAGAATACAAGAGGCAAAAGAAAGAACAATTGCAAGGAAAATTAGAATTAATTGCCACATTCTTCCTCAGGGTCTGCAATCTACCTTTTGCAGATTTTAAAGGAATTTATTTTTAGCACAAAAAGATTGGGGCTTGCCTAGAGTGGGCATACCTTCTAGATTCACAATCTTTTGATCCAAATAAACATATAGACAATAATTGCATTCTTAACATATTGCACTAATAAAATACAAGAGGCAACAGAGAGAACAATTGCAAAGAAAATTAGTGTTAATTGTGACACTCTTCTTCAGGGTACTCTGTCTTTTAAGGATTTTAAACGAATTTGCCTTTAGCACAGAAAAGGCCGGAGGCTGCCCAGAGTGGGCATATCTTCTACATTCACAATCTTTTGATCCTAATAAACATAAAGACAACAATTGCATTCTCAACAAATTACACCAATAAAATACAAGAGACAAAAGAAAGAATAATTACTAAAAAAAAATAAAAAAATAATCGTCACATTTTTTTAGGGTCTGAACTGCATTTTGAAGAAAATTCTCTCTAGCAAAGGCTCATTACACCTCTTATGATTTCACATCGATAAAAGCATTAATATAACTCTGTAAAATTTTATAATTCAATGAAATCCTTCTGCACACCTAAGTAAACATGGGCAGAGGTGGGTGGCAAAATCTCATTGCAATTATTAGTAAAACAATTTATAATTCAATAAAGCCCTCAGTACATTTCAGCAAATGTTGATGACAAATTCTCAATTCAGTTACTATGCAAATAGAAAACTGACCAACATAACCATACCATATCTAAAATAGGAAATCAAATTTGTAACCAATACAATCTAATAACAATGTATCTTAACAAATACAATTTAAAATTTAAAAGGTCGTTCATGAGATTGTATTTTAGTATCCCGATGACCTGAAAAAGACGAACCCAGACTAGATAATGACCAAAATAACATCCAGTCTTAATAATGTATCCCCAAATCTTCCTTCCAAATTTGCCAAGCCTATAACAAATTTTCAGGGGATGTATCCCAAGGTCCACAAGCCTTCCATATTCTGTTAATGAACATTTTTGATTCTGGAAACTCCTTTTTCAAATCCAGCAGTTTCTTTTGAATGATTTTGGAGCAGCGTGGAGGCAGAAAATCCTCATAGCATTTAAAGAACAATTTCTGAGAAGGAAAACCAGAAGAGTCACGGCCTTTTCATCCATCTCTGGCCCAATGTGGACATGTACCTTCTTCAGATTTGCTAATGTCACCCCTTCTGGCACCATGTTTACTGATATCATCTCCTGTATGAAAAAGAAGGTGGGTTCGTTCAAACAGAAAAAGAGAGAGAAGTTACCATCCAAAAATAACCCAAATAGATGATTTGGACTGGATGGTACAACATTTTGCAGACAGAGAGTAATAGATTAAAAAGAATCATTAAAAAAATAAAGCTAGTCATTACAAAGATTGGGTAAAAGACCAACACATATAAACCTATAACAATTTCCAAGATCCTAATAATGAAGAGGGATAAACTTGGAACACGAAGGATCAAGAACTTAACAGTACAATCATGTCCATGACTAGAAACAGAATATAGTCCTAATTCTACACTGCATAGATGTATGACCTGATTCTACAACTTTAGCTTCAATGTACAGACTGACTTACCTCGAAACATCGGCCATGGATGGTCAATGCTTGAAGGCTTGGAAAACTGTCAAGAACGGAAACACTAGGAACATCTTGATTGGCTCCATCACGATTGAGAAGGGTAATTTTTTTAACTGATTCCGCTCTTGAAACTCCTTTCAGTAACTGAAGCCCTTGGGTTGTAGCAGATTGTTGGAGCTTTATTTCTGTCAAGTGAGGGGAAACAACCTCGAATGATGTTGCAGGCCTGAAAAATCCCACATCCAAGAACCCAAGCTTGGGAGCACTTACTTTCAAATTTTCCAACTCCTCACAATTGTGAACACCCAAATTCTGAAGATTGGGGGCATTTATTTTCAAATTTCTCAGCTCACGACAAGCGCGAACACCCAAAATCTGAAGATTCGGGCACAAGTCCATAAGCTGTCGAAATATTGCATCATTCAGACCCCAAATATCATACCAGTAGCATGCTTTCAGAGATTGGAAACCTCCAAAATTAGTGGGTATTTTTGGAAGCCTGCAGAATTTCAGTTTCAAAGCCTCGAGGTCGTGACACTCAAAAACAGAGTCTCCAAGCTCAAACATCAGCGAAAATTTGAACTTCTTAGCATTCTTTGGATCTCTGGCAAAGAATTCAATAGTGATTCGTTTCACACGTTTTTGAGCTGCACGCTGAATCCAACTGTGAACCCAAGAGTGGGCATTATTAAGTTTCATCAAATTATAATACGTGGAAGCCAAGGCAATTTGAAGCTGAAAACTGTGGAGAGTAGTAGACTTATTTTCCTCCAGGGCATTCTCAATTATGGCTTGTATCTCGTCTTCCTTTTTGTTTTTCAAAATCTTGGCAACAGAAATGGAGTTGCGGCATTTCCTTCCACAAGAATCTCCATCTCCGAGAGAGCACGGCACAGCGTACGGCATATCTGAAAGAAATCTTTGGAAGTATTTCATGAGAAAGAAGATTATCTGGTAGGTCAGAGAGCCTGTCATTTGCCAATGCCCTTTTCATTTGCCTTGTCATTGGCCTTTCCATTCTGCTCGTCATTGAAACTACTGTAATTTTCCTTCCTTCACCGCGATTGAAACTCAAGAATTCAATGGAAAGAACTCTCAGTTTGATATATTTTTGTTAATGTGTATTGAATATTCAATGCTCCCATTTTGAAACGTAAGTGGAACATTATATCGTTTGTATTGGGATGGGTTTGTTCATTTTCTTTGAATAAAAATAAAATAAATTCTGAACTAATTAGAGCACCTTAAAGTTATCAATTGATCCATATGTGAATCATGTTGAAATTGATGTTCTTAAAATAAATTATACATTGATGTTTTATGCTTTCTTTTAGTTATCCATTGCATACATTGTGGATGAGTATTGGACTAGATTTATTAACTAGCTTCCGTGAAGGATAAATTTTTATGTCTTTTTAGCGGTTATTTAAGTATAGGGGAGAGGCGATAATTTTGCAGGTTCACAAAATCATCTAGGTATCACTTAAGAATGTAAAAATTAATTGATTTGAAAAATAAATAAAAATAAATAAATAAATAAATATATGAATGATGTTGAATAGAAAGAAATGTCACAACTTGAATTAATTTAAAACTAGCAACATGTGAACTTTGCGATGGAGACACGAAGGCAATGCATTTAAGAATTTAAACATGAGGGGAAAAACATCAAATGAAGAAGAGGGCTGATGGAGGTGAAGTCCAAGGATGACAAGACTACATCATCTCGCAACTACACCGACATCGACAACTACATTTACAAAATCCACCTTCCATTAAGCTTCAATGGTTTCCTATGCCCTTCTCTAAACTCCCCTTTGGCCAAGCTAGGAGGATGATGGTGTAGGTACGAAATGGGTCATATGAAATCACGTAACAAAACAAAATGAAGTGGAGATACTAGCCGACATAGTAGTTGAAAGACCTCAAATAGATTCATGGAATGTTGCAAATGAGCTTGTTGTCATTCCCACCTTAAAGTATACCTATCCACAATGCACAAAGCCTAGTAGAGGAGGCAATACATGGCCTTGAAATGTCTAAGACGATTCCAAAGATGAGATCTTTGTAGGATATCGAGTGAACACAATGACCTATGCCTAAGGGGGAAACCTCAAGCCATCGACTCTAACATCTAAAATTTCCCCATCTTTGAAGGCTTTATAGAGTCTCCTTCACCACCAGCCTACTTACAAGAAGCTTGCATATGTTGATTCGACACACTTTTACCCTATCCCGTCATGAACTACATCTCATTCTCATCATCCATCTTATCCTCCCTATTAAGAGACAAAATAACGTCAACAAAAATAATCAACATTGTGTTTGAGTTGTGGATGTCCAAGCCCTTTAGTCAATGCTCTTGTGTAGAGTATATACCATGTTTTCATTTGTGTTTACCATTTTATTATTTACCTTCCATGATTATTTTATTTAAAGGCATAATACCGTGAGTGCAATAATCCCTAAAATTTGCTAATCCAATAAAAAGTAGGGCTTTTCAAGATGACAACTATTAAGATAGATTTAATGTTCAATAAACATTGCATTAAAGACACAATATGATAATGATAAGAAAACTTGTGGCATGTGGTCCATATGTGACTTATCATAAGAAAAAAGAGGTTCTCCTATGTTCCCTCCAATAGAATCCTCAACTCAAAAATTATCCTCCCTCAATCCCCTTCTTTATAATGACTCTTCCCCCGCCAATGTTCCACCTTTAATCCTTCAACTTTTAGCTTCTTTGATGCCTCCCTATCAATGTCTTCTGGGCACCTATTGGGTGCAATTGCTAAACGATTGAATTTTATGTGAGTGTAATTTGCACTTAAAGGGGACAAAATCAAAAATAGGGAAAATCTAATAATTTCTAGGTTCGAAACCCAATAATTAAGCCCTCTAGTGGTTGGTCAATGCAGTGCACTCTCCTTCACCAACGTCTCGCATAAAGCAATATTACATATATTTGAGTCCAAAATGCTTACACCCTTTCCGTCATGACCTCCATCTCATCTTGTCATTCTTATCCTCTCCATTAATGTGACAACATATCGCCAAAAAAAAATCAATTTCATCATTTCAGATTGTAGATGTCTAGGGACTTAATTTGGTGCTCCCTGTGGAGTATATACCATGTTTTCATTTGTGTTTACCTTTTTGTTTTTTGCCTTCATTGTTTACGTTATTCAAACACATAACAATCTAATTGTAGTAATCCTTAAAAGTTGCAAATCCAATAAAGGAATATACGATCGTATAATTCATTAGCCTTTTCCCCATCCTCGGATTATTTCTAGAGAGGAAGGAAAAACGAAATGATGGTGAAGATCTCGGTAAATAGGAAGTTATTGCACCCAAATTTCACTGTGTGTCCAATTTGCTTGAAAATTTCCAAAAATTTCTCTAGTGTCGAATCTTGGGACACCCGAGATAATACTTAATGCACTCCATCTCACAATGTCTTTTTCTCGCAACTAATGATAATGAACCACCCTTTGTGTTGGTCCGTAAAGAGCACCGTTACATGCCCAAGCAAGACTATCCGGAGTGCTTTAGGAATCAAACTTTGGACCTCCACAAATGTATGGAGATCATCTTGACTAGAATGTGAACGCACATCAACCATCAAACAATGTTGTTGATGCGAACATGTAGACATTTTTAATTTCATCCGCACATCAACAACCAAAGCATTGATAAATGTATGATTTTTGTGTATTGTCAAATCTAGCAAGGTGCAATCCAACTTAGACTACATCTTTGGGATATTAAGATTTGAAATGCATTTAAACAACTTGTTGCCCAATAATTAAATATGATTTAAATATGTTGTACACTCGGTGCATTAATTAATAAATTGATGACATATCATGATGTGATCGGTTGTTGTGAGGTAAAACTTGGACAATAGTACATAGTACTATGACAAGTATTAGAGAGTACAAAATCACCTACCGCACATTTCTAAGATAAGATGCATGATAACTATTGGTCTTAATTTAACTAGTGGATCTCTTCCCCTACAACATGTCAAACAATCAACGGTCTTATCCGACTTAATGTATCATCTTCTGATAGCGATAAATCTTCTTTCACAAATACAAAGTGCCTACGTTAACATACAAAGGTTATGATAAATACATTATTGACTTCATTTCATGGGTAACAATATAGAACCATCCAACGATGAGAAAATAAGAGTCAACTCCAACATTCAAGCCCTATTTAAGCATCCCATGGGATTTTCTTCCTGATAGCAACATAGGCCACGTAATTGCTCATCCTTGTGTATATATTGTAGATGCATACCATTCAATTAAATTTATGGTGAAAAGATGAAATGAAAACCACAATAAAGATGATGACATTATGGTGTCTTAATTAACGTGAAGATGGGAATAAGGGGTGAAAGAATTTTTCCGATCAAAAATAGATAAATATAATTTAAAGATTTTTTTGGATAAAAAATATGTATGTCCAAATATTAAAACATTTGAAAATCAACATAAAAACAATACTTGCTTCATATTCGTTGAAAACATAGACTAATAATAACTAGTTAAATAAGTAAGAGAAATACCTCCACACAATATTATTATGGAAAACTACAGCTAAAATTGTCATGGTTTAATATGATATTATTTTAAAAATAACATTGATTGAAGTAATAGAATCAATACATAAATAAAATTAAATAATTCTATCAAATAAAAATTTAAACATGTCTAAAAAGTGTATAATATTTAATTAAACACATAGAAATATATTACATTTTACTATTTTATCAATATATCTTTTAAAGAGTTCATATACTAAAACCTATTAAAATTTGGAATTTTATTATATAAATATGCAAACTTTGATACTTAAAAGAAATATTTACACATCATGATCCTATTACGTTATAAAAATGGTTTCTCTTACTATCTAAAAAAGTTATGAGTATATCCTAATCTATATAAAATGGGGCGAGGGCTACCTTTCACGCCAAATGTGCCTGTGTAAATGCCCCGTGGTATAATAGTCATGATGTGTCGTCTTTTTTGGTGTCGGTTCTAGTCATTTCAATGGTCCTCGCAAGTGTTTACGTGGGAGTGATAGCAGGATGATTCAGATCTGCGATTTACACTGACACCCTATCACATAAGCTGCGGATCGAGGCAAGACATTAAATGAGTTTTGGAGGAGGCACCTTTACCGCCAAAACCGCCAGTTTTCGGTTTCCTTATAGTTTTAACGAGACCCCTTATGTTTTAAACCAAGTTTATTAAATTGCCTTCATCAAAGCAGAAGCCAAAGCTACAAGCCAAGCTACAGTGGGCAAATTTGGAGAATAATAGAAGCTAGCCAGTGGGTAAATTTGGAGAATAACAGGCTGCACTCTTAGGTATTTAAAACTGCACTGTGACATAAACTCCACTGTTACATATTAACATATCCTTTAAGTGTTTAAATTCCATTGTTACATGTTTAAACTCCACTATTAAAGAATTGTTATTTGTTAATGCATCCATCCGATTTTGAGTTAAAAATGAAATAAACACCTCACTTTTGAACAAATAAAAACCCACGTTTAATCCCCTGCCAAAACTGCAAACTGCAATTTACTCAAATAAGAACTATTCAAGAAAATGCAGTCGACATGGTGTAAAGCTAGAGGCCAAAACCTGTATGAATTTATGAAATATTGGTCGAAAAGAAACTCCAAACTGGCGGCATCTAACTACCCATGATGTACCATGGACATATGTTTTTGAAGGTTAGCTTTTATGGATGTATAGCAGTTCAAAGTTGCACATGACCAAAGAGAAATTTAACTCACAAAGGAGTTAGGGTAAAGAAGTAAAATTCCTCTAAAAAAAAATCACAACAGCAAAAGCAAAATGAGGTATTCACCCAACTTAAATAAATGTACAGAGCATCAAATGATGAAACTTTGGATTTTAAACTTTTGCAGACTTTGCAGTCCCCTTTACAATATTTTCTCAATCTCTCTCTTTTTGGATCCACCCTTCTCACAAAGCAGACTGGTACAAAAAATAACATAAAACCAGGACAGAAGGAAGAGAAAATGTATAGAAGGATTTCGTGGGAAGAGTGAAGATGATTTTTGCTTATTCATAAACCGGATAGCAAATCTATCTAATATTGAAAATCGAAAAATCTTAACAATCTACTATTCAACTTTTCTTTTTCCTCTAACAAAAGAATGAGGAAAACCAATGATATACAAGAGATAAAAGAAAGCCAACAATTACATTCTCAACAAATTACAGAGAGAAGAGGCGATAATCACAACCCAATATTTTGTCTAGAAAGAAATTCACAACCCAATATTTTTCTAGAAAGATATTCAGAATTAATAGTCACATTTTTCTTCAGGGTCTGCATCAGTTTTTTGGGGATTTTAAAGGAATTTGTCTTTAGCACAGAAAAGGCTGGGGCTGCCCATAGTGTGCTTACCCTTTACATTCACAATCTTTTAATCCTAATAAACATAGAGACAATAATTGCATTCTCAATAAATTGTACCAATGGAATACAAGAGACAAAAGAGAGAACAATTGCAAAGAAAACCATAATTAATTGCTACGTTCTTCGTTAGGGTCTGCACTCTGCCTTTGGAGATTTTAAAGGAATTTGCAGCTTTAGCACAAAAATGCTGGGGGCTGCCTAGAGTGCGCATACCCTCTACATTTACAATCTTTTGATCTTAATAAACATAGAGAAAACAATTTCATTCTCAACAAATTGCACTAACGAAATACAAGAGGCAAAAGAGAGAACAATTGCAAAGAAAATAATAGTTAATTGCCACATTCTTCCTTAAGAGTCTGCACTCTGCCTTCTGAGAATTTTACAAGAATTTGCCTTTAGCACAATAAAAGCCGGAGGCTGCCCAGAGTGGGCATACCTTCTACCTTCACAATCTTTTGATCCTAATAAACATAGAGACAACAATTGCATTCTCAACAAATTGCACCAATGAAATACAAAAGATAAAAAAGAGAACAATTACTTAAAAAAAGTCAGAATTAAAAGTCACATTCTTCCTAGAGTCTGCACTGCATTTTGGGAATTTTAAAGAAACTTCACTGTAGGAAAGGCTGGGGCTCCCCAGACTGGACACACCCTCTACATTGACAATATATACGATCCTAATAAACCTTTTTATTCCCAGAAGATGTTCTCTGACAGATTCTAGTAGGCCTAATAGCGATCTTACCTGTGACCTTAGAAGTTAAATGGTCAAAGAACATAAATTATATGTCAGGTTAAACTATGCAAAAGACTGGTAGGTTTTACTTAGTGGTTTTCAGATCAAATTTATTTGCTAAGCATTAATCAGGCACTTACTGTCCTAGTTTGTTTTAGCCTATGCTCGGCTCTTTGTGTATTACAGTGGGCATGAAGCTCTGTTTCAGTAGACACTATTATAAATTACTACATTTATCTTGAACTAAAGACATGCATATGCACAGTATTTAAACTTATGGTTTCTTATGCCATGTGAAGGTCTTCCAATAGCTTGCTACTTGTCTCTTGGCAATCCGTTGTCAAACCCTTGACCGTTCTCTTGAAATAAAACCTCCATAGATCCATGGGAGTATGAAAAACAATGCATGGTCCATTAGCAAAAAGAGGTTCTCTCTAACTCTTTATCGCTTACAAAGGAACACACACAACAGAATTCCTATAAGAAATTAATTCGGATGTTTTACTAAGAAGTTCTCTCTCATCAACACGACAAGCAACAAAGTAATTCCAAGTTTCCTTACAGGCAATTCCTCATCATTCTGCATTTTGTTCCGCTTCTCCACATGGTCCTTACATACTTCTAATCCAGAATATACACTACCAAGTAAATGTATACAACACAAGGCTCTAATTCAGACCCAATGAAAAATCCTTCTGAATATAGGAATATACGCTGTGCCAACCTACCCAAACTAAAACTAAAACTATCCATTATTTTTAAATGTTACTGATCAAACAATCAGTCTGTGCTGGTTTCCGACCAATAAATTTTAAAAACTAAGACAGATTTCACTGATCTAACAAATTTTAAAAACTAAGATTGATTTCACTTATATAACAAATTTTGCGGAAAAGAGAGACCAAAATTGTGAAGGAATCATTACACCTCTTAAGATTTCACATCGATAAAAGCACTAATATAATTCTGTAATATTTTATAATTCAAAGAAATCCTTCTGCACACCTAAGTAAACATGGGCAGAGGTTGTTGACAAAATCTCATTGCAATTCTTATGAAAATAAAAAAACTGACCAACATAACCATACCATATCTAAAATAGGAAAGCAAATTTGTAACAAGTACAATTTAATAACAATGTATCTTAACAAGTAAGAGTAAGAGGTCGTTCATGATATTGTATTTTAGTATCCCAATGACCTGAAAAACACGAACCCAGACTAGATAATGACTAAAATAACATCCAGCCAAAATAATGTATCACCAAAAATTCCTTCCAAATTTGGCATGCCTATCACAAATTTTCAGGGGATATATCTCAAGGTCGGAAAACTTCTTGATAGTTGCCCATGCATCATATTCTGTCAATGAATATTTTTGATTCTGGAAACTCCTTTTTCAGATCCAGCAGTTTCTTTTGGATGATTTTGGAGCAGCGGGGAGGCAGAAAAATCCTCATAGCATTTAAAGAACAATTTCTGAGAAGAAAACCCAGAAGAGTCGCAACCTTTTCATCCATCTCTGGCACAATGTGGACATGCACCTTCTTCAGATTTTCTAATGTCACCCCTTCTGGCACCTTGTTCGCTGATATCATCTCCTGTATGAAAAAGGAGGAGGGTTCGTTCAAACAGAAAAAGAGAGAAAAAGTTACCATCCAAAATGACCCAAATAGATGATTCGGATTGGATGGTACAACATTTTGCAGACAGAGAGTACTAGATTAAAAAGAATCATCAAAAATTAAAGCCACGCTCATTAAAAAGATTGGATAAAAGACCAAAGCATATAAACCTGTAATAATTTTCAAGATCCTAATAATGAAGAGGGATAAACTTGGAACATGAAGGATCAAGAACTTAACAGGAGAATCATGTCCATGACTAGAAACAGAATATAGTCATTTACACTGCATAGATGCATGACCAGATATAGACCTAATTCTACAACTTTAGCTTCAATGTACAGACTGACTTACCTCAAAACATTGGCCATGGATTGTCAATTCTTGAAGGCTTGGAAAACTGTCAAGAACGGAAACACTAGGAACATCTTGATTGGCTCCATCACGATTGAGAAGGGTAATTTTTTTTACTGATTCTACTCTTGAAAGTCCTTCCAGTAACTGAAGCCCTTGTGTTGTAGCAGATTGTTGGAGCTTTATTTCTGTCAAGTGATGGGAAACAACCTCGAATGATGTTGCAGACCTGAAAAATCCCACATCCAAGAACCCAAGCTTGGGAGCACTTATTTTCAAATTTCCCAACAGATGACAATCGTGAACAACCAAATTCTGAAGATTGGGGGCACTTATTTTAAAATTTCTCAGCTTACCACAAGCGTGAACACCCAAACTCTGAAGATTCGGGCACAAGTCCATAAGCTGTTGGAATATTGCATCATTCAGATCCCAAATATCATACCAGTAACATGCTTTCAGAAATTGGAAACCTCCAAAATTAGTGGGTATATTTGGAAGGCTGCAGCATTTCAGTTTCAAAGCCTCGAGGTAGTGACACTCAAAAACAGAGTATCCAAGCTGAAACATCAGCGAACTGTTGAACTTCTTAGCAATCTTTGAATCTCTGTCAGAGAATTCAAGAGCGATTCGTTTCACACTTTTTTGAGCTGCAAGCTGAACCCAACCGTGAACCCAAAGGTCAAGTTTAATCAAATTATTATACGTAGAAGCCAAGGCAATTTGAAGCTGAAAACTGTGGAGAGTAGCAGACTTATTTTGAATCAGGGCATTCTCAATTATGGCTTGTATCTCGTCTTCCTTCTGTTTTTCAAAATCTTGGCAACAGAAATGGAGTTGCGGCATTTCCTTCCATAAGAATCTCCATCTCCGAGAGAGCACGGAACAGCGTACAGCATTTCTGAAAGAAATCTTTGGAAGTATTTCATGAGAAAGAAGATTATCTGGTAGGTCAGAGAGTTCTGTCATTTGCCAATGCCATTTTCATTTGCCTTGTCATTGGCCTTTCCATTCTGCTTTTCATTGAGAGTATTATAATTTTCCTTCCTTCACCTGCGATTGAAACCCTAGAATTCAATGGAAATGGAAAGAACTCTGAGTTTGATTTGCCTCACCCTGATTAAATAGGACCGTACAGGATTGGGAATATTCGATGCTTCCATTTTGAAATGAAACTGGAATATTATACCATGTGCATTGGGATGGGTTTGTTCATTTTCTTTTGAATAGAAAACTAGTAATTACACTATAAGTGTGCAATGGAAATGTCTATAGGCTGTAGTGTCAATACAATCAGAATCAATAATGCATGTAATGATATTCCAAGTTTTATTCCTTTAACAATAAGCCATGTATATCAATGTACATTGTTCAAAATTTTCTACACACTATGTTGATATTGTCTTATTATAATGTGTGTATTGAATATATTAACCACAAATTATATGCCTTCATTAGCAACTAATAAAGTAACATCAATGTACATTGTTCAAAATTTTCTACAGTGTGTTGATATTGTCTTATTATAATGTGTATATTGAAGATCTTAACCACAAATTCTATTCCTTCAGTAACAGCTAACAAAGTAACATCAATGTACATTGTTCAAAATTTTCTACACATTGTGTTGATATTGTCTTATTATAATTTGTATATTGAAGATTTCACCCACTGTAATGATATTGACTTGTTATAATTTGTGTGTATATTGCCTGCAAATTTTCATTGAATATTGTGTTGCAACATCAAATATGGAAAAGATATGATAGAAAAATCATTTGAATATTTGGACAATAAGTTTGTGAATATTGCTTTGGCAATGTCCATATCCTATTTCAAAGCTCATGTATTGGCATAAGTTAAGAGTATGCTAGCAAAGGGAAGGCTAGATGTTGGGAAGACAATAGAACCCTACGAGGTTGTGTCCAATGAATTAATTGTTAAGACCAAGACAAAGTTTTTGAAGTAGAAGATTGACAAAGCCTACATTATAGACAAGTCATTGAAGATGGTCTAGAGAAATGTGCATGGCCATTTTACCACCCGCCTACATGTGTTAGAACCCTTGCCAATATTCACGTGACAATGACATGGGTATTGATGGATTTTCATGGTGCTCAATGGAGCCTGGAATAATATGTCAACTTAATAGCCTTGGTTTTATAATTCCCGGAGATATTGAAGCAAGTCAAAACACACTTTTTGGGTTGTGTTCTAAATTTTTGTTATTTCAAATAAATAACATTCCGCGCCTAGTTGAAAATATAATATTTATTTCAAATTTTCTCTTTAGATTTATGTAAATTATAACATGACAGAAGGGCAAAGATAAGACTATTGGAAATGATATTGGAACAACTTAGAAATATGTGGGGTATGGCTAAATGAAAAGTTAAAGCAATCCAATGAATTAATTGTTAAGACCAAGACAAAGTTTTGAGGTAGAATATCGATTTAATCCCGCATTATAGACAAGTCATTTAAGATGGTCTAGGGAAATGCACATGGTCATTTTACCACCTGTCTACATGTGTTAGAACCCTCTGTTATCTTCACGTGACAATGACATGGGTATTGATGGATTTTCATGGTGCTCAATGGAGCTTGGAATAATATGTTAACTTAATAGCCATGGTTTTTTAAATCCCAAGGATATAGAACAAGGAAAAAACACACTTCTTGTGTTGTGTTCTGAATTTTTCCATTTCAAATAAATAACATTTTGTGCCTGGTTGAAAATATAATATTTATTTCAAATTTTCTCTTTACATTCATGTAGCTTATAACATGGACAAGAAGGGAAAAGATAAGGCTATTAGAAATGATCTTAGAACAACTGATAACTATGTGGGAGTATGGCTACATGAAAAAGTTAAAATTATTGCTATGACTAAGGAAAAAGAACCCTCCCTCCATGGTTGCTTTCACTCCCAATGAGAGACTTGTTGGAGATGTCGTTGTCAAGTTACGGATTTCGGTTAATCCTATCAATCGATGCACCTTCTTATACTTCAAAGGAAAAATTAGTGATCATTGTCTTGTGAACCATAAGCTTTCCTTTAAACATTCAATCTATTCACTAGGTGCATATGACAATCTTTGTATATGGAAACAAAATCTTATACAACCCACCATGTATAAACTTGTCAAGAAACTCAATCTTACCCCTTCTCATATCATGTATCAAATTCATACTAATTGAATTGCTCTCCTAGGTCTGTACTTGACTAACAAGAAGTGATTATCTCTTATTAAGTATCCTCAACTTCTATACAAATCGACAATTCTCATAAATCCTCGTGTACATTTGAGAATAACCACTCCCTTATCTTGTAAATTCAATGCAAATAATCAAATATAAGGTTTTGATCTCCTTACCTCGTTATACATTATTGCCTCATCTCTCGTACTCGCTTTTTAAGATGATATTTGATTTCTAGATCCTCCTAAATACCTTTGTCATCAACATTGAAAATAAAACATAAGAACTTGTACTAGCCAAATATCTTTCCCCTATAGGCAATCTTCTTAGAAACCGCAAAATTAATTCACTCGAGTGATAGTTTAGGAGTATTACTTTCTTATAATAGTACTTCCCTTTCTAGATGTTCTCCGACTAAAATATCTTCACTTTTATGGTCATACCTTGAAGAATCATTACTAGACCAAGCATATGTAGCCTTATTCACTTTCTAGGTAAAATCAAGAATGATATCTTCTTAAGGCATGAGAACTCAATTCTTGACCCAAATGAGGTTATGTTTTCACTAGTGACTACTCCTAACACCATTTTCATTGTGGTTTGAACATGTGTCTACAATGAAATAAAATTCATAACTCAATACATCAAAATATGTTTGATATCGTTGTATACCATGTTTAACTTTGTCCTCTTGCCTAGTTTAGATCTTCTTAAGTGTAGTCCTCATAATATTGAGTTTCTTCGAGTTCTAAAATTATTTCTAAGTGTCTTTTATATGGCCTTAAAACATGAATGAACTGTATCTGGGTGTATCTTTGTTAAGAAATTGAGTAAACAAGGTAAAGCAGTCTATGAAGATTATGATTTTTGATGTTATTTAGAAAAAATGACTATTTAGTGGAATAAAATCACATCGAACTTATTAAATTCACCTTTCAAATGTTGTCCATTTTGATCTCGTCAAATTTATACGCTGACACTCCAAATTGATAGAAAAATGACAAAAACTTACAAATTTGAACCCTATTTTTGCCCACACGACCTGAAAATTTATGTCATAGATATCTTGAGCTGCATGTAGAATCGAAGCTAATTTATTTTGGACTTGGGCGTCTAGATGGAACAAATATTTTTGAAATTTTCTACCAATTTGGTCGGAGTAGAAAAAAATTGTTTACCCTAGTTTAGGGCTATGAACACAAAAGAACTTATAAAAACCATAAAATTGAGTTTAAAATATCAAATAAATTTCTTCAATTTGAAATCAATTCCTCCACCTCTTTGAAAGTAACAAGAAGAGTCTTGGCGTGTGTTTTTATGATTGTGTGTTTTTTACTTGTTGCCCCGTTGAAACCCTCTTGCACATCGTCCATAAAGCATGCAAATTCACATGTACAAAGACATTTCTTGCTACCAAAACTCCATACTATCGTTATTCACACATGGATCCTTATTGCAAAGCCTTCCTTTATCAATTATAGATCCAAAATTAGATCTTGACTCAAACAACTCCTAAACTAACTCCCTAGAATGCTCAACTAGCTCCCCTATTTTGACTCAACAATATGATAATTATGCAAACATGATAATTATCACCTAAATACAACTCATGAGCTCATGTATATCCATTTACATGGTCTTCAAGACCTTATTATATTACAACATTAAATTATTCCTCCTAATTCACCTAATCAACCTCTCTTACAAGCTTATTTACACATACTAGTCTAATTTACACACATTTGAATCTAAACAACTACAAGTGGAGGGAAAAGCAGTTCATCACTCCTAGATTACATGACTACAAATGGAGCTCATTGCATGAGTGAATCAATAATATTTGTTGTATACAATGTTCCCGCATTAGATTCCTCGTCAAAGTAAAATTTGAGCTCCAGCTCAAAGGTTGCTTCCTTTTCTTCCTTTTCTTCCAATTGACCGGATTAATACAACTCCCATTGTCTCATGAATGTTCTTCTTCTATTTTTCTTCTTTCTCCATAGTGTCATCCTCTAAAATAAGGATGTCTTCTTGTAGCTTCTCCACTTGAACTCTCTCAAGAGCTCTTCTCTCTATGCTTTTACTGCATCCACAAAATCCACTAAATAGTCGGGTTGTAAAACATTGAGACCTTGAAGTCTCATCAAATCCTTTCGCAATTGTTTTTTCCTCCATCATTGTCTTGGTTTCTTTCATAATAATTCTTGGTTGCAATTTCATTGTTCATCAATTTTTCCAAGCTTTCCAATTCAAATTCAAGTTGTTCTTGGCTTTCAAAGTGAGACACCTCTTCTATTTGCATATCAAACTTCACAAATGCTTCTTCCCTACATTCATCTCTCATTAAATCATCAAGAAATTTCATTTTTGTTTATACAATTCATCATTTTGTAAATTTTCATTTTCATTGTAAAAACCAACATTACAAAGCAAATTTGTAAGACATGGATCTACACATACTTCTTCACCTTCACCTAGAATATATCCTTCTTCTGGATAACATATTTCCACTTCCTCTTGCTCAAATGACATGTATATTTGGTCCTCTATGCAGAAACGTTGCTATTGTTCCTTTTTTGCCACTAATTTCACGTTTTCCTAGTGTTGTATTTCATTCACCTTTTCACTTGTATGCACCCATGACAAGAAAATATTAGAAGTAAACATTTGAAACTAATTCATCTCCATTTTCCCTTTCTTAAGTTGCCTTCCGAACAATTTGATTTGACACCATAAATAACTTATCTCTTTCTTCCACTTTCTTTTTTAATCTTCCTTCCGAGAGACCACTATAATCGCTCTTGATTTTAACAAATAATCTATCGTGTCTCCTCCAAGACCTTATCCATACATGCCAAGATTATCTTGATCTCAACTATTTCTCTCTCCACATATATCTCTTCTCTCTTGTGACTCTTCTCTTCCTCTAAGCCCTTCATCTCTTCTCTTTCTCTTTTTAATCTCATTCTTTCTTATTTTCTCCTCCTAGTAAGTCTATTTCACCTCACTAGATACCTCACCTAGGATATTCTCTCTCTTTTTGAACTTGGTATCTTGGTATTTTCTTCTTCTTCACTCAAGTCTCACCCAAGACTCTCTCACTTTGGTCTATTGACTTCTCTTTCTTCTTGAGCTTCAACCGCTCTTCTTCACTCTTCAAGCCTTAATGGCTATACGGATTCTACTATCACAAAGTGTCTTCTTCTTGCCTTTCTTATCCTCTTTTCACCAATTCTCTTCAAGAACTCAATCTCCTACAAGTCACAATCTTGATCAGTCAAACAAAAACAAAATACTTCACTTGTTATACCTCCACAATGCAACTTTTCCAATTCTCTTCTCAATTCCAATTTTCTATGTTCCTATAACCATGCATCTGATTTAAAACATCATTAGTATGAATCAAAATTTCAGAGCACCGGGATCTAATACCAAAATTTGATGCACCTTCTTATACTTCAAAGCAAAATCTAGTGAGCATTGTCTTGTGAACCATAAGCTTTCCTTAAGCATTCAATCTATTAACTAGGTGCATATGAGGATCTTTGTATATGGAAACGAAATCTTATACAACCCACCATGTATAAACTTGTCAAGAAACTCAATCTTACCCCTTCACATATCATGTATCACAGTCACACTAAGTAAATTTCTCTCATAGTTATGTACTTGACTAGTAAGAAGTGATTATCCCTTATTAGGTATCCTCAGCTACTATACACATCGAGACAGTCCTCATAAATCATCAAGGTACATATGAGAATAACCACTTCCTTATCTTGTAAATTCAATGCAAATCATCATTTATATGAAGTTTTGATCTCCTTACCTCTGTTATACAATCTTGTCTCATCTCTATACCTGCCTTCCTAAGATGATCTCTAATTTCTAGATCCTCCTAAATGCCTCTAACATCAACATTGAATCTAAAACATAATAACTTACTTAGAAAAATTCGGATAAGGAGGAACAAGTTTGGACCTGGAGTGCCCTATACTTATTTCGGGTGTTTGTGTATGCGGAAATGCTCATAAGAACACCTATGAGTGCTTGAAGTTGTTTTTTTTTCTCGATTGGTCATTATGAGGTCACACAATGATAGTTGAAGTTGTTGAAACCTATAATCAAGTAAAGACTGCAAAACCCTCGAAGAGACATCACATCCTAAAAATAAAGATGCGAGAATGAGGGGTTAGACTGTCTTCAAATGTCACAATGGTGAACTTAGGATCGAGCATTGCACTACATCTCGGACTCCAATATAGTTATATGTGCATGTGTGTAGAATTGTCCCCTAGGTGGCTCTTGTGCATGCCACACTTGATAGCGAGTAAGTAAGCTAAATGTAAAGAAATGTGATAAATGTGTGCATTGAATAGAATGAAATTTCCTCCTATGAAGTGTATGCAGAATAACCAACCCTTGTGTCCCTTGGATGGCGTTATATGGATGTGATGGAGCTCTTTGATGCTTGACGGATGCAACCTTAGGTGGTGATAGCTAATTCTTAGTTTTTGGTCCTTTATTATGATCACATAACTTTATATTTATATGATTACTTTACTTGAATTTCGTAACTAACCCCGAAAAGGACGACTAACAAAAATATAAAATGTAGAAATGACTAGAAATGACCCAAAATATGTGAACAAAGTATACTAAGGTTAGGGGCACCATGAGGGCACAAGGCGCATGACGTTGGTGTCATGGCTGGGTGTCATAGTCTAGGATGATAAATGTCGGTGTATAAAAAGGCAAACCGAGAAAGAAAGGGCATAAGCCAAAAGTGGTAACATAAAGCAAAGCAAGGTGACCAAAGACATGGGTTAATTAGTACTTTTCTTACTTAGGAATCATATGAATAGTAGCATGCAACCAAGACTATATAATTACCCAAAGTACATGATTTTGTGTCTACACCAAGCACCTAGACCTAGTCTAGATGAGCACCTAAAAAATTAGTATCCAACTTGTATTTTCACTTGAAACTCATGTGTGTGCCTAAAGACTCTCCAAACATGCTCTCCATGTTACCACCATGCTACTTAAGCCTCCAAGAAGCTCAAACCATCATGCACCATCACCTATGCTAGCTAGGCTAACTAAATAGGCTTGCTAGAACAAGCCAATCTCACTGAATCAACTCATACCACCAAGAACACACCTGAAAATCCATGTCACCATCATACTAAGAATCATCGACTCTACTTCATTGTCCTCTTTTCATTGATGGTATTTAACATCAATGAAAACATCTAAACACAACATGTCAACGTCACATTCACATTGCATACCATTCCATCACAATCATACACTATATATTACATATCTTAGTTGCACTTATTCTTGCTTACTTATACTAGTTGCATGTTTCATTTTTTTACTATCCTAGATTGATATTTAGTATGTCAATATCTTTTCTATGTACACATGCGAGTTCACTTATTCTCTAGTTATGAGTGCAAACTTCTTATAGATATTTACACGTTACACGATGCTTGGCACTATAACTCTTATCAGGTCCCACCGAGGCCCCACGGGGCATCTACTTGAACTCATACATTAAATGTGTTATTATTTCATTATTTACTACTTTTGATTCCTAGCAAACTACTTTCTATTGGTACACACATGCTTAAACATACTTCTTATCTTTTTGAAATGCTAACGAGTGCTTCATGTACAACATCCGCCTTACATGAACTATTTTCCACCATAGTTATCTATTACACTTTTCTTGGCATTGCTTTCTACTTGTATCCTATTATTTATAGGCTATGCACTATGTCTTGTGTGATCATTGTTTGTATGATTTTGAAAAATTTGCTCATGATTGTCTTGTGATATTGTGAGTGATGTCCCATGTTTGAAACCCATTTTTCGTAGTACATCTTACATGCACACTTGTTTGTTACATTGTTTTCTATTATATGCTTACTAATTTTTTTACTAACACATATTACTAGCCATATTATTTGCATGCACCTTGGTTTCTACAATGCACATCCCCCATTGCAAGGAAACAATTTAGTTCAACATCATATCCTCTCTTTGGGCCACATACTCCTAGTGATGTCACATGCACAAAAAATGAGGGGGACATACATTGGGTGAATCACTCACCCCATACAACATCTCGAGCTACAATACATGCATACATAGTACATGAAAAACATACATACAATCACAGAACAACCCAAAATATGACTTGGGTTCTCAACACAGTACAAACACCACTACCTAGGCTCGTAAAGGAGTGCCCAGTCACCACTGTGTTATCCCCTAGGTGCTAATTTTCTGGGGAAACCACAACTAGTTTCTCAAATTAACACATTTCACAAAAGAGTTTATAGAATATTTTTCATAGTATATACATAGTCCTCTAATGAGAAGAATGTATTCTATCTTCATTTTCAATTGGCACAAACAATACATTCAGAACAAATCATGGAAAACAAGGAGAAAATGGGATCACACCATCGTAGTGGTCTATATCGGGAAAATTCATGGAAGGTGAGTAACGCTAGACCTCTCTCCCCAACACTTGCTATTTGGTGTTTGATCACCTAAAAACTCACTCTTGGCGTGAGATCACCTAAAAACTCACTCTTGGCATGAGATCGCCCTAAAACTACCACTTGGCATGAGATCAACCAAATAACTCACTTTTGGTGTGAGATGGCCCAAAAATCACTCTTCATAGTAGTTCAGAACATTTTCTATCCCTTTACACTCTTCTACATTAGGTGCACACTTTCCTTTAAAACAATTTTACATAATTTTGCATACTTGGATCAAATTTTTCATATACATGGCTTTAACTAATCTCTCTCTTATTTTGCAGGTCTATCCTTACAAGAAGCAACAATCACAAACACAAAAATAGGTACAACATGGTATAACACATACACTTCACCCCTACGTTCACTTTCTCTTCCTAGTTTCCATGCTTCATTTTTGCATCATTCCACACTTCACTTGTCTCTTCAAAGACGCTATCTCCATCACACTCTACAGAACAAAAATACATATCTCTTATCTACTTTATGTTATCGAGTATTCACTCGACAACATAAAGTGGGGGAAAATAAAAGGAACGATAACCATATCGTACAAACTAAGAACTCGGATATTAATCAAACACCATGATCAATAAGATGAAATAAATTCGCCATAATAACTTTACATAAACCTTTGCAAACAAATGAGCAACAATATCATATATTATTATGGAACTCAATGAAATACAATGAAAATGAGACTTCCTTATATAGGCAAGGAATAACAATCTAAGAACCATTCAAGGTCGTAGATCGAAGCATAAATCAAGGAAAGAACTATACCTAACAACTAGATAATATCCCCCTGATATCTAAATAAATAAAAAGAAATATCCACACACATAAGTGGGTGAGGATAAATACAATAAAGGTAAATAAAGTACCTAGGTGAAAATGAGCTAAGGTAAATACCTACTTTGACACCCACCGTCAAGTGAAGTTAGGGGCCAAAATAGAAGTGGCATGTCCACAGTATGAGTTCGACAACTAGGCTTGATGAGGTATTCATGTATAATATATCCGTGAAGAAATCTCGAACCAAAAGAAGGAAAGAATCCTACTAGAAGGAAAGAGAAAGAAGAAGAAGAAGAAGAAGGAATATATTCTCATGAACACCCCTAAAGAACAACTTCCAAAACCCCAAGCATTCCATGCAACTCAAGGTAATGAGGTGATGCAAAAGGCTTCTTAAAGATGTATGCAACTTGTTTGTTGAGTCGGAATGTACTCCAAGAAAATCCATCCCGAATGTGTTGATTGAATGAAGTGGATGTGTATCTCAATATGTTTGGTCCGCTGGTGCTCAACTAGGTTATGAGAAATGTGAATTGCACTTTGGTTGTCACACCAAAGTACAATTTGTGAATCCTATGTTAATAACTATCAAAGCCAAAGAATCACGACTCGTTGTAATCACTGTTGCCTTGTACTCTGCATATGAAGATGAAAGTGCAATAGCCTATTTTTTTTTCACTCCTAAGTAATTGGAGAAGAACCAAGACAAAAAATATAGCCAGAAGTGGAACGCATGTCATCAATAGAACCTACCCAATATGAATCTGTATACCCAACCAACTAAGTAGAACCCCTAGTGTAGTGTAGGCCAAAGTGGGAAGTGCCATGCAAATAGCACAAAATACTTTTAGCAGCTTCTACCAGTGACTACTATGAGGAGAATGTGCAAACTAAGATACAAGCCCTACTACAAATGAAATATCAGGGCGAGTATGGGTCAAGTACATGAGACTTCCAACCAACTGCCTATACAAAGTAGGATCACAAAGTGGAGTGGTACATGTGGAAGTAAGAGTAACCCCAAACTGAAAAGGAGATGGACTTGGCTTGCAATTAACCATATCAAAGCACTGAAGAAGATCATGGGTGTACTTTTACTGACTCAAATGAATCCCTGAATCTATATGAGAAATCTACAAACCAAGGAAATAATGCAATAACCCAAGATCTGTCATGTCAAATTGTGTAGAAAGAGCCCTCTGAATAGTCTGAATGTGGGAAGAAGAGTTGTCAGTAAGTAACAGATCATCAACATACAAGACAAGTATCACAATATCCTCACCAACATGTTAGAGATATACTGTATGATTGGAGTGGCAATGAAAAACTAGTAGATAGAAGAAAAGAATCCATCTTCTCATACTAAGCTCGAGGGGCTTGTTTGAGACCATAGAGAGACCTTCGAAGCCCACAAACAAGAAAAGAATCCTGAAAAAATCTAGCATGTTGCTCCACGTATATTTCCTCTTATAAATCTCCATATAAGAAGGCACTCTTCACATCCATCTGGTATATGGGCCACCCCTGTGATGCAATAATAGTAAGTACAAGGTGTACATAATCCATCTTGGCAACGGGTGCAAAAGTATTAGAGTAATCAATACCTTTAACTTGTGAAAAACACTTTATAAAAAGGCGAGCCTTATACTTGTCAATGAATCCATCAACTGTGTATTTAGTTCAGTATACCCACTTACACCTAACCATCTTTCTTCCTTTAGGAAGAGAGACCAAATCCCAAGTATGATTATTCATCAAAGAAGAATACTCAGCTACCATCGTATCATCCCACTCTCGTATCCCATGAGACCTTTGAAGAAGACTGTGGATCCTTAGAAACTACCTGACACAAAAGTTTAGAACCTGTAGAATGTGCGTGATGATGCTTAGTGGATGGAAGATCATGTATGAAAGGTGTTTCCTCGAATCTTGTAGTAAGATGAGCCCACTTAGGCATAGTGACAACATCAATGGGAATATGATCCTCAAAGACATATATAACCTCCTCAAAGAAAGGATCCTCAAGATGAGATGAAGAAGGAGGCATAGAAGAATATGGAGAATCATGAGGAGTGAATCGCTCATCAGACTCAACATGTGTTTGAAAAAGAACATCATGAGTATTAGGATCTAAAATTCAATAAGCTCTCATGTCCTCACAATACCATACAAAGATCAAGGGTTTTCTCTTCTTATCCAAAAATTTCATTTTCTTCTTTGGCACAAAGGCCCAAGCATGGCTCCTAAAGACTCAAAAAAATGAGACATCTAGCTTAGTGTTGGACCAAGCTTCCTATGGAGTAAAATGTTCAAGTGCTCTGTGTGGTGTGTAATTATGAATGTAGTTAGCACAATTAACTAATTTTTCCCAATAGATAGGTGGTAAATCTCTAGAATGCATCATACTGATTAGCCATTTCCTTCAAATTTCTATTCTTCTGTTTTGAGCTAATTCATTTTGTTTGGAGTATGAGGAACCGAATGTTGGTTAATAATACCTTGAGTTTCCAAAAATAGAAAACTCATTGCTAAAGTACCCCCAATTATCGGTGCGAAGGTTCTTTATGCAACTAGAAGATTATCTCTCAACCAAAGCCTTCAAGAATTTCAAATGTGAAAAACATTACTTTTATACTTGAGAAAATAAACCCAAGTACGCCTAAGAAATTATCAATAAAGATAAGTGCATACTTATCTCATTGCAAAGAGGGGGTAGAGAAAATCTCTTGGATAAATTGTTAGGAAATGGATCTTGGTGTTGTTTCCTAATACATGCCAGAGCAAACCTACCTCAAGACAAGAAACTCTAGGAAGACCATCTACCATACCATGAGTGCTCAACTCCTTCAAATATTTGTAATTAAGATGTCCAAATTTTTCATACTAAAGGGTACTCTCGAATTTGCATGAGAAACCAATCATGTCTCTATAGAAGAAGTGTCATAAAACCCCCAAAGTGATATAGTATAGAACTATGATCAACAATACTGAGCAACAAGTGAATAAAGCTCCAACAAATTTCATAATTTTGCTCCATGTGGTGTAAAATTCATTATTTTCCCTTGACTGAATGAAAATTTTGATATACAAAAACAAATTTGTAGTGATGTTAGGAACATATAGTGCATCTTGATATCGCCACCATCAAGTTGTATATCACCTTTTCCCTCAACAGAAAGGAAGGAAGAATCTCCAACCTCAATTTTGGAAGTAGAACTCAAACCTAGAGAAACAAAAGACTCCTTGGAAGAAGTCATGTTATGAGAAGCACCAAAATCTATAACCCAATTGTCTGTAAGTGGTGACTGAGATCTCCCAACAACATTAAGTGCTTTGTCATGTTGATTAGAAGGAGGTGGAGTAGAGATAGAAATTTTTGTTTCTTGATTGCATCCTCTAAGGCTTGCATTCGCTTATAACACTATGTTATTCATGACCACTACCCCACAAAAAGAGCATGAAAGGCTAGATGTATTCTTGGATTTAGAAGAGTCCTTGGGTTTAGAGTTATTTTCTTTGGGTTTAGGAGCACTTTGAGATGGAGAAGGGGTGGATTTGGTTTTACTTTTGGGTTTTCCTTTCCGTAATATTAGATGCAACTAATGCCTTTTGAGAGGTGGAAGACTCAAGGTGAGACAATTTGGATTCTTCCCTAGTAAGTCTTTCACAAAATATTTCTATGTCGGGCATTTTAAATTTGTCACCTAAGACATCCATGCTAGAGAAAAAGGTGAAGAAAATATTTGAAATGGTCCTCTCAAATTGGATAGAATCAAGTAAACAAACTCTTCATCTTTATTATCCCTTCCACTCCCCTTCAACTATGTCAAAAAATGCTTGAACTTGGTAAGATAGTCTATAATTGTTGGAAAATCTTCGTGATTAAGAGAGGTGATCTCGATTTCAAGTTGCATGGCTCTCATATGATCCTCCAATTTCTCGCATATTTTGAAAGGATATTCACATTTTTCCAAATGAAACAAAAAACTGTCACTTACATAAATTCCTATTCAAACCCATACACTCATCAAATTTATACTATCTGAAATTTCTCATATTTTCTAGTGAACACCGGTTGTTCAAGAAGTTAAAGCCCATAATCCTTTCCGCTTAATTATTGTTTCAATTCTTGGTTTCCATGTGTGGTAATTATGTGTTGTTAATGGCTCAATATGTTCTAATGCAAAAGTAGATGCCATCCTCAAAAAATCACCAAAAGAAATGCAAGAACCAAGTAATCCAACAAGAACCCCAAAAATGCAACAAGATCCCGCCATATTTTGGCACTTTATAATTAGTGTGTGTTACAATATGAAATGTTATAATTATAGTGATATTCTCAAAATAAATATGTCCAATGGAAAGAGTACAAAAAAACAAGAACTTTTACAAAAATGACACTCAAAACCGAATTACCGATCAAAAGATACAAGCTTTTTAATATTATGCTCTACTATTTATTTTTGTTGCCACTAAAACAAAATAAAATGTTCTTGCCTTCACCACACAAATAAAATGAAAGGGGGCTGGAGTTAAGCATATAATAGTAGGAATCACAAACTTTAAGCCCTCATACGACCATACCATATGACCAAGGGCTAAGGATTTTTTTTTCTCTACATAACAAAAAAATAAAAAAATGACTCGCCTCTCTAGAAATGGTCAATTTTACAATCTATCTTAGGGTTTTGCCACCTTCTGGATCCAATGGAAGCCTCTATTTTGCATAAAAATGCACACAACAAAAAAATACGAGCAAATCCCAAATATATGAATATACAAAGAATTTATTTGCAAAATAAAACTTACAAACGGATGTCAATAACAATCTCCTACTCTGATACCATAAAAGGAATGATAACCAAATCATGTCAAACCAAGAACTCAGATGCTAATCAAACACCACGATCAATAAGATGAAAGCAATTTTTCAAAATAACTTTACATAAACCTTTGCAAATAAATGAACAACAATATCATCTATTATTATGGAACTCAATGAAATACAATGAGAATGAGCCTTGCTTATATAGGCAAGGAATAACAATCTAAGAATCACCAAGGTCGTAGATCAAGCCATAAATCAAGAAAAGAACTAGTCATCAAAGAACTATTCAAGACCATAAATTTATGAGAGAACTAGACATCAAGGATCTAGTCAATACCATAGATCAAGGAAATAACTATACCTAACAACTAGATAATATTCCCCTTATATCTAAATAAATAAATAAAAATATCCACACACATAAGTGGGTCAGGATAAATACAATAAAGGTAAATAAAGTACCTAGGTGAACATGAGCTTAGGTAAATACCTACTCTAACAGAAAATGTAGACACAAAATCATGTATTTGGGTACATTTCTAGGTTCTAAACACATACTAGCATTCATATGATTCCTAAGCAAGAAAACTTGTAATTGATGAATTTCTTTGGCCTCTTGTATTTTCTTTCTTTCTTTCTATTTGGTCTTTCATACCCCACAACCTAGTCATTATTTTACTTATTTATCTTTTATGGTTGCAGAAACCACCGCCTTGCTGGGACGTTAGTGCGTAGGCGCTTAGGTGCCCCTCGTTCCTCTAGGCACCCTTAACCTCTTTCCACCTTACTCACTCTTTTGGGCCTCTTTTATCTTTTGAAAATCTTATTTTCTTATGGGTCGGCCTTTACTTGTCAATTGTGAAATTCAAACAAGGGAATCATATAAATACATAGTTATGTGACCAAAATAAAGGACTAAGCTCTAAGTATTATTACTATCACCTAAGCTTGCATCCAAAAGGCACCAAAATCACTTCAAAGAATCTATCTAGCATCCATTCAAGGGACAAGGGACTGAATTTTCTACGTACACAACATAGAAGGGAAATTTTCTTTATTACATCCACAATTCTCTCTACATTGGTACATCTAGCTACTACCGCTATCAAGTGCACTTGCACAAGGGCATCCCAGGAAAATTCTTACACACACAAGAACTACATGGAGTCCGAGATGTAGGGAAATGCTTTGTTGTAAGTGATACATAAGGATTTAAAACAACATCACTTCATTAGATTAATCAGTATCAAAAGGAAAAATTAGAAAAATAAAGAGCACATTGATATCTTGTAACCACTCCTCGGTGCAGAGTGGCGGTTATTGTGTAACCGCCCATGCATCGACCGGCAATTATGTAATTGTCGGTTTTCATACACTTTGGCGGTCCTATCACTTTTGGACGTAAAAATAAAATAACCCCATGAACAGTCACATAATTCAAATGACCTTGACCATGTCTCTTCTTTGGATGCATCTTCCCATTCTCTAGTGCACAGGAGGACATGAGAAACAATATTTAAGGAGAAGAGCAAGTGGGAATTGATCATCAAAATACATGGTAGTAAGTGAGCAAGAAATATTGGTGCTAGAAATTTATTTGTAGGAGCAAGGTGTATGTGGAGCAAAATAATCAAGCAAAGAAAAGGAGTGTTGATATTGTTAATTTCCTTTCTACTTATTGAATCTATATCTTGTAATTTGAGGGTAAGTGCACAAAGATGGGGGACAAAAAGAGTGTAAAAAAGGGACACCTTTTTCCCGAAATCAGCAAAACCTGAACTTCATCAAATAATTCGGCATGCCTATGCTCAAAATTTGACAAAGTGATAAGAATAAGTACCATAGATATCAAAATGTAGTTTCTAAGCTACTATTTTTTTTTGAAAATGGTTGAGATTAAGAGGGTCATATGTGGTGCGCACACAAATTATGTCTATTTTTTTTCAAATCCCTTTCATAGAAAGTTAGCTAAGACCATGTATGAGGTCCCATTAACTTTTCATAATTTTTAGATGAATGGATAATTTTTTATTAAATTTCAAAGTGCACATATCTCAAAAATAAAATATTTGTGTGTGCATCCCCATAACTTTGAGAAAAAAATTCATTTTTAGTTTTTAAGTGCGTGTAGAACGAAGTTTAGAAAAACCATTTTTTTAATTTGGATGAAAAAATCGTAAATTGTGCACCAAAATGTATGCATAGGTTTTTGCAAGAAAACAAGGCACTAGTAAAAAAATGGATGAAAGACTTAAACTAATCGAATTTTAGAAAGAATTATATCGTCATCAAGGTAAAACAGAGTTTGACATTGTAGTAGAATTTATTTTTGAATATTATATTTTAACGCATGAGATATTGAAAGGAACGATAATAAGATTGTTCCAAGATGCGATCTTAGATGATAATAGCACACCACATTAGATTTGCAAAACAAAAGAGCTAAAATACCATCTATGGAAATCTATCATAATCCATAATGCTTAATACATTACAATATAATGACTTGAATTACTCAATAAGAAAGATATACATATAAGAGGAGGAAAGTGAAACTACTACCTAAATAAGTGGTGAAGAACTCCCACTAACTCGATATTGATAGTTAACTCTAGAAGACTAGTAAGCTAACTCCACATAACTGAGAAGCTAACTCAACAAAACTAGTAAGCTAACTCTACACAACTAATATACCTAAGAAAGCTAACCCAACAAGTGTAGGGGCTAACACAAGTATAAGAATTATCCTAATAAATAAATAAAAGGATAAATAATAACCTACACTAACACCCTCTTGTAAGCATAGCTTAGGTGGGCAAAAATGAAGGTGGGTCCCAACAATAAAACCTGATGAGGTACCCATATACAATAACTGGGAAAATTAGACACCGCAAGGTACCCAAAACCAGTGATAACAAATTCGAGAGATCAAAATCTCGTTGCAAGATATCCTAAGAAGATCAGCTCCAAAAAAATACAATCTTTGAAGAATTTTGGTGCACACCGTGGTCTCGAATCCACCTTTGCTCAATCATAGAACTCAAAAACAACTGACACTAGGCTTCACCAGAATAGCTCCATGTAAGGATATTGTCAATGGAGTGATGTCGAAAGTGCAAAAAAACACCAAACATAATTTGATCAACTGCTACAAATAGGTGTGCCACGATCCAAGAACAACCAAGGAAACAAGGCAAGGACACAAGATCCAAATAAATAGGAGTGCCACAATCCAAGAAAAGCCAAGGTAACAAGGCAAGGACACAAAATCTAAAGAAGCAAGATCAATTGCTATAAATAGGTGTATCACGATCCAAGAAAATAAATCAAGGAAACAAGGCAAGGACACAAAACCTGAAGAAATAATATCAATTGCTATAAATAGGTGTGTCACGATCTTAGAACAATAACCAAGGCAACAAGGCAAGGACATGAGATCCAAATAAATATGAGTGTCATGATCCAAGAAAATCCAAGGACATGAAACCCAAAGAATCAGTATCAACACCACACCCTCCCATACTGCTTGAATGGGTAGAGTGACACCACATATCTATATGAGTTTCCAAAATCAACTACTCAAACAATGACAAACTAACACTGGGCTTCACTAGAATAGCTCCCCATAAGAGATATTGTCAACATGCCAAAAAAAAGTGTCAAAAATACAGATCCAAAATATCTCAACAAACAAGAGAGATATAAATGTATACACCCATAGATACAAGAATGCAACACCCAAAATTTTAGGACGTCGGGCTCAACCAAAATTGTGTCCACAAGTGATTACAACACCCTCCCAAATTTGGCACTTTATAATTGAGTGCATGTAAATATTACAATGATTAAAAGTACCTTTTACATTTGAAATATGTGTATAAAAATTTCACCAATGCGTAGATCTTGAAAAAATACACAATTTCAAAAAAATGATCACCTTAATCGAGCTACGAATCAAAAGTTATGAGCTCTAGAAGGTTTTGCTATTAAAATAATATTTTAATGCTGATGTTTTTTTAAAAGGTACACGTGACACCCAAATGTCCAAAGGGTAAAAGAGTGCATCCACATGATACAAAGGCTTGCGACCAAAGGATAAAAGCCTACGCCCAAAACCTAAATGTCCAGAGGGTAAATCATTGCATCTGGAGGGTACATGTTATATCCAATGGATAAAAGAATGCACCAAGAGGGTACAAATCTGCGTCTAGTGGATAAAATATTGCATCTAAAATATAAATATCTAGAGGGTAAAATAATGCATCCGGAAGGTACGCGCTTATATCCATTGATAAAAGAATACACCGAGAGAGTATAAATCAATGCGTCAAGTGGATAAAAAGGCGCATCCAAAACATAAATATCCAGAGGGTAAAAGAACACATCTGGAAGGTACAAGCTTATATGCAATGGATAAAAGAATGCACCGAGAGTGTACATATCTGCGTCTTAGTGGATAAAATACTGCAGCCAAAACAGAAATATCCAGAGGGTAAAAGAATGCATCCGGAAGGTACATGTTTATGTCTAATGGATAAAATAATGCACCCATAGGGTACATATATGCATCCAGTGGATAAAAGACTACATTAAAAAATAATATCCAGAGGGTAAAATAATGCATTCGGAAGGTACATGCTTATATCCAATGGATAAAAATATACACCATGAGTGTAGAGATCTACATTCAAATTTGATTGTCTCAAAACATGGTTGAGTTCACAGTCAATTCTAGGGTTTTGGAACCTTCCAAATCCAATGGCGCACTCTGTTTTGTATAAAAATGTATGCTGTAGAAAATTGCTAACAAATTATGAATACATAAAAATAATAAACCCTTGTTTGCAAAGAAAAAATTACAGATGAATGTCTACATCATCTATCGCTTTGATACCATGAAAGGAACGATAATAATATTGTTCCAAGACGTGATCTTAGATGATAATAACACACCACATTAGATTTGCAAAACAAAAGAGATAAAATACCATATATGGAAATCCATCATAATCCATAATGTTCAATACATTACAATACAATGACTTGAATTACTCAATAAGAAAGATGTACATATAGGAGGGGGAAAATATAACTACTACCTAAATAAGTGGTGAAGAACTCCCACTAACTGATAATGGTAGTTAAGTTAACTCCAGAAGACTAGTAAGTTAACTCCACATAACTGAGAAACTAACTCAACACAACTAGTACACCTAAGCAAGCTAACCCAATAAGTGTATGACTAACACAAGTGTAAGAATTATCCTAATAAATAAATAAAATGATAAATAATAACCTACACTAACAAATATTGGGGTGCACACATGAAATTTTGAATTTTTTTTTGTCAAACACAATTTTAAACTTGTAGAAACAGTCCAAACCTTTGGTTTGATAATCCAAGGCAAATCTAAGCTTATGGATTGGGAATTTCAAACAAGAAAAAAGTGAAATATGAGTGCGCTATAATGCGCTCGCATTTCAAAGTGTTATGGGGTATATGTGTTTGTGGCATGCTTTTATGTACAAAAATAAATGTTTAGGGCTCATGGCTCAAGGGTTTAGGGATCAAGGTTTAGGGTTAAGGGTTTAGGGTTTATGGTTGAGGGTTTAGGGTTTAGGGTTTAGGGTTTAAGGTTTAGGATTTAGGGTTTAGTGTTTAGGTTTTATGGCTCAGGGTTTAGGGTTTAGGGCTCTAGGTTTAAGGTTTACAATTTAGGGTTTAGGGAACATGATTTAGGGTTTAGGGTTTAAGGTTAAGGGTTTAGGATTTAGGGTTTAAGGGTTAGGGTTTAGGGCTCGAGTTTAACGATACCTTTCAAGTGCAGCTCCCCTCTTGAGGATCATATTCATATTCAATGTATCATCATTGAAGAGGGAAGCTCCTGTCAAATTGGTTATTCAGTATGACATGGAAGATGAGTAAAGCAAATGAAAGCTAGAGAATTAGATTTCATTGGTAATTAGTACTAAGTATTAACAAGACTAATATGGCTTCCGACTACTCAACTAGGAGGCCATGACAATATTAGGACCATATTTCCTAGTCTCATGCCTAGAACCATCATTGAGTCTGCTTGTGCAAAATAAACATAGCGATAGGGGTATGGCTAAGAACACAAAGGAGTTATCAATCACCTAGTAAATATTTCTTGTTTAGTTTTGAATAGGAGTCAGTTGGCCTATGGCTTAGTGACCTTCCATTCATTGATAATTCCTTCTATGATAAACCCATGGATGCTTTCAAAAGTTCCTTCAAAAAGATAGGGGTAGTCATCAAGCCTAATGAAGGCTGTGATGTGATGTGTCAAAACTATATATTCACAAGAACCTCTTCTTCCTTGAAAGTCCCTGGTTTTTCTTAGTAATGATGTCTCCTTGTATCCAAGGATCGAGGACTACTGGGGTCTATGGTAGGATTGGACATTCAGGAATCATCGAGCGTCTAAATCAGAATGTCATTGCATCTGGAGAAACATTCTCAAACATTGGAGTAATGCATCTTGGAAAATAAAATTGAACCTCAGAAATCCTCTCAAATTTCTAGTCTAGGTCGTGTTCCTGGTCCTGTAATGTATCAACAAAAAAAAAGAAAACAAATTTGACTAGAATTACTTACGAAATGCATTCCTTTGCTTTGAGCTTATCTTTATAAATGCAATCCGACTTTCCAAGTTCTCCATATTTGCCAAATTTGGGCGAATTGACATTCTGGACCTCTGAAGGCATGAAGAAAATGGCGAGTTCATTTCCTCCAACAACCCTTAACCCAGAGCCCTAAACCCTAAACCCTAAATTGTGAACCCTAAACCCTCAACCCTAAACACTAAAACCTAAACCCTAATTACCAAACTTTGATCCCTAAACCCTAAACCCTAAACCCTAAACCCTGAACCTTGAGACCTATACCCTAAACACTCAACCTTAAGCCCTAATCCCTAAACCTTAAACCCTAAACCTTGAACCCTAAACCCGAGCCTTAAATCCTAAACTATAAACCCTAAACCCTAAATTTTAAACCTTGAACACTAAAAATACTTATTGGAAAGAATTCTAAAAAGATACTAATGAGAATGATTGAAATTGGTACAAAAATTTTGAAGGAGGGAAATTTCAGATATCCAAGAAAATTTGGTACAACCCTTTTCTAAGCAACCCCTTCCCTACGAGAAGCTTGCACAAAGAAATGTTACCCAATAGAGCTATCTTCTTTTTCACATCGCATGGGAACTATTTCACTCATTATAATGTTCTATGTCTTACCCATTCTTATTAGTATTGACAGAGAGTATTCAATTGAAAAGGGTTCATCTGCTTTATAGGCATAACATTCAAAGAGAGTCATCACAATTTGATGCCTTTCATCTGCTGATATTTTGAAGGAGGGAAATGCTAGATATCCAAGATTAATTTGGTACAAAGAAATGTTACCCAATACAACTATCTCCTTTTTTCTATAGCTTGTGAAATATTTAGAGCTCCAAGAGTGTTATAAATAGTGTAATTATATGTAGAAGATCAAGAAACATTCAATAGTGCAAGTATATGTGGGGAGAAACATGTTTGGAAGAGATGTGTAATATATAAGGTTTTTTTATCCTTATATTGCGTAGAAGATCAAGAGCAATTTTCACTTTGTAATCACTACTGTAGACTAAAGATCAAGTACAAAAGATCAATACCATTAGAGTGTTTATTCCCTAAACACTGAACCCTAAATCCTAAACCCTAACCCTTGAGCCCTAAACCCTAAATCATGGACCCTAAACCTTGAACCCTAAAACCTAAACCTTAAACCCTAGGCTCTAAACCCTAAAACCTAAACATAAACCTTAAACCCTAGGCTCTAAACCCTAAACCATAAACCGTAAACCCTAATTATTGAGCCCTTAACCCTAAACCATGAACACTAAACACTAAACCCTAAAACCTAAACCCTAAACCATGAACATTGATCCCTAAGTTCCCTAAACCATAAACCTTAAACCCTAAACCCTAAACACTCAACCCTTAACCATGTAACATTACCAATAAAGGATTTTGTATTGGTATTATGGTTGGATGAGGGTCGACTCTTGAGGATCATATTCATATTCGGTGTATCGCCGTCGAAGAGGGAAACTCCCCTATCAAATCGGTTATTCAATATGACGTGGAAGATGAGAAAAGAAAATGAAATATGGAGAATTATATTTCATGGGTAATTAGTACTAAGTATCAACAAGACTAATATGGCTTCCGACTACTTGACTAGGAGGGCATGACAATGTTAGGACCATATTTCCTAGTCTCATGCCTAGAACCATCATTGAGTCTGCTTGTACAAAATAAGCATAAAAACATGGGAATGGCTAATAACACATAGGGGTTAATAATCGCCTAATAAATATTTATTGTTTAGTTCTTGAGTGGGAGTCAGCTGGTCTATGGCTTAGTGACCTTTTATTCATTGATAATTTCTTCTATGATAAACCCATGAATGCTTTCAAAAGCGCCTTCAAAAAGATAGGGGTAGTCATCAATCCTAGTGAAGGGAGTGATGTTATTTCCAAACAACTTGAAATGCAAACAGATTTAGAGGTCATAACACGAATTTACAAATATCTCTATTGTTATAAATGGAAGCCAAGTAACGGTGTCTCCATGTATCCAAAGATCAAGGACTATTGGGGTCTGTGGCAGGATTGGACATTTAGGAATCATTGAGTGTCTAAATAAGAATGTCATTGCATTTGGAGAAACATTCTCAAACATTGGATTAATGCATCTTGGAAAATAAAATTGAACCTTAGAAATCCTCTCAAATTGCCAGTCTAGGTCCTGGTCTAGGTCGTGTTCTTGGTCCTGTTTCTATTTCGAGTTCTGGTTCTGGTTGTGGTCATCAAATATGGAAGTTTCAGGAAAGGAATCCACACTTGAATAATTATTCCCATTTAGATTGTTGGAAATGCTAATGGTAGTGGCAGTGCCTATGGAATTCAGTTGGTGGAAGGTGGGGTTGTGCCCTTGTTGGTTTTTCTCATGGCGTCATTGGTAGCCTTTCTAGTATTATTGGAGAGAACTCCCCATGCTTGTGTGATAAGTTTAAAAGCTCCCTCACTCCTGGGAACTTGTTTTTATTAGGATGCAATAACAAGGCTAGTTTTAGTGGGTATTAACAGAAAAAAGAAAATAATTTTGATTGGAATTACTTACGAAATGCATTCCTTCGCTTCGAGCTTATCTTTATAAATGCAATTTGGCTTTCCAAGTTCTCCATATTTGCCAAATTTGGGTCGAATTGACATTCTAGGACCTCTAAAAGCATGAAGAAAATAACAAGTTCATTTCCCCCAACCTTTCTTGAATCGAATTTAAATGAAATGAAATTTGAATTTTGGAGGTCGTATGTGGTGGACACTAATTTTCCTATGACGGATTTACTTATTGATGATTAATTGTTATTAGTTGGATTTATTTGCCATTATTATGATAAGTGGGTTTTTGAGATTACCAAATCACTATCAGGTTTATTCATGAGAATACAATTATTATTGTGGCACGGTTGATGTAACTCCTTAAAGCCTCCCATAATTACGAATACCTCTCCTACGAAACCCCATACAAGTGGATATATGTTAACCAAACTTGTCATACCTCCTTGAGATTGAGAAGGGTGTTTAGGGATGCTTTTAGCTTGCTTGAAGAGTTTGCAGTGTAGACAAACCAAGAAGTGACCAATGAACCTTGCTCTTGTGTAATGTAAGGGAAATTTTGGTAAAGGCAAGTGAGAGGAGTCTTTGGATGAATGTTGAGCAACTAGATGAGTGAAATAGGTGGTTTAGTTGTTTGAGAACATGATGGAATCCTAAAAATCCTACAAATATCAATAACCAATCAATAACACATCTAAAACTCCTACAAATATCAATAACCAATCCAAAAGGCCCCAAAACCTAAACAATGCCTATATTCTTTCACAAAACAAATATCGATTGTATAATTTAAACCCTAAAAGCTTGAAGGTTGAATGCTGAAATCCTGAAAAATTAGAATCGACCATATTAGAATCTGAAAACCTATCTTCTAAACCGTGATGATGGAGTTGTGAGACTAGTTCCATAAGGTGCAGAGTGACCCTAACATCTTATATTTACTAAAATAAATTTAAATTATAAGAAATAATAAAATATAAATAATAATAAAAGAAAAACTTATACTTAAACATTTATTTTTGTACATAGAAGCATGCCTCAACCACATATACTACATAGCACATAGGAACGCGAGCGTGCTTATAACACGCTTGTGTTAGCTTGTGTTATAGTGTGAGCGCGCTTTTGCTTAAAATCGGATTTGTGTCCACTTTTTGGCCCCCATCTTTGTGCATAGGCCCTTGAATTGCCAATACATAAGTGGAAAGAAAGAGAAATTTTCCTTCCCAAATGGTTTTCCTCAAATGGGGTTTCAGGATTAAAATTTGTGTTTTGTCTTCTTAAATTTCTTTATTACACACTCGCAATTTAATTCTAAAGCATAAAGGAATTAGTCACTAGCTTCATAAATTTTCATTTTCGAGATTGAAAGTAGAACAATAGACTTTTTGATTTGTAAGTTTCCAAAGTTTTAAGTTTTACAGATCAGTAAGCTCACTTTTTCGAGTGATCATCGGGGTCGGTCCAACTCCCCATATTGCATCTTTCTTTTTTGGATTTGATGTGGTATTGTGAGTTTTACATGGGAATATTTGTTTTGCAGGTTATAGGTGCCTCAACGATCATATTGTGACACATAAGTGATCAACAATGAATACTTGCGACACTTGTGTTACATAATAAAGATCAAGTGTTGACCATTTTCGCAGATCACATGGGGCCTGTAGAGATCGTCGGTTCTCAAAGCGCCCTTATCCTACCATGGGTACTGTGTCCGGTCATATTCCGAAGTCTATAATTTATCATGAGCATTTCGCAACACTCTTCACTTCATGTTCAACAATTTTTCCAACTCATACCGGTCCCAGCACCCATAAATCAGCTAAGTCCATTCATCTCTCTTGCACTTAGGGTTTCATATTTTATTAACTTATTGCTTGTGTCAAATATGTATAGTAACATTTATTATTCATATGTGACTCTACGAGTTAGGGTCTTACAAAAAAATATTTTTGTTAAATCAATCACCCTATATATAATCTATGAGTTTGGTGCCCCAATGGATAAGATGACATTTCCATGGTTTATAGAGAGTTGGTTATTTTCAACATAGGTATAACCATGGTGCTTTTTAAGTATACAACTTTGATAGGTTGGTCTATATATATATATATATATATATATATATATATATATAGAGGTGACAAATTTAGAAAGATATTTTGACATATATCTAGAAGGTATGATTAAAAAAATCTATATCGAAGAAAAAATAAGGATAAAATAAATAAATAAAAATAATATTTCCATATTATTTCTAGAGAGGAAGGAAAAAAATAAAATGATAATGAAGATCTAATAATAAGGAAAACATGGTGCACAACTTTGACCGCGTGTCCAATTTTCTTGAAAATGGCTCGTGTGTCGAGGCACTCGAGACAACATAGATAATACCCAATAAACCCATACGTTAATGTCTTTTTCTACAATCGATGATGATGAACCAATCTATGTGTTGGTCCTAATTAAGCCTTTGATTATGTGACTATCCAAAACGGTTTAGGAATTGAACTCTAGACTTACACGCCCATGTTTTACGTTATGATAAACACGTGATTGACTTCATTTCTTGGGTAACATGGAACCACTCAACAATGGTCCATGTGAGCCAAATTACGTGATTACCAACTCTAGACTTACATGCCCATGTTTAGGTTATGATAAACATGTGATGGACTTCATTTCTTGGGTAACATGGAACCACTCAACAATAGAGAATATGTGTCAACCCCAACATTTTAAGCCTCATTTAAGCATCCCATGTGATTTTCTTTCTCAATAACATCACGGACCACATAACCACTCATTTTTAAAAAAATTTTGGTAAATAGTTTTTGAAAGGGACTATACCCTTGTACACCAAGGCTCGGCTTTAATTGAAAGTTAAAGAACAAGAGATGGATCAAAATCCAGATAGAACAATTAAGCCCGACTGTAGAAAACCGTCTGCAAAGTAAAAACCAACAATCGACAAAGCAACAACAAAAAAATAACTTATTTACAACAATCAAACAACAATGGCATATCAACACCATTGGAAGCACTTTGCTATCCGGCCAAGAAAAATGAGACCAATGAAACCCAGCCAGCCAATAGCAGAGATGAGAATCATCAAGGTGAAGTGTTACCCTTCAGAGTGGTAGATTTTTTCTTTTTGTTGACCATAACCCACCCTGATGGAGCCTTCGCGGTTGGAGAAGAAGACAAAGGAGGAGTATTTTCCTTAGTCACATTTGTCCCATTTGAAAGCCACGTTGTTATCCTGAGAGAGATATTTATCATTTTCCATGCTGCCCTCAACAGCTTGTGTATTCTTCATGTTGCTAACAATTTGAGTTTCGGATAAAGTGGTTTTCGTTGACTCTGGTTCAGCTACTGCTTTAGATTCAAGATCCTTTCTATCCACAAAAATCAGGTGCTCTGGGAGTGCGTCTTTCCACCAGTTGCGCTTCTCATGTTGACGTTTTTCCATCCCACAAGTAGTAGAGGTGTGTCCTAATCCAAAACACCTTCTACATCGGAAAGGTAGACCTTCATAATCAAGAGTTTGTGACCAAGTTCTATTTTGCACTCTAAGGTCTATGGTAGCAGGAAGATTTTTATCAGTGTCAAGTTCCACCAGGATCCGGGCATAGGTAGTATGGGTGTAATTAGTTGTTTGAGAATCTATGTGGAGTGTAGTACCCAAGGTATTGCCAATGGTTGTCAGACATTCATGACTCAGGTGGAGAGGTAAATGGGGGCTGATCCAAACAGGTTCCATGAGAATGACTTTGTGTGCGGGTTAAAGGATGGGAACCAAGGTTTCATGATCAAATATTTTGACTCGCAGGTCCAGAGCTTGGAAGCAATGATGTCTTTATCAGCTATTGAAGAGAAAACCATAATGAAAATGCCTTTAGCACATGGATATAAGTCTATCTTACCAGTTAAAGATGGAGTCCAATGCTTGGAGATCCACGCGTGAAGAACAGGAAGGTTGGGCCATAACCCCCGAATCTACAAATCAGAGCATGCTCTTTGTAGTAAATCTCAGATGAAATGACATCTTCCCCAAATGTAATACATGGGGTGATGTCTGTAGGTTTCATGGAGGATTCCTTGCTTTTTAAGACATCTTTGAAGGAGGTTTCAAGAGACCCGCGCCTAATCTCTTTATCCAGCATTGGAATGCCAGGTAGATCTCCCTATTTCAGTTCACCACGAACCTCGCCTTTCCTAGGAACACCCCCAGATGGTGATTGAATATGGCTAGGGTTTGCAGAACCGTCCGAACGTACAGTCGCATCATTGGTAAAGGCGAGGTCGATCCACGACCAAGGAGAAACCCCTGAAGCTAGATTCGAGCCCCCACCGTCTGGCTGAAGAGCTCCAATATGATCTCGTGGATCTACAGGGTTCGCAGGCTTGCGTGCGCGAGAGCAAGGGCGCGCGTAGATACCATTAGGCGGGGGTAGAATTACTTCATGTCATAACCACTCATTTTTGTGCATGTATTGGAGATGTATATTATAAAATTAAATTTATAATAAAAAATGAAATAAAAACCACAACAAATATGATGACATTATGGTGTCTTGATTCACGTAAAAATAGGAATAGGGAAATTTTTCTAATAAAATAATAAATAAATATAATTATAAAAAAATAGATATAAAATGTGTACATCCAAATTTTAAGACATTTGAAAATCAACCTAGAAAAACTATACTTACTTCTTATTCATTGATTAATAATAACTAGTTAGAACAAAAATAATGTATTTTAACAAGTAAAAGAAATACCTCCATACAATATTATTACTAAAATACGAACTAAAATTATCATGGTTTAATATTATATTGTTTATTGTTTAGAAGATAACACTAACATTGATTAAAGCAATAGAATCAATATAAAATAAATAAATTAATCATATCAAACACAAAATTTAAACATGAGTTAAAAATATATAATGTTTAACAAAAATTTAATTTTCAATAAAAATATATTAAAAATATTTATATTTAATTAATTTATTTAAATATCTTTCTAAACTTAGTAAGACTTGACAATTTATTATAAGAACATTGATATTCAAAAATAAAAATTTAAATATCTATTAATTTCAACTCTATATAATTCTAAAAAAACTTCATTCGGCTAAGCAGTCATGACTGGCCCTATAGTATAATTAGTTTTTTTAAGGTAGAGATGCCCATATCTATGTATTGGTAGGTCAACCAATAAAAAAAAAATCTTCATTCTATTAAAAAAATAAAAATTCTCTTCTGGTTTCTGCAAGTTTTGCTCCAACTTTTTTTGATTGATAAGCTTATCTTGATATGATTATGTAATATGTGTCACTCGTAGCCTTTTAATGGCTACTTTTACTCTGCATGTGGGGTGTGATCTTTTCCACCCAATTTTGTATGATTAGCATTGTACACTTCATCATTATTATATGGATATGCTTTTCAATGGAAAAAAAAAATCATTTCTATAAATCATGATGATGGATTAATTGAAACTCTTACAGCTGCATGGTTTATGGGACTTATGAATGGAGAGCTCCAAATCAATACACTGAACATATCTCAACCCAATCCAACTGCCCATGGACACATTCACGCATATAATGAATGCTAGTTGTTATGGATGTATTATGTATAATAATTCACAGTTACACATGACCAAAGAGAAATCTAGCTCACAAAGGAGTTAGAATACCTAAAGGAGTAAAATTCCTAAAACAAATCACAACAGGAAAATGATGTATTCATCTAATTTAAATAAATGTACAGAACATATAATTATGTTCTTGCAGACTTTGCAGTCCCCTATGTAATATTTTCTCAATCTCTTTTTTCGACACACCTTTCTCTCAAAGCAGATTGTTATATAATAATAACATAAAATGAGGAAGGTAAAATGTATAGAAAAGGTTTTGTCAAATAGTGGCAGGTCCATTAGTGGAGATAGTAGGTGAAAAGTCATTCACCTTTTTTTTAACATATTTTGAATGACATGTGAAGTTAATACAACCCAACTGTTTTCTCCCCTATCATTATTAATTAAACATGGAAGCATGAAATGTTGAATAAGACAGTTTTTAAATTGGTCAATATTCTCTTATTCATTGATAGAACTAAAAATATATATTAATTTATATACAAGTGTACAAAAACCAAGTCTATACAGTCAACTATTCATTAAGTAATATTTTCATTGTATGTACATCATATCTATTACAGTCACTTCAACAAGTCATTTCTCAAGACTTTCCAACCCAGATCTCAAATCCCATGCACTAGTTTTGATGTAAGAGTCTTCAATCCAAGTAAACACCTGCATAACAATAAATGAAATTATGGTCACCTCACCTTTCACAAGTTGTTTAAAAACTCGCACCATATGAACAATAAATTGTGTAACCAAATGCATAAAATAATAAAAATGACCAACTAAAATATTATCCATCGATTAAATCCCAATAAATCTCACCATTTGATTGAACTATCATAGTGAATCCATGTCAACTAACATCAACCAATCGAATTTAGGATGATAGAATAAAAGTTGGAGGATGGATTACAATTCCATTTGTTCATGCAGTTTTCATCTCTCAAAGTCAAGAAGTGAGGAGAGCAAAGGCTTCAGTAAGACACTTATGAATTACAAACTATTTCATAATTCAAGCCCTCTATTTATTTTTTCAAAGTTTTTCAGCATATTGCGGTTTTAAAGCAAAGAGTTCACAAGCTATATGCCAATTAGCCATTTTTTGCAAAAGGCTTTAAAAAGTTTATAACCAAAGACAAGTGCAAAGGTTCAACAAATCTAATTTGTGCATAATCATGGCATTCTCGCCAGACCAAAAACTACAGATGAAATTTTGAGAAATTAGGATAAAAATATATATTCAAGGTGGTAGTGAGGTGGCGGTGCAATGTCGAGGTCAAGAATTTGGTCGCATCCATGGTGGTGTTTTTACTCTATAAATTTTCCTTCCATATTTCTAACGATTGTAACAACTTAGCTTTAAACTCTATAAATTTTCCTTCCATATTTCTAACGAAATTTTGAGAAATTGGGATAAAACATATATTTGAAGGTGGCAAAGGGCGACAATGCAATGTCGAGGTCAAGAATTTGAATGCCGCATCCATCGTGGTGTTTTTACTACTTTAAATTAACCTTCCATATTTTATCCATAACGATAATAAAGAACCTTTTTTTTTTAAACTCTATAAATTTTCCTTCCATAAATTTATATATGTGAAGGCTTCATAAATTGGGATAAAATATATATTTCTTCCTCTATACAAATACATGTGAGGAGTAAGTATGTTTCCCACATCCCGGGAACATGATGTGAAGGTAAAAACCCCCTCCACAAATGCAAGAGAAGCTAGGTGTTCCTTGGAAGTTTCCCATGGGCCATTGAGAACCCAAAGGTATCTAGGGTATGTCATCCCATCCATCAAAATATTCTCTGTGGGGATGCCTAAACGTCCCCACATTTAATCGGCAAGAAAACAAAAAGTTTGGTACCAGATTTTCGTATAAAGCTAATGGAAAGAACCTAAAGATACCCATTGCTTTTTGAGAACTCTTAATAAATGTATATGCCATGACAGTGCGTGCAAACAGCAAATACACTTCTTTGGGAACATATATTCTTCTTCTCTAGTGTATAGTCATCACTGCTATATAGGCATAAGTTTAATTGTATACATAAAAAGATGGAAAGTATTCTAATTACATGTGCAAAATTTATATTCAAAACATAACTTTAAATACAACACTACTGGAATATACAACTCTGTCGGAATATGACCACAACAGCGTTCTATAGTCCACCAGTGTTGTATATTGCATTTCTGAATTCACTGTATTGTTCATTTTTTCCAGATATCTCATTCTCCAGTTGAAAAGTATTTTTTCCAATCATCACTGTGATATTAGCATAAGTTTTATTGTATACATAGAAATTTGGAAAGTATTATGATCATATGTGAAAATTTTATATTGAAAACATAACTTTAAAAACTACATAGGAAGAGTCCGACGAATACAGTAGTTTGTCAAGTTCTCGTTAGAAATATGGAAGGAAAATTTTAAATTCTATCAATGAATAAGATAATATTGACCAATTTAAAAACTGTCTCCATTATTGGACCCTGCACCACAACCGGTGCCTATCCCCTAGCAATGCTCACCCACCAGCCGTTAATGTTTTCATTATAAATATATGCCTTCCATATTTCTAACGACAACTTAGCTTTAACAACTAGGGGAGAGGACCCGTTGTGGTGCACCATATCTTTGCACAGTCACCGCGCCACGTCACTGCCACCTGGGCGAGTAAAAACACTATAATTGCAGGTTTCAAAAGAACTGGTATTTGGCTAAGTTGTTACCAATCCTCTCGACAAATCCTTTTCAAAAAAATCTAATGTGACTTGATGGAACCAATCCTTTGCTGAATTGTCGTTAGAAATATGGAAGGGAAAATTTATAGAGTTTAGAGCTAAGCTGTTACCAATCGTTAGAAATATGGAAGGGAAAATTTATAGAGTAAAAACACCACCAATGGATGCAAGACCAAATTCTTGACCTCCACCATTGCACCGCCACCTCACCGCCACCTCCGCCACGTGGACGATCCGCGTTTGTGGAGATGTCAAAAAAGTTGGTTTTTTTGCATGGGACCAAGTGTTGTCCACTCGCCGCGGCAGTTGTTGTCCGGCTACCGCCATGCATCAATGCTCACCCACCAAATTGCTAATGTTTTCATTATAAATTTTCCCTTCCATATTTCTAACGAACAATATAGTGAATTCTGAAATGCAATATACAACATTGTTGAACTATACAGCATTGTCATAATGAAAACTACAAGTGGAGTAATTCCTAAAAATTAAACAAAATCATTCATATTCTAGCATATTCCAGCATTCATTTTTGGTATATTTATAGTTTCTTTTCCAACAATCATCTTTCATGCTGTGAATCAGGTATTTCATTTACACCATGAGAAAAGGTGCTATTGCTAGAAGATCAAGGAGGCCAAAAGTGAGAGGTGTACAATTATCACATAATTTAAGTGATGAAGAGGATAATTCAGCACCAACTGGTAATGAACCAGAATGTAGAAACCCACCCACCTGCCTCAGCTTCAAAGAACATCCGCAACAAAGAAGCTTAGTGTCATCCGAGGTGGACAAAAGAAGATATGGAAAAGGCGATAGATGATGTTGAGTTTAATGGGTTCTCGCTAGAGCAAAGAAGAAAGAAGTATTCCATTCCACCCACATCATTACACTATTGGCTAAATGGTCTCACCCACACAAAGAGGAGGGGTCCTCCAACAGCTTCTAATCAAGAAGAAGAAGAGGAAATTGTGAATGGTGCAAAGAAATGGCTGATATGGGTCATGGCTTTGAGTTAATGCAAGCTAAAGGCAAATGTTGCTCGATTTGTGAAACAAGACAAAACCCTTCAGAGATGGGTTTCGGTAAATCATGGTGGGTCGGATTCGTAAAACGCCATCCGCACTCGCAATCCGAAACCGAGGGACTTGACAGGATAGAGCTTTAAACTTGCGCCTCGCAATAAGAACCAAATTTTATGATAATTTGGCCAAAAGCTATGGAACCTATTCATACGGCGCTCATAAAACTGGAATTGTGATGAGACCGGTTTGCAGCCGGAAGAAATTGTGGAGTTCGTAATTGCAAAGAGGGGCAACGTAATGTCCCAAAGGTAATACCAAAGAGCAGGAGTGGATCACTATATTGTGTTGTGTCAATGCAGCAGGTATGTCAATCCCGTGGATTTTATTTGTTCAAGGGAAAGAGAATGATAAAGAATTACATTAAAAATTGTGAACCCGGAGCATGTATGGTCGCACATCCAAATGCATGGATGACAAAGGAATTGTTTTTAAATTGGCTATGTCATTTTGCACGCTCAAGCATGTGCGGTGTTTCTCCAAATAATAGAGACACCTATTGATATTTGATGGCCATGGCAGCCATGTAGCATTACAAACCGTGGAGGAGGCAAACAAATTGGGCATTGATTTGATAACACTACCAAAGACATACTAGTCATAAGTCGCAACCTCTCGACGTGAGTGTGTTCAGCCCTTTCAAGACATATTTTAGAGCTGAGAGGTCCAAATGGATGGCAGAGAACAAATGTGCAGATGTGAAAAGGAGTGACATTGCTGAGCTTGCAAGTAGAGCCTTAAAAAGGCACTGACACCATCTAACATAATTGCAGTTTCAAAAGAACTCGGTATTTGGCCATTGAATTATGATGCTCTCCTAAATGACATGGCATGCAGCTAGGCATTTGACATGCAAGGTGAGGAAGTTGTTGATGCTGTCACAAACATTTTGAGCCTATCTCAACGAATAAATCCTGAATTAAATGACAGTGAAGAGGTGGTACCTGAAACTCAATTCATGCAAAATGTTGACTCTAGAGATGATATGGAAGCAACTGCAACACATGGAGTGGAGCTAAACGGTGCTCTTGGAAACCCAAGTAACATCATCAACAATAAGGAGGGGTCTTCAGATTTTGTAAGTAACAATGATTTGTCCTTGGCAAGTCAAGTTAACCCGCCACAATGGTTAGAGGATGCCATGAAAACTTGGGTTACAAGCTACCATCCAAACAGAAGATCAAAGCTTAAATCTGCCTTCCTTTCCTGAAGGACTAGAACAAGAAGCAATAATTCATTACTATGCAGATGTTGGAGATGAGGATGAACAAGACGAAGTCGAATTTCAAGAGGATGCTCAAGAAAATGAAATTAACTTAGAAGTTATGCAACATGAACCTCAACACCCTCAAGAGACTGAAAACCAAGATGGACGCGGTACGTTACTTTCCCATTTTCTACGACTTCCAAGGGAGATCATAAACAAATCAGATGGTTCTATTAGACTGAGTAGGCATTCACAGATTTTGACTGCACCTGAGTACATGGAGCTATTGGTTGATGCGGAAAGAAAAAAGGAGGAACAAGCAAAACTAAAGTTACGGAAAAAAGAAGTGGCACAAGAAAAAAGGTCTAGACTTGCAAAGAAAAGAAAAAAGATCAGCAGGAGAAGCTTGAAAGAGAAAGGGAGAAGCAAAGCAAGGAGCAACAGAAAGAGATTGAGAAGGCACACAAGCAACAAAGGAAAGAGCAAGAGAAGAGGGAGAGGGAACTTGCAAATCAATTAAGGGAATACGAAAAGAGGATGCGTGTAAGTTCGCAGAATCGATCATGAAAATCAAGGATTTTTCAAGATATGTTAAATATTCAAATTCCAAAGTTATGCTCAAATGGAACACCTCCATCACTTATGAATAACTCTTCAGATAGTTCCATCTTGGTATGTATCACCTCATTTACTTTGTACAAGTTCAAGCAGTCCTAGTAGTTCATTTGCAATGCCACCATGGATGCAAGCTTCAGCAGGGCAACCAACTCCTCTGTCAACAACAGGTGCAAATCCCTTTTCAAGCGGACAACCAAATCCTTTTTCAGCAGGGGGACCAGATCCTTTATCAGTTGGGCAACCAAATGCTCTGTCAAAAGGGATTCTAAATCCCTTTTCAGTTGGCCAATCGAACACCGTATCGGCAGAAAAGAAAATCCAAAAGTAAAGATAGAAAGAGGGCAATATTACTTATACTAACTAAGATATTGAACATGTGCCAGCAAACAATGCTTATTACCCCATATGATGATGGTAGTAATTTTGTTGGTGATACAATTTTGCTAGATGTATTCACCGAAGCCTTCCTATGTAGTCTCTAAAGTTATATAGTGCAATATAAATTTTGCGTATGTAATCAGAATACTTTCCAGCCATCCATGTATACAATTAAACTTATGTTAATATATCAGTATGATGATGCTCTTCCATATTTTACACCCAATTTGGCAGTGTAATCAGAATACTCATATTAATTTTGCGTATGTAATCAGAATACTTTCCAGGCGTCCATGTATACAATTGAACTTATGTTAATATATCAATATGATGACGCTCTTTATTTTACACCCTATTTGGCGGTGTAATCAGAATACTCATATTAATTTTGCGTATGTAATCAGAATACTTTGTATACAATTAAACTTATGTTAATATATCAGTATGATTATGCTAACTATTTTAATAGTGCAGTGTTTTAAAACATTAAGGATCATTGCCTGAGTGAGAACCCTCTCATCTCTGCCTTTTCTTCTCATCTTCTTAGCAGGCCGAGCCAATGCCGAGGACGAAGTCGGTCAGGAGTGGAGAAAACGCACGCACCCACCGGTCTGCAAGATCCCACGAAATGGTCGCTCGAGCTCTGAAACCGAACACGCGAAAAACCAGACTGAACGAGCTCCCTCTCCATTTCCCATGAAATGCCATGGCCCGATTTGGCGGTGACTATCTCCATAAACCTACCCGCGCACATTAACGGCTGGTGGGTGAGCATTCAATGCATGGCGGTAGCCAGGACAACAACTGGCGCGGCGAATGGCGTGGTGTTTTTACTCGACCAGGTGGCAGTGACGTGGTGCAATGACTGTGCAAAGATAGGGTGCACTACAACCGGTGCAATGCGTTACAGCAATGCAGCCCTTGGGAGCAACATGTATATATGAACCATGGAAGACACTTCAAACATTTAGACTCAAGATCGAGAGAACGCTAATACAGAAGCGAGCAATTACAACAGAAAACAATGTAAATGGCAGTAACAGAGAGTGGTAATGCCTATAATTAGACCTAGAAATTGCTTAAAGGGGTAAGTAGACCTGTAAATCTGTCTATAATTAGACCTAGAAATTGCTTAAAGGGGTACTTGGGTATTAGAAAATAGATTACTTTAAGTCCAATGATGAGGTAATGCTGCTAAGTTTTTTAGAAAACAATTGGGTACTGATACAAAAAGAAAACAATTGGATACACTAAGAGGTGAAGCAGAAATTACTAGATATCTTCATTAAAGTTCCTCTTGTTTCTATATAAACACTAAAAAAATTGGGTACTGATATGTTTCTAACTTGCACTAAACAAGATATTGTTTATTCAGTTCCTCTTGTTTCAAAAAATACAAACACTAAAAAAACAATTTCTAGATATCTTCATTGAAGTTGTAGTAAAAGTTCATTTTGCTGAAACTCTGAGATGAAGGAAATTTGGAAGCCGAATGTGTGTAATGCAAATCAGATGTAGTAAAAGTTTATTCAGTTCCTTTCCCCACTCAAGCATGCAAATCACGTAGCCTAACAATCTCCCACATGCATTCAGATCCCAAAACATATAATTTTTGCCACCTAAAACATATAATTTTTGCTACCCAAAACAGAAAACAAATTACATTTGTTGCTGCAAACACTGAAAATAAACACTATAAAATTCCATAGAAAGAAAGACATTTGTTAAGTCCAATGATGAGGTAATGCTGCTAAGTACTTTAATGTTGATATGTGAAGTTAATACAACCCAACCGTTTTCTATTGTATCATTATTAATTAAACATGGAAGCATGAAATGTTGAATAAGACAGTTTTTAAATTGATCAATATTCTCTTATTCATTGATAGAACTAAAAATATATATTAATTTATATACAAGTGTACAAAAACCAAGTCTATACAGTCAACTATTCATTAAGTAATATTTTCATTGTATGCACATCATATCTATTACAATCACTTCAACAAGTCATTTCTCAAGACTTTCCAAAAAAATTACTACCATCATCATATGGGGTAATAAGCATTGTTTACGGGCACATGTTCAATATCTTAGTTAGTATTGGGTACTGATACAAAAAGAAAACAATTGGATACACTAAGAGGTGAAGCAGAAATTACTATTGCACTATATAACTTTAGAGACTACATAGGAAGACTTCGGTGAATACATCTAGCAAAATTGTATCACCAACAAAATTACTACCAACAAAATTACTACCATCATCATATGGGGTAATAAGCATTGTTTGCGGGCACATGTTCAATATCTTAGTTAGTATTGGGTACTGATACAGAAAGAAAACAATTGGATACACTAAGAGGTGAAGCAGAAATTACTATTGCACTATATAACTTTAGAGACTACATAGGAAGACTTCGGTGAATACATCTAGCAAAATTGTATCACCAACAAAATTACTACCATCATCATATGGGGTAATAAGCATTGTTTGCGGGCACATGTGAAATAAATATGTATTCTTTTTTACAATGAAATGCCAGAGTAATTTGTTTATCCCTGCAATATACTGAAACATGGGCATCGTAAGGAAAAAATAAGCAACAAAGGACATGATAGCAGATAAATCATCAGAAAACAATGAATATGAAACATCTCGTGAAAGCATTTTTGCTTATGGACAATATAATAACAATAATACATCCCATTCCAACCATCATGATATGTTTAAGTGCACATGCAAAACATAGTTATCTACTCTTTTTTTTCTAGATATACCCTAAAAAATAAACAAGCAAAAATGTGATTTTCTTTCAAAGCAATCCTTCGCACAGTAATGTCCTCATAACCCGGGAACAAAATCGGACAACCAAGCAACAAGGCCTCCAGACTCTAAGAGCGTAAGAAGGAGAAAAGGTATCCTGACGCCTATTTTCACAACAACAGGTATAATATCCTTTAAGATTGAGAGATCACATTTTGAAAATAAAATAAATCTCAACTAATTCATCACTTGAAGAAGAGATATCTACATAAATTGTTAATTTATTGTTAATTTCTAAATTGTGAGAGATAATAACATAACTCATTTGTATCCCGAAAACAAGAAACACTCAAAAACAACATTTATACCGACTTAAGTCATCGTAAATTTCTAAATTATGAAAGATAACCCTATAACTCAATTGTATCCCAAAAACAAGGAGAAACAACGCTTACACCAACGTAAATCATTGCGACTTGAGAGTTTCTAAATTGTGAGAGATAACCGTAACCGTGTAACTCAATTGTATCCCGAAAATCCCAACGTTTAAAAATAGCAAAACATAAGTCGAAGATCAAAACTTAAAACAATTTTTAGCACGCCCGAGAAAAGCAGCTATTTGCTCTTTTCCCCACGAATGAATGACTTTAATCTGCATTCGTTAAGAGACCTCGGCAGCGTGGATACCATCCAGGCTGTGCAACGAAAATAACTACACATGAATGTGCTGTGTACATCATCATTATCAACGATCGACGGCGTTAGCGTTCCGTGGTTTGCGAAAGTCGATCACTGTTTAACGTCACCACCCACACAAGGCCAAAAAGCACCAGAAGAAGAACAAAAAAAAGCCGAAAAAGAAAGACATTTTGGAGGAGCAAGAAAACTCTGGACCAACCAATGCAAAACACTGTCCTTAAATTTTAAGTAAAGGCATTTTAAGTAACAAAACACAGTACAATCATGTCAAAAGAAGTTACAAGAACAAATAATCCAAAGCCATATCATAACAGCACAGCAAAATCGTAAAACTTCTGCAGGTAGTAAAGCAAAATTGTAAAACTTCTAAACACAACTATACCCACAAATTAATGCTTTCGATAAATACAGAGTTGGCTCATAAACAAGACAAATACACCAACGATTTTAAGCTTGGAAGAAATAAAATAAGACGGGTAACAAAACAAATTTCTTTTGCTGAATGGCAAACAACAAACTTTCCATAGTAGTACAGTGTTTAAAAACACTAAGGATCATCGCCTGAGTGAGAACCCTCTCACCTCTGCCTTTTCTTCTCATCTTCTTAGCAGGCCGAGCCAATGCCGAGGACGAAGTCGGTCAGGAGTGGAGAAAACGCACGCACCCACCGGTCTGCAAGATACCACGAAATGGTCGCTCGAGCTCTGCAACAGAACACGCGAAAAACCAGACTGAACGAGCTCCCTCTCCATTTCCCACGAAATGCCATGGCCCGATTTGGCGGTGACTATCTCCATAAACCTACCCGCGCACATTAACGGCTGGTGGGTGAGCATTCAATGCATGGCGGTAGCCCGGACAACAACTGGCGCGGCGAGTGGACAACACTTGGTCCCATGCAATTAAACCAACTTTTTCGATATCTTCACTAACGCGGATCGTCCACGTGGCGCTGAGGTGGCAGTGAGGTGGCAGTGCAATGCTGGAGGTCAAGAATTTGGTACATAAATTATATACCAGGTTAAGCTATGCTAAAGACTGTTAGGTTTACTTAAGGTTGTTAGCTCAGATTATTTGCTAAGCGTTTTTCGGACTCTTAATGTCCTTTTTTTTCTTTAGCCTATGTTCGGCTCTTTGTATATTACAGTGGGCATGAAGCTCTGTTTCAGTACATCCTATTATAAATTACTACATTTATCTTGAACTAAAGACATGCATATGCACAGTATTTCCGATTAGTTAAGAACTTTTTGTTCTATACTGTTATTTAAACTTGTAAGCTTTCTGTGGGATCATAAATTATGAATATGGTTTCTCATCTAAACTAAAACTAAAACATTGTAAATATCAACTACTATTTTTAAATGTTACTGATCAAACTAGGCCCAGATCAGTGTATATACTTTTTCTGGTTCCCAATCAATAAATTTAAAAACTAAGACAGTTTTCACTGATCTAAAAATCTAATAGCTAATTCACAAGTTATTTAACAAATTTTGTCGAAAAGAGAGATCAAAATTGGGAAAGGAATCATTCCACCTCTTAAGATTTTACACCGATAAAAGCACTAATACAATTCTGTAATATATGAAATTCGATATAAGCACTGGTTCGATATAATATAACTGTGCACACCTAAGCAAACATGGGTAGAGTTTGGTGACAAAATCTCATTGCATTTATTGATAACAAAATCAAAATGCAATTACTATGAAAATGAAAAAACCGACCAACATAACCATACCATATGTAAAATAGGAAAGCTAATTTCTAAACTAAAACTAAAACATTGTAAATATCAACTACTATTTTTAAATGTTACTGATCAAACTAGGCCCAGATCAGTGTATATACTTTTTCTGGTTTCCAATCAATAAATTTAAAAACTAAGACAGTTTTCACTGATCTAAAAATCTAATAGCTAATTCACAAGTTATTTAACAAATTTTGTCGAAAAGAGAGATCAAAATTGGGAAAGGAATCATTCCACCTCTTAAGATTTTACACCGATAAAAGCACTAATACAATTCTGTAATATATGAAATTCGATATAAGCACTGGTTCGATATAATATAACTGTGCACACCTAAACAAACATGGGTAGAGTTTGGTGACAAAATCTCATTGCATTTATTGATAACAAAATCAAAATGCAATTACTATGAAAATGAAAAAACCGACCAACATAACCATACCATATGTAAAATAGGAAAGCTAATTTGTAACAAATACTATTTAATAACAATGTATCTTAACAAGTGAGATATTTCAGTATTCCAGTGACCTGAAAAAGACGAACCCAGACTAGATAATGACCAAAATAATGTATCCCCAAAAATTCCTTCCAGATTTGCCAAGCCTATCACAAATATTCAGGGGATGTATCGCAAGGTCGGCAAACTTCTTGATACTTGCCCGTGCATCATATTCTGTCAATGAATATTTTTGATTCTGGAAACTCCCTTTTCAAATCCAGCAGTTTCTTTTGGATGATCTTGGAGCAGCGTGGAGGCAGAAAAATCCTCATGGCATTTAAAGAACAATTTCTGAGAAGGAAATCAAGAAGAGTCACAGCCTTTTCAATCATCTCTGGCCCAATGTGGACATGTACCTTCTTCAGATTTGCTAATGTCACCCCTTCTGCCACCTTGTTCACTGATATCATCTCCTGTATGAAAAAGAAGGTGGGTTCGTTCAAACAGAAAAAGAGAGAGAAGTTACCATCCAAAAATGACCCAAATACATGATTTGGACTGGATGGTACAACATTTTGCAGACAGAGAGTAATAGATTAAAAAGAATCATTAAAAAAATAAAGCCACTCATTACAAAGATTGGGTAAAAGACCAAAACATATAAACCTATGACAATTTCCAAGATCCTAATAATGAAGAGGGATAAACTTGGAACACGAAGGATCAAGAACTTAACAGGACAATCATGTCCATGACTAGAAACAGAATATAGTCATCTACACTGCATAGATTTGCATGACCTGATATAGACATAATTCTACAACTTTAGCTTCAAATTTCAATGTACAGACTGACTTACCTCGAAACATTGGCCATGGACGGTCAATTCTTGAAGGCTTGGAAAACTGTCAAGAACGGCAACACTAGGAACATCTTGATTGGCTCCATCATGATTGAGAAGGGTAATTTTCCTAACTGATTCTCCTCTTGAAACTCCTTTCAGTAACTGAAGCCCTTGGGTTCCGGCAGATTGTTGGAGCTTTATCTCTGTCAAGTGATGGGAAACAACCTCGAATGATGTTGCAGGCATACAAAATCCCACATCCAAGTACCCAAGCTTGGGAGCACTTATTTTCAAATTTCTCAACTCTTGACAATCGTGAACACCCAAATTCTGAAGATTGGGGGCACTTATTTTCAAATATCTCAACTCATGACAATCGTGAACACCCAAACTCTGAAGATTCGGGCAGAAGTCCATAAGCTGTTGGAATATTGCATCATTCAGATCCCAAATATCATACCAGTAGCATGCTTTGAGATATTGGAAACCTCCAAAATTAGTGGGTATTTTTGGAAGGCTGCAGCATTTCAGTTTCAAATCCTCGAGGTAGAGACACTCAAAAACAGAGTCTCCAAGCAACAGCAGCGAAAAGTTGAACTTCTTAGCAATCTCTGGATCTCTGTCAGAGAGTGCAAGAGCGATTTGTTTCACATGTTTTTGCGCTGCGCGGTGAACCCAATTGTGAACCCAGATGTCAAGTTTAAACAAACTATTATGTGTAGAAGCCAAGGCAATTTGAAGCTGAAAACTGTGGAGAGTAGCAGACTTATTTTCCTCCAGGGCATTCTCAATTATGGCTTGTATCTCGTCTTCCTTTTGTTTTTCAAAATCTTGGTAACAGAAATGGAGTTGCGGCATTTCCTTCCACAAGAATCTCCATCTCCGAGAGAGCACGGAACAGCGTACGGCATATCTAAAAGAAATCTTTGGAAGTATTTCATGAGAAAGAAGATTATCTGGTAGGTCAGAGAGCCTGTCATTTGCCAGTTCCCTTTTCCTTTGCCTTGTCATTGGCCTTTCCATTCTGCTCGTCATTGAAACTACTGTAATTTTCCTTCCTTCACCTGCGATTGAAACTCAAGAATTCAATGGAAAGAACTCTCAGTTTGATATGGAAAGAACTCTCAGTTTGATATATTCTTGTTAATGTGTATTGAATATTCAATGTTCCCATTTTGAAATGAAAGTGGAACATTATATCATTTGTATTGGGATGGGTTTGTTCATTTCCTTTGAATAAAAATAAAATAAAATTATGAAATATTTGAGTACCTTACAAAAATCTATGGTTAATAGATATTATATTCCATTATAATAATTAATTGAGCCAAATGTTGAAATTGTGTTGTCAATAATTTCCTTTAAAGAGGGTTTTAACTTTTTTTTCGGGAGTTTTGTATTCTTTTAAGGCCCGGAGACTTTGTTGTGTCTAATAAAGTTAACTCAAGTTTCCCATAGGAATAGTTCATTGGCATGTTGATGCCTAAATTTGGTTTATAATTCGATCAGCTTTCAACCTTTGGGGCAGTTTCTATGTTATGAGAATAAGTTTATGCCCCTAGGCTTAAAAGAAGAGTTTATATTGAAGGTAACCTTTGCATAAGACATTAGGAAACCATTGTTATATAAATTTATAGAAAATAATTTTTAAAAAGAGTGATATATATCAAAATTCTCATCACTATTTTCATTATTAGTTGGAGTACAAGATAAAAGAGCGAGTTCTCATGTATGTCGTTAACTCTTCAAGCAAGCCACGGGGTAAGAAAGGAAAATCTCAAGAAGGAACCACTAATAGCTAGAAGTTGTGGGTCAAAGAATTAACGAAAATAGAAAGAACAAAGCTCTTCCGCCAACAATACAACTAATCATAAACCACTCATGGCTGCCACATCAGCAAAGCTATCACCTATCAAGCTCTAACTCATATAGCACAATCTCCTCTAGTGTACCTTGGGCAGGTAGTGTTGAACACTTCCCAAACAACTAATTTTTTTAAGTCAAAAGAGATGATGCATGAGCATTCAAGTTCATAAGCAATCATGTGTCACCCAAAAAGCTTACAGTTAACAAAGAAAGATTTTTGTAATGTTGCACCGCTCTTAAACAAGTTGCGCATGAAACTCCATTTGCCTTAGCCGTTTTGTGAAAACCTACCTAAAACCACCCAAAGTATGAATGTCGTGGCAAGATTAACCAAGTTCATGCAAGCCATTACTACATCGCAAGCTTAACATGCCACACAAGCTTATCCAAGTCGTGCAACACTACTATATCGCGCAAGCCTATCCAAACCACACAACTAGGTTGCCGTGAAGGCTTTTAACAAGCCACACAACAATATGAATTTCGTGCAATCTTTTCTCGAAGCCGCACAATACTATGGAATTCATGGAAGCTTTCCCAATATCATGGTACACCGCAAAAGTTGCATAATCTTTCCCAATGTCGTGATACACTATGGAAGTTGTCGAACACTAGAGAAGTTGCAAAATACTACATTCCTACAAGACCACTTCCTTGAGCTTCTATGATGAGATCTATGTCTAACATCATCACTTGTTCACATCAATACAAATTAGCAAAGAGCACAAATGGTCCTTGATTCATCTATTTCAAAGCCGGGGATAAACATAATTATTTATTTGAGCTTGATCCATTGGAAGGAAAATTCTTGGAGCTGATCAATGGTTTTGAGAAGCCACCCAAAGATTATTTTTGAGGATATTTTCTTGCTTAAGGTGTGTTGTTCTCCTACCTAAGTATGCAACTTTTTATAAATACAAAGGGATTGCAAACTCATAAAACATCTTAAGAGTTGTAGAGTCTTAGTCTCCTTTCCCAATCCTCCTTGGGTATATTCCATCTACTGGTTTCACATCGAAGATGATGCAATCCGGTCCTCAGTTGAGCCACTAACATCCTTGCTTTACCCTTGATAGCTGCCCTTAGATAAGCTTTTTCATCATGCTCCCAAGTGGGGTTAAATTCTTTGATGTAGTATGCTTTCTTTCGACCAATCTGCTCTGTCCACATGGCAGTCCTAAATTTTTCTATCACATAGTTTGTTATTTCCCTATTGTTGTTAGGACACATTATTACTAACCACACTACTTTCTATAAATTTATTTAGATATTTTCGAATATAATCAAATGTTGCTAAACTAAATTATTTGGCTTCTTGAATCTAAACTCTATTAACCTTAAGTTCAAGATATTACATTACCCCGTTGTGTTGATATTTGGGCAATGGCCTATTTATGAATGTAAACATAACTAAAATTTGGTATTCATACAATTAGGTGAATTTGTACTAGCCTAGGATTGAATAACAATCTCAAACACAATTTCTATTTTTTTTTTTTTTGGGCCATACTACTTTCTATAAATTTATTTAGATATTTTCGAATATAATCAAATGTTGCTAAAGTAAATTATTTGGCTTCTTGAATCTAAACTCTATTAACCTTAAGTTCAAGATATTACATTACCCCGTTGTGTTGATATTTGGGCAATGGCCTATTTATTAATGTAAACATAATTAAAATTTGGTATTCATACAATTAGGTGAATTTGTACTAAATTATTTGGCTTCTTGAATCTAAACTCTATTAACCTTAAGTTCAAGATATTACTTTACCCGTTGTGTTGAAATTTGGGCAATGGCCTATTTATGAATGTAAACATAATTAAAATTTGGTATTCATACAATTAGGTGAATTTGTGCAGTTGTACTAGCCTAGGATTGAAGAACAATCTCAAACACAATTTCTATTTTTTTTTTTTTGGGCCACACTACTTTCTATAAATTTATTTAGATATTTTTGAATATAATCAAATGTTGCTAAACTAAATTATTTGGCTTCTTAAATCTAAACTCTATTAACCTTAAGTTCAAGATATTACATTACCCCGTTGTGTTGATATTTGGGCAATGGCCTATTTATGAATGTAAACATAATTAAAATTTGGTATTCATACAATTAGGTGAATTTGTACTAGCGTAGGATTGAATAACAATCTCAAACACAATTTCTAAATTTTTTTTTTGGGTTGTAAAAATTAACAATTAACTTGCATACATATTCAAACTTTTCTAGAAATATGTAACAACTTTTTAAAAAAAAAAAAATTACCCACTCTCTCCACATCATTTGATATTATGAGTTTTAAACTATTATTTATATGCTTCCATTTACAAATAAAATTAAACAATTCTAATCAAATGTATTCTTAGTTTTTAGGGCTTGTAACTATTTACATATTTATTTTGTCATCTTACCGGTGCAAAATCAATAACTATCAATTTTCTCCAAATACTCTTTTATCTTTGGCATCTCACTCTTACAACTTACAACTTATTCAATCTCAATATATTATCAATACCTTCTTAAAATTGCTCTAATAAAATGTAACAATTTCCTAGTCTGGCATAAGATTGGAGAGGTTCAAAACTTGCACCAACATCAACTAAGTGTTTGCCGGTTAGAGGTTAGTGGTTTGAAAGTATGGGTCTCCTTCATCTTAGTCCAACTTTACTTTGAAAAAAGTAATGTTATAATGGTATTTTTTGAAAGCGAACCCCAAATATAATGGTAGGTAATACTAAAGACATTGACTAGTTTATGATTACCTTGTCTCACAACAATAACAAAGTTACACTCATCTACAAAATTTTAATTGTATCATCTACATCTTCTTAAGATTTCATTTATATTAATTTTCTCTTCACATTTAAATTAAATCAATACTTTTATTATAGAATATACAAATTCATAATATAATTTATGAATTAACCTACAATCAAACAAGCACCACCAACAATTTTTTTTTATGACTCAAACAATGAGACCTAAACTTCAAGTAGGATGGTAAGAACTCATTTTTTTAAAAACTGTATTATTATAACTAGCAGGCACTCAGCACTCTTAACTAAGTTACCTATATCTCCATCAATAATTAAATTGTATACGATTTTTTTTAAATTTTCTTTTCAAAAATTTAAACCTAAAGACGATACCAGTTTTTTTGAAAGCAAATTTCAAACCACAAAGTGAATATGGCTTACACATGAATTCATACACTTCAATAAACAAAGAGTGAGGCATTAATTTTATGTGCCTTACACTTTAAATATTTAACTATATGACCGGTTATCTTGTTTTTAAATAACATGCCAATCTAGGTAAACCAGAAAAACTGAATATCAGATAATAGATAATCTTCTGAATATGGTACTGTTCAATTCATGCTATGAATATGGCAATGCATACTTTCTTTTGTTCCAAGTCTTTTTCTGTTTTTTTGTAAAACCTGGGCATACTTGAAATTATGTGTTTTAAATTTCGTAAAACAAAAAAGTTCAGTGGAAGATTACAACATATGAAACAATTCTGCAAGCAATAAGTAATCCCACATTTTCCTCATCATACTGCTTGAAAATCTCTTCCCACACAGCCTTTAATCAATTCAGCCAAAAGCCCATGAGAGTTTTGAATAGTCTGTATTTACCAGGAGATTTTTCAGGTTGCCAACCTACAGAGTAAGTGTTTATGGCACAGACACAAGGATATATTCAGCAGGCTACTGGGTCAAACTAAAAGCCTGTCAAAATATCATTAAGTATATTTAAATGTTACTAACCAAACAACTAGGCTCGGTTCAGTTCCGTGTGTATTCTTTTCCTGGTTTCCAGAAAAACAGACTTCAATGAAGCAAAAGAATCACAAGAAGTTCTTTCACAATTTTTATGAAAATATTGACCATCACTAAACAAGAACAAGAAATTGTTATAGACCATAAGATTTGGCTGCAATAGAATATGATAAAGATTCGAACTGCTACAATAATTATTTCAATAAAGGTCCTCAGAACACTTCTGCATAGGTTAACTCAAAATCTCATTGCAATTATGAGCAAAACAATTTATAATTCGATAAAACCCAGTAAACAAGGACAAACGTTGCTTGAAAAAGATAAACCATGACTTGATGAATGATGCTGACCAGAGGAACATCCAACCTAAATAATGTATCTGCTGAACTTTTCTTTCAAATTTCAGAAACTTTTACAAATATTCAGGAGACGTGTCACAAATTTGGCAAACTTTTTGGCACTTGCGTATCCAACTTATTTTGTGAATGGAAATGTTGGGTTCTGGGAACTCCTTTTTCAAATCCAGCAGTTTGTTTTGGATGATTTTGGAACAGCGGAGAGGCAGAAAAACCCTCATAGAAATTATGGGATAATTTCTGAGTACGAAACCAGAAGAGACACTTCCTTATCATCCATCTCTGGCCCAATATGGACCTGCACTTTCTTCAGATGTTGTAACATCACAAATTTGGCAAATTTTTTGGCACTTGGGTATCCATCTTATTTTGTGAAAGGAAATGTTGGGTTCTGGGAACTTCTTTTCAAATCCAGCAGTTTGTTTTGGATGATCTTGGAACAGCGGGGAGGCAGAAAAACCCTCATAGAAATTATGGGATAATTTTTGAGTAGGAAACCCAGAAGAGACACTTCCCTTTCATCCATCTCTGGCTCAATATGGATCTGCACCTTCTTCAGATGTTGTAATGTCACCCCTTCCGGCACCTTGTCCACTGATATCATCTCCTGGATGAAATTTAAAGTGGGTTCATTCATAGAGAAAAAAGAAATAAAGAAGTTATCATCTACAAATGACCCAAATTGAAGAATTGGACTGGATAATACTTGTGACACAGAGACAATAATAGGGTAAAAAGATTCATGATAAGATGAAAGTCAAGCTCAGAAAAAAGAACGGGTAAAAGCCCAAAACATGTAAGCCTATAATAATTTAAAATCCTTATAGCAAAGAACAAGACAATAATGTGGATTAATAGAAGCAGAGTATCATCATCTATAATGCATACAGGATGGATGCATGACCTGCTACAAATAACAGAACTAGTGTTGCAACATTGAAATATTTTAACAGAACTAGTGTTGCTACATTGAAATATTTAGCTTCAATGTACAGATTATCTTACCTGGAAACATTGGCTATGGATTGTCAGTTCTTGAAGGTGAGGAAAACGTTCAAGAACAACAAAACTAGGAATCTCTTGATTTACTCCACCATAATTTAGAAGGGTTATTTTTGTAACCGATTCTGCTCTTGAAACTCCCTTCAGTAACTGAAGCCCTTGGACCAAGTTGTATTGTTGGAGCTTGATTTCTGTCAAATGAGGGGAAACTGACTCCAATGATGTTCCAGGCATTAAAAATCCAACATCTAGGTACCTGAGATTGGCAGCATTTATTTTCAGATTTTTCAAATGTAAACAAGCGTGAACCCCCAAATTCTGAAGATTTGGGCACAACTCCATAAGCCGTAGGAATATTTCATCATTCAGACCAGGAACATAGAACCAATAACAAGATTTAAGAGATTGGAAACCCCCAAAATTAGTGGGTATTTTTGGAAGAAAGCAGCAATTCACTTTCAAAGCGGCGAGGCTTTCACACTCAAAAACAGAGTCTCCAAGCTTAAACAATAGTAAACTGTGGGGCTTCTTCTTACCAGTCGTTGCGTTTCTTTCAGAGATCTCAAGAGTGATTCGTTTCACATGTTTTAGAGCTGCAAGATGAACCCAGTTACCAACCCAACTGTGACTCCTAGAGTCGGTCAAAGCAATTCGAAGCTGAAAACTATGGAGAGGAGCATGATGGTTGAACAGGGCATTCTCAATTATGATTTGTATGCTGTGATCCTTTTGATTTTCGAAATCTTGGCAACAGAAATTGAGGTTGGGCATTTTCGTCCACAAGAATCGCCACCTCCGAGAGAGCAGGGAACAGCGTATGGCATCTCTGAAAGAAATCTTTGGGAGTATTTCATTGGAAAGAAGACATTCAGGTAAGTCAGAAAGCCTGTCTTTTGCCCATGCCCTTCCCATTTCTCTGGTTCTTGCCCTTTTCATTCCGCTTGCCATTTCCCTTTCCGTTATTTTCCTTCCCCTTCAGGCTACAAACAAAACTCTGTACTTCTCTGTATGGAAAATAACAAACACAGAATTACAAGAAGAACGAATGCCAACAGGCTTTTGCAATGGAATCATATATTCTTGTACTTCTCAAAATAATATTGTAGATTCAATTCAACTACATATCCATATTTGATAGTATTTGTTTACCGTTGGACGCTCTCACCGTATGAAATGGAAATGGGATGGATTTTTTAATATGAAAATCACTAGCAAATGAGCCTCAAAAGTTCGAGGGAACTGTTGAAGGGATGGATTATAGAGGAAGGAAAATGTGGGAGAGGGTGATTGGTGATGAAGAGGGGTTTAGATAGAGGAGAAGTGTAAGTTGGGGAAAATGATGTGGGGAACTATTACCAAGGTTTTTTTCTTACAATCACATCCCGTTTTAGTCAATCGTGTGAAGGAGAAAAGGTGTGCAATGTGTAAGTCGTTGAGGTAACATATTTATGAGATATCTCTAAATGCAAGGAGTGGGCCATCAATATTGCCTATTGTTTATATTTTCAGCCCTTATGTTTTCTTGGGTATTTGGAACACAAGTAAATGAAAGAGAATTCACTTGCATGTCTCACATGACACTTTAGAGACATGGATTTTTTGAATGGAGTTGAATGGACCATATATTGGAGGACATCATGGAAACAAAAACTAAAAATTAAATACCTACATCAACTACACCTTCCACAACTCAAAATGTAACTTCCAAATAATATTCGGTAGTTGCATTCCTCTTTATTGCCTCTAACTTGCTTGCACTATTCACACGAGTGTGATTTGCGCTTAAAGGGGACAAACAAAAAATGGGGAAAATCCAATAGGTTCGAGGTTCAAAACACAACTGAAATGTTTGCTTCTTGGAGCACTTTATAACCCCCTTTTCAATACTAAGCACGAGTAAATGTTGGAAAATGGGTGATGTGCAAACAATCATCAATAATTGAGTCCCTCCAGTGGTTGTCCATACATGTTTGACAATTGAATGTCTTAGACAAAGACTCCATTAGTCAAATGAGTGCAATTTGAGCTTAAAGGGGCCAAAATATAAAAAATGGGGAAAATCTAATAGGTTCCAAGGTTGAAACCCAACCACATTGCTTTCTTCATGTAGCACTTTATAGCCCCATTTTTTAATTTTAAGCTTGAGTAAATGCAAGAGTAATTGTAGGAAAATAGGTGATGCGTGAATAATCATTGATAATTGAGCCCCTCCAACAATTAGTCATATGAGTGACAAGTAGATTTACCTACGAATCGAGATTTATTATTTTTTAATTTTCTTTTTACTGCTGTCAAGGTTTTCGATTAGACGACATTTGATTTATAAGAAAAGATAAAGATATCAATCAAAAGTTGGAAATAAAAAAGTGAAAATTAAATACCTTCATGTACAACACCTTTTTCACGATTCAAATTGTAACACCCAAATAATATTTGTTATTTGTGTTCCACTTTACCGTCTCAATCTCACTCATATTATATCCAATATGTTCTAAGTTCGATAGACAACCGTAAAAACCATCAAGTTTTTCGATTGTACGACATTTGAATTGTTAGATAAGATAAAGACATCAATGGAAAGATGAAAATAAAAAAGTGAAAATTAAATACCTACATGTACCACACCTTTTCCACAACTCAAATTGTAACACCAAAATAATATCTGCCATTTGTGTTACACTTTATCAACTCAATCTTGCTTGATTATTCATGTGAGTGTAATTTGTGCTCAAAGGGGCCAAAATAAAAAATGGAGAAAATCAAATAGGTTCCATCTTCGAAACCCAACCACAATGCTTTCTTATTGGCGCACTTTGTAGCCTTGGTTTACTATTTAGAGCTTGAGTAAGTGTAGGGAAAAAGGCAATGTACAAAAAATGACCAATAATTCAGCTTCCTCCAATGTTTGGTCATACATGCTTGGTGAACTAAAGTTTAAGATTGAGACTCCATTTTTCACATGAGGGAAATTTGATTTTAAAGCACGACCAAAATTTAAAAAATGGGGAAAATCCAATAAGTTCAAGGGTCACAACCCAACTACATTTCTTCCTTGGTGAAGGACATTATAGCCCACATTTCAATTGTTAGCTCGAGTAAATGCATGTGTAATTATAGAAAAAGAGGCGATGCATGAACATTCATTGATAATTGAGCCCCTACAGCGATTAGTCATATGAGTGAAAAGTATATTTTGTTTGCTAATCGATTTTTTCTATCTTTATGTCATCAATATTTTTGATGGACGATGTTTGATTTGTTAGACACTTGATGAAGGTATCAATGGAAAGTTGGAAATAAAAAAGTGAAAATTAAATATTTACATATACCATACTTTTTTCATAGCTCAAATTGTAACACACAAATAATAACCGCTAATTGTGTTCTACTTTATTATCTTGATCTTGCATACACTATTCAAATGAGTGCAATTTACACTTAAAGGGTTCAAAATAAAAATGGGAAAAATATAAAATGTTACAAGTTCGAAACCGGGCCACAATTGTCATCAATGTTTTCAATTGGACCGCATTTGATTTGTTAGATAAGAAGAAGACATCATTGGAAAATTGGAAATACAAAAGTAAAAACTAAATACCTGCATGTACCATACCTTTTCCACAGCTCAAATTGTAACACCTAAATAAAATCCATTATTTGTGTTCCACTTTATTGACTAAATCTTGTTTGTATTATTCACATAAATACAATTTACGCTTAAAGGGGCCAAACTAAAAATGGGGGAGATTTAATAGGTTCCATGTTCGAAACCCAACCACAAAGCTCACTCCTTGGAGAACTTTGTAGCTCCCTTTTACAATTTAAAGTTGGAGTAAGTGTGGCAAAATAGGAGATGCACAAATATTAATCGACAATCGAGTCCCTTTAGCGGTTGGTCACACATGCCTAACAAGGGAAAGTTTTGGACCAAGGTTCTATTTTTCACGTGAGGGCAATTTGATCTTGAAGGGCCTTAAATAAAAATGGGGAAAATCCAATAGGTTCCAAGGTGGAAACCCAACCACATTGTGTATGTCAACTTGATCAAAAATGGATCAGAAAAGCCCAATTCTATGTAATCTCTATATTTATACTTGCTCTACAGGTTCTCGGCTCATTTTTATCTTCACAAGATGGTCTAGTCAGGTTGGGGGTGATCCGGACACCTCTCGAATGACATTTTAGGCCATTGATGTTCTGTTCCAGGGGATTTTTAGTCGGTTGCCATACGACCACCGGTGGTTACGAAACCGTTGGTTTGTAAAAAGTGGCAATCCCATAACTAATGGTTCAGAAATGTGGGGATCTCAATAGTTGCAAATGTTTGGGCTTCCAGTGGTTTGTTTCAGCTTTCCATGCCTCCTTGAGGTTGAACATCTATAAATTCGAGCCTTTGCAAGGTTTCAAGCAAGTGAGTTTGGGTGAAAGCAAAGTTTTGAGCAAGATTGAGGAGTTGTATTCTTTTCTTATTGTTCATGTTGGAGAGTTCTTGTGTTGAGAGATTGTAAGCAAGTAGATGCAATTAGGGAGAGTTGTATATCTTCCTTGAAGGCCAATTGGTAGTGAATTGTATCAATTGAGATTATATAGTGGAAGGGGAGCTAATTTTCTCACCCACTGGAGTTTTTCCCACATTGGGTTTCTCTAGGATAAATCTTGTCTCTCTCTTTCTTTGTTTCCTTTCAATTTGTAGTTTTAATGGTTGTTGAAGTAACACATTAACTGGTTAATGAATAACTCTTGTATGTTTCATTCATATTCACAAGCATAGTGATCTATAGTTGTTAAAATTAAGCATTTTATGGATCAGATTGGTATTAGAGAAGTTAAGATTTTAGTCTTTATGTGGTTTAACTTGTGTTGAGATTGCAATTAGATGCCCCTTACCCAAAAGGGAAAAGAAAGTGGTGAATGTAGCCTTATTCCTTTTGAAGTAGATATTTCTACAAAAAGTGGAAGTAAGGAATTCAGAAGATGGCTCGCAAAGATGATGCAGATGATAATGGTGAAGAACGTTTCTACAAGTTCTGGAGGATAATATGGAAATTTTTTCCAAAGATGTGGGCAATATTTCAGTGTCCTTAGGGAAATTGGAGTCCATCATGGGAATTCTCATGTAGAAACTTGGTGTTTCACATAAGACATTGGAGGATCATGAAGAAGAGGTTTATGAAGAAGAACTGTCTCATGCCATTCCCATGCCTCCTCCATTCAAAGCAGAGGCCAAGATTGAGATCAAGCCTTATGATGGAGACATGAATGCTGAGAAGATATACCATTGGCTAGCTCAACTTGAAATATATTTTAGTTTGGATCAATTAATGAAAGCCAGAAGATTTCCTTTGCTCAATTAAAATTAACTAAACATGCTTTAACTTGGTTTGAAAGTTATGTTCATACCTTGGCTATTAAGAAAATTCCTCCAACTTGATGTGAATCCAGCTGCAAGAGGTTGAAATACCTCCAAAAACACACATAAACAGCTTTGCAAATAAAAACCAGGAGTTTCACAATAGCTTACTTCTCATTCTGGAATTCACACTGATCTATTACATCATTACAATTCTCCTTTTATTTCAAGACTACTCTAAAACCCTAAAATGCCAAAAACCCTAAAATGCCAAAAACCCTAAAATGCAAAACAACTCGGATTGACCCCAAAATTTGCATGCCAAATATGCATTCATAAATTATGGCTCACACGAAATTTGGACTTATTCTGACAAGCACAACAAAAGTTATTAAAGTTATAAGACCTAGAGAAAAGTAGAAAAAACATTCGGAGCCAATTTTAGACCACTAGATGACAGAATCCGAGCCCGAAAACGTGCCAAAATGAGCACAACCTTGCAAGCAAGTTGTCCCCAGCATAGTACTAATGTATATCTACCACCCTGTAATATTTCAAGACGATCCAACGGTCGGATCAAAAGTTATGGCCTCGCAAGTTATGCTCCCGCATCATTCTCCCCTGGTTGAAAAGAATTCAGCTCCTGCAAATTCTGTTGACGGAACTCATCTAATTTTGCACTGTCAATTTTCCTCAACTCCCACTCAGGAATCCAAGTGTTTTCTTCTTGCTGCAAACCTTCCCACTGTACCAAATATCTGTTGTAGCTCCCATGTCTAGTAGTGATTGTCTTTTGGTCCAAGACACGCATTACCCTCTCCTTTTTCTCCTTCGGCATCTGTTTCTTCCAGTTTATTTCTTCCTCCTCCGCAACATTTTCATCATGACCTAGAAACTTATATAAATCAGAAACATTAAAATCGGTGAGATAGCAAAGTTTTGTGTAACTCCACCTTGTAGGCATTATCACTCATTTTCTTCTTAATCCTACATGGTCCAATCTTCTTATACTTGAGTTTATTATATGTTCCCTTTGGAAACCTCTCTTTCTAAGATGAACCATCACCATATCTCCTTCTTCAAATACACCTACTCTCCTACCGGCATCTCGCAGCTATTTTATATTGTGCATTACTCACTTTCACTTTTCCTCACTTCATCTTGTAGTTGTTGAATGTGTTCTCGCAAATGCTTCGCATCATCACTAGTTTCATCTTCACCGTAGAACAATTAGATCAAGGACCCCTTCGGATTCCTACCATATACAACTGGAAAGGAGACCTCCCGTTGACTCGTTTATCGAGCTATTATATGCAAAACTCACTTGAGGTAAAGCTAAGTCCCATTGTTTTGGCTTTTCTCCAACTATACAACGTAGGAGATTTCCCAAGCTTCGTTCACTACTTCACCGCCCATCACCTGTGGGGTGATATGCACTCACGAACCGTAGTTGTGTCCCCAATTTCTTCCATAGAGTCCTCCAAAAGTGACTCAAAAACTTCGTGTCCCGATCTGAAGTGATCGTTCTTGGAATTCCATGCAATCTAACCACTTCTGAAAAAAATAAATCTGCAATTCTGGAAGCATCATTAGTTTTTTTACAAGAAATGAAATGTGCCATCTTAGAGAATCTATCAACCACAACAAAGATAGAATCATTCCCTCGCTGTGTGTTAGGAAGCCCTAACACAAAATCCATACTCAAATCAACCCATGGCCCTGTAGGGATAGGTAATGGCATATACAACCCAAAGATTCGTGCATGACCCTTAGCCATTTGACACACTCTACATCTTGCTACAACCCTACTGATGTCCCTCTTTACCTTTGGCCAATAATACTTTTCTACGACAAGAGAAATTGTCTTACTTATACCAAAGTGTCCAGCCAACCCTCCACTATGCAATTCTCTTATAATATTTTCTCTCATTGAACCAACAGGGATGCACAATTGTTTCCCCCTAAACAAATAACCATCCTGTATCAAATAATCAAAAGAATCACTACCTACTGTAGGCTCCTTAAGCTTTCTGACAACATCACTAAAATCAGGATCACCTTCATACAATTCCTTAACTGCCTCAAACCCTAGGACTTTATTTTCCATTGTTGTCAAAAGGGCTACACGCCTACTCAAGGCATCAAACAACTTGATTCTGCTTACCGACTTATGCTTTAAAACAAAAGTATATTCTTGCAAAAATGAAACCCATTTTGCATGCCTACTATTTAGTTTCTTCTGTGTGTTTACATACCTCAAGGCTTCATGGTCAATGAAGAGTACAAATTCCTTTGCTACCAAGTAATGTCTCCAGTTCCTTAATGCTTGAACAATAGCATAAAATTCCACATCATAAGTAGAATATTTCCTCCTGACTTCATTTATCTTTTCACTGAAGAATGCCACAGGTCGTCCTTCTTGACTCAACATAGCTCCAATCCCAACATGTGAGGCATCACAATCAACCTCAAAGACCTTGCTAAAATCTGGCAATACCAAAACAAAGCTTCGATACTTTCTTCTTCAACAATTCAAAACTATCTGTTGCTGCCTTGGTCCATACAAACTCCCTCCCTTTTGTACACTCTGTTATGGGTGCAACAATGCTACTGAAATTCCTGATGAACTTCCTATAAAAAGTTGCCAATCCATGAAAACTATGAACCTTTGTCACATTCCTTGGAATAGGCCATTCGTAATTGCCTTTACTTTTTCCTCATCCATCCTCACTCCATCCCTTGATATGAAAAATCCCAAAAAAACAAGACTCTTCTGAAGGAATCTACACTTCTTTAAGTTTGCATATAGACTCTCTTTACGTAACAAGTCTAGCACCAATTTCAGATGTAACAAGTGTTCTTCCACTGTCTTACTGAATATCAAAATATCATCAAAATAGACAACAACAAACTTACCATTGTATTCTCAGAGTACTCTGTTCATCAACCTCATGAATGTACTGGGTGCATTAGATAGCCCAAATGGCATCACCATCCACTCGTATAATCCATCTTTTGTTTTAAAATCAGTTTTCCATTCATCCCCTTCACGGATTCGGATCTGGTAGTAACCACTCCGTAGGTCAATCTTGCTAAAATATCGGGCTCGCTAGCACATCCATCATATCATCCAATCGTGGAATTGGAAACCGATACTTAATTGTGATCTTGTTTATGGCTCTACTGTCTACACACATTCTCCAGTCTCCATCTTTTTTGGGAGTCAATAATGCTGGAGTTGCACATGGACTCATGCTTTCTCTCACTAACCCTTTCTGTATTAGATCTGTCACTTGTCTGTTCAACTCTTCACTCTGTGTCGGACTCATCCGATAGGCTGCCTGGTTTGGAAGGGCCGATCCTGGGATCAAATCAATATGGTGTTGAATATCTCGCTTTGGGGGTAACCCATCTGGTAGCTCATCTGGTATGACATCTTTGTATTCTTTTAGTATCTTTTCTGCTGCAATAGGTATATTAAAGCCTTCTTTCTCAGCTTCTTTGACATTAGTGCATAACAACATCCACTTCTTCCATTTTCAGAATAAACTCTTTTCAGTAGCCAATAAGCCCTCACTCTTCTCTTCTTCCTTGAAGGGTAATAAGACCACCTTTACACCATCCTTCCAAAAGGTATATGTATTTTCCCTCCATCATGTGTAACCTTTCTATCGTATTGCAAGGCCTACCTAGTAATATATGACATGCATCCATTGGGATAACATCACACCACACCTCATCCCCGTAGGTATTCCCAATTGAAAACTTTATAAGGCATCTTTTATCTATGGTTACTTCATTTCCTTTCTTGAACCATGATATACGATAGGGATATGGGTGCTTGTCATACTCGATTCAGTTTATCAACCATTACAGTTGAAACCATATTTTCACAACTACCACCATCAATAATAATTTTACATACCTTTCCTCCAGAGGTGCATCTTGTTCGAAATATATTTGTTCACAGCCATGAATCAGCACCAACAACATCCTGTTCTTTCTCCTTCCTTGGGACAATCATTTTCCTCCTTATCATGAGGGTTTCACCCAAGTCTCTGCAGAAACCTCCATTTCTTCTTCCTCTTCACTTCAACCAGATTTACTCGTGGTTGTTCTCCTTGCCATCTATCTTGTGTAGGATAGTGCGGACACTCAAAAGCTCAGTGCCCCTCTTCACCACATCTCGTAACATGTATATTGCTTTCAGGGCTATTCCAGCCCCGTCCTCCATTATAACCTCTTCCCCTCTGAAATCCCCTACCTCTTTGGTAGTTACCATGGCTTTGACCAGAATCTTCATGCCCTTATGTATTAGAGGATTCACCTTTTGTAGATTCAAATCTACCCCGCCTCTCATTGGAGATGATGATGGACCTCTCTTCACACCTCTTCTAAAATTATTCCTCTTGTTTTTTTTCCTTTAATGCAAGTTGATAAGCATCATCTAGGCTATGGATCCGGAGCATACTCAGCTCATCTTGTATGGTGTAACTCAACCCATTTATGTACCGTGTAGCCTTTTGTTCTTTAGACTCTCCCTATTCCACCCTGATTGATAACTTGTAAAATTCATTAGTATACTCCTCAATGCTGAGATCCTTCTGCCTTAGGTTTTGGAACCTTCGAAAGAGTGTCTGAGCATAATCTATAGGAAGAAACTTTTCTTTCAGCTTCTTTACCATTTTATTCCAGTTTTGGATCTTGCCCTTTCCATTCCTTTGTCTTTCATTTTGTAGGTGATCCCACCAGATCAATGCATGTCCAGCTAACTTAGTGCATGCAAACTTAACCTTCTTCTCCTCTGAAAGGGTTTTCCACTCAAAGAATTTTTCCATGCGATTTAACCAATCAATCAACTCCTCTGGTCGTAACCCTCCACCATAATCAGGAACATTAATCTTGATGTCGTCATTCTTTCCCTCTAAGGCCTTGATCAATCTCTCCTCAAATGGTCTCTCATTCAAGGTTTCTTCGTCTCTCTCATTTTCTTCTTCATCTCCTCCTTCATTCATTAATGGAGTCTCTTCTTCAATATCACTATATGGGTTTGCATCCCCATTTGCATGTCTCCTTCTAAGGCGGGTAACTTCCCCCGTGAGCTCAGCAACTTGTCTCTGTAGCTCCTGCATATGCCTATTCATCTGGGCATAACCTCCCCTCCCACGTCTAGCCATGGTTATATAAAACAAAGGTAAAAACTACACATAAAAATGTAATATGTTACCTTAATTATTTCCGCAAGATCAAAATCCTGCTCTGATACCAATTGATGTGAATCCAGCTGCAAGAGGTTGAAATACCTCCAAAAACACACATAAACAACTTTGCAAATAAAACCAGGAGTTTCACAATAGCTTACTTCTCATTCTGGAATTCACACTGATCTATTACATCATTACAATTCTCCTTTTATTTCAAGACTACTCTAAAACCCTAAAATGCCAAAAACCCTAAAATGCCAAAAAACCCTAAAATGCAAAACAACTCGGATTGACCCCAAAATTTGCGTGCCAAATATGCATTCATAAATTAGGGCTCACGCGAAATTTGGACTTATTCTGACAAGCACAACAAAAGTTATTAAAGTTCTAAGACCTAGAGAAAAGCGGAAAAAACATTCGGAGCCAATTTTAGACCACTAGATGACAGAATCCGAGCCCGAAAACGTGCCAAAATGAGCACAACCTTGCAAGCAAAGTTGTCCCCAGCATAGTACTAATGTATATCTACCACCCTGTAAAATTTCAGGACGATCCAACGGTCGGATCAAAAGTTATGGCCTCTGCAAGTTATGCTCCCGCATCACAACTACTAAGTGGGATGTTTTTAAGAAGCTAATCCAAAAGAAATTTTATCCTATTTGTTATGAGGAAGAGAGGTCCATGTATTGGCAGTATCTCAAGAAGAAGCAAAGTCAATCTATGTAAGAGTATACCAGTGAGTTCTATAAGAAAGCTATACAGATGGGAAAATATGTAGTGCTTGTTCGAGACATGTTGATGAAATATATTAGTGGAATCCATAGCCACTTGAGGAGACCCGTCCTCTTGGTCAAGATGGTGGATGTAGATGAGGCTTGTACACAAGCTCACTACTTGGAGATGGACAAGAAAAAGAGTTCACCTACCTCTCGACAAGATTCAACCAAACAAGGAGATGCCAAGAAAAAGGACAAAGGAAAAGGGAAGGGTAAGAAAAATAATACTTCTATTTCTAAGAAGGATACTAAAATTCACTATGGGAATTGTGTTGTTGGCACTCATTCTAAGGAGAAACGTTGGAAGCTACACCTGGAGCTGCATCCCTTCAAAAACAATAAGAATAAGAAGAAGGCCATGACTGCCCTCTAAGGAGAGGAAGTATTTTGCAATGATGAGGTGGACAAGACTATGTGTTGTGCCTCTGTCCATAGGGAGGTATGTTTGGGTAGGAACAATGTTGATTAAGATGATGAACTAACGAAGCTTTTTCATTTAAAGATACAAGTGAAGAAAACTAAGGTGGATGCTCTTTTTGATACATGTTCTCAAGCTAATTTAATCAATAAAGAGTTAGTGGATAGGTTGAAGTTGGAAACTTATAATCACCCAAGTCCATATTCTTTAGGTTGGGTGAAGAAAGGTGTAGACATCGGGTAAAGAAAGCAGTGTAAGATCACTTTTGGTATTGACAAAAAGTTTATTGATGAGGTTAATGTGGATGTTGTTCCCCTTGATGTGTGTGGTGTATTTTTTGGCAACCCATATTTTTATGTCAGGGATGCTATCTTCACAAGGAGAGCCAATCAATACCGTTTGGTAAAGGATGGTAAGAGCTACATCATTTCAGCCTATTCAGGAGATTCAAAGATATCTCTGGTAAGTGCCAATGAAGCCCGAAAACTTATTAATGCTAGTGGTAAGTTTGCATTACTCATGTTAAGGGATATGTCAGATGATGATATTGTGACATCTAAAACCACTTGTAGCATGTTTTCTAACAAAGAGCAGGCACAAATAGCAGAGTTGGTTCAATAGTTCAAAGAGGTATTTCAAGAACCTACAAGGTTACCCCAGTGAGGGCGATTGAGCATGAGATCCATTTTCTACCTGATAGTCCACTTCCAAACTTGGGATTGTACATGCAATATTTGAAAGATGCCAATGAGGTAAAATAATAGTTACAGTCTTTGATTGAACAAGGTATAATCCGTCCTAACACTTCTCCATGTGGTTCTCTTATTGTTTTAGTACCTAAGAAAGATGGTTCATGGAGAATGTGTGTTGATTATAGGGCCTTAAATAAAATAACCATTAAAAATCGGTACCCTCTTCCTCGCATTGATGATTTGTTAGATCAATTACAACATGCTAGATATTTTACTAAGCTTGATTTGAAGTCTTGGTATCATCAAGTGTGGATCAAGGAAGAGGACATCTGGAAGACATCATTCAAGACTAGATAGGGATTGTATGAATGGTTGGTATTACCGTTTAGGATATGTAATGCACTAGCTACCTTCATGAGGTTAATGAATGAGGTAATGAGGCCATTTATTGATTCCTTTTTCTTATGTACTTGGATGAAATTCTAGTTTTTAGCATAACTTTTGAGGAGCATATTGATCATTTGCATCAAAAACTTAAGGAGAACAATTTTCTATTGAATGAGAAAAATGTGATTTTGCACAATAGCCGCTTGTATTTTTGGGACATGTGATTAGAGATGGGGACTTAAGAATTGATCTAGCTAAGATATAGGCCATTCTTAATCTGGCCTACACCATCTAGTTTGACCGAGACCAAGAGTTTTGTTGGAGCGGTTCAAGTATTTACAAAAGTTCATAAAGAAATTCTCTTCTATAGCAATGCCACTACATTTCGTGATAGCAGGGGGTAAGACATTTGATTGGGGTAAGAAACAATGGGTTGCTTTTGAAACATTTAAATATTAAATGAGTCATGCCCCAGCTTTTGGCCTTACCTAACTTACAACTACCTTTTGCATTCAAAATTGATGCCAATGACTATGCTATGGGGTTGTTCTACATCGAGAGGGTAAGCCGGTATGTTATTACTCGAACGGTTTCATGGTGCAATTCTGAATTATTGTACTTATGATAAGGAATTTTATCCTCTTATACAAACGACCAAGAAATGGAAGCATTATTTGATGGGTAAGGAAACTATCATTCATATGGATCATTGACCTCTCCAATATCTGCAGGCTTAGACTAAAATTTAACAAGCTAGGCACTATAAATGGATGGGTTTCTTGCAACATTTTCATTTGATTATTAAATATAAAAAGGGTGTGACTAACAAATTTGTTGACATGTTATCTAGACCTCCTTTGATTTCTGCTATGGGCACGTTAACTCTTCTTGAGCCTTTTGCGTGTGAAGCATATTAGGAAGGATATGTGCAGGATCCAGATTTTGCAGTGATATTTCAGAAGAAAACTTCAAGTGAGGGATTTGCACCTCGAGGGGAATATTGTCTCCAATATGGATTTTCTACAAGAATGGAAAACTCTTTGTACATAGGAGGGAAAGAGTGCAGTTGATGAGAGAAGCACACACTTCCATGGTAGCTAGTCACTTTGGTGTGACAAAGACTGTAGCACACTTGCAGAGGTATGTGTATTGGCCAAACATGCAAGCTGAAGTTTCTAAATTCATTAGGGGTTATGTTTTATGTAGTATAAGAAAGCCTAATAATAGGAAGTTGGGGTTATATATGTCATTGTCAGTTCCTTCTTGACCATGGGAAAGTATATCCATGGATTTTGTGGGTGGTTTTCCTACCACCAAAAAGGGTCATGATTATATATTTTTGATTGTAGATCGATTTAGCAAAATGTGTATTCTTATTCCTTGTAAAAATACCATTAAGGAAAGTGATGAAAGCTGAGTTATTTTTGCTAATGTGTGGGTTCACTTTGGTTTTCCAAATTCTATTGTATCAGACAGGGACTCACGGTTTGTAGGGAAGTTTTGTCTACTTTATGGGAAAAAATGGATATGAAGCTAAATAAGTCTACTACCTTTCATCCACAGACGGATGGGAAAATGGAGGTGGTGAATCGTACCTTGGTCCAGCTCTTGAGGGGTATATCAAGAAACATCCACGGACCTGGGATGAAAACTTGGTGTATATCCAACATTCTTATAAAAGGGAAATTCATGCTTTGACTAATAAAACTCCTTTTGAGACATGTTTTAGTTATTTTCCTAAGAGTGTTTTGGATGTTGTTTTGAGATAACCATGCAAAGACAATGGTAAAGCAAAACTAGAGATCCAAAAAGATGAGAAGTTCATTGAGAAGATTCAGAAAATTCCCCTTTAGGTATAGAAGAGGTTGACAGAGCCACTGGCCGAGTATAAAGCATGACATGATCAACATAAGACTGAGCATTCCTTCCTTGTTGGAGACAACATATGGTTGTATTTGAGTCAGGACAGGTTAAAGGGAAAAGTGAAGAAACTCAAACCTCTTTGTTATGGCCCATTTGAGATTCTAGAACAAGTGGGTAAGAATTTTTTTCGCTTGGATTTTCCTCCTTATATGAAGATTTATTCAGTTGTAAATGTTGAAAACTTACGTCTTTTTGAGCCCTCGATATTGGATGATGAACAAGAAGGGGTATTTCTTTCATCTATTAAGGACCTTGCTCCAGATAGTCAGTTGGAATTGGAGGAAGATGTGGTTTTACAGTGGAAAAAGAAAACAACACAGAGAGGGGTGTAAGACAGGTGGTTGATTGGATTGAAAGGGAAGCTACCGTCGAAGGCCAAGTGGTATTCCAGAGAGGATGTGGGGAAGAAATTTCCTCACCTCATTAGTCCTTGAAGCTTTTAGGGACTTAAAATCCTCAAATTGGGGAGGTATGATCCAAAAATGGATCAGGAAAATCCCAATTCTATGTAATATCTATATTTATACTTGCTCTATAGGTTCTCGGATCATTTTTATCTTCACAAGATGGTCTAGTTAGGCTGGGGGTGATCCAAACACCTTCAAATGAAATTTTAGGCCATTGATGTTCTGTTCCAAGGGATTTTTAGCTATCGGTTACATGAACGCCCTAGAGGTTACGTAACCGCCGCTTTGTGTGCAGAGCGGTAGTTCACAGAATCGCCGCGGTGATTATGTATTCTTCGGTCTAGAGAAAACAACGGTCCTATAACTAGTGGTCTAGAAACACGGGGATCTTAACATTCTGAAATAAAATTCATTTCAAATTTCCACACCTCCCTGAGGTTGAACATCTATAAATTCGAGCCTTTGAAAGGTTTCAAGCAAGTGAGTTTGGGTGAAATAAAATTTTTGAGCAAGATTAAGGAGTTGTATTATTTTCTTATTGTTCATGTTGGAGAGTTCTTTTGTTGAGAAATTGTAAGCAAGTAGATTCAATTAGGGAGAGTTGTATATATTCCTTAAAGGCCAATTGGTAATTGTTGTCCACTCAAAATTCCCTGCTCTTAGGAAAGTGAATTTTCAAAATTTTGAGTTTTAAGTGTCTTCTCTGTTGTGTTGAGAGTGTTAAAAGTCGTGAAATTGAGAAAATATGCGTTTTTGGGTCATTCCATGTGTTTTTCGGGCCTGTCGGACATTTTTGTCCCGCGTGTCCCAAGTTCAAAAGTGCGCTCTATTCCCCGATCGGCCGATCTCCCCAAAGTTTGTCTTTTTCGGGCCCGTCGCACATTTTTGTCCCAAATGTCCCAAGTCAAATTGTGCAAGTTGTTCCATTTTCGGCCGATTCGCCCGAACCGCGTACTTCACGCTTTCACGTCCCAAATGTCCCAAGTCAAATTGTGCAAGTTGTTCCATTTTCGGCTGATTCGCCCGAACCGCGTACTTCGCGCTTTCACGTCCCAAATGTCCCAAGCTCTTCCGGACCCATTGTCACCTTTTCGTCCGATCCGGCCGAGTCGCGTGTTTCGCGCATTCGCATCTCACATGTCCCAAATGAACCAAGTGCCATTCGTGCTTATTTTTCCCGCTCTACCCGAATATCATGCTTTTTCAAATTGGTAGATATGTATTAAATGCGCATTCATTGTCTTTCTCTCTCCTAATCGGCTATATAACGGGCATTCCCCTTTGCATTTTTCACATTGCTTTCATGCTATCCTTTGCTCGAACCCTTGCAATATAATTTCCTGCGCGCTGCATTACCCTTTTCCTCTGTAATTCCTTCCCAAAGTCAAGTTCGCGTCTCGTCTCCTCCGATTCATGTCAACATGAAGATCAAATTTCAAGGACAGGAGTAAATCTCTCCACTAGAATCTGCCGTTCACAATATTGGGGACAGTGAAGCTCGTCATCTTGATTTCAGCAATTTTTGGGCAAGGATGGCGGATGCAAACCCTACACCTATGGCACAGATGATTCACGACAGTGGTTTGGCTTTCGCTGGAGGTTTCCCGATCTCAGTACAGTGTGCTGATACAGTGCTTTCGTGCGGAGCTCACTTCGACCCTGATTCGAGTGAATTGACCAATATACACGGGGAACTCATCACCAAGCTGGATGCTGCCACCATTAGCACTGCTTTGAGGATCCCAGAGATGGATAATGCCATAGTTGTTTCCCGGGATCAAGCACAGGCCCTGTTTAACCAAGACAACGACAAATACAAGGCATGGGCGTGAAGTCCTGGCTCAAGAACCCTAAGAAGGGAGCATCTCGCCTGTCCAAGACTCTTTTAGGTAGATTTCAACGAAGAATTGTCAGATTTTATAATTCTACTGGCTCGGGTTATGGGTTTACCCTCTACCAACGAATTCCACTTCTGGATGTGCCCGCTCATCAGCATGGTGTGCGAGGGAACACAAAATATCAACTGGGCAGAGATCATCAGCATGAATTTGGTAGATCAGCTGTCCAATGTACAGCAAACAAAGAAGTTCTACATGACTTCTTACCTGATGTATACTCTGGCAGCATCAAGGCAATGGTTTGGTTTTTCCTACATTGATGCCCACAAGGATGACCCTATATATGCCTACTGCCCGCAGTTCACCCTAGAGACCAGCAATCGCAATTTCAGAAGGGTAAATGATGCTTTCACCATGTACGTGGTCAGGCTGCTCGAAGGTGATACTGCTAGGAGATTTTCTGATGAAGCCATGAATCTGATATCGCGCTACGGTGCTTATTTCATACAATTCAGAAAATTCTCCTATATCAGGCTTGCCGGCTATGAGAGCACCCCTCTGAGGCTTCCCATGTTCTGCAATGATAAGATGGCTTTGATTGAAGTATGCAGGCAATTAGACAAATTACACAGAACCTGCAGAGACAAGAAGATTTCTGGTTTGCACTTTCCCATCTCTTTGGGAAATTACACTTGTAAAACAGCCCTGGACGCACAGAACATAGAGAGAGCCCTGGTCCCTATCACCATTCATTTCTTTAAGCCAAGAACTTGCTTCGACTTGAAGAAGTTCATTGAGCAGAACATCAAGATAATCTATCATCATAGGGTAGATACAGAGGACTATTGGGCTGACTGTGCAGATGATTTTGAAGCTAGAGATGACTGTGGCAGGTTCTCTCTACAATTGATCTGAGAACTCGGCTTGTACCAAGTTCCTGAAGGACTCCAAGATGAAAATTCTGATCTATACTCATATGAGTATGACAGTGTGATTAAGCACACCCCCTTGGAGGACTTGGATTGGAACAGGAAAGAAAAAGATGATCTGGCTGAGATCCTTGCTCCAGTCTTAGTCAGGACTAAGGTCTGGTTTGATAGGAAAGTTTGAGAGCTCAGAAGGCACTCAGGAGAATCCTCTTCCAAGGACGTTTCAACACCAAGGAGGGAAGCATCGACTCCCGTATCAGACACACCTGTGCAAACCCTCTCCCGCCTCATTAATGCAAAGACTGTAGCTTCCACTCCTTCTTCATCCACTCAAGTGTACCAGAAGAAACTTAAGGAGGTTAAGAAGGAGCCTGTGGAAAATGATCCTCAAAGAAAGCAGGTAGAAGTGCCTATGGGACCGGAGAACATCATTGTTCTCAGTGAAAGTGAAGAGAGTGAAGTGCCAGCCCCTGCAAATGCTCCTGAAGGTCCAGCAGATAAAGATAAGGAAGTCCAGAGCACTGAACTTCCAAGTGCTATTGATTCTTCAGCAGCAATTGTATCCAGCGCCCTACTCACATCTCAACTTGAGACCATAGCTGTGTAAACCTTGAGCGTCATGAGCTCTATGTCTCTTGGTCCTCTTGCCCCTCCTGCTGCTTCCTCTTCCTCTTTTGCATGGGTTCAACCTCTTGTTGACAGTAGAAAGAGGAAATCTTCCTCTCGGAGCTCAGGGCCAAATTTTGATGCTGTCGCAGCCTTATTGGGCACTACTCCTTCTCATGCCAAGAAAGCCAAAATCACCTCTAGAATAGTGTCTGATGCTCAAGGTCAGCAATTCCTGGAGATTGCTAAGCCTACAGTGGACAAATCAGAGCAGGACTTACAGTCATCTGACTTAGAGCTCTCAAGAATTCCAATGGGAGAGTCTACTCCTGAAGGTGAGATCCACAACCTCCAGGAAACGGTCACACGAGTCATTGGGAGGGTAGAGAAAGGGCAACAAACTATTGAACAGTTGGAGGAACAGGCCCAGATTCTCACAAGTTTTATCAAATCTCTTTTGTCTAAGGACAAAGTTTTGGACCCTACCCCATTGACTACTCTTCCACCTCCTGTAATTTTGAGCCAAGATGAAATACAAAGCATCAAAGACATGCACAAGTATTCTGTCTACGAAAGGGCTATGGAAGCCATGGTGGAAGATATGCTTGTTGCAGGATTGAATTTCATCGATGAAGCTTTCAAACTCCACGGAAAGGTGAACAATTTGCAACAGAAGCTCTCCTCCACTATCGGGGTCATGGATAAAGAGCTCAAACTCTGGAGTAGTTGCATAGTAGACCTTCGTCTCATGGGACAGACAGATGAGAACATTTTATTGGCGAATAAGGTTTTTGATGATGCAAAGGATAATCACAAAGTCCGGGTTTACGGCGTAGAGTGGAAGATTAAAGTCCTGGAGGAGGCTTTGGGAGAGCTAAAGAATAGCCGGCGAAAGGAGAGGCTTTCAAGACACCGGTGATATCTGCTTTCAAGAGATATACACCTGTCATCTCCAAGATGAAACTTCTAGTGTGCCCCTTTCTTAAGAAATCAAAGCTCAATTCAGAGCTTTTGTCAAAGATAATTTATTCAAGGAAAGTTCCATCTCCAAGGAGAAAATGAAGGAGATTTTCTCTCTTCAATCTGCCATCGAAGAAGCAAATAAAGATTATCATACTCATGTCGAGTTTGATAAAGAAATGGAGAAGTGTCTCGGATTTTGGGGTCAGTCTATAGCCAACACGTCAGTCCCTCATGGCAGAGACATAGCCGAGGCATTGAAAAGATTCAGGCAGCGGATTTTGAAGTCAGTGGGTCCCTCCCAGTAACTGACCACCTGTCTTCTTCTCCTTATTCTTTTCTCTTCTTCCCATTCTTTTTCCGTTTTCTTTGTAAAAAGTTGAGGTATTGCGGTTGGCAGTCCTTAACTATTCTTGGTTAAAAGAAGCGGTTACGAAGAGTAACTGATTTGTAAGCTATATAATGGCCTCTCTACGCCATTCTTAAGGAGGAAGAACTGGGTTTATTTTCTGAAAGTGTAAATAGATTATAAAGAAATCAATACAGAAGGGCTTTCCATTCTTTGTCTATCTGATCTCTGTTATCTCTAAACTTTCATTTAAATTTTGTGAAGATCATTTGTCTCCAGTTTGTTAGTCTTGCCGATTGCATACTTTTCAACTTTGCAAGCATGGTGATCTTGTATAACCAAGAAGGAACTTCGTGTCCTTGATTAATGAATCTGTGTTACGTTAAGAAACTTTGTGTTCTGGTAGATGTTATTTATAGAACTTTGTGTCTTTAAATTCCATCTCATTTATACGATACGAATGATCTTGTTTCCAATTCACTGTAACTTCGCATACATAAAGAATTACTCTGTTATCTATAATTCTGCATGTTGCCTTTCTGCTCATTCTCGTACTCTCATTCCTCAGTCCTTTTGTAATTGATGATCTTTATAGTAAACACTTTCGTAATATCCAAGTTCAACCAGAAAATCATGTTTTGTATATTTGTAAATAGGTTCGTTTCTGAATAAGGGAACCTCTCCCATTAAAGAGGAGGGACTTCTTGTCCCCTGACTGTTGCTCTTCGTAAAGTCCTATTTGATGACCAACATCAATGAATTGTATCAATTGAGATTCCATAGTGGAAGGGGAGCTAATTTTCTCACCCATTGGAGTTTTTCCCACATTGGGTTTCTCCAGGATAAATATGGTCTATATATTGCTTTGTTTCCTTTCAATTTGTAGTTTTAATAGTTGTTGAAGTAACACATTAATGGTTAATGAAGAAATCTTGTAGGTTTCATTCATTTTGACAAGCATAGTGATCTCGTAGTTGTTAAAATTAAGTAGTTTATGGATCACAACTAGCCCCCTTTTCAGTTGTAAGTTGAAGTAAATTCAGGAAAATAGGTGATGCATAAACAATCATTGATAATTGACCCCCTCCGGTGATAAATCATATGAATGATAATTATATTTGATCTACGCCAATTAAAATTTGTTATTTTTTTATTTGGTTGTTCACATCATCAAAATTTTCGATTGGGAAGTGTTCAATTTGTTAGACAAGATGAAGACATCAATGAAAAGCTAAAAACAATGTAAATAATTAATGTGAAATAAACCTCATGTAACATTTTTCCTTGTTGAATACAAATATATTTTGGTTCATGTCAACATTTGGTGTGTGAGTAATAGAACTCTAAACTCGTGGGAAGGAAGAGAAACTCTCAAGCCATCTTGGTTCAAGATTTATCATATAAGGCCATACAAATTGCAAATGAAATCTCTCCGTGAATTACAATCATGCTCAAGTTACAAGTTTCTAAACAAATCTAGATTTTTTCCCACAAGCATTTTTCAAGCATTGTGGACTTATAAGCGGCTACGTAAACCTAGATGAAATATTTGATCAAAACCATTCCATGTTAATCTGGTTTTCTTTCATAAACAGGAAAACCAATATCTAAAATAATAGAGATATTGTAATCCTACATACATGATATATTTTTGAGAAGACTCCAAATTGGTGGGATGCTAAAGGGTCAACCTCTAGTATTTTCACAAAAAAAAATTTAAGAACTATTATTTTTCAAAAACAAGGGATAAATTTGTTAAAAATAAAAGAAGGGGCAAATTGTTGTAGAGATTGCTTAAATCCCAAAGAAAATAAATCAAACCTTTCAAAAAAAAAATCTTTTCTTAAAATAATAATAATTATTATTTTATTTGACAAAAAAACCAAAAAATAAAAAATTGGAACTTTCCCGAAGGTGATTTTTTTCTCCCCGCATTAAAAAGTTGTATTGTATTTCTACAAAATTCCTTGAATTTATGTAAAAAAATCTCAAAATAGTTCCTATTTCAAATTATATTACATAATTACAAGTTTTCAAACTCAATACAAGTGTTTAGTGTTAGCGATTCCTCCAGTCACTATTACGGGTAAATTCATCATGGTAAACTACTACATCCATTGTCTAATAGAGATGCAACAACATCATCTTGGAATTATCCCTATAAATAGTCGAGGATAAATAAGGTTGCATTCAATCAATCAACCCTCCCTCCATTACCCATTCGTCACAATTAATCAACGCAACTCTTGATATGTGGTTTTGACAACTAATCATGTCTCATTGATAGCACAAATCCCTTTCATGTAGTATCCGATACCTCATATCACTTTTCTCTCACATACGTTATCATCTCTATCATATACCACCGGGTATATTGATAAAATGAGATTCTTCCACATACCGATGAGTATTTCAAAAGGGTGAGTGCATCGAGAGGTGTTTTATATTGGACTAATGGTATATCAATAAGACAACTTGTTTGGAGTGATAAGTAACTCATTCATCTCCCACGGTTTGCAAACATGACTACAATTTATCTATAATTATTTCTCATAGATTCAAAGCACATGAGAGGAGACAATTATACTTCTTAGAAAACAAATATTAGAACACAACCTAAATTTGAATATTGTTGTCAAATAAACGCTCATGCTTATTTTAACAACTTAATTATTCAAGTTTTGGAATTTTGCAGACTAAAGGAAAAATCGAGGAAATTTTCGAGGAAAACTATGTGGAACAAAAGCGGTTTCCATGAACCAAAGAAAAATACGTAGAAATTTCCATGACAAAGGAGGAAAATTCTACGAAGCAAAGGAACAATCTGTAGAAACTTCGCAGAACAAACCCGAATTTTGTGGACTAATGGAAAAATCTATGAAACAAAGGACAAACTTCCGTGGAAAAAAGGTGGAAACGTCTGCAAAGCAAGGGAAACTTCTGTGGAACAAAGGCAGAATTTCCGTAGACCAAAGGAAAAATATGCAGAATAAAGACGTGTTGTCACAAAATTTAAACTACTAAAATTTCAAAACTTTTCTGCATTAATAAGTGTGTTAATCATTCATCCCACAATATTTTGCGTTGTTACAATTTTTCGTCATCATTGTTGTCTTCTTTGCGCTTTACACACCCTTCTCACTTTGCAAAATGGTTTATAAAACTTAATTAATGATTTTAGTTTATTTTTTAAAAATTAGTTAATTAGTAATATTGATTTAATTCATGTTATTAATTAATTAACGTTAAATAATTAAATTGATGTTAATATTTTCATTAATTAAATTCTAAATTTAATTATTAAATTGGTGATATCAATTTTATAAATATGTTGAATGGATGGTAAAGTGGGATTTTACTCCCACTTCTCCATTTGGAGCACTCTCCATTCAGATAAAAATTAAATAGTTTTCCATAAAAGAAATTATTGAGATATTTCTTCGCGAAGTTCACGAGGAGTTTTCCGAATGGATAATTTGGCATTTGAAAAAATACAACCCGCTTCCCCACTTTTCCCTTCTCTCTCCCATTCCTGCATTTAATTCCACTTCCGTAAATATGGAGGCGGTTATTAGAGGATCTTTTTCCCTTGATTTTTTGAATTTGGGTGTCTCAAAGGATCTTGGGAAGGGTATGCATAAGATGTCCTTATCAAAATGGTAAGGACACAATTCATCAAAATTGAATTGTTTACATTGTTGTTGCATGCCCGAAATTATATCCTTCATCATTTTCCATTCTTGAGAAAATGGTGAATTAGTTTGTGGGATAGTTGAAGCATCATCATTGTTTAGATTGGTTTTCTCTTTGTCTGTTTCAACATAGGTTTTGGATGTATCATCACTTTTCCTCTTTGATTCTTTATTGTTGGTGTCGTTAGTGAATTTAGAAGATATTAGAGCCAATTACTTTGTCATTAAATTGATTTGATCGATCAAGGCTTGATTTGACTCTCGAAGTACTAGATTTACCTTTGTTATCCAAGTTCATTGTACTTCAGATTTGTCATTGTTATTTGATTCAATTTGTGTATTATTTGTAGGTTTGGGCTGACCTCGTAAGTTTTTCAAAGTGAAATCATCAAAATATAGAGGTAGTTTTGCTCCCACTTTGAGGAGATTGATAAAAATTGGTCTTTATTTTGTCAAAAATGTCTTCGACCTTTGTTTGTTCTTCGAAGGAAGGATCATTTTGTTGATTTTATAGTTGGTCTTCATCCTTTTTGTCAGAGCTAATATGGAAAGGATTTTTATATTTTCTTCCGAAGGGACCATAATTATGGTGTCTTTTTCTGACCATTTTTGAAAGAGGGAAGGAACAAAGAAAAGACAAGACGAGTGCCTTAACCATTAGTAAAGTGAATACCAAGATGGAATAGATTTGACGAGTCTAATTATTCAACCCTTAGTAAAGTTCATGCTAAGATGGAAGAGCGAGGAGCTCTAAGACCGACTACTCAACCCTTAACAAAGTGAATGTTAAATTTGTAAACGTAGGATGGTCTAGTGCTTAGAGTTTAACAATTTCTATGTTAAACTAAAATACTTTAGGAAATTGATAGAGAAATAAGATTGTGATTATGAGTGACTGTGATAAAGTGAATATCAAGATGTCAAGACTTAGATTGAGAATGAACATGCTCAAGTGAGGACATGGGTATCCACAACTCAAGGATTTGAACGTTGATTAAAAATTTAGAAGATGGGGAGATAGAATGTGTATGATAAGATTGTGGAACAAAACTTTGTAACACAAAATAGATGAGAGTAACATTATGTAAGGAGGTCCTCTAAACTTAAGTTGGCTTGGTCAAGGAGGGGATTCCTATAAAAGTGTTCTCTCCCTAAATGCCAAAATATTACTTGAGTGAGTGTGGTATACTATTTCTAGTTGCCGGATTTACTTTAGGATGAGGGTTAATTAGTACTCTCTTCACTTAAAAACCATATGAATAGTAGTATGAGACTGAGACTAAATTATATCCAAAGTGCGTGATTTAGTGTCTATAGGTAAGTGCATTGAAATGGGGGACTAAAGGGGGTCAAACATGGACACCTTTATCCTCAAATCAACAAAACCTAAACTTCATCTAAAATTTGGCATGCATATGCTCAAAATTTGACAAAGTGATAGGAATAAGTACCATAAAGCTCAGAATCTAGTTTATAAAATACTATTTTTTTAAAAAATGGTGGAGATTAAAAGGGTCAAATGTGGAGATTAAAGTATGTCTATTTTTGAGTCAAAATGATAAGAACCTATCGTGTGTGCAACCCCCCAATTTTTTGTTTTAATGCGTATAGGATGGAGTTTAGATGAAACCACTTTTTTTTAAAATTTGGATGAAAAAATCATAAATTTTGCACCAAAACGTATGCATAGGTTTTGGCAAGAAAAGAAGGCACTAGTAACAAAAATTATGGATTAAATCCTTAAACTAATCAGATTTTAGAAAGAGGTATATCTTCACCAAGGTAAAACCGAGCTTGACATTGTAATATATTTTTTTGAATATTATATTATAATACATAAGATATCGGGTGTACACAGTCCAAACCTTAGGTTTGGATATCCAAGGAAAATCCAAGCCTATGGATTAGGAATTTCAAACCCCAAGAAGATGAAACGCACTCACATTATAACACAATTAAAAGCTGAAAGCGAAACATAAAAAAAAAAACTTGTGATTTTTGGTCCCACTAGTTAAAGCTTGTCTACAACTTCCCGCATATTCTTGCACTTTTTTATTCTTTTTAGCAATTTTGTATATTGTATTTTATATAGAGATTATTTTTTGAAATATTTAATCATTATTTGATATATTCAAGTGTGTTTGTATTGTTTCTTATATTCCTAACACTCATTAACATTTTTTGTCAATTGTCTTGTGGTGATAAAGATATTTTTGAGAATTATGGGGAGGAGACCACGAAGGAAAACACTCGAGAAATTGGGAAAACAAAGGGCACAAATGAAAAAGGGCATAAAAATGAAATTGAACACGTCTTTACCAGAGATTGGTGATGTTGCTAGAGACCATATATCTTCCAAAAAAGCCAAGAAAGAAGAATAAAAAAGAAAACAAGGGAGCTGAGTGCAAAAAATACATGAAAAAAAGAAATCAACATATGGAGATGAAGGCATGTCATCTCTTCCAAATGAAATTGATGGTGCGGCATATCCTCAAACAACAACAATTAAGTCAATAAATAATGATTATTCAATAAATGACGATGTAATGCCAAATTGAAACATATATGTTACACCAAATGACCAACCTATTGAAAACACACACTCTTTACCAAATTATGAAGATGAACGAAAAATATAAAATGAACAATGTTTATATGATATTCAACAATCATTTCCATTGAAATCACCAATTATAATTTTGTGGAAAACACCCAAACTTTTACTTGAGTTTGATCACAATATTTTAAACCCAATAACTAATAAGATCAGCCAACACACTTATAGAAGAAAAGCTAATTAGATATGGAAAACATATTTTAATGACTTAAATGAAACATATAGATGTCAATTGTTTGTTGAAATGATGAAAAATATTAATTATAGACCTACTATGAAGACCCTTGGTCTAAGAACATCTAAGACCAACAAAGTGAAAATTCTATTGTAAAAAATCTAATGAATGCATACCAATCAATATGTCCAACCTCATGTACCAAAGATAGTAATACTACTCGACGTGTTATTACATCAAATATAGTAAGTAAAGTAGTAAATAAATCTTGTTTAATTAGAAAAACAAGTAGTGCACTAAAAATAAGTATGAAAACACTATTAAAATCTCTCTTGGGCATCGTGAAAGAATTGAAGATACAAATAACAATGAATTATGGGAATTCTCTCGGTAGATTATCACAAACAGAAAAGACATAGTTGATGAGTTAAAATTACAAAAAAATAGAATTTTGGAAAAATAATACAAGGGTTTCACCTAATGAAAAATATGTTTTAAAAAGAAGAATTGGTTCTCAAAACGTGAATCACATCCTAAATTTTTTTGGATATGACAAAAACACAATTTTTAATAAGTTTAAAGAGACTCATCCCAAAATACAAATTAGTCAAAGGTATTTTGAAATGGAAAAACCTTTTTATGTTAAAATAAATCACTCACGGACTACTTGTTGTAGGATCCATATTGAATTTGTTATGCATTATGATATTTTCCGGTATATATGTGTTAATTTGCATACTAAGAATATTTTGTAGGAGTGTATGATAAATTTTCCACCTAAATTAGTAAGATATTTCATCTCAAGTGTTTTTTGTACAAGAGAAGGACATTTTTTTATAAGAAATCATGTTTAGAAGGAACTTGTGATAGTTTTGGTGGTTTGAAACGTTTGCAAATATGTATACACATGTAATCGAAAATGAACTAGTTAGTTTTGGAAAATATAATTCTATGGAATACACTTCAAAAGATGGTAAAGAAGCCAAGAGGTGTGAATTAGTGAGTAAAGAAATAAGTGTATCATTCGAGAGAAGATAGTGTATGAGTATGCATGGCATACATAGAGCTCGATGGTTAGATGAATAATTCAGGTTATGCAAGGAAACATTTCCTCTTGATACCATTGTGTCAGTTGTTGATTTTGTAGAGAGCTATACTCTAAAACCACAAAATGAAGTGCAATCACAATACTACAACTCTATTCAGGTTTTCATATTTGTGCATATAGTATTCACTCACGCTCTCGACAACATAGAGGAAGAAATACATTTTTTCAGGAGTACCATTTCTATATTAGTGATGATCATGTGCATTCATTAGATTTTGTGCAAGGTTTTTTGAGATCTTATATGGCAATTGAAGAATAGATAAATCATGTTTGATAAACACATCATATGGTCAGATAATTGTACATCACAATTCAAGAATGCACGAATGTTCTATTGGTTGAGAAAGATGCATAGGATAAGTGGTGTTCAAAATTTTTGGAATTTCATTGAGGCTAGACATGGAAAAGGATAACATGATGGTGTAGGAGCATGTGTTAAAAGATCCCTAGAAAGAGAAGAATTGAAGTACAAAGATGGTGCCAAGTTGATCGATGCAAAATCCATCGTGGAATGGTGTAACTCAATAATGGGTCTAGGTAATGAGGGTAAGTCTATAGTTTGTAGGTTTTTTTGGTTGGTAGAAGAAGATAATTTTGTAAAATATGAATAGTTAAAAGAGTGGGTTAATGAATGGTGTTTTAGAAAATTATACCCACTCAAAGTCTATCAACCTATATGAGCTCTAAAATTCACTTTGTGAGTGAATCATCAATTGACTTTGACCATATATCAGATCCAGTGTAACCAGGTATTATATATCTGCATTATTTTGTTAAAATTTATATTTTTCTCATGTTATGTAACTTATTTATGAATCATTTATTGAAATTAACTATTTTGTGTACAATGTGATGTAGGTCATGTTTATGCGGTTGTTGTAGAAGAAAATAATAAAGAAGGAACATCTTATTATTTATGTCGTTTTTTTGAGCCAAAAATAAATTGATAGCCCCAATCATAGATGGAGAAGGCCTAGAATATCCTATGGGGTCTGTGGTTATTACTAGAACATGGCTAAGAAGATACCCAATGAAGAAATCCAATGTGTGGTTGTTTGAGGACTTTGACACTCATAGAAATATTATTCATTATTCTAACCTAATTGTTGCATCTAATGTTCAATTGATTAAATATGGAGGTAGAACGCATAATAAGATCTTGTGGAAAGTTATTGAGTCTGACCATGAAGCAATACTTGACACCCTAAAAATTAGATCAGACCCAAATGGTTCACTGGATTGAATTTTTACAAATCACACTCAACCCATCCACAAAGTTAGTTTAGTCAAAAACACAAAACTGCCCTTAAGCCTACCAAGTGGCTTACTTTCTCAAGTCAAGAACACTTAAAACTAGTAAATATTGTCTTAAATGGGTTCACCTAATCAATTCATATCAATGCACCATGTCTCTATATCATATTCCATGCCAAGTCACCAATCAAATTGATGGAAAATACAAGAAGTCTTCAAATTTCTTACCTTAGCCAAAATTGCCTTCACTAGCTTCTCAAGAACAATGACACTGGTGAGTTGGTGTTGGGAATCACCCAAAAATAACTGAAATAAACCAACACCATTTCTAGGCACCCATTAATCTCCTCAAGGTGTGTGAAATTTTTATAGCCCATCTCCATTGCTAAGTCTCTCTTCCACCATCACTCCTTCACCTATTCTAGCTCCTTTTAGCCCTATCCTAGGTCCTTTTCAAGCTTAAATTTTCACTAAGAAGGTTTCAAGACTAACTAATGGCCTTTTAGGATACCCTTTTGCTAATTTTAGTTGATTACCAAGTTTAAAATCCAACCTTCAAAGTTAAGACACCTTTCCACACGTTTTTATTTCTCCAATTAGGCATATATGCCCTTTTACAGGTCTATAACAATACTTCTATAAATTTTGGTCTTTTTAAGTAGCCTCAAGCCTTCTAACCTTCAAAATATCTTTCCTCACACTCCTTAGATACTTCACATAAATTTTCAAGTCACAATTATCTCTTAAACCCACTTCACTTTGTATTTATTTCTCTTGGAAGTTGGTTAAGACATAAAAACCTTACGATTATTAATTAGGGCACTCACCAGATAATATCTTGTTATAATACGATTTACCATCAATCATTATATAGAAATTTCATTATATTGACTATACTATGAAACCAACTATAGCAGAGATGAACAAATCTCAGAGCTAACTATTGAAAACTCCTCAAGATCTAATAAAGCAGGGGATAATTGTATGTTGAGGAGAGATACTCCTACATCAACATTTATGAGAAATGCTTACAAAGTATTGAGGAAGCTTATAGAAATATTTAAGGTCTTTCCATTCGATCCACTTCCCAAATCTGTACAAGTCATGAAATATTTTAATTCCTTTCTCAAATGAAAGGAGGGAAGAGAAACCTCTTGTAAAGGCAAGGATCTTGTCATTATATTTCAGATTTGATGAAATAAATATGTAGGCTTGGCAATAGTATCAAAGGAAGAGAAGATAACATGCCCAACCACCATGTGCTTCACTTGTTCCCTTGCCTTCTAAATTGGTGAAGAACAAAGGAGAGAGAGAGAGAGAGAGAGAGAGAGAGAGAGAGAGAGAGAGAGAGAGAGAGAGAGAGAGAGAGAGAGAGAGAGAGAGAGAGAGAGAGAGAGAGAGAGAGAGAGAGAGAGAGAGAGAGAGAGAGAGAGAGAGAGAGAGAGAGAGAGAGAGAGAGAGAGAGAGAGAGAGAGAGAGAGAGAGAGAGAGAGAGAGAGAGAGAGAGAGAGAGAGAGAGAGAGAGAGAGAGAGAGAGAGAGAGAGAGAGAGAGAGAGAGAGAGAGAGAGAGAGAGAGAGAGAGAGAGAGAGAGAGAGAGAGAGAGAGAGAGAGAGAGAGAGAGAGAGAGAGAGAGAGAGAGAGAGAGAGAGAGAGAGAGAGAGAGAGAGAGAGAGAGAGAGAGAGAGAGAGAGAGAGAGAGAGAGAGAGAGAGAGAGAGAGAGAGAGAGAGAGAGAGAGAGAGAGAGAGAGAGAGAGAGAGAGAGAGAGAGAGAGAGAGAGAGAGAGAGAGAGAGAGAGAGAGAGAGAGAGAGAGAGAGAGAGAGAGAGAGAGAGAGAGGAGAGAGAGAGAGAGAGAGAGAGAGAACCGTCGTTAAATGCCACGAGGTGTCTATTGTAAAATATTGCCCAATATGGCCTTACACTAACTCTATTTGAAGGTTTTTTCCCTGTTTCATTTGTTATCACCATGAATAAGCGGTGAGGGATGTGAGAAAATGAGATATAATTTTTTAGGTGGACCATATATATATATATATAGGTTTAGGTGGGACATTCCCAAGTGCCATGACTTACTAGTTATCACTGTCAAAGTTTGACAAGTTTTTTCTCTCAGGGAGGTTAAGAGACAACTATGGACCGATGTTGCTCGGAAGGTACGAGATGGTTTAGCAATAGAATAACACCAATGATAGTGTCTAAAAACCCACCCGAATGTGGGAACCATTAGTTCAATGCCACAAGGTGTCTATTGCAAAATATCACCCTGGATGCCCTCACACTAACTCTAATTGAAGGATTTTCCCATGTTTCATTCATTATCAACTGCGAAAAATAGACGAGAGATGGGATAAACCAAGATAGGATTTTTAGGAAGACCACATACACACTTGTAAGTTCAAACAAGACATTCCCAAGTGCCACAACCTACTAGTTATCATCCATCAAATTTTGACAAGTTTTCTCTCGAGAGAACTTAAGAGACATTGATAGAACGATGTGACCCGAAAGGACCAAGACGGTTTGACAATGGAATTACACCTTGCAGTAGCATCTAATATCCTACTTGGATATGTGTAAACCGATGGTTTCATGCCACAAGGTTCCCATTGTAAAATATCGCTATGGATGCCCTCATACTAACTCTAATTAAAGGTTTTTCCATGTTTCATTTGTTGTCACCACGAACAAATGGGTGATATATGGGACAAACCAAGATAGGGTTTTTTACATAGACCATATATGCATCTATAGGTTCAAATGGGATATTCCCAAGTGCAACGGCTTGTTAGTTATCACCCATCAAAGTTTGACAATTTTTGCTCTCGGGCACTTAAGAGACAATGACGGATCAATGTAACCCGAAAGTCTTGGGATGGTTTAGCAATGGAATGAAACAACCATTAGTATATAACATACCACTCGAGATAGGTGGGAACCATTACTTGAGGGCCACGATGTGTCAATTGTTAAATATCACTCTAGATGCCCTCATATTGACTCTAATTGAGGGATTTTACCACGTTTCATTCATTATCACCACCAAAAAAGGGACGAGAGATGGGAGAAACGAGATATGATTTTGTAGGTGGACCAAATTCACCTCCGTAGGTTGTAGATGAGGCATTCCCAAGTGCCACGACTTGCTAGTTATCATTCGTCAATTTTTGATAAGCTTTTTCTCTTACGGTGTGATGCGGCCTAGAATTTACGAGATAACTCCCTAGTCGCATTGGCACATCACTCGGCCTTGACCGAGTGCTCACCGAAGTGCGCAAAGGTGCCGAGGTCCCTCTTTAGGGTTGCTTTATAGTGAGATGTTAGCATGATGAAGGAAGAAACATATACAATCATAACTAATCCATCATTCTACAATGCATGTTACCCTCAGATCTATGAAAGAACAAGTTTAAATAGTAATCATGATTGAATCAATAACATGCACTACTCAATTACACACAGAATGACACTTAGATTCAGCCAATATCTTCCATCTATTAATAAATACAAAAGCTCCTTATAGTATTGTCAATCTATACCAATGCGTATATGGATTTGATATAGTAATTCAGTCATATGCGTATATCTCTATACCTCCATACATCCATCACACATACATACACACACACACACCTACTATGTACCTAACATCATATATATAGGGTGGGGACTTGCCCTTCACCACTTATCTATTCCAAAAATAGGCTGCATGTTATTGATAGCCACATGCCATTTACAGGCATAACCACACATGCAAGTGTGCTATCTATAGACCTCTTGTAGTTAACTGAAGTGTCAATCCTATTCTTAGCTCGTCTCCATGCAAAATGCTTCAATCTGATCCTCCAAAGATAGATAATGCATGACGCGCACGTCTCTGCATTGTTGGTGTGTTTCACATGCCATCTTCTAAAAATAGGTCTCCATGCTCAAAATCAGCTAAGTCCTTAAATCTGAACTTACCTTCCACGCGTGGGTCCTTCCTATCCTTTCATGTCCTTCGTCCTGGCCTTTTATCCCACGTGGACTCCTTGTGTGATCTTTGATAAGTATTTTTTGATCAACATTACCCCACACTAATCTCATTGTTTTCCGACAATGGGTATCTCAAAAATTGAAGTAAAGAATAGAAGAATGGAAAGAATAAGAATGAAAGAATCTAGATAAATAAATAATTTCTATGATGTTATGAGGAAGCCTCCTCTGTATCAGTTTGAAGTATCAACTCTGGATACTCCTCCTTTATTTTGGCCTCCAAAACCCACCATTCGATGAGTGCTTATTCTTCTTTCTCGGGATGTCCACAAGAATGGATTCCAACTATTCCCTTGCATCTCTCTCCTTTCTCATTCTACATAACCAACACAATGCTAGACAATGATGTCATTCTCCTTTCTAAAAGATCCATCTTCTACGTAATTAGCTTCCCAAGCTCTTCTAGCCGAGTCTTGTGTAGCTCTTGTGTTGCTGCCAGGGCCTTGCGATTCTGCTTAACAATCGACAATCTTTCTACGTGGCCTAATGTTTCATCCTTCATCACTTTCTGGACCTCATTATTTTCTTCTAGGGTCTTTATGTTGATAAGCACATCTAGAGTGTGCATATGTTTAAATCTTGGTCCGCTTTCTTGATACTTCCTATAATGCTTAACAACCCTTCATAATATATAATCTTTCACATCATTGATGATTCCTCTCTTTTAACATCTTTCTCTCGAGCTCCTTGAAATGCTTTGGCATGTGCAGAGGTTCATCTTCAAGTACCAAGTCCACCAACTTTCCTACATAGTGTATCGCTAAAGGAAATGTCTGTGGTACCTTGGCCTCCAAGTGTGGCCTTGCTCTGATGACATTGTCCCCAATCTCCTCTGCGATGTTGATAAATACCTCATTTTTCTTTTGTGTGAAGTCCCTCTCTTGCGTTATGTGCGCTATCTCTACATCCTTTGCCTTCGGATCCTCGTGTAGCGTTCTAATCATTGTAGCTTTGTCCATGTTTCTTCTAGCCACCTCAATAGAAACCTTCACTAATGCGTTGTTGACCTGCTCATCTAACATGACAGTAGGCTTTATTGTCATGTGTCTAGCTTGGGGTGCCTTCTTCATTCGTCTCAAAATGCATGAATCTTTGCACACATCAAAGTCAGGCTCATCCATGTGGGTGTGCATTGACCACGATAGTTTCTTTTGAGTGCGCATAGTCACCATATCCTCATCCATTAGCTCAGCCAAATAAATCCTTATGTGTTATTGTGCTCTAGAAGCGGCGTGGACAATTTTTCCTGCATCCTGTACATACCCCATGGCTGGTGGAATGTGCTCTCCACTAGTTCTTCTAGACCGTTTGTGCTTAGGGACTTTAGCTTCCAAATTTGGGACTTGGGTCTCGTGTTCTAAACATTATCTCGTAGTTTGTCTCCTCTGGTCTTTTCTCATCCTCTTCTTTTTCCTTTGATTCCTCACCCTATTCTTATGTGTTCGTTGGAAGTGTAGGAGAATTAGGTGTGCTTTCCTTTGACTCTTCTGCCTCCTCATTTAACTTCAATTTCCTTCTTCTTTGCACGGTTTCCTATTTTTGTGGAGAGAGTCGGGTGATATGCGCACCATTGTTGGAGTAATACCTTGGGTCCTTGTTCTCCTAAACACTCTCTTAAACCTGTGCTCCCCTTGGACTGCATTCAAGTCCTCATCATCATCCTCTTGTGGCTGAGGTGGTGTAATGGAGCGCTTAGCTTCACCCTTATTTGTAGGATGTCTCCTACCTCTATGCTCCAAACGACCACTATGTTTGCGCTCCTCCTCCTCATCCTCTACTTCAATTGGCTCTATGGGCTTAAGAACTAGGATGTTCTCCATTGTATTCTTTCCTTTTGGTGGTGCTGGAAGTGCGAACTCACCTTCCACATACTTGTTATTCTCCATATTTGGCTTTAGCTAGAGATACACCAATGTTGCCCCCACATCTGCTACAACTAGACTTATTGGCTTGATATTCAACACCTCCGAAATGATCCTCTTTGTATAAGCACTTCTGCTAGGATACACATACTTCTTCCTCAACATATGGTAGTTGCAGTCTACCTTATCTGCATTGAATACCAGTCGGTGCGTGTCTATAAATCTATGAATAGATGCTTGGAAATACCTTGTAGTGAATGCATAAGGAAATTTACACCAAGGGATCCAGACTCTATCTTTCATTGGGAAGTGCATAATGCAAAAATGCTGATACATAGTAAAAGCTGGACTTGTTTCCCTACCATTGCTGATAGGTCCTTTAGGATGCGCCACTCTTCCCCAAATGTCATGCGAGCTTGTCATACCATTTATCCATCCTTTGCTTTACGTCATCTGTCATGACCCCTTTGCATAGATACTTGCTTTGAATCTTTCAACTGGTGACTTGTTATCCATGGGGTCTTCCCATATTTTTTCCTTTGGTATGTGCGGTACTCCAATCTCCATGAATACCGGTGATAGTAGAACAGCCCCAAAGTTGATCTTCCCTCCTACACGCACGTCTTCGACTATTTTCTCTGCAATATAGCCTGCAATGTTATAGATTTCCCCTTCTGACATCTTACGTGCCACATGTAACCACATAGTATTTACTTGTGATCACCACTCTTGATCATTCAACTTTGTAACAAGGTGTGCTGCTACTTGCACAATTGGATAGTTTTTCAATTTTTCTATATCCATATTGTGCGGACTCTTCAGGTACCCCAACTCATGTCTGGTATTTAAAATCATGGATTTATCTGTGATATAAGTGTTTATGTCCTCTCTTGTGGCCTTCGGACATGTAAGCGATGAGATAAACATAGATGATATTCTAACTCTATGTCCTGCAAAGTAAAAGAAGTCCTCATGCACCCTACTCATGAGCCACTGATACAAGGGCTCATACTTCCTGAAATATGGAAGCTCATATAATTGGTAGACCCCAATTCTCTTCAGAAGCTTCTCACTTGCATCATCATAAACTGGCATGTCATTTGCCGTGCACTTGTTCGTCCTAGCAGTGAGCAAGGAATCGAGCTCCTTCTTGTTCTCGAAGTCCTGTGATTGTATTCACTTACTTTGCTCTTTCTGATGGGTGAATCCCATTCTTGGCCAACGATGACTCCTTTTGGATATTACATTTTTGAAAAATGGCTTTCGAGTGCCATCTCTTCCTCCTCAATGAACACCTTCTTCTTTCCTTTTACTACTGCTGCAAATGCCTTCTTAGGTGCCATTTTTTTACCTTGCAAATGTTTCCTCTTTAACTCTGCAACTTTGTGAATCAAACCCTAGCTCGATTCAATCATGCCCTAGGTGGAAACTTCGTAACCTAACTCTTTTATGTCTCCCTGCTTTGCTCAAACCCTTCACCACTAGGGATGTAAGATTCTTGTCACATAGATCTGGTTTTCATGCTTGGTTTCACACCCTTCGCACCTTAACCCGATCACCCGGCTCTTCGCACTTGGCTCTTTCCTCAAATACTCTTAGTTAAAATTGCAAAAATGAATCACGTATTCCATCCTTATATAATGTTTATCAAATTTTGATGCATTTATTGCTCCTTCACCTACCAAATATCCCCTCATTCATTGACCAAATTTGTTTGTTTCGTGCGGTACATCTTCACGCCCCGGCTATAACCTTCTAACGTGCCTTCCTACCCTCTCGATCACAACCTTCTCTTGATTGCACGCCCTTTCGCTTGAGTACCTAATCACTATACCTTCTCTGGTAGTTATCATGGCCTCTACTTACCTCGCGTTATCTTGTTCTTTCATTCATCTCCATCCTTGGTCACTTTTGAAAATAAATCTTCTTTTGACTTAAAGCACACGCCAGTAGCAGACTTATTCCTTTCATCCTTTCAATTCCCACAAGTATTTTACTTGGATAACTACAACCACCCCACATAAAAGGTATGTGCAGTCCTTTACACATAGACATTCTTCACATAGTAATTAGCTTCATTCACACAAGCGCACTTATTACACTCAAACAACTAAATTGACAAAGCATAAGCGACAATGAAGGAAATACATTAAGGAGATACAAAATTGAAAACCTAATCTAAATGGAAATACGCCTTATTACAAACACCAACATGACTTATTTATAATAGGGCTTTAGCCTACTCCCGTTAAAGTAACTAGGTAGCCGTGTTCCATCAAGTGCTTCTAACGGCAAGAACTTGATTCAAGTATGTAAGTGATGACATATGGCCCCAACCAATGTACTTTGAGCTTGCCTGGATGGTGTAAGAACTTAGATTCATAAAGAAGTACCATTTTCCCAATCTCAAACTTCTTATCCCTTATATATTTCTGTCATGACATGCCTTCTGCTGGCCTTTTCCCGCTTCACGACTCCATCATGCTATGGCTCGAACTCATCTAGTTGAATCATCTTCTCAATACGAGATTCTAAAGCCTGTTCATCAGCTAGACCTCCAATGTGTGCAATGTGCAAAGAAGGTAACATACATTTTATAGGAGAACAACTTCCGCACCAAACACCAACCGAAATGGTGTGGCTTTGTTGATCTCTTGTAAGTTGTTCTATATTCCCAAAGAACAATTGATACTTTGTCATCTCAATCCATTCGTCCAACATCGAGAACTTTTGTCAAATTCTAGCTTAAAATCTTGTTGAAGACCTTAGCAGTTCCATTTTCCTAAGGATGGTAAGGTGTAGTTTTATGGTGTGCAACCATAGACTCATCTAATAGGATCTTGGTTGTCTCATTCAAAAAGTGTGTACCCCTATCACTTGTTAAGCTTAAGGGACATCAATATCTGTAAAAAAATTCTCCCATAGAAACCTAGCTGTTGTAGCTGTTGTACAGTCCTTCGTAGGTGTTGCTTCTACCCACCGTGTCAGATAGTCTATGCATGTAATGATATAGCTCGATCTATTCCTATGTGCGGATGGAAAAATAGGTCCTATAAAGTCAATGGGCCATTTCTCGAATGGTTCGGCACTAGTAATTGGTCTCAAAGGCATCTCATCTCTTTTCCCTAGTTTTCCTAGGCACTGACAATGATCACACACCTTACAATATTATTTATAGTCCTTATACAATGTCTCCCACCATAATCCAGTGAGTAGGATCTTCCAGGAAGTCGCATCACCTGCATAATGGCCGCTTGAAATACCACTATGAGCTTCTTCCATGATATCCTTATGCTCATGCTCTAATACACAATGGCGTAATACTTCATCTCTGCCTAGCTTGTAAAGGTCACCACTGATTAACATGAATGGTGCCACACGTATAACAAGCTGCTTCTTTTCTAATGGTTTCATTCCTTCGGTAACATACTTGTGCGTAGAAAGACAACAATGTATTATAATTTTGTGGGCGCGCATTGTAACCTATATAACTATGCATCGACATGGTTTCTTCAATTGTCTCTACATCTTATCCTGAATTGGTTCTAGATAAATTATCGGTCCGAATTGATTTTCCCTGGCTTCACCACAACTGTGAAGTCAAAATCTTGAAATAGGAGCACTCATCGCATATGTTCCCCTGTAAGATGATCTTGTTTAACAAGTACTTCAATGCCATGTGATTTGTATAAAACTCAAATGGTGTTGCTAACAAGTACTGTCAAAACTTGTGCAATGCATAGATCATTGACAAAGCTTCACGCTCTATAGTTGTATAATTCCATTCAACATGAGTCATCTTCCTACTAGAAAAATAGACTAGATTATCTACAATACCTTCACGAGTTAAGCTAACACAACACCAATGGCCGAGGCCGAAGTGTCCACATGCACATGAAATGGTTTATCCAACTAGGGAAATCACAGAATGGGTGTTGTATTAAGTTTCTCTTTTAATATCTCAAATGCGTGCTGATGAGGTTCTCCCAATACAATGTACCTTTCTTCTTGATAACTCTTCCAAGGGTGCAACAATTTTGGCATACCCTTTGATGAATTTTCTATAATATTCTATATGACCTAAAAATCTGCACACGTCACTTTGACTAGTAGGTGCTTCCAAGCCTAAAATGACTGCAACCTTGGGTGTATCAACCAACAAACTTTTGTTATAGATTATATGTCCTAACAAAGTATCCCAAATGGCGTAGCAAATATGAATTTCTTGATGTTCAAAGAGATACTCAATTGTCTTCATCATTCAAACATTAAGTGCAAATTATCACAATGATCTTTCACAAGCCCATATACTATCTAATTATCTCGGTAGACCTATAAGAAGTTGTGAATAAAATCTTTGAATGCGAACAATTATGCGCGAGAATATATCGAGGCACATTTTTCAATCTAAAAGGCATCACAAGTAAAGGAAAAACTACCCCATTCAGTAGTAAATGTTGTCTTTTCCTGATCCTCTGAGCAATCCTAACCTGATGATACCTAGAAAACCCATCTGTGAAGGAATATATTTCGCGCCCTGCAACTCCTTCTAGTATTTCCTCAGTGAATGGCGTAGGGAATGGATCTATGACACATGCAACATTTAGCTCCTTGTAGTCCACACATATTCTAATTCATTCATCCTTCTTGATACTAATCACCATTGGGCTAACCCATTCTGACTCATCAAGGGGCTTGATAATTCCATATTTCAACATTTTATCAATTTCAACATTTTAACAATTTCTTCTTTTACCTTTTTGCACAAATAAGGATTCATTTTATAAGGTCTCTTTCTAACCTGACCGTGCATTGTCCTTAATTTTTATCCTCATTTCCCCAGGTGACTCATGCACACCTTTAAGTTCATAATATCCTCGAGGGAATAAGTCCTGATAATCCCTGAGTAACTCAATGATCTTTTCTACCTCTGAGTCTGACCAGTAGTCTCCAATTATGGCCTCCTTAGGCTCATCCTCCGAACCTATATTCACCTTCTTTGTCTTCATGGGTTTGTGGTAGGCATGCGTATCCTTGTCTACATTGTCCAAGACCTCGTGCACCCTGTGTGAATGTTCAATATCCAGGTTCTCAACTTCCTCATCATCCATGATGTAAACCATCTTTCCTTTTTATTTCTCAAGGTAAGCACATTCAAGTAGTATGGAGTCCATTTCTTCCTTTCCAAAACGCGCTCTGGACTTTTCCTCACCGAATAATTCCTGAATATGCTCTTCTACTTTTGCACCAACTCCCATAGTTAAGCGCTTGACAAATTTTAATGCCTCTTCTACGGGAGGTTTAGTCGAGAAGTAGTAAAAGGTTTGGATCATTCCTGTAGTCAAATCTTTCCAATTTCTAGTCTTTCGATGTAGTTCTACATATACATACCAGGCACATGTGCATCCTCGTAGTGTAGAATACAATCTATGTACCCAAAGTGAGGGTGGTAATGCTTCTTGTCCTACTGTCCAAAGTCTCTCACAATGCTGAATGTGATGTTGAATAGGTTGATCACCATGATAAGTGTAGATTTTCATAGGTGCATTGTTCCTTATAAACCTAGTAGACGAAGCGACTCCAATCTCTTCCCAGTTTATAAGATTATCTTTGTGAACTACCCACCAACGTGCTGCTATCCCACATAAGGTATATACTAACATATCTCTTCTCTGAATTCGATCTGTCCACTGTGTTTCCATGGCCTTAAAAAATGCAAGAAGATATTATGTCCTTGTGTACCAAGGTACTGTGCTGCCTATTCGTCGAATCGAACGAAGTCCATTCTTGTGCGCAACCGTGCTTTTAAACTCGCACCCTACTAATTCATATGTACCATGAGCCCAATTATCACAAGCAATACTCATAGTATCACTAATAGAATGAGAATCCTCCCACTGTAGGATGCCTTCTTTTGATGGCTCATTGACCTATGGGTCTGGAATAACACATACATAAATTCTGTTTAAGTCCTCCTCACTTAGAGGCTCAACATATGATGTAGAATTCCCATCTGTCAAAGGTATCACAAACCTATCCTCCTTGTTTTCAAATCTGATATACCCCTTATTGAATCTCAAGTCAACATTATTTGCATAACACCAAGAGTGTCCAAGTAGGGCTAGAAAATTGTTTGCTTATGCAAGTGCTAAGACCTTAAAATCCCCAGTGAACTTGGACCCTTGTATAGTTATAGATGCATCTTTCAAAAATCCTATGGGAGTGGCCTTAGTCTGGTTCTCCATAAATAACACTTTAGATGATGGCTGCAATGGAGGCCTCCCCATTTGTACTCATGCATCTAATGTAAGCACATTTACTTCCACACCTGTATCAATCAATATTTTGCTCAACAGTCACCCATCTACAACAACATTCAGAGTAATTTCTTTATCATATTCAATGCTATCAGGGGGAATATTTACATGCATAATCTACCATCCGGTCGAAGACTTGTGCGCAGAGTGTTCCCTTTTAACCAACTTCCTAATAGTGGAATAATGTTTTCTGGCACAACATCTTACACACCTCTCACAAATCATCGATATCAGTTTGACATCTCGGATCTTTCTTGTGCTCCTTTAGGTATTGTATCTCACCTTGAAGATTGCTTAACACTTCCATGGTATCTTGGTAAACTTCCTTCCGATGAACAGGATCGGGTACCTTGCATGCAAAACCCCTTCCTTGGTGATCGTAGGCTTACGGTGTAATGCCTCTCTTGTGTGCGCTACTTCAGCATATGTAGTAATCTTAATTGTCAATACCTCGAGTCCTTTTTCTACCTTGGGCATCCACTGATCTTCTACCATGCGCTGGATTCTAACCATCCCACCACCTTTTTTTTCTTGCTTATGCTGCTTACTCAGATGCTCATATAAGTCTGGGCACTCTTCATAGCTATGGTTCTTCCTGTAGAAAGAACATGCAATATTCTGAGGACATTCACGCCTATAGTGGTTAGGAGATCCACACGTATAACATGTTCCACGAGGGAACTCACCTCTTCCTCCACCACGGTCTCATCCTTCATATCCACCACGATATCCACGTCCCCTTCCACGACCTCCTTCAAAACGCCCCTCATTCCTATCATAGCACATTTGATTATGATCCCGATCCTAGTACTCATTCTTACCCTTAGAATTATCTGTTATACTTTCTGTCGTACCCCAATGTGTATAGCATCCTAGATCTAACCAATCAAATGATAGTCCTCAGTATCATGGGTCGTGGACCTGAAAATATTGCAAAAGCAAGATACATTCTTCCTTATCACACGTTGTAACAAGGGACAATGACTAACATCATGATTCAAATGGTGGATCTCACAATCCAATAGTAATGAGCATACATATCTGTGAGGGAAACTATCATTGGTGTGACCTTCCACTTCACAATCTATACACCAAATTTTTGAGCTTGTTTCATGGGCTGAATTTGCTAATAGCTTCTCTAATTGCTTTGCCATAGCTGCAATCTGTGCCTCTAGGAATGGACTAATGCTAGTGTAATGCTCCCAACTACCCCAAAGCATGCAAAGATGCTTCTAGTGCTTTACACGGATTAGTGTAAGTCTTATATGAAAGCTCCTTCGAAATGTGTAATCAATCCTCCAACAAACCATTGTGCATGTTGGCTAGCATGAATATCATAAGATATCTTAGATAGAAGTTTCTTAAAATGAGCATCATATTCACATACACTCTCAGTAGTTCCTTTCTTGATATCCTTGAGCACACTTATACTCTTCTACTCAAACTCAGGGATATGGAACTCTTTCAAAAAAGCATCCCTCAATGCTGCATGATCCATGCAAGTTTGATCAGGGTCAAACTTCCTATACCACCCATGTGCATGCCCCTGTAATGTACTAGTGAATTGAATTTCCTTACACTCAACAATCGTGATCCCTTTAGTATGCCACAAGATTTCACACATATGCACATGTTCGGAAGCATCCTCTATACCTCTATATTCTGGGAGACAAAGAGACATCTCCATATAGATATTTTGTGGTTGCTGTGGACCTTGACCACCGATCCGAGAACCTCCGGTGTTCCCTTTGCCTCATAAACCACCAAATCCACAAGAACTAGAACCACCTACACCTCTTGATCCTCCACTTGTAGTTGGAACAAGACTTGTAGATGTACCCCCTTGTGCTCCGATAGTAGTACTATACTAAACCCCTACAGTCTGTGAGGTAGTTCCACTTCCATAGGTGACTCCAACATTCTACGCGCTCGCATTCTCGTGTGGATGATGCATCTAAGAATGTTCCTCTAAATAGCATTGAAGCCGTTTGCCATTCCATCGATGTACTTTCTCCTTGACTTATTCATGCTCTCCTACTTCCCAAATTAGCTTATTGGTTACTTGTTGTACTATATATATCTTGGAAAACCAATCACAAGGGCTAGGTCACTAAGTGGATTAAGATGCGCGCATGTGGTCTAGGTAGTCTCTTCTAGCGCACTTCTATGTGAGGACCGAGGGGGTCTCTATCATGCTTTCCAAGATGGGGAGTTCTCGATGCTCTGCTCCACATCTTCTATGTGTGTTATATATCCTTCACGACCCATCTCTCTCCTCAACACCATACTTTCTACAACGGAACATTACTTCGCTATCTTCCTCTTGCACGCCTCATTATACTTAAGCCGCCTTTCCTCTCTCTACCTCTCTACCACTAGGTCTGCCATATTTCACCAAACCTGTTCCTACCCTCATGTGTGTTGAATTTTAGTTAGCCATCGGTTTACTCTCCGAGTTTAAAGTTACCATTACGATCTTGATCGCTTGCGAATTTGTGAATACTTGCAAATATGCTCCTCTTGGATATTGCAAAAACTAGAATTTAGCTACCTCCGGGAAAGAGTACATCGAAATTGAATATTCCAAAATATTAATATTTAGAACACCATGAAACCACATATCCACAGCGCTAGTCCAGATCGGATCAACATCATAAAGGGCCTAAAATTCTTCCGTGTCTCAAGACAAGTGCGCGATACCTCTCGATTAGTTGAGATGCATAAGCGAAGCAACTCGTATAGTTCTACTAGAAAGATAGTGAAAAATATCTCATATAAGCTATGATTCAAATTCTACTCTACCCAAGTGCGTGAGTTAAACTTAGATCCAATGTTGAACCATAGTGCATATTCTTCCTCCAGATCATGTATCCATTCCTCAATACTTGCTAGAGTTAACCGGTATGTCTTCATCGTAAACCATCCTGAAAACAACTAAAAAAGAGGTCTTGGTAATGGAACCAATGATGCAACCTATAATCTACCAGATAACTCCCTAGTCACGCTGGCACATCACTCAGCCTTGACTAGGTGCTTACCCAAAGTGCGTAAAGGTACTAGGTCCCTCTTTAGGGTTGTTGTAGTAGGATGTTAGCATGATGAAGGAAGAAACATATAGATTCATAACTAATCCATCATTCTATAATGCATGCTACCCTCAGATATATGAAAGAACAAGTTTAAATAGTAATCATGATTGAATTAATAACATGCACTACTCAACTACACACAAAATGACACTTATATTTAACCAATATCTTCCATCTATTAATAAGTACAGAAGCTCCTTACATTAATGTCAATGTATAGCAATCCGCGTATGGATCTGATATAGTAATTCAATCATATGTATATATCTCTAGACCCCCATATATCCACACACACACACACACACACACACACACACACACACACACACCTAATATGTACCTAACATCATATATATATATATATATATATATATATATATATATATATATATATATATATAGGGTGGGGACTTTCCCTTCACCACTTATCTATTCCAGAAATAGGCCACATGCTATTGATAGCCACACACCATTTACAGGCATAGCCACACATGTAAGTGTGCTATCTATAGACCTCTTGTAGTTAACTAAAGTGTCAATCCTATTCTTAGCTTGTCTCCATGCAAAACGCTTCGATCTGCCCCTCCAAAGATAGACAATGCATGACGTGCACGTCTCTCAGCATTGTTGGTGTGTTTCACACACCATATTCTAAATATAGGTCTCCATGCTCAAAATCGGTGAGTCCCTGAAATTTGAACTTGCCTTCGCGCGCACGGTCCTTCCTATCCTTATACGCAACCTTGGTTCTAGCCTTGTTTCCCACATGTACTCCTTGTGTGATCTTTGACAGGTATTCTTTGATCAACGGGGTTCTTAAGAGACATTGATGGAGTGTAGACAAGAAGGAAATGGATGGTTTGGTAGCAGAAAGAAACCACTGATAGCATCTAATATCCTATCTGAATGTGTGGGAACTGTCTGTTTGGCACAACGAGGCTTTTATTGCAAAATATCACTCTGGATGCCCTCACACTGACTCTAATTAAAGGATTTTGCCACATTTCATTTGTTGTCACTGTGAAAAAATAGGTGAGAGTTGGGAGAAATCAAGATAGGATTTTTAGGAGGACTATATCCACATCCATAGGTTCATACGATACATTCCCAAGTGTCACGGATTTATAGTTATCATCCATCAAAGTTTGACAAGTTTTTAATCTCAAGGTGCTTAAGAGACATTGAGAAACCGATGTAGCCCTGAAGGATCGGGATAATTTGACAAAGAGAAAGACATCACAAGTAGAATCTAATATCTCACCTAGATGATTGGTAACCATTGGTTTAATGCCACGAGGTGCTTATATTATATTAATTTCTTAAAATAATTTTTTATCTTTGACATTGTTGCTAATTGAAGGATTTTGCCACGTTTCATTGGTTATCACTATGAAAAAACGAGAGAGAGATTGTAGAAACCGAGATAGGATTTTTTTAGGGGAACATATATTCATCTGTAGGTTTAGATGAGAAATTTCCAAGTGTCATGCCTTCCTAGTTATCACTCGTCAAAGTTTGACAAGTTTTTGCTCTCATGATGCTTAATAGACATTGACGGACCGTTGTATCCCGAAAGAACTTAGAAGGCTTGGAAATGAAAAGAAACCACTGATAGCATCTAACAACTGACATAGACATGTGGAAACCATTATTTTGATGCCACGAGGTGTCCATTGCAAAATATCACCCTGAGAGAAAATTATTTTCTTTTATGTGCATTGAGAGCAATTTTTTTTCAAAACTTGATAGGTGATAACTAATAAGCCGTGGAATTTAGGAATATCTCATTTGAGCCTATGGATGTGTATGTGGTCTACCTAAAAAATCCTATCTTGGTTTCTCCCATAGCTCCTCCATTTTTTCATAGTAACAATGAATGAAAAATTGCAAAAGCCTTTAATTAGAGTCAATGTGAGGGCATCAAGGGTGATATTTTGTAATGGACACCTTATGTCACCAAACTGATAGTTCCCACACATTTGGGTGGACTGTTAGATGTTACCAGTGGTTTCATTCTACTTCCAAACCATCTCGTTCCTTTCAAGGCTACACTTTGGTCCATCAATGTCTCTTAAGTGCTCTGAGAGTAAAAACTTGTGAAACTTTGATAGATGATAACTAGAAAACCATGGCACTTGGGAATGTCTTGTCTAAACCTATAGATGAATATTTTTTCTACCTATAAAATCCTATTTCATTTACTTTACATGCATGACTTCTTTTATGATCATAATGCACAAGAAACATAAAAACCTATCTCAAACTATGTATACACAAGAATGAATTCAAAGACCTTCTTGGAACTCTCTCTTCAATTCATGACCATTCAAATGATGGTTCAAATTAGTTACACGAGTTCTCAAATATTCTCCTTTAAGCCTCCTTAATCAAATGAGAGTGAGAGAATGAGTGAGAGTAAGAGAGAGTGTGTGTGAGAGAGAAAGAAAGAGTGACAAAGATAATGAGAGAGTGTCGAGAGTGAGAATGAGTAAGAGAAAAGAGTGGGAGTGAGAGTGAGAGAGAGAATGAAATATAGAGACAAAGAGAGAGAGAGAGAGAGATAGTGTGAGATAGAGATACAAAGAGAGATTCAAATAAAGTGATAATGAGTGAGAGACAATGAGAGAATGAGAGACAAATAAAGTGCGAGAGAGAGAGAGAGTGTGAGAGAGAGAGAGAGAGAGAAAGAGATACAAAGAGAGTGGTAGTTAATACCATCAGAAAAAATTTCTTCTACCATATTCTTATCTCTCCTTGCCATCCCTACATGGTAAATTGAAAATCCATAAGGAAAAAAATATCTATAACTATTATCAAAATAGAACAACCCTTTCAAATTTTCAACCACCCTAAACTATAAACATCCTCATAATTTGGAAATGTTGTAGACAATCTAACCAAACAAAAATTTATCTATAACCATTAAGAACAAAAAAATGTCATTAAAATTTGGAAATGTTGCAGACAATCCATGTAACCATATCATTTCCTAGGTATTCTCAATTTTCCTAACTTTCCTAGAAACAATGTGTTCAGCACTAATCCTCTATTGACATGTAGAGGACAAATATGATCAATAATCAAGAGAATCACAAGTTGAGTGTAAATTCTACCCCTATATTTTTAGGTAATGATATCCCATATTTTAGAAGTGGTTACAATTATTTGTGTTTCCTCTATCTATGGAACCATCTAGACTCTTATTGAGAGAAATTTGTTGAAGTATGGTTAACATGACAACATTGGTCTTACCAGCACCTTTGGGTGTGCACAAAATAAAATTCTCAATGAAAAATAGTGCATTTTCATACATCATTCTCTACACTCTATTTAGTTTCTTCATTCCTCATAATGCATTCTCTTCCCATTTTGGTATGTCTGATAATTAGAGAGAGAGATAGCGAGAGTGAGAGATCTAGAGAGAATGAGGAGAGTGAGAGAGAAAGAGAGTGAGATAGAAAGAGAGAATGAGAAGGAGAAAGAAAGAGAGAGAATGAGAAGGAGAAACAAAAAGAGAAAGAGAGGGAAAGAGAGACAAAACAAGAGATAGAGAAAGAGAGTTCTTTTTCACAATCTTTTTAACAAGAACACATTCTCATTTCACCACCTATATCATATGAAATCTATTTTTTCAACATTCTTTTTACCTCTTACAAACTCAAAGTTTCACCGTGAGTGTCTACTTGCCCACTCGGACGTGTGGAAATCATCGGTTCAGTGCCATGAGGTGCCTATATTATATTAATTTTCTTAAAACAATTTTTTTATCTCTGACACTGATGCTAATTGAAGGTTTTTACCACATTTCATTCATTGTCACCGCAAAAAAAAGAGATTACATATGGGAGAAACCGAGATAGGATTTTTTATTTTGACCATATATACATAAGTAGGTTATGATGGGACATTCCCAAGTGCCATGGCTTGCTATTAATCACCTTTCAAAGTTTGACAAGTTTTTTCCTTCATGGCGCTTAAGAGACATTAAAAGACTGGTGTAGCTCAGAAGGACCAGGATGGTTTGGTAGAAAAATGACACCACCAATAGTGTCCAACATCCCACTCAAACATGTGGGAATCATCCGTCTTATGCCCCGAGGTGTCCATTGCAGAATATCGCCCTAGATTCCCTCACACTGGGTCTAATTGAAGAATTTTACCATGTTTCATTTGTTGTCATGACGAAAAATCAAATGAGAGATGGGAGAAATTGAGGTAGCATTTTTTAGGTGGAACACATACACATCCGTAGGTTTAGATGAGGCATCCCCAAATGTCACATCTTACTAGTTATCATCTATCAAATTTTTACAAAAAAATTCTTTTAGGATGCTTAAGAGACATGAGACCGATGTATCCCGGAAGGTTTGGGATGGTTTGGTAGCGGAAAGACACCACTAGTAGTATCTAATAGCCCACATAGATGTTTGGGGACCATAATTCCAGTGCCATGAGGTATCCATTACAAAATATCGCCCTATATGCTCTCACACCGAATCTAATTGAAGGATTTTGCCATGTTTTATTCATTATCACCACAAACAAATGGAAAAGATACGAGAGAAGCTGAGATAGGATTTTGTAGGCAGACCACATATGCATTCGTATGTTTACAAAAGATATTCTTAAGTGCCATGAATTTCTATTTATCATTCATCAAAGTTTGACAAGTTTTTTCTCTCATGGCACTTAGGAGACATTGACGAACATGTATAGCTTAGAAGGACTATGATGGTTTGGAAGCAGAATGAAACCAATTATATTGTCTAAGAGCCCACGTGGATGTGTGGGAATCTTCGGTTCAGCACCATGATGTGTCCATTACAAAATATCACCTTGGATAACCTCACACTGACTCTAATTGAAGGCTTTAGCCACATTTCATTCATTGTCACCACGAATAAATGGATGAACGATGGAAAAAACAAAAACATGATTTTATACGCATGAGACCACATAAACATCTATAGGTTCATATGAAACATTCCCAAGCGCAAAGGATTTCTATTTATCACCGTCAAAGTTTGACAAAAAATTTCTCTCGGGCGCCTAGAAGACATTGATGACCCAGTGTAGCTGGAAGGATTGAGACGGTTGGGCAAAGACAATGACACCACCAAGATTATCTAACAAAGCAAAACCAAATGTGTGGGAATGATCATTTTGTGCTATGAGATGTCCATTACAAAATAACACCCTATATTCCCTCACACTAACTCTAATTGAAGGCTTTTGCCACGTTTCATTCATTGTCATTACTTTACTTTTACATGTAAAGTAAATGAAATATTACATTGGTAAAAAAGCTTATTCTATGTATTTTTATTTTTATAAATATATTTTATAACTCTATGGGTGAAAATAATATTGAATATAGTTTACAAGTTGTGATAGTCAATGTGAAGCTCCAATAAGAGCAAGTAGTAAACATTGAGATAAATAGAGATTCCACAGACAAGTTGAGGGATTTCTCATTAAGTGAGTTGATATTAGTCAAGAGACCCATGTTTTTAAGAATAGAGTAGAGAGAGATTTATAACCAATTTTAGGGTTTGGTGACCTAGAGAGTCTTAATGGTAAAGAAGAAACATGAAATGGGTTAGAATAGGGCTCGAGTGAAGTATCAATGCTTGAAGTTAAGTTGTTTGCATTTTAAGACAAAATTCCACTACTCGGGCTTGTGAGGAAACCTCTTAGGGTTTTGAGAGAAGAAGTTGTTTATGGAATCTAGACATTAAGATAAGCCTTGGGATCTTCAATAAAGTTTGGAGGAACCTTATGTTATTGTGTTATAATCATTAGAAGCTTAGAAACCCCATACGTTGTGTGGAAAACATGACAATATCCCTCGGACATCTAGGTGTGTATTTAAGGTACAAGAAAAAAGTGGTTTATGGAAAATAAAGGATTTACGATGGAGACCAAGTTGAAACTCATAAGCAGTGCCCTAATATTACCTAAATAACTTAAGTTAAATTCATAGAGGTTTAAAATTGTAATTTTTTGATTTATTGCTATTCGACATCCTTGAAGGACCGAGACAACACATAATTGGGTGGAAAAGGGTCATTACCAGAAGACATAGAAATAATTTGAGCCAAGGAGTGAAATGTTGAATTTATGATGTTGACATCTTCATTTTTAAGTTATCTCTCTCTCTCTCTCATGTTTTAGTTCTCTTTCTCACTCACTTTCTCTCTCACTCTCACTCTCTATTCCTCTCACACTCTCAAGTAACTCTTTCTCTATTGCTCACTTTGTCTCTCTCTCTTGATCTCTTTCTCTCTCTCTCTCTCTCTCTCTCTCTCTTTCTTTCTATCATTCTCTCACACTTTCATCATCATCATCATCATCATCATCATCATCATCATCATCATCATCATCATCTCTCTCTCTCTCTCTCTCTCTCTCTCCGTAGTTACATTTTAATTATTAGAATTAATGTAATATTACATTGTCTCGTTACATATGTTTCATTTGAATTATTGAGATTCTAAGAAGTGGATGACATTGACATTGACATTATATTATTATAATTGATGGCATTTAATGATTGTAGTAGTGGAAAAATTGTAAAGTAGTTACACACACACACGCACACACATATATTCCCATGTTTAAAACATAATTTTTTTATCGCTAATAATACATATTAACATAACTTACATATGAAATCATATTAATCCACTTAGATACATGTATAAAGCATGTTTCATCCACTATACAAGTTTTAAAACAAAATATTTTTGTCTCATACATTATATTGATTTGAAAATCCTTGATAACATACAAAATGTGAATAAAATCCATGTCTTAACAAATCCATATAGGCATATACAATGATATACATCAACAAAATATAAATCTACACTAATATGTCATAAAGGTAGATAAAAAAATCCATATACATATAAAATATGGGAATCATCAAATAATCTAGTTATTTTCGCCATCGGAAAGATGACCTAGTCACATAAGTGGAATGTCCCTTCTACCGATCAAACCTCCCACGCTCAAAGGATGCTCGCGTAGCTCCAATATTAATACAAATAAAAAAATACCCATTAGTATATAATTAATAAAATTTAAAATGACACTACTTACAAATAAATACTTATCGCAATATGATGATCTCTCGAAATCATCCTTTTCCTCTCAAGATCGTCAACAAAATCAGTAGGAGGTGCACAAACTAGTGTTGTTAACTCCTCATGTGATAACCATGGTAATGAAAATTATAATATGCATGAATTTCATTTAATTATACTACATAATGTTATTTAATATGATCAATTCATTATGAAAATTACTTTACTAGCGCATACCACATGTAAGAGGTGTGACCGTGATTAAGAAATTTATTGGATAAAATGTCTAATTCTAATTGCAATGTAGGGGTAAATAAAATAAGTGATGAAGTATAGAATTGACCCAAGCAAGATAAAATAGAAAGTATGAAACCATAGTTGTAAATGAAGAGATAAAATGACTTAGCTATTTTGTAATTAATCCTGGACTATTCAAGTGATAGACGGGTAAACAAAAGGAGAAAAGTGTCACACCAAACCTCAAAAAATTGTAGAAGTTTTAAAATATGCTAGGACCGGGGTTCATATGGAGGTTCGGGGGGCACGTGGGGTGCTAGAGACCTATTCTTGGTTCCCGTGACTACTTTGAAACTATGGAAACCATATTTGCAAGGTGTTTGTTGTCCTTCACTTCTTATCGCTAGTATGTTACACAAAGTCCACAAATTTTGCTACTAACCTGCAATAAGAAATGAATTACAAAACCCTCAAAAGCACATCAAATGCCAAAAATAAAATAATAGAAATGAGGGATCAGGTTGTCCTTAGATGTTAAACAAGTGATCTTACAAATGATTTTTGTTACACTACATTTCAGAACCGATGTAGTTTTGTGTGTGTGTGTGTGCACGTGCGAAATAGTGCCCTAGGAGGATCTTGTACATGTCGCACTTGATAGTGAACAATAGATATATGTAAAATATGTAAGTAGATGTATGCATGAAAGAATGAAATTCCCCTCCTATACGTGTATGTAGAAGAATGAAGTCCCTTTCCTGTGTGTGGATGCTAGATGTATGCTTGAATGCTCTTGATAATGGCATGTGAATGTAACATTAGGTGGTGATAGATAATGCTTAGTGCTTGGTCCTTCATTGTGATCACATAAATATATATTATATGATTCCCTTTCTTGAATTTTTTTAATTAACCCCTGAAAATTCTGAATACCAAAAAAATAAGATGCCCAGATGGATAGAAAGGACCCAAAATATGTGAAAAATTACTAAGAGGTGGGGGCACCCAGAGGGGATGCGCGTGTTTGGTGCTTGCATCCTAGCTAGGCTCGTGTCAGAGTGAGAAATGCCAAAGTGTGAAAAGACAAGATGGGCTAGAAGGAGTGCAAGATCAAGAAATTCAATATAAAACAAACAAATATGGCCAAAATACATAGGTTAATTAGTAATTTTCTTACTTAGGAATCATATGAATAGTAGTATGCAATCAGGACTAGATAAATACCCAAAGTGCATGATTTTGTGTCTACATTTGCCCCCACTTTATGTTGTTGAGAAAATGCTTGATAACATAAAGTAAATAAGAGATGCATACCTAATAACCATGTAGATTGATGGTGAAAAGCATTCCAAGAGACAAGGAAAAGCATGGAGTGATAAAAATGTGAAGCATGGAAGCTAAAGAAGAGGAAGTGAAAAAGTGATGATGATGACCCTAGGGTGAGAGCGTATGTGTAGATTCCACATTATACCTGTTGTTGATGTCAATCGTTGTGTGATTGATGTTGTTGATGATGATGTGATCATCACTTTCCATAAAGACAAACATGTAGAAGAGAAGGATGATCAAGTAGTCAATTATGCATGTATATGAGAAATATGAGAAAAATGTGTAGAAAGTATGAGAAAGATGTGTATAGAGTATGTAAAAAGTAAGTAAAAATGAAAATGGAACATGTACACTTGATCCGTGATGAGTGAAAAAGATAGAAAAGATATTGAATGATGTTTTAGAAGGCTGATTTTCTTAGGAACTCTCATGCCAATTGTGTTGTATGCGAGTTTTTTGGGCGATCTCACGCCAAGAACGAAAGAAGTGTAGGGAGGAAAGTCTGGTGTCATCCTCCAACCTTTAACTGATTCCTTAAATGTGAACACCACTGGAGATGGTGTGTAAAAATAGGATCCATTTCGAATAGTTCTGATCTAATGCGAAAGTAGAAATGAAGTGTAATACATGCATGTTAAGAGCTAAATGATCATCTGTCATGTCAAAAGCTGCTGTGTGAAATGCTGAAAATTGTGCTAAACCGAAAAATGTGTAATCGCCCCATGGTCACAAGTGTCTAGGAAGGGTCATGGGTGTTTGGGCTCTATTGTTCGGGTTCGGACCTTTGGTGACTATGTTGTATTGAGGACCCAAGTCGGGATCTAAGCCATTGTTATGATTGTTGACTATGTTGTATCGATACTAAAATGTGTTGAACTATGACTATAGAATGTTGTATGGGAGGAATGATTCACCCAAATTATTCCCCCTTGTATGGGTGACATGTAATACCTTTGAGAAATATGCGGCCTAAAGGAGGACTGAATGCTATGTTGAAATTGATTACCTACAAGGGGAGGTATTTTTCTTAGTAGAAAATGTGTTATGCAAGCAATATAAACACACATGTAAAAGATGATGTAAGCTAGATAACAAGAATTCAATGTGTAAGCTAAAACACAAGAATACAAATATGAATGCAAAAAGAGGGTTAAAAACATGAGACATCACTCACGATGTCATAAGACAAGCAAGGCCGAGATGATTGCAAAATATACAAGTAATCGAGAACAAGCTAGACATAGGGAAAAGCCTACAAATAATGGCATAAAATGAAAATCAAGAGAAAAAAATATCAATCAATAAAACAGATACCCATGGAGGTAAATATACCTATAAGAAAATTTTTTCACATGAAGCACCCATTAGCATGTTAGAAAGCTAAGAAGCATGTCAAATTATGTATATATGATAAAGTAGTGTGCTATGAAAAATGAAACAATAACACACGAAGTGTACAAAAGTGGATGCCTTCAGGATCCATTGTTGGATCGTACAAACATCCATGCTGCATATATTTATCTCGTAGAATATACAATCACAACTAGAAGAAAAGGGAATGCACATGTGTATATGGAAAGATAATGACATACCAAATATCTATCTAGCATGTGTAGTAAAGTGTACATGTAAGCATAAGAAAATAAGAGTAAATGTGACTCAAATATGCGTATGTTGTGGATGAGAAGGAATAAAATCTAGTGTAAATAATAGGAGAAACATGCCCCATAATAAAATATGTATGCATGAGATGAGGTTAATTTATACATGTCCCCTCAGTAGTCAAGAATGAACCGCAAAACAAGAGTGCGTCATCGAGAAATGATTTTATTGCATGTACTAGAAAGATGTGATCGTGAAAGCATAGGGCGTATAGTGTGAGTGAGTGGGTGAGTGAGTGAGTGTGGTGGGGTTCATTTTATATTGATACCCTCAAAATTTTAATATGAACCGTGACACTAGAGTGCGTGATCGGCTAGTGACCCTAACTTGTAGAACTAGATGCAAGAAAAATGTATTATTAATGTGTATAGTGTGTAGTAGATCTTTGTGAGAAAGAGATGTCCTAAGTGTGCAATGTGAAAAGTGTGTAATGTGTAGTGTGTAGTGTTTGAGGTTCATGTGTATAGTATGCCCTCAATAATCAAGTGTGAACCGAAGCAAAAAAGTGCATCATCAGTCACTGACGATACAAATTTATCAAGATGTGATACAATGCGTGTAATAGACTAAGCTGTGAAGTATGCAAGATAACTAAAAATGCTAGTTAGGGGAAAGAGTAAGCATGATGCACCCTAGTGTATTTATATGAATGTGCTATACAATAAAAGTGAAAGACGAGGGTCCTCCACCCAATTCTTGTAGAGATATAGGCATATGACCATGCTCTAAGATTGGAAATGCTTGAGATGAATGAGAAGCAAGTTAATGATACATATGTGTATGAGACCTAGGAGAGGATGGGAACCTAGGTAAAGGAGATTGCAAAGGTGATGTGAACCTACGTGAAGAAGAGTGCAAAGGTGATGAAATCCTATGTGAGGAAGACTACGAGTTTATGGACACCTATGTGTAGGAGAGCGCAAAGGTGATGTACATCTATGTGAAGGAGGAGTCCGAATGATGGACCTAGACTAATGTGATGGACTATAATTCGAGGAGATTGTGTAGGCCATGCGCAAATAGGAAAGCTTGGAGAATATTGTGATTTTTTATGTGATAGGTCGTGGGGACCTAGATTCTCTAGGGACTGCAATGGAAACCTTAAAAGGAGGATGCAACCATTGTGTGGATGGTTCAACACCATTGATAGTAATGACTTTCCCATTTTGGTTGAACTTTAGACACAAGTAATGCATGAAGATGACAATTTGTGTTGCATGGAGCCAAGGAATACCTAAGATCATGTCACACCCCTCGACTAAAGGTGCCACAATAAAAGGAACAAACATCATAAGATGAGTGACTATAACTAGAATATTGACATATCCATATGAGTTAGGACATGGATATGATAGTTGTGATAGTGGATAACCAATAGCGTCAAGAAATTCAAGAGAACATGTGCTGATGGGAAATGTTGGATCAACCTTAGTGTTATTGATAGGAGTGGATATGATGGAAACATGAATGTGTAAACGATCAGAAGAGAATGTAGCATGATAGTCATGATCGGAGAAAGTAATGATCGGCGGAGATGTCTTGGTATGAGAAACTAGAAAATCAAGAGCCCCAAATACGGGAGGAGAATGTGTTGTGTGCTATGTATGATTAACTAAAGATTCATCTCCTTGTTTATCATGTTTAGGCAAAGGATTTTTGAATATTTTGAGCTTTTGATTGTTGTTGACTGGTGCAGAAGTTGTAGGCTCTGGAAGCTTGAGTTCATGATTATCAATAAGATCTTGAATAAGATTGTGACGTTTGAAGAATTGATCTATAGAGTGTTTGAAACATTGATGATAGTCTCATCTGAAAATTTCATTTTAATTACAACCCTTAGGATGAGATGGATCCAAGTTGAGGAAGAGGAAGTGGAATTAGGTTGTTGTCAATAAGTTGTGGCGATAAAATATATGGAGCGATCATTCAATTTTGTGAATGTACGCTTAGGCATTTTTCATTAAAGCTCTTTAGTGTTAGAAACCATGTTGACATTATCTTTATCTTTAGTAGTTTTTGTATATTTCTTAAAAGGATATTTTCTTTGAAAGTGCACAAAAGACGAAGTATGTTCTTGATACTTAAGCTTTCCTATAGATAAGAGTTTTGTTTTGTGTAGCTTAAGAGTTTTTCACAAGTGATTAAATGAAGGAGACATCTCAAAGAGAACACGTCTGGAGAGGAATTAGTAGAATCTGTACAAATAAATCTTGGCGCTCCGAGTCCACAAGCATATTAAACATCTTAGCTAAGTTATTCTTATATCATAAGACATAATCTGATATTTTTTGTTAGATCCTTTCTTCGTTGCACAAGTTGGGCATAGGAAATATTAGAACCAATATTAACAGAGAATTAGGTTGGAAAAACATTGGATATATGTGTGAAAGATGTTACCAAGTGGATAGTTAGATAATAGAACCATCACATCGTATAATCGTGAAGACCTGTAGGGAAATAGCTTAGCTAAGTGAGTATGATCATCCATAAAATCTAGACATGCCACATGGAATGCTGAAGATGATCTTGTGGGTAACCATGGCCATTGAAAATGGGAATCTTTAGAGTGAAAAAAATTAGGTGGAAGTTCATAAGCTGAAAGGGCAGGTTTGAAGGGGGTATGGAGCAATAATATGGAATCCAAAGATGGAGATGCATGCAAAGTATCCTGTTGTATTTTGTGGATTTGAACTTGAAGATCCTGATAAAGAGATACTAAATCGTAAGTGCTAGTAGAAGAGACTTGACACATATGAGAAACAAGAGGTGGAGTGAAGTTATTGGTGGGAGTAGGAACAAAAATAAGAATAATAGAAGTAGGTGGAAGAGTGGAAGTGGGCGATTGAGTAGCAATGGAGGTGGGGATATCAACCGAAGCATTAAGTGTGAAATATTGGTAACCTCCTCATGAATAGAAAATAAATTTAGGTCTAGATCTTGAGGATGTGTAACAAGGTGATCATTAAGCTTATGGAGGTGGGCTTTAGTAAATTCGCCATATGCTTGAGCCATAATGCAAAGAATATAAAATACCTATAGGCAATGTGTGTTCGAATGATGGGTTCACCAAATGATTAAGAAATTTATTGGATAAAATTATTAAATCTAATTGCAATATAGTAGTAAATAAAATAAGTAATGAATTACATAATTGGCCCAAGAAACATAAGCTAGAAAGTATGAAACCCTAGTTACAAATGAAGAGATAAAATGACTCGGATGTTTCACAATTAATCCTAGACTATGCCAAAGTGAAAGACCGATAAATAAAAGGAGGAAAGTGTCGCACCAAGCATTAGAAAATTGTAGGAGTGTCAAAATATGCTAGACTATGGTTCCTATGGAGGGTTAGGGGTGCTTAGGTCATTAGAGACTTGTTCGGGATGCCCGTGATTTCTATAAAGCTATAGAAACCATATTTGTAGGGTAGCAAGATATTTGTTGTCCTTTGCTTCTTCACTAGCAGTAGTATGTCGCACCAAGTATGTAGATGTCATTAGTAACCTACAATAAATAAATGACCTACAAAACCCTCAAAAGTGCATCAAATACCAAAAATAAAATAATGCAAATGAGGGGTCAAAATGTCCTCAGCTGTCAAATAATTGATCTTGTGAATGAGCACTACACTACATTTGACCCAATGTAGTTCTATATGTGTGTACACAGAATTGTGCCATAGGTGGCCCTTGTGCATGTTGCGTTTGATAATGTAGAAATAGCTATATGTAAAAGATGTAAGTAGATGTGTGCATAAAAGAATGAACTTCCCCTCCTATGCATGTGTGTAGTCCCTTGGCCTTGTGTGTTGATGCTAGATGTATGCTTGAATACTCTTGATAATGGCCTTTGAATGTAAACTTAGGTGGTGATAGCTAATGCCTAGTGCTTGGTCCTTTATTATGATTGCATAACTTTATATTTATATGATTCCCTTGCTTGAATTTCATAATTAACCCTGAAAAGGCCAACTACTAAAAGATGAGATGCCCAAATGGCTAGAAAGGACCCAAAGGATGTGAACAAATTAAAAAGAGGTTGGGGCACCCAGAGGGGATGGGAACACTTGATGCTAGTGTCCCTGGCCGGGAGCTTGTGTCTAGAGTGAGAAATGTTGAAGTATGAAAAGATAGACTGGGCTAGAAGGAGTGCAAGTTCAAGAAATTCAGTAGAAAGTAAGTAAAGATGGCCAAAAGACATGAGTTAGTATTTTTCTTACTTAGAAATCATATGAATAGTAGTATGTGGTCGGGACTAGATAGATATACAAAGTGCATGATTTTGTGTCTACAAACAAAAGTTATGCCCATGTCAACTCCAATATCTAATGATTGTCTAATATTTATAGGAGACTATGACTTCATCAAATAAAAAGGAAAAATGTAAAATGCATACAAGTTACATGACATTATATTCTTACATTAACTATAGTTCATTATCTTCATGTATATTATGAATAAAAATAATAAAAATCACATTTGTAAATTCACCAACATGCGAAATCATACCAATATTCACCTATTCAACATCAAATTGTAATTTTAGGATAACATATCTATATGGAAAACAAATTAACATAATATATTTACTAATTTATTACCAATTTATACCTTAGGGGTTGACGTGCCCATAAACAACTGTGGATAAGGGGAATGTGACACTGAATGTATAGTTTGACCCTGTAATTTTATAAAAATGCACACATGACTCATTAATTTTCATTTCTAATTGATTAATATTGTTAATTATAAAATTTTGTATGAAATATACATTAAATTATAACTAACTTCATGTAAAATTACTTTTTGGTCAATACCAAATGTAAAATCTAGTAATAACATATGTGATTATGATATTGTCCAATATAGAATCACAATGTGCCTCCTCCAATTGAACACCCTACTCAACATGTGGAGCATCCTAACTAGGTCGTGGAACTACCGCACGATCTGTGAAGATGTCTTGCTAGTTTATGGAGTTTCCTCATAAACTATGTAGGTTATTATAATCCCACAAGTATGATAAGTTATTCTATATGATGTTTGATGCCTAGAAGGACCAACCTCATCACCCCGAGAACAACAAGTGCCATGATGATATAGAAACCGGGTTTTCATGAACCCTACTACTTCATATTAGTCACTCATTATTTAATCCAAAACTTATTGAAAAGTCATTATCCTAAGTCACTCTATCCATGTTTCCAATAAAATAATTTTACTCATCTTAAACCACCTAACCACTCTAAATCTACCTTAACCATTTCAAAACAACTTAAATCTATTTTATTACCACATCCCAACCATAAAAACTAGTTCATAAACTCATCATAATGATTTACCCTTGTTAAAAATCCAAAACCCATGTTTAGAAGTTGTTTCAACCATTTTCTGAACGTTTTCCCTGAAAAACCTAGATCGTCATCCTAACTAATCACTAGTGATTATAAATAGAGATTTTTCCTCCTCTCTCCTAGGGATCTTTAGAAACCTTTTTCTCATGCTTATCTCTCATTTTTGACTCCACAGTGAATCTAAGCCATTTTAGAGATCATCAAGAGCTTGTATCAACCTCCAATTACTATCTACACATCGTTTTGATAGTTTTTCTCATAAGTCAATCACCAGGAAGCACAACAACTGAAAATTCATCTCAATCAATTCCATTCAAATATTTGAGGCATATTTTAGCTCCTTCTTACATTCAAAGGTATTCCTCTATTCTATCTTGTCATTTATATTTCAATTAAACATAAAAAATAATCAAAAATATCAATTTTGAAATTTGATTATCATTTTTAGAAAAAATGTCTATTTTGCAAAGTAATTGTTAGTGATTACGTGAATCACCAAATATTGTCCTAAATCATCAATGATCATCTTAATCATTGGTGATCCTTGTTAAAATATATCTCTTTATCAATTTGTTAGTTTATCATCATTTTTATCAACATATTTACATTTAACTTGTTCTTTCCAAGCATGGCTTTCTCTTAGATGGAAGTTCTTGGCCATTCTCATCCAATTACAATCATTTATGACCTTCCTATAGTCCAAAACCCTTCTTTTGGGAACAATAAAACATCCTTCACAAGTTGACATTATGCACAATATAATTTTCCACCGACATCGAAGACATTGAAGAACAGATCGAGTTCCTCCACTACATTTAACAAGAGAATGAGGAATTTTGGTACAACTACTTTGAGTCCATTAAAATCACATCCACCCTCTCTTGGGCCACCTTTGAAGCCGCACATGACTTACCTTTCAACCTTGAGTTCTAGAGCTTCCTATCATTATCTATCTATTATTATCTATTGCATATCTTTATCATTATCTTTATCAATCTACTTAATTGTCTAAAAGCAAGTTGACATCCTCCAAGGAAGTCCCTTTGGATTCCTGGAATTGGCCTTTTTTGAGAAGCTCGTTTATCCATTTATCTAATATTTTATATTTAGTGTCTTTGATCACAAAGTGATTTTCAAGATAAGAGGACTTGCGCATTCATTTGGACTTGGAAACTTCAATCATCCATCAAGATCAACATCATCCATCTTGGGTCTAATGTAAACCCCACCATCTTCGAGGTGGTTTATTTTTTTGTTATTTCATTTTATTAAGTTAAATTTGGAAAGCAAAAAATATCTAGTACATTCTCACATGCCTAGTGGGACCCTGTCCCTTTTTTCTTTTTTTAATTTAATTTAATTTTTAATTTTTTAGGCCTTTTCTTCTCTATAATCGCTAATGATCAATCAAATCACTAGTGATTTATGTGAATCATACACGATTCATGATTAATTGGTGATGATCTCGTGATTTTGATTATTTTGATTAGATCAATAACCTCTAACATCAATTTTTCCTCTTTCTATCTTCTTTTTTTTCTAACCCTTATAGGTTATTGCTTTGGAGGAATTTTTTTGTTGCACTTTTGTTATCCTAAAAAAATAAAAAATAAAAAATTAAAAAAGGAATTTTTATAGGTGTGTCTCTTTCCTTTATTTTCTTTCAAAGCATTACATTTTGTTTTACTTCTCTCATCGAAATCAATCTTTCTTTTGGGATTTAAAATAAACTTTTCATCTGCTTGATCACATAGTTTAATTAGGAGGTTAATAGATTACATTCACTTAATCTCCCCACACACAACCAAATCACATCAAACATAAACTACATTGAAACATTCCTACCAGGTGGACCTACTTAGATTTGATCACCAAGAGGAGAAGTCAACTCGGTGTTCTAGATGAGTATAAATAATTGGTTTTGGTATATTGGCTAAGCACCCAACTCCTTATCATTGCAAGACCATGAAGTGAGGGGTAGCCCCAATACCAGGCCCTCGTACTAACACCACACATATTTGGGCCTCACATACCTTTGGGTATATTGAGGAATCCAACCTTAAACATCACCTGAAACCATCCTTAGATGACCATTTCCTAGGACCTTATCAACCATTTTACACATTTCACTTTTCTTCTAAATTAATCAAGATAATAAAAAATTCTTTCATGTGATTTTTTTGTTGTTTGTAATCAACTATCTAGTTTATTTTTTTCATTGTTAGGTGATTTTTTTTTTATTCTTACAAGACATGACAATATCCCATATCCAAATTTTGAGAATATGATAAAAAATTCCAGTGATCTATTAACAACCTTCAAACCCACTCTTGAGGATTCTTAACATCTACTTGAGAAGCAATGATGGATACTCTATCACCTTGACCAAAAGATCAAGAACAACCTCATTCTCCTAGTAGCTAATCGCTTCATCTAAGATACATGATCCTTTTAGTCCTCATTTCTTTGATAGTGGGGATCCCATTTTTTATGAAATCCTAGATTCAAACCCATTTTCTTAATGCATACCTTTCTTCTAGGGGTGTTCATCTTCAGCCATCCTTACCTGAACCATGACCTTATGTACCAAACCCCTCATGTGCTTACTCCCATCTTATTGATCCTAATTATGAACCAGTCATTCAACAAGTGCATCCTTATCCTACTAGTATCAATCAAAACATCCAATGTTGTGTCTTTGGCTCCTCTTATTACCTTTTACCTTAATGTAATCTCTTCACAAGATACATAAGCCAATCAACAACCAACATCTTCACCACACACTTTCGATTGGTTCCACACTCACTCAAAATAACACAAATAATTCTTCATCCACACAAACACCTCTAGCTTCCTCTCATCATCGTTAAGACATCTCTATGTTAGTTTTATCGTTATTCCTACTAGTGTGTCTCAACCATTATCCTCACAAAAAAATATGCCACCACTTCAAAACATTACCATGTCCATCATCCATACCTCTCATCAATACTAGTGTTATTTCTAGCACCCATCCTATTTCACAACAATCCTCAACCCCACCTATTTCACAAATTTCTTCACAACATATACCTCAACAATCACAACCCCTTATTCCCTCTCAATACATGCTTCAACAATCAAAACCCTTTTCCACACTTCCATCCCCTTCTAACAGGTGCCTCAATACTCTCAACCCTTATTCACTCTTCTATCCCCTTCAACACATTCCACAATGTCACAACCTTTTATCCACACATCTACTCCCTTTCAACATGTACCACAACAATCACAACCCATCCTTAACACATCCATATTCCTATCCAATATCAATATATCCAACCTTCACAACTCATTAGTTTCACAACCCATTTACAATATCCCCACAAACATTCCTTAGTAGAACATCCCTTTTCAATAGAACATCCCTCAACAATATCAACCATACTACCAACAACCTAATCAATTTTCATATAATCATCCTGGTTCATCCTCATCAATACATAATAAATAAAAAAAAAAAACTTACCCTCTTTAAGATTTAATGAACATAATATCTAGCCTCTGAAGCTACTTCCATGGGTCCCAAGAACACATTATCATATGAAAAAATATGCAATGAGCCTATTCATCCATCATACCATACAAAGCTTATCCTCCTCATTGGGAACTTCCTAAGTTCCTCAAATTCTATAATAAGGAAGACCCTCAGCAACATATATGGGCCTTCCATCATGCATGTTACCTTATAGCTCATGATCAAGACTTGATGCTTAAGACATTTCCCATGTCTCTAGTAGGTCCTTCTTAGATTGGTATAACAAGTATCCCACAATATTCACTCTTTTCATTTACATAACTATCCCAACTATTTCTTGAACAATTTTTCAATCAATATTTCTTGTAAAATCACCATTATGAATTGTATGCAATCAAACAATTTGAAGATGAGTCCATTGCATACTTTTTTTTCCCATTGGAGGGTATTATCAATCAACTATCATTTTCCCTCCCACAAATGGATTTGATAGAATTATTTCTCATTCTTGTGCCAAACATATCTCATCTACACTTCAAATCCAATCCTTTCAAACATTTGATGAAGCTTTTACAATGGCCCAAAACTTGAGCTCTGAGCCCTTGAGGAAGGTAGAGTCAAACTTAGACCAAAGAAAAAAAAAATCTGAATTTTCATCCAAACCATCCTCTATCCAAGATAAATCCAAATCATCAGCCAATGCAAGTAGTCATCAAATCTTTTTCTCCAAAGGAATGTTTGACCACCAAATGCTCTCATCCTCAATGAAACTATACTCCTATTGGTGAATCATATAGTGTGGTTTTGATAAAATCCTCACTGCTAACATGATCACTCTTCCACCTATCTACCCTATCGATACCTTTATTTCAAAACCCTCTTGGTATAGAGATAATGATTATTGTAAGTACCATAGGGTCAAAGGTCATGACATCAAAAGGTGTCATTCATTCCATAATGTCCTTCAAGATCTGATCGATAAAGGTGACTTACATTTAGACAATCCTAATGCACCTCAAAATCAAAACCTCAATGTCTTTAAACAACCATTTCTAAACCATTCTCCATCGACTAGTCAACCACAAACTAATAATATTTAGGCCCATCATACCATCAAACACAATTAATGAGACACTACCTACCACCATGAGTCTACACCCATACCTTCTTCTAGTAACGACACTATAGAAACATCAGATAATAAATCTATAAAACCCACAGAATCTATCATCATAAACAAACCTTCTTCATCAACACCTTCCCCTTCTTCATATGAGCAACCTATGAGCTCTTCATAACCTCTTGATCAAAAGCAACCTATTCTAAAAATTGTGAAAGGTTTTCATATGATGATTTTGACTAATATCACATATGTAACCTTCAAAATTCTATCCCACCTCCATCTAAAAAGGTTACAATCATATCCCAAAACCATCCTACTTCTTTAACACAAAAACCAAAATATCAACCCTCCATCTTAGGGCCACATCCTTCATCAAATTACCTATCACCATCAAACAATCAAAAACCATTCATCCACACATGACCAAAAAGAAGCTACATAAAAATTAGTGTCCCCTACATTTGTCAAATCAAATGAAACATTGCTTCCTTCAACATCCACTTCAAAAGGATATTACACATCAACCCTTGAAAAAATTCTTCAACAGTCACTCATAACACTTCCTCCACTTAATCCATCTAGCTCTCAAGGTTAGAAACCCTCTGGTATAATTATGAAGCCTTTTGTGATTATCATCAAACACTAGGACATTCCATAGAACATTGTAAATCTTTCCATGTTGCATAAAAACCTTAAGATAAAGGGTTTGATCCCTTCAAATTTAATGATATAAAAACCTCCCATAAAACATCTACAACAATTATACCTACCTCATCATCAACACCTACTAAAGGGTCTTCTAGTAAAACCCTCCTCATCAAATTGATGTAGTTTGTATTACTACTCAAGCATGTACCCATGAACCTAATCCTTTAACAAAACAAGTCCAAGGTTTCCATTTCCTCTCACTCTGAATCATCTAATCAAACCACACCTTCCAAAACTAAGGTTACCATCCCTTGCCGCCCCTTCTACATAATCCACTACCACAGTAAAAATTTTTATCATTAAACAATTACACCAAGCTCTAGTCAAGATGTCTCTTTATGAGTTGGTTTAGACCTCACCATCACACAAACAAGCCATGATTGAGGCTCTCCAGTCCATATCAGTGCCTTTAGATGACCCACAACCCTTTACAAACCTAGTAGGAACTCTCAAAACATCCATTGTTATCTCCTTTGATACTTCTAAAATACCATCATTACAACTAGAAGATCATGACCTTCCCCTTTTCATCACCACCCAAATCAATGATGTCCTCATAAAAAGAGTCATGATTGATAATGGTGTTGCGATCAATATTATATCATCATACATGCCTTCAACCAACTATGATTACCAAATACCATTATCACCCAAACACCAGTTGTACTGAGCCTTTAATGATACAATTCTCCCACATGTTGGGTACAATCATCTTACCACTTAAAGTTGGTGTCAAAAATCTTCCTGAACTCTTCTATCTTGTAGAAGGAGAGTTATAATACAACATATTGCTAGGTTGACCCTAGATACATGTTATGTGTTATATCCCCTCAACACTACATGGATGCCTTAAATACAAACATGAGGGTAAAACCTTTACAAGTTCTTATGGATCCTAACCCCTTTAGAGAGCTTACAACATGACGTATCATCCAAATGATGTACTTGTTCCAAAATCAAACTCAGATCCTCTAATGAGGAATCTACCAACACATCCATCCCATCATCCAAACTACTAAATGATCTCTTCCTTAATAATGTTATGAAACATCTTTCATTGGGGAGTATCATCTCCTCATGCTTAATTCACTTCCTATGCCCAATATGTATGGAAGACTAGATAAAAACCCATGTATGAACCTAACATCAGAGATGTCATCTCCTATGGTCCCCCACATCTAAAAATGAATCTCATCTATGGAGGGATCGATCTCCCTTCCTCAAAACCACTCTAATCAATGTCATGTCCATGCCATTCATATCAAACTTCAAATTTATTATATAACCAGGTCTTCACACAAAAATGTACCTCCATCATATTGCACCTAGAAAGGATTTGGATTTGGACATTACAAATAGGGAATCCATGATTTAATCATCCAACATTCCTAGCAAACCACATGAAAAAACATGGGTTAGGTTATGAGAAACCAACTTTTGAATCCTCCATGTCAAACACCATTACACCTATCATGAACCTGAAACATCATCCCACACACATGATGATCCTATGGACACTAATGATGACACAATATCCATCCCTCCTAATTTTTTTTTAGTCAATAATATTACCTTAGGTCCATTGACTTATCAAACTAATCACATTACTAAAACACTTCCTCTCATCTGGCTAGAAATGATTGAAGAGGACTCACCCACCATCAATGTTCTTCAATGTCAAGATGATCAAGATATCCTCTCTCACATGGGGGTAGAGGACCATTTCCTTCAAAAATCCTTACCACCTGACACATCACACTCCTCAATGAATCTATTATCGAATGTTAACATAGGAACTACACAAAACCTCATATAGTTAAAGTTGGCCAATATTTAAATCCATAGGAGTTAAATGATTTCACCACCTTCTTATCTAAGTATAGTCAATCCTTTTCCTATGGTCATATAGTGATATGCTAGGTATTGACCCTAACATCTTCATACATAATATCATCACCTATCCTAATGCCAAGCCTATTAAAAAAAAGCTACATAGGATGCACCCTCGCATAGCTCTTCTCATCAAAGAAGAGTTACAACACCTATTTTCCACTAATTTCATCATACCCATTGACTATCCATAATGGGTCTCTAATATATCATACCCATAACCAAAGCCTCAAGAAAGTTACACATATGTACTGATTTCTAGGATCTCAATCTCACTTTCCTAAAGATGATTTCCCTCTTCCAAACATCAACCAACTCATCGATCTAACAATCGACCATGAGATGCTTTCCCTTATGGATGGATTCTCTGGTTATAATCAAATTCTCATCGCTACTACCGATGATCAACACAAAACATCCTTCATTACCCCTTGGGGACCTTTTATTACCATGTTCATGCCCTTCAGACTCAAGAATGGGGCCACTTATCAACATGCCATGACATATATCTTTCATGATCTTATCCACAAAACTATAGAAGACTATGTTGATGATCTCTAGGGAAATATAAACAACACAGGATCATCTCACTATCCTTGATTCAATATTTACTCATCTTATTCAATAATTTTTTTTCTTAACCCCACTAAATGCATTTTGGTGTTCTCACTATAAAATTTAGGGTTCATCATATCTATCTGAGGCATTGAAGTAGACCTAGCCAAAGATCAAAGAAATAATTGAAATTCCTCCTCCATCAAACCTCAAACAATTATGTAGCCTTCAAGGTAAATTCAGTCCATTCATTGCTTTATATCACAACTCTTAGACCATTGTCAACCCTTTCATCATCTCCTTCATAAATATGTTAACTTTAGATGGGATCTTAATTATCAAAAAAATCCTTTGATGAGCTCAAATAATATCTCTTATCACCACCTGTGCTCACACCTCTCATGAAGGGGAGCCATTTTACCTCTACATATCACTACAGATCATGCCTTGGGTGCCATGCTTTCTCATCAAGATGAGAAAGGTCATGAACAGGTAATTTATTACATAAGCCACACCCTCACATGAATATGAAACCCATTATACCAAAGCTGAAAAAGTTGTGTTGTGCCCTGTACTTCACAACTTCTAAACTACACCATTATCTACTCAATCACAAAACTTATGTTGTCACTAGTTTCAACCCACTCAAAACCATGCACTCTAAACCATATCATAGTGACCACATCACTCGGTGGCTTATGCTTATGACCGAGTTTGATCTAGAATTCATACCACAAAAATATATTAAAGGTCAGGCCATTGAGATCAGCTCACCGAAGCTCCTCTTCCTAACACTCAAACACCTCATGAAAATTTCCTGATGAATCTATCAACACTATCAATGATCAAGAATTCACTCCTATCAAAATGACCCTCTTCTTTGATGGATCTAAATTCCAACAAGGGGGAGGGGTTAGTATTGTTATCATACCTCCCTGGGGGACTCCTATCCATGTATCATTTAAACTTAACTTCAAATGCACTAACAACATGGCTGAATATGAAGCTTTAATAATGGGTCTTCAAACCATCATCATGTTAGGTGTCCAAATCTTAGAAATCTATACAGAGACTCACAAATTTTCATTAATCAAGTCAAAGGAATTTATCAATGTAAGAATGAAATCCTATAGAAATATAAAGACATTGTTGAATTCCTCCTCAAAGCTTTTGACCATTTACATTATATCCGGATAGTTCCATGATCTTCTAATAATTCATGGACACCATGGATTATTTAGGATCCCTCATTCCTTTATCAACTGAAGAATCAACTGATAATTCCAAACTTTTCATTTTTGTCCATATATTGGATCAACCATCTCAAAAAAATGAACTCCCTTCTATCAAATTCATGAAAATAATTCAATGACCTTTAGTACACTCAAATATTTGACTACCTTTTGGAATCTAAAATTCCCATGATCTATCCAAAATGCTAAATGATATTTCTTCAACATTTACCCACTACGTCATTATAGGTGGTATCCTTTATAAACAACATGGATTTGATGGCCTTTTATTAAGATGTCTTAAATCCCATGAATCCATTAAATCCATCTAAGAAGTCCATGATGGTATATGCGGTGGACATTTCAATGGTACCATTATCATTAAACATGTCTTACATCTGAGATATTACTGGCCTACCATCAACTAAGATTTTGTGCATATGTTAAGAAATGCATCAAATGTCAACAAAATTCAGATCTCATTCATATTCCTAGTCAATATTTATAACCATCTCAAGATCTATGGCCTTTCTCACAATGGGGTTAGACCTCATTAGCACTATCAATCCTTCACTCATCTCAATAACATCATTCTATTATCACAACCATGAATACTTTTACAAAATGGGTTAAATTTATTCCCTTAACTTAACTAAATAAAAAAAAAATCATCAATTTCATCATCAACACATCATATGTCACTTTGGTATCCCTCACAAAATTTGTCACTAACAATGGAAAATCCTTCAAAAATAAGGATGTTAAGAAAATTGTGACACATTCAATATCAAACTTAGCTTCTCATCACCATATTATCCCCAAAAAAAAACAAGATGAAGCTTCTAATAAAACACTTAACAAAATCCTCATGAAGATAGTTGATGAAGTCAGGAGGAATTGACATCTCCAAATATCATTTTCTCTATGGGATTATTGAACTAGAATTTGCACTCTAAAGGTGGTACACCATTCTCACTAGTCTATTCTCTTGAGGTGGTTCTACCCCTTGAAGTTAAAATCCCATCACTCCATGTATCTCTCAAAGAATTTATCTTGATGAAGAATATCGACAAGACCATCTACACAATTAGAACTATTAGATGAAAAACATTTAACAGCCCTTGAACATCATCGTGTTTATCAAGAATGCATCAAACATGCATATAAAAAACATGTAAAATAACATGACTTTAACATAGGTGATCTTGTTCTCAAGGAAAATCAAAATGTCACTACTCGAAAAGGAGTAAACATGGAAAATTTTCCCCTAACTGGATCGGTCCATACATTATCACTCACAAGTATGGGTCAGAGCGTATCATCTAGCCTCCCTTGATGGTACACCTGAAAAGGAACCTCTTGAATGCCTTGCACTTTCATCCTTTCTAATGTTAACATTTCAAATTCATGATAGTAGTCATATCAAAGGTCTTATTCCATCATCTCACTATTGTAATGATTTAAAATCATGTGGTTTTTCTATCAATATACTTTCAAACCTTAAAGATGAGCACCATTGCTTTATTCATCACATCTTTCATATGGACAAGTTCCTCCTTAGTAGGAACCCCACAATCATTACATCCATCCACCTTGTATACCAACCAAAGACATGTCTTGGGGCATACATGTGTAGTTTGTGACACATATATCTTCCCCTCCTCAAAATGGTCTATTAGGGTCTATCCTCAACTCAAAAGAAGTTAAAAATATTTATGGATGCATCTTATCAAAAATAATAGACTAATCCCTCGAAGGACAACTTCAAATATTAAAATCATATTAATCGATCCTCAAGGAATGAATATCTTAAAATTATAAAAAAAAAAATAAAAATTTGTAGACCACTCCCTCGAAGGATGGGTACCTATGTAAAAAGGCTTCCTGCATCGATCAACCTTCAAAAATTAAAAATATCAAAAGCATCCTAGGAAATTTTCTACATCGATCAAATTTCCCATCAAGCAAACTTCCCACATTGATAGTTTTCATAAAATAAAATAAAATATATTGTGGGGCATATCTCTATGAAACTGTTGATAGGAGAACCTTCTCTCTCACACATCCTACATATGTTAACCCTTCTCATGTGTCTATGAAGGTATACATTTCACTTCCATCTATATCCAAGATCCTACATGTGACTACTCATTGTTAGTCATGTGTTAACATTTTTGTAAAGGCCAGAAAGTACAAGTGCCTTCATCATGTTTATCCCCATCACGTATGTATCAAATCCATATAAAAAATCAATCATTCCATATTTTCATTCTTATCCAAGAGTTAGAACACATTTTGACACATTTGGATCATATTAAAGTCACACATGAATATCACCATCCATAAATAATAACACATATTAAAACATTCCATTAAATCAAATACAATCATAATCAAATCACATCACACAAATATAATAATCATACACAAATCATAAAATCAAACTCATCATATATCATTATCATATAAATATGTCTCTATACAATCATAAGGAGTCCCCCAAACTCCGCATATCAAAGGTTGTACATAAAAATCGAGGCTTAATAAAAGAACCGTATACATATCAAAACACAACACATATCATAATTATCTAGTAAATTAGACACCACCAGGGAACTCACTAGAACAAAAAACAACCCCCTAACCATCACCTCCCTGTACACCTCCATCACCACCATCTCCTCCATTTGGTCCTCAAGGTGAATGAACCACACTCGTTGCACTAGCACTAGGAACTACTCCCCCTACCGAGTTCAATTCTACCCATATCACATGGAGTGGTGGGCATGTTATTTATCACTAAATCCTCATAGTAATCTAGCTCCTTTCGAATTGATAGGTAATGAACATAGCTAACCATACCCAATAACCCATCTCATTATCGGCTTGTGCTCACCCCGCAAACTCGAGGCCTAATCAAAGATCTCCGTATCGAGAGCCCTTTTCGTAGGTAATCCGGTGCTCACCCCCCTTTTTCGAGGTATCTCGATATTGATCTCCCTATAATCTGGAGAGCCCTTTTCGGTGGTGTCTCCATGCTATCTATGTCTGTTGTGGGATGACTATCACACTTACAGTTGAGACTATCACACTCATCTATAAGACCATTCCTCTCATTCTTAGATCATCTATCCATCACTCCAACCAAATTGTCCCACTTTACTCTCAAGTTATCTCTCTCTTCCTCTACCGTGGCCTTCTCGGATGTTCAATTGTGTAATAGTGGCCTCAAGGACTCTCTTGTCTCATCATCCTCCTCATCACTAACATTAACCACCTAATGTTCCCCCTCTCTATTTGGGCTCTCACCCTCCTACATCCTCGAGCTAAACACACTTTCTCCCATGTAGTATATGCCTTAATCCACCATGCCTTATATGTCAAAAACAACATGACATCATCAATCATCACCCTATGACCATGCTTATAAAACCCCATCACTCCATCCTCCTCTAACATAATATATTGATGCCCCACTACTGCTTTGGGGGTATCCAAATCCCCCTCATCACATATATATGGAACTAGATCATTTGACATATCCTATATTAACCCATACTTTCATTAGATGTGTCTAAACCTCACATGAGCTCCCACTCTCCCCCTCGTCATCTCTTGATCCATAACTCTTGTGGGTGGAGTTTAACTCCATTCATATGTTATGGCCACACAATGGAAAATCAATATAAGGTCTCCACAATATATCATGACCTATAATCCGTAATGAAATGTCGATAGTGTGCCTCACTCCGAACTCCTCTCGAGATGCCCTACCTTGTGCACTCCATCACAAAAAACCTTTCCTATCCACCACCACATCGACACCACCCTAAAATGAGCCAAAAATACTCAAGGCCCAACACTACAATAAAAACAACATTGATCCCAAATCTCTTCTAACTCCTCCACATCCATAGCTCCCTAAGTAGGTTTGTGCAAGAAAAGTAGGATCCCACTCAAATATGTCTTATGCTCTACAATATCATCCACAACACCTTCCATCATCCAAGGAAATATCCCACCACATGATTTGGGTAGAGAAAAACATGAAATCCCCATCATCATCATAGTCATAAGCAACGCGACCTTCTATCCTCCCTAAAAAAGGTTGATAATAAAATCCACCATAAATACTACATCATTTTCATTATCTCCATACAATATCCTCATACAATCCTCCCTCTCTATCTCATCTATGTAATATATCCCCTCTCCCCATATGGGTAATTTGTAATCTATGCACATCCTCCAGGGTGATAGACATCTCACCCATAGGTAACTAGAAAGTACAAGTGGCTTGATCCACCTCTAATTAAATCCAACAATAAACCTCATTTCCCATGGATGAATCTATAGTAACACATCCCCACAAAACCCACTACCTCCAAATGTGTCCAATCATCATCAGACATATCCTCCCTCACATCTGCCAAAGCCACTAGAATCTGATATTTGATGGTCAACTTGGCCTTCACCTGCATCCATAAAATCACAAAATATTAATTAGAACACATCCCCATCAAGATTTTATGAAAATTTCAATCGCTAAAATACATCGATCACTAATGATTTATTATGAATCGCTAGATCCCACATCGATCGGTGATGATCCATAAATCATTGCTAGTGATCCATATGATCATTGAAGATCCTAATGATTTCCACAAAAATACCTACCAAAAATTTAAAACAAAAATCAAAAAATTTACAAAAAGTCACAAAATGACAAATGTGAATACTTACCTCTTCTGGGTGGGCCTCTCTATCATCTATACGGTCCCACCACTTCCATTTGTGAATTATTATCTATTAAAACACATTCTTAAGCCTCTCTTATTTCACAAACACATCGATCACTAAATGATTCATTTGTTAAGAAAAGTGGATATTTATAATGCCTAAATTACACGTGTAGGGATCACCGACGATTCTCTTAATCATGGATGATTTACCCTAATCACTAGTGATCCACCCTAATTTATAGTGATCCATCTAGTTTTATCAAAAATCATATTTTTTCAAATATTCCAAGCATTTTCAACTACGTCATTTCATCCTTTGAAAATATTCCTCATCTTGAGGACCCTAAAAGATAAATTTCCTTCACAAACAACACCAGTAAGACAATATGTCAATAAGATATGAACCCTTTGGTTCTCCTATCATTTGGCTTTCCATAACCCCATTTCTATGGATCATATATATATAGGACATGAACCCTTTGGTTCCCCTATCACTTGATAATATGGTGCTAACCACTTTGTTTTGATACCTCATCTTGGGAAACTCAATATATGTCATGTCAAACTTATCAAACTCAATCAAATTGGTGATTATTTCGCTATGCCACAATCACCCTAGTTTGAGGGGGATCACCCATCCAAAGCAAGATTTATCTCACACCATTTTTGTCTAGTAGTTCACTTGTCACAAACTACTTGACGAAAATGGGAAAATGTAGACACCATGTTTTTCATCATATTAGTCACTCATTATTTAATCCAAAACATATCTAAAAATCATTATCCTAAGTCACTTCATCCACATTTCGGTAAAATAATTTTACACCCCATAAAATTATTATTTACTCATCCTAAACCACCTAACCACTCTAAATCTACCTTAACCATTTTAAAACAACTTAAATCTATTTTATTACCACATCCCAACCATCACAACTTGTTCATAACCTCCCCATAACCATTTCCCCTCATCAAAAACCTGAAACCCATGTTTAGAAGTTTTAACCATTTTCTAAATGTTTTTCCCTAAAAATACGGATTCTAGACAATCCTAACCGATCACTATGATTATAAATAGGAGTTTTTCCTCCTCTCCCAGGGATCTTCAAAAATTTTACTCATGTTTATCTCTCATTTTAGAATCCACTATGAATCTAATAAATTTAAGAGATCATCAAGATTTTTTTATCAATCTCCGGTTATTATCTACACATTGTTTTGATATTTTTCTCATCATCAATCATAGGAAGATCACCAACACAACATTCATCTCAATCAACTTTATTTGACAATTTGATGCTTCTTTTAGCTCCTTCTTGCATTCAATGGTATTACTCCATTATATATTGTCATTTTTATTTCTATTAAACATCAAAAACAATAAAAATATCAATTTTAAACTTTGATTATCATCTTTAGCAAAATTGTATATTTTAACAAGAATCACTAGCGATTACAATTGCGGTGATTGGATTGAATCATCAATGATAATCTTAAATATCCAGCGATCCCTATCAAAATACATCTCTTTATCAATTTTTCAGTTTATTATCATTTTTATCAACATCTTTGCATTTAAATTGTTCTTTCCAAGCATGGATTTCTCTTAGATTGGAGTTCTGATCACTCAACCTAGACCGTGAGCTCACCCAAAGCATGCAAAGGTACCAAGCCCCTCTTTAGGGTTTTGTTGTAGGATGTTAGAATGATGAAGAATTAATGCATTCAAATCCATCATTAATACATCATTCTACAGTGCATGTTCAGATCTAGATCTAAAGAATAACAATTTTAAATGATAATCATGATGAAATTAAGCATGCAAGAACCAATTATACTTAATATTTAATACTCGATTCAACCAATATACACTCCATTCATTATATTAAAACACATGAATACACATAAGCTTTCTTACACATAATATCATCATATGCTCATGCACGTAAAATATATGACAACATAATATCATTACATATTTATAATCTATTTCTTACATACCACTCGTACTATCTAATCCCAAAATAGGTCACATCTGAAAATAACCATGCCTTTATAATAGGCTTACATGCAAGAATGCTAACAATAGACCTCTCACAATTTAACTAGAAGTAGTAATCCTATTCTTAGCTCACACCCATGCAAAGCACTCCATAGCCACTCTTCCAAAAATATCCCGTGCATGTTGCGCAAGTCTTCATCTCGTTTGTGTGCTCCACACGCCATCTTCCAAAAATAGATCATAATCATGAAAATGGCTAAGTCTCGAATCTGGCGCACAATTCCTTATCGATCCTCCCATGCCTTTGGATTTTCTCTGCTCTTCTTGCACGAATCTTTTGTATGCCTTCAGCTAAGTGTTATACATGGTCTACTCAACATTACCCCACACTAACTGCATTTCCACCCCAACAATGTCTACTCCTTGAACAATAAAGAATAAAGTAATGGAAAGAATGTTAAATAATTTCTATACAAAGAATAGTTCTTTACTCTGCATCATCCTCTGCTTCAACTGGAAGAATGAGTTCTGGATATTCTTATTTTATTTATTCCTCTAAGGTTTTTCATTCACTCAGTGTGGCTTGTGCCTTTTCTGGGATATTCACTGCAATAGAATCCAGCTCATCCTGCATAATTTCTCCTTCTCATTTTGTAATACTAACATAATGTTAGCCATTGCAGACATTCTTCCTTCCAGCAGATCCATCTTCTAGAGCTATAAGCTTTCCTAGTTCATCCAATCTATTCTTATGGGGCTCTTGGGCTGCTGCAAGGGCCTCACACTTTTGCTTCACCACTTCCAATCTCTCCACGTGTCCCAATGTTTCATCCTTGTAGCTTTTAGGACTTCATTGTCCTCTACCATTGTTCTTATTCTGATGACTGACTTCCAGAGCTGTGTAGATATTCAATGCTTGATCCACTTTCTTTAACTCCTCCCGAAGGGTTTGAAGCAGTGCCTCATATGATGAAATTTTTCTAATCACTAAGCCTTTTCCCTCTCTGCCTCATGTTCAAGGTCTTTTGGTGTTGGCACTTTAGTGGTCCTCTTCAAGCACCATATCAACCAAAGTTCACACATAGTGCATAGCTGAAGGGAAATTTTTGGGCACCTTGGGCTCTAAGTGTGGTCTTTCTTAGAGGACATGATCCCCGATCTCCTCTACCATGCCAATAAGAACCCCATTCTTTTTTTTCTCTAAGTCCTTTCTCTTGTTTCAAAGGTGTGCTATCTCTACATCCTTGGCCTTAATCTCTTCTTTCAGCACCCTAATAGTTGTAGCTTTATCCACATTCCTCCTTGCCACCTCTGTAGATACCTTTACCAAGGCATTACTTACTTGTTCATCCGACATAACAAGTAGGCTTTACTATTATGTGTTTGGCCTGAGGTGTCTTCTTCAATCTTCTTGATACACATGACTCTTCACATACGTCAAAGTCTGGTTCATCCATATGTGTCTGCATTGACCAAGATAGTTGTTTCCTTGTGCACATGGTGGCCATGTCCTCATCCATCAACTCCCATCCATACAATTCCTTAAGGCCCACCATGCTTTGGAAATGGGCATGGAAAATTTTACTTGTGTCCTCAAGAGTAGCCCATGACCGGTGCAATATATTCCCACTTGTCCTCTTGATCTTGGCCCCTTAGGAACTTGAGTGCCAAGATTTGGAGCTTGTTCTACTATGCCTTGAGTAGTCTCTCTTGCATGCTATCCCATCTACCTCCTTTACTCCTTCTCCATCCTTCATTTCTTCATCCTTTGGCTCTTCTACATCCTTTGTGGTGTAGGAGATTTGGGTGCGCTCTCCTTAAGACTCTTCCTCCTCCTCATCTAGCTTCAAATTTCTTCTTCTTTTCTCAGTTGTCTCCTTCTATGGAGAGAGTCATGGTGATCTGTGCACTAATTATGGTGTAGCACCTTGGGTTCTAGTTCTTCTTGAATACCCTTTTGAAATGACACTCTCCTTGTACTACATCCAAGTCCTCATCATCTCCTTCTTGCACCTGAGGTGGTGTAGTCATGCACTCAGTTCCTACCTTGTCTATAGGTTACCTTCTTCTTCCTCTATGCTCTAAGCCACCACTATCTTCTCATTCATCTTCCTCTTCATCCACCACTATAGTCTCTAGCAGGTTGTGGAGTTGGCACATTCTCTACTATATGCTTACCCTTAGGTGGCCCTGGAAGCGTGAACTCATTTTCCACATATTTTTTTCTCCATCTTGGGCTTGAGTTGAATATACACAAGCACTACTCCAACATCTCCTACTTGCCAAGCTTACCAACTTCATGCTTATTATATCTGAGATAAGCCTCTCAATGTAGGTAGTCCATCCTGGATATACATATGTTTTTCTCAGAGTGTGATAATCACAATCTACCTTATCTGCGTGATGAATTTTAGGTGGTATGCATCTATGAACCGGTGAACTGATGCCTAGTAAGTAGTGTGTTGTGAAGGCATATGGTAGTTTTCACCAAGGGCTCCAAGCTCCATCCTTCATCACAAATCATGCGATGCAAAAATGTTGGTAGACTACAAAACTGTACGCCTTACCCACCACCGAAGGTAACTCCTTGGGTATGCACCACTCCTCTTCAAAATGCATGGAGCCTATCATACCACATCTTTGCCCTCTATTTAAATGGCCCACTCATGGTCCCTTCACATAAGTATTTATCCAAATCTTTCCACTAGAGATTTATTTTCCGTGGGGTACTCCCAAATATTTTCCTTTGGCCCATTGGGAGCACTCCAATCTCCATAAACACCAAAGACAATAAAATAGCACCAAAACTAATTTTGTCACATGTACATGCTTCTTCAATGATTGTCTTTGCTATGTGATCCCATGATATTGTAGATCACTCCTTGAGACATTTTCTTGCAATGTGTAGCCACATTGTATTCACTGCGACCACCTTTCTTGGTCATTCAACTTTGTTACAAGATGGGTAGCTTCCTGTACTACTGGGTACTTCTTCAATTTATCAATGTCCATGCCATGCATGGACCCTTGGTATATCCTAGCTCCTTCCTTGTCTCTCCAAGATCACTACTTTATCTGTTAAGTCACTCTCAGATCTGCTCCTGAGGCCCTTAATCCTATCACTATTGAAATCAAGGGATGTGATTCTAACCCTCCATCGGTGAAGTAGAAGAAGTCCTCATGGACTCTACTCATCAACCATCGATACAATGGTTCATATTTTCCAAAGTATGGAAGCTCATATAACTGGTAGACTCAATCTGCTTTAAAACTTCTCTCCAGCATCATCGTACATACATCGCATGTCTTATGTTTGTGCTTGTTTGTTTTTTTCATGCTCAACAACGCATCTAATTCCTTCTTATTATCCGATGTGTGATGGTTGTAATCATTGATCTTACATTTATGGATGTGGGAATCCCATTCTTGTCCCACAATCATGCCCTCTGGATACTACATTTATGAGAAATTACTCTGGGAGAAATTTCTTCTTCCACTTCGACCTTCTTCTTCCCTTTTACTCCTGCTGTAGGTGCTTTCTTTGGTGCCATTTGAAAAATATCTCCTTTCTATCTCTCTGTAATAAGAAAGTTAAAACCCTAGTTTGAATCTCCATGCCCTAGTGGAAATCACGTGTGCCCTATCTCTTTTGTAACATGTCTTGCTTCACTCAAACCCTTCACCTATGGGGACACAAGCTTCTCCATGCACAAATATTCTCTCCACATGTCTGGTTTCACACTCTTCACACCTCAACATGATTTGCTCGGCTTGTTTGCACTTAGCTCTTTTCAAATTCTCACAATTTCAATGGTAAGAATGAACTCGCATCCCATCCTTATATAGATTTTCAAAAATTTAGTGCATTTATTGCTCCTTCACCTACCAACAATCCTCTCATTAATCGACCATTTTCATTTTTTCCGTGTGGTACATCTTCGCACCCAAGCTATAACCTTCTAGTGCCTTCCTACCTTCTTCTAGCCACGACTTCTCTTTAGCGCACCTCCATGCACGAGTACCTCACCAGTGCACCTTCCCTTGGTAGTTCCATGGCCCCTTCTTACCTCACGTTATACTTGTTTCTTCATTCATCTCCACCTATGGTCCTTGTTTCTAGAAGAAATCTCTTTTTTTTTTACAATTCTCCAACTTGAATAACACCTGTAGTAGTTTGTTCCTTTCATGTGTACTTATTTTCAATAGTCATGTACCTGGATATCAATAACCACCCCACACTAATGGTATGTGTAGTCCTCTGCGCATAAAAATTCTTCAAATAATAATTAGCTTTCAGCGCGTGCAAACACGCTTATTACACAAAAACACCAACTAAATTGACAAAGCATAACGATGAAGAAGGAAATACATTAAGGAAATACATAATTGAAAACCTAATCTAAATGGAAACACTGCCTTATTACAAACACCAAGAAGACTTATTTATAGTAGGGCTTCAACCTACTCCCCATTGAAGTACCAGTAACAGTATTCCATCAAGTGCCTCTAATTGAAAAGTCTGTTTCAAGTATGTGAGTGATAACATATGGCCCCAACCAATGTACTTTGAGTTTTCCTGGATGGTGCAAAAACTTAGAATCATAAAGAAGCACCATCTGTCCAATCTCAAATTTTTATCCCTGATGTGCCTGTCATGCCATGCTTTCTAGCCTAGCCTTTTCTTGTTTTTGACTCCAACGTGTTATTTCTCGTCATCGCTCATCCAACTTGATTAACTTTTCAATCCATTCTTCTAATGCTTGTTCATCAACTAGACCTCCAAAGCATGCACAATACACAAAGAAGGTAACATGAATTCCATAGGAAGAACTGCTTCACGCCAAACACTAACTGAAATGGTGTGGCTTTGTTCAACCTTTTATATGTTGTTTGATATGCCCAAAGCACTACAGACACTTTATCATCCCAATCCTTTCTTCCAACATCACAATTTTTGTCAATGTCTGGCTCAAAATTTGTTGAAAGCCTCAAGTAGTTCCATTTTCCTGAGGATGATATGGTGTAGTCTTATGGTGTGCAATCATGAATTCATCCAATAAAATTCTGATTGTCTCATTCAAAAATGTGTGCCCCTATCACTGGTCAAACTCAAAGGACATCCATACCTTGTAATAATATTTTCCCATAGAAACCTAGTTGTTGTAGCCACTGTATAATCCTTTGTAGGCACTGCTTCTACCCACCTTGTCAGATAGTCTATGCAAGTGATGATATAACATGTGATCATCCTATTCGTGGCTGGTGAAATAGGACCCACAAAATCAATAGCCCATTTCTCAAATGGTTCTACACTAGTAATAGGTCTTAGAGGCATTTCATCTCATTGACTGGTTTCCCAAGGCACTAACAGTGATCACAAGCCTTGCAATATGCCTTTACAATCTTTATATAGGGTCTCCCACCATAATCCAATGAGTAGAATCTTGCGTGCAGTAGTGGTGTCACCTACATAGTGGCCACCTGCAATACCACCATGAGCTTCCTCCATGATATTTGTGTGCTCATGTTCTAGTACACATGGTGTAATACTTCATCCTAACCTAACTTGTATAAGTCACCACTAATCAACATATAGGGTGTCACGTATAGCAAGTTGTTTCTTCTCTAAGGATTTCATTCCTTCTAGTGCCATACCTATTCGTAGAAAGACAACAATGTCCTCTAATTATGATGGTGCGTGTTGTAACCTATATAACTATGCATCGGGCATGGTATCTTCAATTGCATGTGCTTCTTCTCCTGATTGTATTCTGGATAAATGGTCTAGTCCAAAATTACTTTTCCCTAGTTTTACCACAACTGTGAAATCAAATTCTTGAAATAAGAGTACCCATCTACATATGCCCCTATAAAATGGGCTTGTTTACCAAATACTTCAATGCCATGTGATATGTATAAAAGAAAAATGGTGTAGCTAGTAGGTACTATTGAATTTATGTAGCACATAGATCATTGAAAAGCTTTGCTCTGTAGTTGTGTAATTTTCTCTGCAGGAGTCAACTTTCTACTAGCAAAAAAAGATAGGATGATCTATAATACCTTCTCCGGATGAGCCAACACCATGCCAATGGCCATGCTAGAGGCATCCACATGTACATGAAATGGTTGGTCCCATGAAGGAAAATGTAGAATAGGTGTGGTAGTAAGTTTTTCTTTCAAATGTCTCGAAATGCATTATTGCTATGGTTCTCCCCAGTAGAACGTACCTTTTCCTTTTAGTAACTCCTCCAAAGGTGTGGAAACCTTGGCATACCCCTTTATGAATTTCCTATAATACCCTGTGTGACCCAAGAATCCACACACCTCACTTTGACTGGTAGGCTCTTTTAGGCCGATAATGACTGCAACCTTAGCTGGATCAACCAACAAACCTTCCTTGCAGATTATGTGTCCTAACAGTATTCCAAATGGTGTAGAAAATATGCACTTCTTGATGTTCAAAGAGATACTCAACTATCTACATCTTTCAAACATTAAGCATAGATTGTCACAATGATCTTTAACAAGTCCATACACCATCCAATCATCTAAATAAACTTGTAAGAAGTTGTGAATAAAATCTTTAAACACCTGAACAACTATGCAAAAATACAACAGTGCATTTTTTAGACCAAAAGGCATCACAATATAGGAAAAGCTACCCCATTCAAGTAGTAAAAGTAGTCTTTTCCTGATCCTCCTGGGAAATCCTAACCTGATGATACCCAGAGAACCCATCTGTAAATGAATAGATTTCATGCCCCTGCAATGCCTTCTAGTATTTCCTCAATGAATGGCGTAGGAAAGGGATCAGTCACACATGCAACATTCAACTCCCATGTAGTCCACACAGATCCTAATCCGACCATCCTTCTTGATACTGATCACCATTGGACTAACCCATTTTGACTCATCCAGGGGCTTGATGATTCCAGACTTCAACATTTTGTCAATCTCTTCTTTGACCTTTTCACACAAGTTGGGGTTCATCCTGTAGGGTCTCTTTCTAACTAGGTGTGCACCCTCTTTAAGCTTTATCTTCATCTCCCCTAATGATTCATGCATGCCTTTAAGTTCATGGTACCCCGAGGGAATAAGTCCTGATAATCCCATAATAACTCTATGATTTTTCCACTTCAAGAGTCTGACCAATAGTCTCCAATTATGGCCTCCTTAGGCTCAACATCTGATCCAATATTCACTTTCTTTGTCTTCATAGGTTCATGATAGGCGTGTGTGGTCTTATCTACACTTATCCAACACCTCATGCCTACCGATGAATGGTTCTACATCCATATTTTCTACTTCTTCATCATCCACTAAGTAGACCATTTTTCCTTTTTCTTTCTCAAGGAAAGCATTTAAGTAGTGTGGCATCTGTCTCTTTGTTTCTCAAAAAAATGCTCCGAGTCTCCTTCATCAAATAACTCTTGAATGATTTCTTCACCTAGCACTATCCCCCATAGTTAAAGCTTTATAACCTTTAATGCTTCTTCCACCGGAGGTTTAGTAGAGAAGAAGTCAAACATCTGGGTCATTCCTATAATTAAATCCTACCAATTTCAGTCTCTCTATGGAGTTTGCATATACATACCAAGCATGCACATGCAACCTTGTAAAGTGGAATAAAACTTGTGCACCCAGAGTGAAGGTGGTAAAGCTTCCCCCTCTATCTAGAGTCTCTCACACTATTGAACGTGGTGTTGAAACAAGTTGATTACCATGATAAGTACATAGATTTGAGTAGGTGCATTGCTCTGAAGAACCTAGTAGAAAGAGCAATCCTAATTTCATTCCATCCTACAAGATTATCCTTGTGGACCACCCACCAAAGCACGTTGTTGTCCCGCGTAGGGTATATGCTAGCATATTCCTTCTCTCCAACTGGTCTATCCATTGTTCTTCCATGGCACAGTAGGAACACCATAGGGTCTCCTTCTCTAGTGTAATGAGGTACCGAGTTGTTACCTATTCTCCTGATATAATGTGGTTTGTTATCCCTAGAAAATATACTCTTTACTTTGCGCCCTACCAACTCATAAGTGCTATGAGCCCAATTATCACAAGCAACACTTGTAGTATCACTAATAGACTATGCATCCTCCCACTAAAGGATTCCTTCTTTAGATGGCTCAAGCACCTCTCTGGATCCAGATGATGACACATACATAAATCCTATTAAGGTCTTCCTCACTCAAGGGCTCAACATAGGGCACAGATTTTCCATCTGTTAAAGGGATAATAACTCTTTCCTCCTTGTTTTCAAAGCTGATATAACCCTTGTTGAACCAAAGATCAACATTATTTGCATAGCACCAAGGATGCCCAAGTAGAGCTGGGAAGCTATCTACCTCTCTCAGCCAAGTGCTAAAACCTCAAAATCTCTAGTGAACTTGGCTCCTTGTATGGTAATGGATGCATCTTTTAAAACTCAATGGGAGTGGCCTTAGTCCGATTAGCCATGAACAATACATTAGAGGATGGCTGCAATGGAGGTCTCCCCATTTGTACCCATGCATCTAAAGTAAGAACATTGACTTCCGTGCCTATATCAATCAATATATTACTCAAAAGCCACCCATCCACAACAACATTCAGAGTGATTTCCTTGTCATAATCTAGGCTATGAGGGGGAAGATTCACATGTAGGATTTATCATCTCCAGTCTCAATACTTGTGCATGGAGTGTTTCCTTTAACCAATTCCCTAATAGTGGAATGATATTCTCCTAGTGCAACATTTTGCACACTTCTTTCAAGTCATCCATATCAGATTGGACCATCTCTGATGCTTTCTTTTGCTCCATCTTTCATGATTTCTCCTTTAAATATTGTATTTCACCCTAAAGATTTCTGAGTACCTCCATGGTTTCCTGATAAACCTCCTTCTGATGGGTAGGATCTAGGTACCATGCATGTAGAACCTCCTCCTTAGTGATGGTAGGCTTCTGCTGCAATGCTTCTTTGGTGCGTGCCGCTTCAGCATGGGTAGTGATCTTTACCTTGCAATGCCTCAGATTTTGGTTCCAACTTGGGCATCCACTGATTTTCCACAAGTGTGTTGTATCCTAACCATCCTGTGCCTTTTTTTTTTCTTATTTATGCTACTTTTAAGATGCTCATACAAGTCTGGGCATTCCTCATAACTATGATTCTTTCCACATAAAGAACATGTAATATTCTGAGGACATTCATGCCTAGTAGTGGTCAGGAGATCCACATGTATAACATGTTCCATGAGGGAACTCACCTCTTCCACCACCATGGCCTCATCCTCCAAATCCACCATGGTATCCTCGACCTCTGCCATGACGCCTTCAAAACACCCTTCATTTCGATCAGCACACCTGATTGTGATCCCGATCCGATGCTCATTCTTTCCTTTAGAGTTATCTAAAACTCTTGTTTTCTGTCATACACCAATATCTATAGCATCATGGATCTGACCAATCAGCCGGTAGTCTTCCATGTCATGAGTCGTGGACCTACAAATTTTATAAGTAACAAGAGACATTCTTCCTTATCGCACGTTGTAATAATGGGAAATGACTAGCATCATGGTTTAAATGGCATATATCTCATAGTCCAACAACAATGAGATGAGTATGATCTGATATGGGGAAAACTATCCTTTGTGTGACCTTCCACTTCACAATTGTGCACCAAATCCCATGCATGCGTCTCATGTGTTGAATTTTTCGATAGCTTTCTCCAACTACTTTTCCATAGCTATGATTTGTGCTTCTAAAAATGGGCTCACCCCAGTGTCTATACTTCCAACTACCTCAGCACGTAAAGCTACTTCAAGTTTTTCATGGATCAGTGTATGTCTTATGTGATAGTGCCCTTCTAAAAGGTGTAATCAAACCTCCAAAAAACCATTGTGCATGTTGGCTTGCATGAATATCATAAGAAATCTTAGATAACAATGTTTTGAAATGAGCATCATACTCTCTGACACTCTCAAGTAGTGCCTTGCTTAATATCCTTGAGTGCACTTATACTCTTTTACTCAAACTCAGGGATGTGAAACTCTTTAAGGAAAGCATATTTTAAAGTTGCATAGTCTATGCAAGTCTGATTAGGTCAAACTTTCTATACCAACTGTGTGTGTGCCCTTGTAACGTAGTAGTGAATTGACTTTCCCTACGCTCGAAGCCATGATTCCTTTTGCATGCCACAATATTTCACACATGTGCATGTGTTCAACAACATCTTCTATGCCCCTATACTCTGGGAAGATGAAGAGACATCTCCATGTAAATATTTTGGGGTTGGTGTGGACCTTGCCCACCTGATCCAAGAACCTCCATGTGTTTCCTCTACCTCTAGAACCACTAGATCCACTAGAACTAGAGCCACCTATACCTCCTGATCCCGAAACCTATAGCTAGAGTTTGGACAGAAGATGTACTTCCCTGTGTCCCAATAGTAGTACTTGAACTGCACCCCTATAGTCTGTGAAGTGTTACTACTCCCTAAGAGAGTCCAAAATTCTATGCGCTGAATTTTGTGTGGATGATACACCTAAAAAGGTACTCCCATATAAAAATGAAGACATTTTGCGTTACCATCGATGTGATTTTTATATGACTCACTCCTTTCTCTCCCACTACCTAAATTAGCTTGTTGACTATTTGTTGTACTAGATACTGGAAGACCAAGCACAAGGGAAAGGTTTCTAGGTGGATTCGATGATGCATGCCCATGGCCCAAGTCATTTTTTTTGGCATGCTTCTACATGAGGCCGAGGAGGGTTCCCTGTCATGCTTTCCCAAATGGGGAGTTCTTGATGCTTGGGTTCCATGTCTTCTACGTGAACTTCAAATCCTTTGCGAACTATCTCTCTCCACAATGCCATTCACTCTGCAACATCCCGTTGCTTCTCTATCTCCCTCTGTGCCTCATTATACTTAAGCCACCTTTCTCTCTCTCTCCTCTCTATCGCTAGGTCTACCATCTTTCACCAAACCTGCTCCTTCCCCTGCGTGTGGTGGGGTTTAGTTAGCCATCAGTTTTTCTCTCCAAGTTCAAGGTTACCATCAAAATTTTGATCGCTAATGGAATGCCTTGTCAGGTAAGTTCCCCTGGGATATCGTAAAAATTGGAATTCAGCTACCTCTGGGCATGAATAAGTGGAAATTGAGTACTCCAAGATATAGCTTTTTCAAAACACCATGGAACCACGTATCCACAACACATGAGTCCAAATCAGATCAACATCATAAAGGGTCTGAAATTCTTCCTGCATCCAAAAAAGTGTGTGATACCTCCAATTCCATTTAGATGCATAAGAAACAGCCACTCATATAATTCTACTAGAAAAATAGTGAAGAATCTCTCATACAAATAGTCATACAGATTCTACTCCACCCACGTGTGTGCATCAAACTCAGATCCAGTGTTGAACCTCCATGTGTATTCTTCTTCTAGGTCATGTATCCACTCCTCAACACTTGCTAGGGTCAACCGGTATGTCTTCATCATGAACCATCCTGAAAAACAAACTAAAAAAGAGGTCTTGGACAATGGAACCAATGATGTAACCTAGAATTTACTAGAAAATCCAGCGCACGTTGGCACATCACTCATCCTAGACTGAGCACTCACCCAAAGTGCAAAGGTACTAAGCCCCTCTTTAGGGTTGTTGTTGCAGGATGTTAGCATGATGAAGACTTAATGCATTTAGATCCATAATTAATACATCATTCTATAGTGCATGTACAGATCTAGATCTAAAGAATAATAATATTTAAATGATAATCATGATGAAATCAAGCATGCAAGAACCAATTATACTCAGGATTAATACTCTGATTCAGCCAATACACTCCATTATATTAAAACATAGGAATACACAGAAGCTTCTTACAATAATAACATCATATGCTCATGCGCATAACAGATCTGACAACATAATCTCACAGTAATCAGTTCTTACATACCACTCCTATACTACGTAGTTCATTACATATTTATAAGGGTGGGGACTTCCCTTCACCACTTACACAACTCCAAAAATAGGTCACATGCTGGAAATAGCCATGCACCTTTACAATAATAGGCTCACATTAACTTGAAGTAGTAATCAATGCTAACAATAGACTCTCTTCAATAGTTAAATGCATGTTGTAGCAAGTCTTCCTGTTTGTGTATCGCATGCTATCTTTAGATCACAATTGTGAAAAATGGCATCCCATGCAAAGCACTCCATGCGCCCGATTCCTTCTGATCCTCCCATGCCTTTGGATGTGCTATGCTCTTCCACAAAAATCTCCTCGTATGATGCTAAGTGTATACATGGTCTTCTCAAAGTCAACATCCTTCATTTGTGTGCCATACTACCACATATATCTTCCAAGAAAATAGAGTTCCTCAAGCTAAATTTGGTAATAAAAACTCTTTTTTATTATGATTGAAGAAATGAATGTAAAATGACCGATAGAATCAAGAGTCTCAACCTCCATTGTCTCCTTCACAATATAAGGGACTAAAACATGATGAATAGATGGGTGAGCAATGGGTCTAGATGGTCAATTTTGAAAACACTTGTTCCAAAACTATATCCCATGTAGAGCCTTTTCCTCTTCCTTGAAAATCTCAAATGTCAAAATAGTTTGGTATTTCATTGAGGATGAACTCACAATAGAGTTTCCTCAAGAAATATTGTGGCACCTCAAAATTGTTACAAGGTGGTTGGTCAAAAACCATCCACCACCTATCCCAAAAATTATTTTTTATCCCCTCATGATTACACTAGTGGATGGGGAATATTTTACAACTCAATAATAATGGTGCATTAGTTTTAGGATCAGTAAACAATGCACACAATTTATCTTTTGTGATTTTTCTTCTTCATTGCATCATAAGACAACTTGTCTACATAAAAATTATGACAATGGTTTTGAAACTCTCTCATGTGTTTATTTTACCAACCACATTATCGATATTAGATAATAATTATTCTAATGATGTAGAAAGGTTTTAGCGATGTGGATTTGTTGCATTGGGGTTTCTTAGGGTTTTTATTAAACCCTCAATTTAAACTTTTTATTTTCAATCTCCCCTAAAATGTTTTCTTGGTTGTTTGGAGGATGTATTTATATTGAAGGGGGTGTTTCTGTAATGTTTTATTCTTCATCTTGGTCTATGGGTGAATGAGGGGTTTGAATTGAAGGTATTGAAACCTCTGAAAATGAAAATATAAAACAAATCAACAACAATGAAAAAAAAAATTAATAAAGAAATTTAACCTAAAATCAACTAGACCTAACCTTATGAGCTTGCCTCCATAGTAAATTTTAGGTGCCAAAGGATTTGGATGCTACAAAATGTGTTTGTGATTTTCCCCACTCATGTTTTCCTCTTATAAGCCTTATTTTTGTTTTATTGAATGAAAATGAGATCTCGGAGGTTTTGATTGTGTTTTATATCGGTCAATAAATGCTCTTGCGTTATAATGCGCTCATGTTATAACATGAACTCAATTTTTTACTATCACATTATTACGCGAGCGTGTTATGGAAAAAATGACCAAAAATTGGATTTTGGTCACTTTTTGGTCCCCCATCTTTGTGAACTTTCCCATATATGAGTGTTGTGTAACTCCCGTGCTTGGACAAATATTCCTTCCAAGAGAGAAAGAAGAGGAGTTATTATTCTGAAGAAATCATATAACCTATGACCTATGATCTCACCTAAGTGAGATGACTTACCATGTGAGGTGGATAACACCCCAAGTTATGACAAGGAAAGTCACATACAAAAATGATCCCCCTTCATCGAAGTTGAGGTAAAGGTCATGGAAAGTCGAGAAAAATAAAGGGAAACCCCTAGACAACTAAGAAAGATGTTCCATATGGGTCTTAACAACAAAATGATTGCTAACGAACCCATGTACAAACAACATATTTCCTATAAGGAAGAATAGGAGATGAAGACCAGAAATCTCGAAGAATATGGGTGACTGAGAAGACTTCACCCCAAGAAGAGAGATCAAGTGAATGAGTTTAACTTCGGTGAATGGCTTGGTGAAAATATCTGCAACATGATCGAAGTATGACAAAACTATAAGTTTATGATATCTCCATGAATTAAATCTATGTGAATTGAATATGGATCGTGATGTGCTTCATCTACTAATGTTGAACCGGATTTTAGAAAGTTAAGAACGTGCTTAGGTTTTCACACTAAATTAAATTAGGCCATTGAAAGTTAATAACAAATCTATCAAGATGCCCCGAAAGCAAATAGCTTCGTGGTAGTGTTAACTACTCTCTCGTACTATGCCTCTCGTATATGATATTGTAATTCCATTCTTCTTCTTGCTAGACCAACTAACAAGACCTGAACTAAGAGAAAATTGTAGCCTAAGGTAGATTTTGTATGATCCAAATCACCAATCCAATTAGAGTCAGTAAAGCCAATCAAATCAATATTTTTCCCTCATTGATAGTGAATTTGTTTATATAAGTGCTACAAACATAGTGAAGGATCTTCTTCACTAATCCATAATAAAACTCATAGGGCTCCCTGTATAAATTTGTACATAATCCTAACAACATACGAAATATCTAGACAAGTGTGAGTCGGGTAAATCAAGCTCCTCACCAATTGGTGATAAAGGGTACCATCGACTATAGGAGTAGAGAAATCAAAAACTAACTTAACCTCAAAAAGGAAAGGAGTAGGAGAAGGCATACACTCATACATGTGAAACTGAGCAAGCAATTCAAGAGCATACTTGGGTTGCATAATCAAAATTCTTGATTCAAATTAGGAAATCTGAATCCCAAGAAAGTAGTGAAGAAAAACTAAGTATGATATAGAGAGCTTATTGGCTAATGTGATTTTCACATAATCAAGGATCGAGGAAGATCTTCCATGATCCAAGTCATCAATGTACAAAACAATATTGAGCATGAAGTCATCTTGTCATAAAATGTAAACATTAGGGTAAGAGTGGCTCCTAGTGAACCATAATGCGAGTAAAAGGAGTCCATCTTAACATACAAAGCTCGAGGGGTTTTTTTAAGGACATAGGGATAATTTTTTAACTTACAAAGGAGGGAGAGATCATGGACATAACTCGGAGGTTGTTCCATTTAGATATCTTCCTCTAGGTCCCCATGGAGGAAATTACTCTTAACATCCATATGATGGACTTCCCATCCATTCATAGTAGTGATGGTGAGGTTCAATCACATGGAAGTCATCTTCGTAACGCGATCAAATTTTTATAAATAATAAACCCTAGCTACACCGGGAGAAACCTTTATCTACAAATCTCATTGTATATTTCTCAATGTTCCCATCTACTCCATACTTTATTCACTAAACTTAATTACACCAAACAAGTTTCCATAATTTTGAAAGAGGGGTGAGATCCAAAGTATCATTATTTATAAGAGAGGAATACTCCTCATCCATGATATAATCCTACTCAGAATTCCTAAAGAATACTAGAAAAGACCGAGGGTTAGAAATGGAGGAGAAGAGGGCATGCAGATCTAGTGAACTCCGAATGAGTCCATATATCATCTGAAGGATCCCTAATTCATTATCTAGTTTTGTGTAGATTCTTCCTAGTGCATCGAGGACCAAGAGGAGAGTCGAAATCATAATCTGAGATTCTTCACTCAAGTGAGAGAAAGAGCACGTGCATATCACAAAAAAATATTCGTTCATGTTTCATTGTAATTACAAAGGATGACTATTATATAGCCAAGAATGTAATACAACAACATCCTATAAAATAGGAATAATGTAGAATAATAACAAACCCATATTGATATATTGTTGTACATTTGTTATAACAAAGATATCAACTAACGTATTGACTTACTATTACATTAACTAATTACCGTGGTAATTACTAACGGTGAATAAATATTCACATTACAATATTAATAATGTGAAAAAACTACTATTATTTTCCTAACATGTACACACTTAGTATGAACATTATTAATCTTTAACATTCACCCCCTTAATGTGAAGACATGGAAGAACCATATTTTGAAGAAGTTGAACCACCTCCTACAAGCATTGCTTAGACCAGGTACATACTGCATATATTATCTCTTTACCCTCATAAAGGGGCAAAGTGTCGAGGAAAATTATGCAGAATTCTCCCTTCCTCTTTGGGTTCTGTAAGACTTTACCTTCCTCCTTGGGCGCCCGATTCGAATCTCCAAGATCCACAAGCTTCACACTAGTTGGTTAACCATCCCTTGAGTCTACCTTGAAATCTTCTCTTGCTCCCCAAAAGTGAGTTTTCTAAAAACATGAATCTTCCCCAAAATTTTGGAAAGAGGTTTATTCACCACACCGACACCTTTGGAAAAGTGGAACTCGGAAAAAACACACACAACTAAAAAAAATGTCACCAAATCATCTATGCGACCCCGTTATTGGTGGCTAATGAGAGATCGTTAATTGACCTCCAACCTTTGATGCCTCTGTCCTCCAGTCAATTTCTGCTAGCTCAGCTGAATTTGAATTGAGGCTCAATTATATGCCTAAATCGAATGTCGGGTTCAACCGAAAATGCATTCGTAAGGCAATTTTTATTTTTTTTACGACTACAAAATGACCAAAACACTGACTTTAACAAAGACTCTCCTTATGAAACTTTCAAATAGACATACAACTTGAATCTTTTGACAACTTTATACTAATAATGACTATTGACTATAGTCATATCTTATTAAAGGACTTTATTTTTGACGTGACTACTCTTTTACAAAGACTACTTTATAACAACACTTGACACAAAAGTATACAACAGGCTTATTTACAAAGACAATGTAAACTAGAATTTGATATAAGCCCTAAACAGACACTAAACAAAAATAAACACTTATTACTCTTATAGCGTGAAGAGAAATATCTCTAACTAAACAATTAAAATTTTACTTATCACCACAAAATGACAATGAAAGGAAGCAGACTTTACAATGTTATCACACAACTCACAAATAATACTACCTATCGACTATATAAGCAAGCAAAAGTCGACAACTAAATTTTAACACAAATGATTATAACTTTGCAAAACATATTCAACATGACTTTGACTAATTACGTGGTACCTTTGAAGAAATCTAAGCATGAATTAATGCATGGAAACATGGACAATGGTTTGGGTGACGTTACACAGAAGATGACAATGGTATGTCTTCATGGAGTTGACAACTGTCTATTCAATGTTGAGTCGACAGTGGAAGAGTGCGTGTGATTCTATGAACATCAATGTGAAAGGTTCCTGGTGGTGAAATCTAACTCCCAGACTGATGTTGTAGATGTAGAATCGGCAAAATGAATCTGATGAAGATAACAATGCCACCTATGATTCAACCAACATGCAAGTGATTGGAATGAGCGTCATTATTGAACACAAGTTTGGGAATGTACTATCAAGTTTTGGAAGCATTGGGAGTGGATCAATCCATGGGGTCATTGTTGATGTGTTGTGAAAATAATTTTAATCGAGAAGAGATCATTGATACACGAAGAATTTGAATGCTAAGGAAACTCGACACCTAAAAAAACCTTAAACCAAGTCTTCGATGTAACTTGTTGATATTGATATGATATTTGAGTGAATTAATAAGAATCTAAAATTGAAATATGCACAAAATTTTCAAATCAAATCCTTGTAAATAGGTTAATCCATAAAAATGTAAGAGTCCAATGTTTGAAATCAAACCATGGCAGATGCATAGATCACCATCACTATTTTTCTCCTGTGATTGCTTGGATTCAAAACTGTACAGATTTATTTGCATGTATATTCAATGCATTTCCCTCTTAATAGATCTTCACGTATGATGAAAATAGTATATGCACATGATAAACAAGAGAGATAAACACATGAATAATCATAGGAATGACTCAAAGATTTGTTTCAGATAACTAATGCGAACATAATTCCAAAGATTCTCATATGTCAAGGAAAGAGACTTGAATAATCACCCCTACCAATTCTCAGGATTCCATCGCTCTGGTACCAAATGAAAGAGCACATGCAAATCACACAAACAATCTTCATTCATATTATCTTGTAATTACAAAGGAGGGCTATTATATAGCCAAGAATGTAGTACAACAATATCTAATAAAATAGGAATAATATAGAATAATAACAAACCCGTATTGATATATTGTTATAACAATATATCAATTAACGTACTGAATTACTATTACATTAACTAATTACCATAGTAATTACTAACTATGAATAATTATTCACATTACAATATTAATAATGTGAACACTAGTATTATTTTCCTAACAAGTGAGATGGAAAAAATTCCTCATCGTCACTACCATCGAATCGAGAGGACTCCAAAGCATGAGAAGCGGAAGGAGAAGGAGTGTTGAGAGGATTGAGAGGAGGAAAATTAGAAAAATCATCATCTCGAAGACTCGATTCAAAATCGATGAAGAGGAAGTAGAAATTGATGATGACTTGTCAAATTAAACACTTCTCTCAATATAAAGCTAATGCATAATAGGGTTCAATAATATATCCCTTCACACAATTGAGATACCCTATAAATATGTAATGTTAGGAGTGTGGTTCTAAATCCTTATGTCTCTTTTTGGAATCTGAGCCATAACATTGGATCCAAATATGCGAAACTACTCAACATCAGGTTTGCATCCAAATTAGGATTCAAAAGGTGTCATCCCTCTTACGGCCTTGTGTGGAGCATGGTTCTAAATGTAGTGAGCATAGTTCATATATTTTTCTCAATATTATGGATGAAGGGACTTCAAGTGAACCATACACATGGCCATCTCCTCAAGAATTCAATTATTTCTTTCTACAACTCCATTTTATAAAGGGCTATAAGCAATAACCTTGATATATATTTCATCCTATTTCTTAACAAGATCCATGAAGTCTTGAAAGTCATCAAAGAATTGAAATTTTTTCTTAAGAAAATACAACTAAGTGTAACAAAAAAATTATCAAAGAAGGAAAGAATGGAGAGAGATCTAGTAAATGAAGGAGATGGGAAGGGACCAAAAAATCACTACGAACAAGATCCAAGTGACAAGAATATATCTAGGCCTTGTCTTTGAGAAAATTTCTTCAGTGGTGCTTCCCGAGGGTAAAAACCTCACAAATACCCTTAGAAACTTTGATTCAGGGTAGCACATTGACAATATCTTTTTGGCTCAATTGCTAAAGGTAAAAATAGTTAAAATGCCCAAAAACTCATGTCATATATTTCTAACGCCATCTACATGAGTAAGCAAGGCGGTGGGCACCGAATAATAAGTAAAGTGGGAGAAGGTGTACAATCAAGACCGATGATACTCCTTTCCCTCGCTCCACGTACTCTCATCATGAAGCTCATGAATAGTCACCAAGTTAGGATTAAATTCCACTTACATTCCTTCACCAAGATGAGTGATTTGGTAAACCAATAGGATATTGTTAGAGAGCTAAGGAACACTCAACACGTGTTTAAATGTTTCGCCTTCTACTTCTACCAATCAACTATGGTAATTGAAACTAAAGTATCGTATGTTAGAAGCATAATGGATTGATAGGGGAAAAATAAGCCCTTACAATAATTTCAATTTATATTTCATATCTGATTATTCAAAACTCATTCACATTCAACCATCCATTAATGTGTGCATACAAAAACAATCACATGTGCAAGAACCATAAGCAAGATAACCAACACAAGACACAAGATATAAGTGGGAAAAAATCAAGGGGAAGAAAAACCCATTGAAACACAATATTATATTGATATGTTTCAAAATTTAGTGAGACACCAACACCACAAGGAGCACCAACCCCTAGTTTAGTAGAGTACCAACCCTACAAGGAGTACTAACCCCTAATTTTATGAAGCACCAACTCCACAAAGAGGCTACTGTTAGTGTAGGTTATTATTTATCCTTTTATTTATTTATTAGGATAGTTCTTACACTTGTGTTAGCCCTACACTTGTTGGGTTAGCTTTTTTAGGTGTACTAGTTGTGTGGAGTTAGCTTACTAGTCTTGGGGAGTTAACTACCAAAATTAGTTAGTTAGATTTATTCACCACTGATTTAGGTAGTAGTTGCACTTCCCTCCTCTTATATGTTCATCCTTCTTATTGAGAAATTCAAGTCATTGTAATGTAATGTATTGTGCATTATGGATTATTATGAATTTATATATATATGGTATTTTACCTCTTCTATTTTGCAAATCTAATGTGGTGTGCTATTTTCATATGAGATAACGACTTGGAACATTTTTATCATCGTTCCTTTCATGGTATTAGAGCAATAGATGATATAGACATCCATCTGTAAGTTTTTGCAAGCACGAGTTTATTTATTTTCATATATTTTGGAATTTGTTAGCACTTTGTTGCAATGTCCATTTTTTACGTGAAATAAAGGGTTCTGCTGGATTTAGAAGGTGGAAAAACCCTAGAAACAAGTGTAAACTTGGCCGTTGAAGGAGACATATTGTTTTTGAGTTTGTTTTAGTTTTGTAGAGGCGGCATACGACATGTACATATCCACTTGAAAATCGGTGCAGTGGAAGAAATATTTGACTTGAGAAGTAAAGTGGAAAACTAGTTTCGGGGTTTTCGGGTTTTTGCCTTGATGCACGGGTTTTCTTCTCATACTTTGCAACATTCCTATTTGGCGAGAATTTAACATTTTACAAATTCATACTAGGGGAAATCCTTACCGAGGAAGTAGAAAATGTAGAAAAACGGTTTCGGGTTTTTACATTCGATATTGGGCTTTATTCTTCCACTTCTTAGAGCTTATGTTTAACGGGGAGATAGAAATCTTGAATATCCGTGCCAAAGGGAAATTAGTGCCAGGGAGGCAAAAAGTTAAGAGAAATGCTTTCTAGGCTTTTTCTAGGTTTTTTGAATTCGGTAATGGGTTTTTTTCTTTGGCTTTGTAGAGTTTCTATGTGTCGAGGATTTAAAGATTCTATGTTTCTTTTGGAGATCTTGGAAATTCGTGCCAAAGAGGCAAAAAATATAGAAAAAATATTTCTAGGTTTTTCACGTTTGGTTCTAGGTTTTTTCTCTTCTTCCATTTTGTAGATATTGAATTGGAAAGTTTTTTCCAGAAAATAAATCGAAGACTATAGGGCATTTTATTTATTTTTATTAAAGCACAAACTTGAAAAATTTGTATCTTTTGATCGGTAACTCGGATTTGAGTGCTGTTTGTTTCAAAAGTGCTTATTTTTTTGTGTTTGTTCCACTAGAACTATTTATTTTGAGAAATAAACTAAAAATTTAAAATGTCATGTTTGTAAAACACATTCAATTATAAAATGCCAACATTTATATCTCTTTTTGTTGAGATATTTTAGATCTGTATTTTCAACATTTTTGGCATGTTGATAGTCTCTCTTATGGGGGAGCTATTCTAGTGAAGCCTGATGTTAGTTTGTTAGTGTTTGAGTAGTTGGTTTTGACAATTCATATAGATCTATGGTGTCACTCTACCCATTTAACAGTATGGGAGGGTGTGGTGTTGCTACTACTTCTTTGGGTTTCTTGTTCTTGCCTTGTTACGTGTTGATATTGTTTCTTCATGTTTTGTGTCCTTGCCTTGTTACCTTGGTTTTTCTTGGATCATGACACTCCTATTTATTTAGATCTCATGTCCTTACAAAGTGTTGCCTTGGTTATTGTTCTTGGATCATGACACACCTATTTGTAGCATTTTATCTTGCTTCTTCGAGTTTTGTGTCCTTGCCTTGTTACCTTAGCTTCTCTTGGATTGTGGCACTCAAATTTATTTAGATCTCGTGCTCTTACCTTGTTATCTTGGTTATTCTTGGATAGTGGCACACATATCTTTAGTAGTTGATCAAATTATGTTTTGTGTTTTTTTGCACTTTCGACATCACTCCATTGAGAGTCTCCTTGCATGAAGCTATTCTAGTGAAGCCCAATGTCAGTTTTTTTGAGTTCTATGATTGAGCAAGTAGATTCATCCTGAATGCACACCAAATTTCTTCAAAGACATTGTACGAGTTTTAGAGTGAGCTTCTTGGGATATCCTTCACGGGATTTTTTTCTCTTTACTTTTTTATTACTAGTTTTGGGTACCTTATGGTGTCTATTTTTCCTAGTTATTATACGTGGGTACCTCATCAGGCCTCATTTTCAAGACCCACCTTCTTTTATGCACACTTAAGCTATACTTACAGGGATGTGTTAGTGTAGGCTATTATTTATCCTTTTATTTATTTATTAGGATAATTGTTACACTTGTGTTATCCCTACACTTTTTGGGTTAGCTTTCTTAGGTGTACTAGTTGTGTGGAGTTAGTACTATTCTTGTGGAGTTAACTTAACTACAAGTATCAATTAGTGAGAGTTCTTCACTAATGATTCGAGTAGTGGTTGCACTTACCTCCTATGTTAATCCTTCTTATTGAGAAATTCAAGTCATTGTAATGTAATGTATTGTGCATTATGGATTATGATGGATTTCCATATATGGTATTTTAGCTTTTCTATTTTACAAATCTAATGTGGTGTGTTATTGTTAGGATAAATTTTATTATCCTATTATTAATTATGCATAGTAGGATTATTTAATTAATTTTATTAATGATTAAATTGTTATATGGTTAAACAACCATATTTCATTGCACACATTGTTATATTGTTATAAACAATATATTTGTCTTTATGTAATTTTGCTTCCCGGATGTTATTGGAAGCTTGTGAAATCTGGTTTTTGGTTGCACCTGTGCAACTCATTTTCCCGGATGTATTTGGCTGTGCAATATCTATAAATATTGCAGCCCATTCTCTGTAATTGTTTACTGATTGAGATCAATAAAATATATACAGGCTACCGTCCCTGTTTCTCAATCTACATTTGGTACCAGAGCGAAATTCTGGCCCTGTGAAGGTGTGGAAGAGAGAGCAGCAGAGAAAGAGGAGATTGGAGAAGTGTTTGCAGCATTTGAGAGCCTGTGCAGCCTCGTGCAAACTCCCAGCCCCATCCCTGCCTCCACCACATCAGCCTGTTCCTTCCAGGTACTTGGAAGGCAAATTTTTTTTGCACTGGTGCACTCAGCACCAGGAAAAAATAGCTACAGGTATTGAATTTAAAAAAAAAAAAAAAAATTCCAATCAAGGTTTTGTTTTACTGTATTTGGAGATTGTTTTGCTTGTTTGGAGGACTGTCTGTGCACCTGCAGAGAATACACAGAGCAAAGAAAAAAAAAAGAAAAGAAGGAGGCGTTTTTCTTCATCTAGTGCCTGTACAAAAAAAAAAGGCGTTTTTTAGAGCATACGTGCCCTTGGCTGTCCCCCACGGCCTGCATAAGCAAAAAAACGGTTTTTTTTAGCTTGCCCGCGCCATTTGCTGCCCCCAGCGCCTGCACAAAGAAAACAAACGTTTTTGTGAGCAAATACAGTCAAAAAAACAGTGCCCCAAGTCAAAAACGCCCTGACATTGAAAAAAAACGCCTGACATTGCAAAAACGCCCAAAGCAATTAAAAACGCCCCTTGAAGAAAAACGCAGCCAAAGCAAACAAAACGCGCCATTTTTAATCTTCCACGGCCTGTACAAAGGCCAGCAACTAAAAAACGCGCCCAGGCATTGAAAACACGCGCCCAGGCAAGGAAAAATGCGGCCAGGGCAATAAGCAACAGCGGCAAAGGAGAAAAACGGCCCAGCAATAAAAAAAACGCAGCCACAAGTCAAAAACGCGGCCTGCACTTGCTACAGTGCGTGGAAAAGGCGTTCACAAGCAAAAGAAGATAAAAACGTTTCAAGATCCGGATTTTAAGCATGGAGAAAACCTAAATCTGCATTACCACGCATGCAGCCACGTGGAGCTTCATTCAAATCACGTTTTTTAAAAGGTCAGTCGTTTTTTCATTTGTTTAAATACAATATGCTGCGTTTCATATTCAAACAAGCCTAAGCGGCCAAGGTGGATAGACTAAACGCCTTAGAAGTGGGAGGTGCATGGTTCAAATCCCACCCCAACTTCACATTTTCAATTTTGGCGGATTTTTTGGCGGCTTTACCAAATTTAGTGGCAAAATTTGAATTTAGTTATAACTAACTAAATTTAGCGGAGAAATCCCTAATTTAGGGTAAAATTTTTTTCTCCCATTTGGTCTGTTTTCTCATTCCAGACATTTTTTGCAAAAGGAGACCCACCTAAAAATTGCATTTTCAGCTATTTTTTTGCAATTTTTAGCATTTAGGGCTCAGGAGGTCACCAGGACCCCGAAACTGTAAATTTTTTGCCTGTCATTCAAATTGTATTATATATTGTACTAATTTGCAGGTTGCCATAGTCAACTGCAAAACTTTGTAACTGCTAAGAAACTGGCAGAATTGTAATCAAAAATAGTAAATTTGGTTCTGTAACACTCACGAGATCCTAGATCTCATTCGCAGCGTTCGGTATATACAGTGCCTCTGGGAAGCGCTTACGGGTAAAGCCGTCGCGACTACTACTGCACTTAACGCCTAATATAGCTGCAACAACGCGTCGTCAGGCATCGTCCCTATAAATCGACGGGGAGTAATAAGGTCTGAGTGCACACACTATGAACCATCCCATCCAAATCGTGAGCGATTGCAAGACATAAATCCGATTTGAGAAATTATCCAGAGTATAGCGAAGTTACGCGCGCGTATGAGGATATTTCTTTGAGCGGTGTCAATAATCGCATGGACCCCATCGATCTTGTCTTGGTACCACGTATCGAATTCTTTCACGTACGTTAACGCCTCTTTCACGTCGCGGGTATATAGAAAGGCGAGCTTCTTCCACGCATCCGACGGGTATATCGGAAGGCGCGTATATAGAAAGGTTCGGTATATCGGATGACGGTATATAGATTGGGAGACCTTATACACGGAGTGATAAGAGCCAAACCCCCATCGGTGATCTCTGCCAAAATGGGCACCAATGCCCCCAAATTTTTCTTAGGATTCACAATTGCTCGGAGGAAGCAACTATCTTTGCTTGGAAGACAAAAATCAAGACACAACTTGAGTTTGAAGAAATCGGCTGTTGTGGTGGTAGTACTCTAACCGAGATCACCAACGGATGCAACACAACAACGACAATTTGATAGAAGCGGATCGAAAGCAAAGCTCATCATCTTGTTTGGAGTATCAGAAGACGATGTGCAAGTCCACATTCGAGATGCCACATCAGCAAAAGAAGCTTGGGATAAGCGAGCACAATATATGAGGCCAAGAACAAGAATGTCATACTCAATTTGCGAGTCGGTTACATACGTTGAAATTCAAACAGAATGAGAAAATTGAAGCCTTCCTAAGAAGAGTTGCAGAGTTGAGGGCTTCACTTCTAGCCCTAGGAGAAGAGGTCAAAGATGAGTCTCTCGTTCCCATTGTTCTGAGAGCTCTCCCTTCTTCTTATCGAATTTTTGTCACAACTCTAAACTTGTCAGATACGACAATTAGTTTTGACAAGTTAGTAAACCTACTGCAACAAGAGGAAGCAATGCACAACAAGGATGATGAAGAAGAGCAGGCACTATCTTCACATCAAAAATGGAAAGGAAAAGGTAAAGGAAAACCTAAATCCTATCAGAAGTCCCCACATCAGAATCAGTATCATGGGGACAATCAACAGAAGAAGCGATGTCCCATTTGCAAAAGAGGACATGACTTGCAAGATTGTTGGTTTAACACATATAAGAAAGGTTCATCAAGCAATTCTGGACCACAACAACAACAAACTTACAAGGGACATTCAAACAATTATCACGGGCAGAAAAAGGGGAACTGGAAAAGAAGACCCCACCAGCAAGGTAATATTGCTGAGCAACAAGATCAGTCAGACAATGAAGACTTCTTGTTCACTGCTCGATCAAGTGAACCATCCACGTCATCTAGTGAAGTCTGGTATGTTGATTCGGGAGCCACTCGACACATGACCGGCCACAGAGACTGGTTTATTTCAATGAGGGACACGCCATCGAAAAATCATGTTTCGTTGGGAGATGATTCTTCATATACAGTTCAGGGGATTGGAAACATTTCTCTACCCCTTGGTTCACGCAAATGCAAACTATCAGATGTTCTATATGTCCCTGGGTTGACAAAGAACCTTCTTTCGGTCAGTCAACTCCTAGATCACAACCTGAAAATTGACTTTGATAGTCAATCCGGCAAGAAAATGTGTTTGATTCGAGATAAATCCAGAGGCTCGAAAATAATTGCAAAAGCCTCAAATGTGGGAAGAATGTTTCAACTTGATTTCATTCACAAAAATGATCAAGCACTCGTGGCTAAAAACTCCACCTCAGCTCAGTTGTGGCATAGGAGATTTGGTCATGTAAGTTTCAAATATCTCGACACACTTCGCCGGTGCAATATGGTACATGGGCTACCATCTCTTCAGAAGGATACAGACAAGTGTCCTCACTGCTTAGCAGGGAAACAACACAGAGTTTCATTCCAAACAAGTACTTTTCGAGCTCATGGAAAACTTGACCTGGTTCATACCGATCTGTGCGGTCCAATGCAGCCAAGTCATTCAGGGTTCCAGTACTTCATGCTCTGTGTTGACGACTATTCACGCAAAATGTGGATTTTTGTCTTCGCAAGAAAAGTGAAGCCTTTGAAACATTCAAAAAGTTCAAAGTGGCAGTTGAGAAAGAAACTGGTCGTCACATCAGAACTCTCCGCTCAGATCGAGGGGGGGAATTCACCAGTGATGAGTTCAGAGACTATCTACAAACTCACGGGATTCGTCGACAAATGCCTCCTCCACACACACCGCAGCAAAATGGTGTTGTTGAGAGAAGAAATCGTACTATCATGGAAATGGTGCGATGCATGATCGATGATTCCGGACTTGCAAAGACATTTTGGGCAGAAGCAGCAAAAACAGCAGTGTATTTGTTAAATAGAGCGCCCACAACTGCTCTTGATGGAATTACACCACAAGAAGCATGGTCAAAAAGGAAACCATCCATTGCACACCTCAGAGTATTCGGGTGCAAAGCCAGCATGCACATACCCAAACAGAACAGAAAGAAATTGGACATGAAGTCACAAAATCTCATCTTCATTGGATACAGTGAAGAGACTCTTGGGTACAGACTGATGGATCCTAAGACCAGAAAATTCTACACAAGCAGAGATGTTGAGTTTTTTGAGAAGAAGGAAGCAGAGACTCCTCCTCCGGACTCGCAAGATGTAGATTTTTCACCAGTTGTAAAAACTGAAGCAAATGTTCCCTCAGAAGATGAAAGTGATGATGGGGATGATGGTGTTGATCAGATAGGACCACAACCCATGGGAACAGCTCAACGTATGCCTAAATGGTGTACAAGCACATTACGAGATGCAAGACTGGATGCTCCACCGGATACATCCACCCCTGGACCACGGACTCGCAGTAAAGCAAGAGAAGAAGTTAACTTTGCTTTGATGAGTAGAGTTATTGAAACAGACGAGCCATCTACAGTCCAGGAAGCCCTACAGTCAAAAGCTTGGAAAGATGCCATGGATTCTGAATATCAATCAGTGATGAAGAATAACACTTGGCAGCTTGTCGATCTTCCACCAGGGAAGAAACCCATTGGTTGCAGATGGATATTCAAAACTAAGTACAAAGCAGATGGGACAGTAGACAAGTGTAAAGCAAGACTTGTAGCAAAGGGGTATGCACAGAAAGAAGGCATTGACTATGAGGAGACATTTGCTCCCACAGCTAAGATCAAAACGATCAGGATGATCTTTGCTCTAGCTGCTCAGTTTGGATGGAAAGTTCACCAGATGGACGTAAAAAGTGCCTTCCTGAATGGAGATTTGCAAGAAGAAGTCTACATGACTCAACCTGAGGGATATGTAGTACCTGGTCAAGAAGAAAAGGTATGCAGACTCAGGAAATCTCTGTATGGCCTAAAACAAGCACCCCGGGCATGGTACATCAAGATTGATGAGCATCTCGTACAACATGGATTCGTCAGAAATCCATACGATCCCAATCTCTACCTCAAAAAGCAAGGGGGGGAGATGGTGATTGTTGTAGTTTATGTCGATGATCTAGTCATCACTGGAAGTTCAGTGAAGATGATTGATGAAACAAAGAAAGATCTTAAGCGATCATTCGACATGACAGATCTCGGGCTTATGCATTATTGTCTTGGACTGGAAGTATGGCAGAAAGAGAATCACATATTTGTTTCTCAGATGAAATATACCAAGACAACGCTCGAGAAGTTTAGGATGATGGATTGCACACCAATTGCTACACCTATGGAGAACAGATTACAGTTATCTCGTTCAGATCCATCTCTGAGAGGTAAGTGCCACTCTCTAGCGGCGGTGATTGGGAGTCTCATTTACCTGACCTACACTAGACCAGATATCAGCTTTGCAGTGAGCTATCTATCCAGGTTCATGCAAGAACCCAAAATTTGTCATTGGAAAGCAGCAAAACGCATCTTGAGATATCTCAAAGGATCAGTGGATCTTGGTCTAGAATACAAGAAGAATGAAAACTTCTTCTTGACTGGATATTCGGATTCAGATCATGCAGGTAACATTGATGATAGAAAATCCACTTCTGGATTTGTATTCTTTATGGGATCTGGACCAATATCATGGGGAAGTAAGAAACAACACTTTGTTTCTCGCTCTTCCACGAAGCGAGTATCGTTACTGGGAGAAGGCATGCGTGCGAAGCGATTTGGCTACGTCGCATACTGGAAGGACTTGGAATACCACAGGACAAACCGACCGCCATGTATGTTGACAACGAAGGTGTTCTCAAACTTGTTCGCAATCCAGTTTTTCACGAGAGAACAAAGCACATTGAAGTTCAGGTTCATTTCATACGCGAACATGTATTGAAGCACAACATCCAGCTTCAATTTTGTCCAACAAAGTGAACAACGGCGAGATATTTTCACAAAGTCACTTGCACGTGACAAGTTCGAGTTGTTCAGAGCATTTCTCTCCTCATCTCTTCAGACAATGCACAATTAAGGGGGGGAATGTTAGGATAAATTTTATTATCCTATTATTAATTATGCATAGTAGGATTATTTAATTAATTTTATTAATGATTAAATTGTTATATGGTTAAACAACCATATTTGTCTGTTTGCACATTGTTATATTGTTATAAACAATATATTTGTCTTTATGTAATTTTGCTTCCCGGATGTTATTGGAAGCTTGTGAAATCTGGTTTTTGGTTGCACCTGTGCAACTCATTTTCCCGGATGTATTTGGCTGTGCAATATCTATAAATATTGCAGCCCATTCTCTGTAATTGTTTACTGATTGAGATCAATAAAATATATACAGGCTACCGTCCCTGTTTCTCAATCTATGAGATATTATCATCGAGATCGTGGCTTGGAATAATCTTCTTATCATTCCTTTTAGCTATAACCCCCAAAATTTCATCTCCAATTTCTTTATCCCACAACTCATGGAGATCACTTGGTTTAGCTCGCACCTCTTCAAACCTTCACTCAAACCCTAGGTGTCAAATCTCTCACATACAATCACTTTCTTCACTTCTTAAGCTATCAAATACATGCATACATACTTTTTGATATTCCTTTACCTATCACACACCTGATCCAATATCAATTCATGCTTCAACACCTACAAATATCTCACACCTAGGTCGCACACCTTGCACACACACAACTAGCTTACAAAAGCACCCAAAACAATGCTTTTATAAGCTCCTCTTGATTTAAAATTCAAACACAAACCTTTTCCCTCCTTTGGCATGACCCATGAATCATAAAAATTCTCAAATTCAAACTATAATAGTCACAAGTGACCCAAGTAGGTCATCCTGGCTAAAAACCTCATTACATGTGCCAAAAATGGCTCAAAACCCATGAGCACAAAGATAAAATGCACTTACATAAAAACCATACTTATTCATGACCCATAAATCATTACACATGCTTAAAATAACATTTAACATTCATAAATGGTCGAAATTTATCTCAACCAATCAAATTATTTCATTTAATGGGCTTAATGCTCTTTGTATTTCTCAAAACTAATGTTTCCTACACCCTTCAACACCATGGAAACTTCATCATGCCACCAAATCACAAAATATCAACCAAACCATGAAATTTAACAAATTTATGGAAATAACAGAACCTTTATAACACTTCCAAGCAATTTTGAAGCCTTGAATCAACTACATGCTCAAACCACAACCACTTTTGTCTTAACCAAATCAACTTGTCCAAAAATTTGTTTTCAGAGATTAACTCATAATTTTTTTATAGGAACATTCAATAATTATAAAATGATTAAATGGATGAAAAATTAAAACCTCTTCATATTCCAAGTGATATCTAGCATAACCTAATCCATCTTATGCTTCAACCAACTCAAAAAGTTCAGCAAAACATATCCTATCCTGCACTGACAATAACCTTCTTGTCCAAATATTGACCTGGAAACCTCATAAATACTCATCATCATGAGAAAACAATCATATCACTAGAAATTTATTTGAATCTTATTTCCAACACATTTTTAATCATCTCAAAACTCCACCTATATCTCTAGTTATGACCATTTTTGAACTTTGCTTTTAAGTCCTCAAAATTGCGCTTTAACCAATCAACCTAAATGAAGCTCATTTGACCATTTACCTACATGAAAAGGTAATAGAACCTCCATGTACATAAACATCATCTCACATACATTCTATAACATCAATTTAACATGTAACTCTTTTGGACAACCTTGTCCCAAAACATTCTTCTTTAGAAACTGACTTATTTGAATAGGGCCCACTCTTCACCATGACCTCAATAGTACATTTCTAGAAATATGAGAAATTCCTATACATCATCCAATCATTAATTTTAATGAATAAACCAAAAGCGGCTCAATATACCTCTTCTTTTGAAACCTACTCCTAGCTAGGGTTTTAGACCACTTTATCTTGTTAACATTTGTTCATAAAAACATGATGATAAAATAACCTAATTATTTTTGTGAAACCTTATATAATCACTGAAGAAACATCCCTAAAATCCACAAGGTCTCATGCAAATCACACAATTTATGGTGAGCATAAAAAGATCAAATTCAATTTGGAAAAACACTTGTTCTTGACCTTTTCTCACAAATACGATATAACTTACAAAATTATCAACATGGAAATCTGAAAATTTTCCCAAATCACCATGACAAATCATGAAAATTTATCCAATCATCTAAATTTCATCACCATATCTCAAAATTTCTAGACACCGAGACTTGCATTGCGATCCCTTAAGTTTTCATAGTACAAAATCTAGAGTCAACTGAAAGAATTCTATTACTCATAATGAAACCATTGAAAATGAAAAAACTATAACTTTTATACTATTATATAAATTAATACAATCATAAATGAGATTATATAGCTCTAAAACTCAATCTCATACCTCCTAACATCCACACACTGCTCTAAATGAGCATCTAAAACAAAGCCAATCACCTGTATCTACACCATTCCACTTATGAGAGTTATCAAACACTCTCAAAATGTGTTATCCATCATTAAAACATGATTCTCATGCATCCAAGAATCTCATACTATCATGCAATAACACCTAGACACTTGAATGGGCTTGCAAGAGCAAACAACCCTTCATGAATCTCACTTTGAATCATCAAGTACATATTTGAATCAGCATGCCAACATCACATATAACATCAATTATCCCTAATCCATCATCAAATTTTTCATTAATTTGGTTTCCTATCAATGAAAACACCTAGAGGACCACATGCCAACAATCTCCCCCTTTGTTATTGATGGAAAATTACCTGAAATTTTCCTCATTTTTACATTAATGACAAAGACATATTTGTAGCAGCATATCCTTCACCTACCTATGATTCATAACATCATGTTTTGGTTAGAAACATCAACTAAATATCTCAACCAAACTCAAAACTTTGAAATTTACCTCAAAATCAGATTTTTCCTTCATTTCAAACATGCAATCACCATGCTCGCCCTGGGCCATGCATCTAAATCATCTAAAAATCATCAATAAAGCATTACAAATCATTATCATACCTTATTTGGAGCTAAAACGTCATCCTTCACCTTCTAGGCATGCAAAAACAAGTTATTTTCTCCATATCCATGTTTTAGTCATCTAGTGCCCATTGTAGGAGACTGAAATCTAAGCCATACACACCTTAAACATGCCAAAAATTTCAAACTAAGCATATCAATCCATCACTCCATCTCTCTTGATCAAGATCCATCTTTTCATGCCATAAGAGTAGCTCTACAATGCATTTTTCTTTCTTTTCATACCTCATTAGGAATATGAGCCCTAAACAATCTTCTTCGAGGATTTAGGGCCATTTTTGTAAGCTCTAAAACCTAAAACACACTTGGACAATACAAATCATAGATCCCCTTGGTATTAAGACCTTCATTTCTAGCTACTAAGGAAAAATTTGAGTCACTCGTCATGCTAACTTGGTTAGAAAACATCATCAACACTTTTTCCATGACCTAAACACTTTTCTCAGTATTTGATAGTCATATTTGACTGATAACATGCATTCAAGGAACAAAATTTGTCAATTCATGAAGTAGATACCCAATACATACCTTAAATGCCTTGAGAGCACTATGTCACCATCTATAAGCATACTCCTAAGCTCCCCCTATCATGAAGAGATCATACACACCTTAGAAACATTTGCACACCTGTAGGTACACCTATTCATATTTGACAATATCTCAAATATCAAATTCAGCACTGAGAGAAAAGGAATCAATTTTTCAAGAAGATGGCTCCTTCGTATAATATGTTACCTTTACCAACACCATAAAGTGATCTCATGCACTCTCTCTGTCCTCATAGGCACAAAAGGATTTCTCACATGTAGAAGTACCTTTTCTTCTTGTTACTTTAGCACTCTAATAGTCGACTTAGGGTCTAGATCAGTTTTTTTGTTCAAGAAGATCAATTTAAGCCATGATAATTACTTCACCATACTCTTAGTACTTGTTTCTCTTTTAGGAGGTATTGAAAAACATTCTAACCATCGTCATACACTACAAACACACTTCATTAGGCACCAAAAACTTGAGATACAAAGTAACACTCTACCTCTTGCAAAAATTTTACTTGTAGCTAGCTAGTTTCACTCAAACAAGTAAAAAAAAAAACACCTTAAAAACAATTTTTCATGTATTCATGACATCATATGACCTTAACGTAATTATATAATTATATATATATATATATATATATATATATATATATATATGTATGTATGTATGTATATGTATATGTATATGTATATGTATATATATCTGTGTGTGTGTGTGTTATCACCGAATCATAACTATTGTCACCATTCACGGCACCCCCGAATGGCACGAAAATAACTTACGACATTCGGTGTGATTGTGACACATGGGATCACCTCTCAAGTTGTGGGACTTGGGCTCGAGGTGAACCTCTAGAGAAGAAGGTTGGCTTCCTCTTCCTAAACTAAACACAACACTACTTCTGATGTAAGAAAGATGGCTAACTAGACCTATACTAACATTTCATGGGATTAGGGAGAGAGAATGCAAGGAAATAAAATCTATGCTAGAAGTGGTGATGCACCAAGAAAAGGGATGTTCAACTTCCGAAGGGTTAATGTGGGTAGGATGCTCACATCATTGGCCACCTTCACCTATTGCAACTTGGAAAGGGTACAAAATACCACATACTAGAAGCACATGTTCCTTCACTAAACTTTAAACATACACAATAGAAAGATCAACTTTGATTTGATACACAGATAATTTATCAAGAGGATAATCACAAGCACATGTCAAGCATCTACTTAAGTGATAATAATAATGCAACTCTTAATCAATAGAAGGAAAATAGTTTCTCACAACTGACAAAAGGTAATCACACTATTCTTTTCACAATATGAAATAGATAATCTGAAATAAAGGTAAATTAATCAATAATGCCAAGGAATCGCATTCACAAAGCATACAATGACTAATCATTCAACACAATAAAATAGATCTTCAAGTGCAAGGTATAAATCTAAATATAATTAAAAGGTTTCAACAAATCTCTGAAAGCACTCTTCCAAGCTTGAAGAGCAACTTCACCAAAAATCTCTAAAATATGTATATCCCTTTTACTCCTATGCATTCATCTATTTATAAGTTCTTTTTGGCTGAGCCATTACAAGCTAGGCCCTTAACTAACATTTAACTAAAAATAGAAATGTTATTAAATTAAGGGAACAAGCTCCCATGAAAATAGAAAAAACTATTGCAAGGGTTTGACTCAATCAACCCTGTAATTTTGACTGATCTAGAGCTCGAATCCATCCTCTCATGGCTACTCATCCCGGTTTGGTTCTGCAACATCCTCCTCCTTCACAGATTCCTTTTGGCTTTCTTCCCACATGGTCAGTCGATGTTTGTATTCGATGAAGCATTTAATTATTCCATGTACCTCTTCATCCTCAGGTCCACATGCATATTGATTCACCACATCTACCATCTCGATCTCCCTTGTTATTCTGGTCAAGACTCTTCTCAGCTTGCTCACGACTTTCTGCATTCTTCCTATGAAATTATGGCACAAAACCAACCTGTCAATAGAATCAGAGTTGAAAGTTCTAGTGACTTCATCATCTCATTTCACCAAGTCTTTGAAACTTTCTTTAATCTATTCCATAGGAAGAGCGTCGATGTTCTCGTTGAAAAACTTGCAATTAGCAATATCAAACTCTTCTGAAATATCATTCAGGGCATCTGTAACTTCCAATCATTTATCATCTAACTTTTTGATCAAATCTTGCAATACTTGGCACCGAATTCCATAGCCTTCTGATATTCAAATAATTTGGAGACATCATCGATCACTTCCTCTTGAAGGAGAAAATGAATCCACTGCTCTGATCTCACTCCATGTTTCCAGGTTCAAATTCAGATTATTATTTTCCTCAGAGAAGGTTTCATCCATTTTCAAAATAGTAACCCTCCCATCTTGTAGATCATTATAAATCTCGACAACCTCCTTGATTAAAGGATTAGCTTCTAGCAATATCCGTTCTATCCACCCATTTATTGATCTCCCTTTCTGGCCTAGCTTTTCGAGCTCATGATAAGAAAAATCATCAATGGTAGCTGAAACTGTCATGGCCGTAGTAGATGAGGTTTCGGTAGATGGAGTGGGTTGTGTTACTTTTTGTAGCAATGTTGTGAGTTGCTCAACCTTGGCCTTGAGTTCATCCTTTGTGGCCTTATCTTTGTCATATTTTTCCATCAGAGCCCCAAGAGCAGTATGTACATCTTGTTTAGCTCCCTCATGAGTAGCCTTTCCTAATGAAAACCTGGAGATCTGATAGTCCACAGCCGTGATTGTTTCTTTGGTCTTTCCCTCAATAGGGGTGGCAACCTCTATCACCCATTCTCCAGATGGATTTACTGTCAGATTTGACATGGTCCTTGGTCTCTTAATCTGTCTCTTGGGTATTTGCTCCAGAATGCTGAGATCTATAACATCTTCTAGAGGAACTTTCTTTTTCTGCTTAGGAGTCTTCTGAATAACCACTCTGGGATAGCTAATACTGAGGAAGATGGAGTAGTAGATGCAATACCTGATACATGAGTCAAGGAAAGGGTGTTGGAAACACTGATTGGTGTTTGGATAGAAGTGGTGGTAATGGAAGGAGTGGATGTAAGTACAACAATAGGAGTTGACACAATGATATTAGAGGATGGAACAGGAAGGAAGTGGAAGTGATAAAGGAAGTGAAGAAAGAAAAGGTGACCCAATATTCTCTCCAGCCAAGAGAGCTGGAAGGGATGAGAACACTTGGGCCATAGAAGGAGATGGGAAGAGTGAACTGATGGTAGAAGTGGGAGGAACTGATACAGGAAGGGAAAATGGGAGAGAAGAAGGAACTGATGGGCCTTGTGAAGTACCAGGAGAATCACTGACTATGACCACTTCTACCATAGTTGTTACTAGAGGTACGGTTTGAGAAATAGGAGTTTTGGGAAGAGATGAGCCACCAACAATGAACGAAATCTTTCTTGGAACTGCAGGTGTTTTTGGATTGAACTTTTTCCCTTTATAGGTGTTGTTGGGCTTATGATTGGTGGGGCTCCTGTATTTATAGTCTACTCAACTCCTTTGGGTTTGATTCCAAAAGTAGCCACTAGTTGTAGGTCCTCTGAAGAATGGGCCCCACCCTCTCTTTTGTATTACTGCATTCTTCTATATACCAATCAATCCATGGCAGCGGTTGATTGGAAATGTCACCACTCTTGTATGCTTCATCCAAAACCTCATCATTGTCCTGCATGTCTTATGGCACATCGGCTATACCATATTTCTAAATCTCATCCAGAGTCAACCTCTCAAAATCCCTCTATCGGATGATGTATTCATCCCGAAAATGGACCCAAATATCTTCTAATTGGGGCATATGAGCATTGGAACACCTGTTTCACCGAACTTGCCCCAATAGTCGAAGCTGGTTCATGCAGATGAAAAGTTCGCAGGGTTACCTCAGCCATCTCTGCATCAACATTTTTGGCTTTGTGAATATTCAGGCAGGTGTACCTACCAATCGAAATAGGGAAATGCATTCCCACTTTGTGACGCTTGTTTTGGATTCGATGATAATCCAATAGCTATCGAACCAACTCCAATAGAACCCATTTATCTATAGGACACCTTGGAAATTTTCTTGGGGCACCTATGAAACTTGGAACCCGAATATAGGTAAATGTAGGGAACTGGAGATATATTTCCCCCACTCCCGCACTTCCTTGAAAGCTTCGTCGGATATCCTCCGATTGTACAGTTCCTTGTCAAAACGGTAGAGGATGACTGTGAAGAAGGCGTCACTTATCCTTCAAAAATGTTTTCTTCCCTTGTTCAAGGTGAGTTGGGGATAGAAGTCATAAATCTGAGAAGTGTTGTGAATGCCTTTGGTATTCAGTCCTACAAAATCTCCCATGGCAGCAACAACATAGACTAGAAAATATGTCATGTAGAAAGTCTTCGTAGTTGACACCCTGCTCAACTGATAGCAGATAGAGCTACTGATATGCTCTCCCCACCTGATAAGATCTTTGTTCTTTTTATAGTGGCAATGTATAAGAACATCCACTCTTGGAATTCCTTTGTAGACGGAAGACCTGAGACACGACTTAAGAGTACAATGATATCATTGAATTCCTGGATAAAGTCTTCCTATACAACATTTTTGGTAACTTAACCATGCTCTTAGCCAAGTAACTCTTCATCACAACTTTCGTGCATGATTCAACATCTTTGTCCCAATGCTCTACTACTATTTCTGGTGAAATGGCAGCGTAATCTTCAACGTCGGGTAGCTTGAGCATATCTTCAAAGAAGTCGAGGTCTAGGCGAATTACCACCTTGTCATCGGCATATCTGACTGATCATAGACTCTGCATCAAAGTGGGCAGCTATAGCTAGAACAAATTCTGGACAATGCATTGAAGCAGGAAAACCTATAGCAAGGACAAGCCCACTATCATAAATGGCTTGCATCCAAGGCTTCTTGTTTGGAGCCTTGACTCTATCCCAGAAATCTAGAAAGTCAATTTGACCTAAGTCAGTGTCTCCTATATTGCCTAGGTCAGAAGACAAGCATGTTTGAGGGGAAACTCCAAGAAACGAATACTTCATCTTCTCTTTTCCCTTTGAACTGGAAGTAGACATCAAGTTCTGGATTTCAGAAGCCGAAGTTGGAGAAATTCTGAAAATAAAATCCCTGAAAACTTGAAATAGAAAACTCCAAAATCCTGCAGATGAAAGCTCCGAAAGAAACCTCTGAAATCAAATTCTCTGAAATTCCAAACTAGAAATCTCCAAAATCTTTTTCCGAAATGAATTTCTCGAAGTTCTAAAACAAAAAGTTCCCCGAAAAATTTCTCTGAAAAACTTTTCCCAAAAAGACGAACAGTTGATTTTTCCGATGGAAACAAGGAAAAGAACCTTCCTGAAAAATGACAATCATTGAGAAGAAGCATGGAAAACTCGAGAGAAACCTGAAAACAAACCTGCAAACCTGAAAAGACTCAAAATATAAGGCATGGTGAATCAAGGGAGTTTTCATTTGAAAAACACACAGAGGGAAACCAAATGAGAAAGAAAACAAATGAATACCTAAACCAAAAAGAAATAAACAAATCAAAATACCTTGAAAATGACGTCGCAAAAACCGAGAAAACGGAATGTCAGATTAACTTGTCAGGTGAAAATGACAGTAAAAAATCAAGTTTAAATAGAAATCCCGATATTAATGGGAAAAGTCCATTCCGTACGGGGTTGGTGAAGAATTAATTGCTAAAAAAACCCGAAATTCGAAACCCGAAAACCCAAAATTCTAAAAATTTGGAAATTCAGGATTTCAGACTTTATAAATTTGGAGGCAAAAAGAGAAACGGTGACGAAAAAGTTCCAAAACCTGAAATCTCGAAAGTCCAAAATTTTGGACTTTAAGACTTTCAAACTTCGGAATTATGAAAGGAATTTACCAAAAGTGCAACCATTTTTTTCCAAAACTTGAAATCCCGAAAGTCTGAAAATTTGGAGTTTCAGAGTTTCGGACTTCAGATATTTTGGGTCCAAAATCACTAATTTTTCAAATAAAAACTCCACGCCTCGAAAGCCGAAAGTCCAAAATTTCAGAATTTCATGATTTCAGACTTCAGAATTTTTGAAACGTAATTCCAAGACTAAGCAGTTAAATCTCAGAGAGAAAATCTCCGAAATCAAATTCTAAAAATTTAAGACCTCGGGACTTGGAGGAATTCACTGTACAAGGGATTTTCTCCAAAAAAATTCTGACTATTTTTGACATTTTCTCAAGGTAGATTAAATTGCTAACAATAACACCCTTGGATTTCTGCAAGCATGTGTGCTTGAGCTCATGGTGTGACTGGGTAACATGGGTGTTATCTCCAAGTTATGGGACTTGCTACTTGAGATAGAACTCCAAAGAAAGATAGTTCTTTCTCCTAAACTACCTTCCACAATCTACTCTAATGTAGGAAAAAATATCTTATCCTAATCTAACTTTCCAAGGGACTGGGAGAGAGAGTACATGAAAAAAAGCCTACACTAAAGCGGTGATACACCAGAAAAGGAGGGAATGAGAATAGCTTTCCAATGTTTAAAAATGGAAGCAAAGTGCATACTAGAGGGGGTGATAACAGTTCTCCATAGTCTAGCAAATGCATTCAACAATATTTCATACACACACAATGATAATGAATCCCTACAAGAGCATAAAATAGACACAATATATTCGCAATAAGATTGAAGAGGTAAGAAGAATGCAAAAAATACAAAGGAAAATACATCCACAAACTTGCATCTATTGCTTCATTGATATACATAGTTCAATCTATTACAAAGTAAAGGCCTGGATCACCATGCAAGGAGTCCACTACAAGGGCCTGTAGCACATTGGCTTCACAAAACCAAAATGACAGAGTTTTTCTACTCAAACTATCCTCCTTTTACAATGAGCCCACACTTCAATTTATAGAATTTGGAAGAGAGAGGATTGAAATCCTAAAATCTACCTTTCAACCACTTGCAAGAGGTAATAAATGAAGTGAAATGATGGTATGTTTCTTGCAAAAGGCTCCCCATACTTGTCCCATGACTTGTAGCAACAGTGAAAAATGTCTACCCATGATTCATTAAATGCATCCCCAACTACAAATTAAAACAATTTTATGAACTAGGAACGTTTTCTACAAAATAACCATCAATTCTTCATCAAATTATGAATTTCTTAACTTTTTTGTGTCATGACTCAGAGCCAAAATTCCAATAATTCCAACCTTGAGTGATTTCGTTGAGAAATGCAAAAGATATGGCAATCTGAGTGTGAGCAGTTATTTTGAGTTTACCAGGGATTTCTTGCATTTTACGAGACTGAGTATTTAAATTTTTGGAGCTGGATATGTTTCTTTCCTTTTCACCCACCTACCCTCATTAAAAATAAGAAAATATTTTGCCCTTTCCGAAAATTCAAATTTTGTGAAAATCGAAGTTTTGAGTCAAAATTTATGATCGTTTGAAGTTCAAGGGTTGGGTGGTCCACTTTCCCTTTGTATTGCGGGTATTATGGGTTTTGAGGAACTCATGTCCACGTGGTACTTGGACCGTGTGGGCCTCCTTTCTCCGTGTCACCAAACTTGGGCTTTTCTGTCCTCGTGCATCTGCCGTTGGTTGAGCTAGGTGGGTTGTTGACTCTCGACATATCCGCATTTCTTTGAGTGCGGTGATTTCAGGTCTGCATGTCTCAGCTATCCCACACAATTTTTCCCACCATCTCTGCATTGAACGGCATCGAAAAAGTCATATTTTCAAGCATTTAGGGTATTTTTGTCCGATCTATCTCGTGGACCGTGCGGGACAAACTCTTTCGCTTTTTTCATGTTTCTCTAGTTGTGACCAAATCAATTTTTTTGGGGCATGCACGTACTTTTGTCCCGAGTTGTCCCCCATGAGACCATGTGGGAAATTTGTATTTTCTTTTTCTTCATTGCACTTAGTTTCTTTGTTGATCGGCTACTTCTTGGCCATGCGGAGAACTTGTGGCCCGAGTGAACCTATGCTACCTAGGATGTGCCGACTGACTTAGCCGCAATGGCCATGAATGGCGAGTAGACACCCACCACTCCTAGTTAGAGAGGCCATCTCTAAGAAATTTGGGGGAAATGCCTCCTTAGCATTTCAGGCCCAAAATAGGTACAACAAACCCAGTCACGATTTGCATTGGTTCCATCCACAACCCTCAAACCTGATTTGCACTAAAATAGGCCCTTGACTTCATTTTTTCAAATTTTTGCAGATTTTCACTAACTCCTTGGATTTTCCTTTGGATAGGGAAGTTATAGAAAAGCCAAGGGGTCCCTAAAATCCCTAATTTCTTGGCCTTTCACCATTTTTTCCCCTCCAAGTCTAAAGAAATTGTGTAAGTTATCAAAATTACCTTGTGGGGTGAATTTTGATAACAATATCATGTTATCAACATCTCAGACTTCATCAATAATACAACATGTCAATGCTCTTTACCTGGGAAGATGTGTACCCTATCTTCTATATATAAGATCTTACTATCAATCTTGATCCACTAAACTTGTTAACTTTATTCAACACATTCAGGGGTTCTATGAGTCATAAAAATTCTAAATGCACTTTTTAATGTTATTTCCCATTAAAGATCCATAAGAAGCCTTTAAAAAATATTTAAGGTCAACAAAATTATGATATTGAGCCAAAAATACATTGTTCCTTCTTTTTACCATCAACTTGCTTGCACATAGTTTTATAGCACTTGTATCCTGGAGAAACATATAATTAATTTGATGTGCAAGTAATCATGATATTTTCTTTCTGATGGAGCCTTTCATTTGAGTACACGCATCCTTTAGATCAACTTTACACACTCAAGATTTTAGATAAAGTTAGAAGATGCACAAAAAGTTACCTACAGTCAATCTTAGGCAAATTCACACCACATGAAGCTTCAAGGAATATACCCTTGTGTCTTTAGACCATATATCATCATATTGTACTCATACTCAGAAAAATAAAAAGTTCATTAGGATCTCTCAACAATGCAATCACATCATGAAATACACCTACATAGTCTTCTAGCCCATACAATACAGAGAATCACCTCAAACTATTGATTTGCATACCTTTAATAAGATGTTAATCCATATTTGACACCCATTTGAGCATGTTTTCTTATCCAATCACCTTGTGAACCCATTCCAAAAGAGGCACTTCTAGTTTTAAAAAGTACCTAACATAGATTAGGTCTTTAGGTACCACACTGTCAACCTTCAACACTATCATGGATTTCATGGGATGTATGAATTCTAATGACTTGAAACTACTTGTATGCTTTAATCCAACATGTCTAGAAGATTTTTGCAAAATTTGAGGCCTAAATTTCATCATTACACCCTTCAAACACTAGTTTCCATTTGTACCACTTAGTGTGAACTATGTGAACATAATCAAAGGTAGAGAAACCTCAAGGATGAGAAAAAATTGATTTCAAGATCTTAAAATTCATCATACACACTTTGTATGATAATCACCAAACTTTGTAAGCACTTATACACTTGATTTAGAACTTTGTATGACAATTTCACACTAGAGTTTGTCTTGTTTAGTCTTCAAGAACACCGCACAAGTTCTTAACTTCATACTAAAAGCTTAAATAAACACTCAAGAAGACACAATAGAATTTTCAAGCCCTTACAAAGAACCATTTACATCTCTTGAATCTCATGAGATAGAGCATAATGACATTTTAGACCAATGGAAAAGTTCAAACCCTCCTTGAGATGACCAAGACACAGAACCAAGAAGAACAAATTATCTAGACCTCTTGAAAGCACTTCAAAAAATTCTGAGACATGAGCCTAACCCAACTTACATCATGGATTCATAGAAACTTGATACTTGCATTTAAAACACATGAATTTTCCTCATGATGACACCAAAACTTAGTCTTGGTCTCCAATTATCTTACGAGACAAAATACCTTCATCACTTTCTAAGCATAGACTCAGAGACTAAAAAGCATACTTCATGAGTTCAAAACAACTTATTTCTTATGACATAGCAATGAGACTCTATAACAAGCTAAGAAATCTCGGACCAACTACACACAATGATGATGCAGAAAAAAACCATAAATAACACAAACATGTACTACTAGTGAGCACATGATGCAACCTAGAATCCACCACGAACAATCTAGGCACACTGGCACATCACTCGGCTGAGCTGAGTGTCACCAAGCACACAAAGGTACGGGCCCTCTTTAGAGTTTCTTGTGCAATATGTAACATGTTGAAGATAGAGCATATTTAGAGCCATAATAAGCACAAACATTCCACATAGCATAACCATTGAATAGTGCATAACCATATCCATATTTTAAGGAATCATGAATTAACAATAACTATGTCAAGATTGATCATACAAGAACCAATTACAGTCATGTTAACACTTTATCCACCCAATATATTCAATTATATTAAACATTGTAAAACATAGACACTTCATAGATCATATAACATTACCATAAGTTTATATGTGCACCAAATCCAACATCATAACTCATACACGTGTGTCTTGGTGTCTCTCTCTAGCTACATAAACTAATACATACTTATAGGGGTGGGGAATTTCCCTTCACTACTTACGTACTTCCCAAAATAGGTTCCATGCTGAAAATAGCCACGTGCCTTTACAATAATATGCACACATGCAAGTGCGCTAATAATAGATCTCCAACAGTTAACTGCAAGTAGTAATCCTAATATTATCCTAAACTCATACATGGTGCTTAGTAGATGCTCATCCCCAAAATAGCATTTACGTGTCACACAAGTCTCCATCCGTTGTGTGCTTCACATGCTATCTCCAAAGATATCCCATAACCATGAAAATGGCTAAGTCCCAAATCAACTTGTCATGACGCGTGTTTCCTTTCCTATCCTTCCGCACCTTCAAATGTGCCTTGTTCTTGTGCACATGTCTTCTCCTTAGTGTCATAACTGCCTAATCAAAATCACCCCACACTAATGTACATTTCCATCGAAAATGGGGTTTCTCCGATTTTCCCAAACAATAAAGAAAAAGAATGGAAATAATGTAAGGAATCACTATACAAAGAATAAAATTTTATTATGCAACACCCTCTGCTTTAACTAGGAGGATCAAATATGGATATTCTATTTTAATCTCAGCCTCCAATGTTTGTTAGTCATCCAGCATGGTTCTTGTCTTCTTTGGAATATTTGTGGCGATGGCTTCCAACTCGTCCTGGGTTATCTCTTCCTTTTCATTTACGTAGTACTAGGACAACATTGGCCATAACAAACATCCTTCCCTCCAGAAGATCCATATTTTGCGCTATGAGCTTTCTAATCTCATCTAGCCTCTCCTTATGCAAGTTTTTGCTACTACAAGGGCTTTGCGCTTTTGTTTTACTAATGCCAATATTTCGTGCACCCTAAAGTCTCATCCTTCATTGCCTTCAGAACTTCATTATCCTCTATCATAGTTCTGATCCTGATCACTGCTTCTGGTGTTGCACATATGTTCAGAGCTTGATCTACTTTCTTTAGCTCATCTTGTAAAGTTTGGAGTAATGCCTCATAAGATGAAATCTTCCTAACCATGGAGGCCCTTTCTCTCTCTGCTTCTTGTTTAGGATCCTTTGGTGCATTGGCATTCGAATCGGTCCATCTTCAAGCACCAAATCAACTAATGTGCACACATAATGCATAGCCGAAGGAAAATTCTCAGGTACCTTAGACTCCAGATGTGGTCTTGATTTCAGGACATAGTCACCAATTTCTTTTGCCATGCTGATGAAGGCCTCATTCTTTTTCTACTCTAGATCCTTCTCTCCTCTCAGATGCGTTATTTCAATATTTTTCCATTGTTATCTTCAAATTGCACTCTAATAGTGGCAGCCTTATTAATATTCCTCCACACCACCTTTGTAAATACCTTAACCAAGGCATTCCTCACCTGTTAATTAGACATGAGAGTGGGATTTATCATCATGTGCCTACTCGATGTGCCTTCTTCATTCTTCTTGACACACAAGACTCCTCGCATATATAAAAATATGGCTCGTCCATATGAGTCTGCATGGACCACGATAGTTGTTTCCTTGTGCGCGTAGTGGCCATGTCTGGGTCCATTAGCTCCCACCCATATAACTCCTTTAGGTCCCTTTGTGCTTTGAAAATAGGTGTGGATTATTTTACTTGTGTCCTCGAAGCCATAGCCCATACTCGGCACAATGTATTCTCCACTTGTTCTCTTTGTTTTTGGCCCCTTAGGAACCTGAATGCCAAGGTTTGGAGTTGGCCCTTCAACGTCCTAAGTAGTATCATGTGCATGAGGTTGCTCATGCTCTGATTCTTCTGCCTCATTCACCCCTTTCTCTTCATTATTCATGTCCTCATTTATGGGCTCCTCCACATCTTCCGGATGTCTGGGGTCCCGGCATGCTCTTTGCGTGACTCCTGTTGAGTATGGAGCTAAATTACTCATGTTTTAGCATGTAAATAGAACTTGTTGGAAGTTGATAGTAACCGACATCGGTTAGAGTGTGATTGGCATCGATCAGGGAAAGTTAGAACCGGTGAGTTGGGCAGAACCGACATCGGTTACCTGTACGGAGTTTTTAATTAACTCTCGGGTTTTTTTCTATTTTTAGCATTGGAATAGATTTAATGAATGTAATTGCATGGCTAAGTTCCCTAAAGTCTTAAATGACTATTTAAAGCATAAAGCTAGGGTTTAGAATGAGAGGATTGATCATAATTACAAGATAATTATGTGAGAGAGAATTCTTGGTGAAGAATCAAAAAGGCTTGAAGGAAGAAAGTATTGAACATTTGAGAAGTGTAGAAGATTTTAAATCTTCATTGTATATCTTGTCAAAGATTTGGATAATAGATTGGCTTGTTTCTTGGTGGACGTAGCCCACACTGGGTGAACCACGTTAAATCTGGTGTTGATTTATGTCTCTTGTTTTGTATAATTCTTCTGGTAGAATATCTACTTTTATTTGCATGTATGCTTAGATCTGATATATTATCTCATACAACTGACGGTGTGCTAACCCTGACAACATTTGGTATCGAGAGCTTTGTTTGAGGGTTTTGTGTGTTGACAAATTTACTCACAGAGGGTTTTTCGATTAAGTGGGAGCTACAACAATCATAAAAGATAATAAATACAAGGTAGAGAATTTTGACAGAGGAAATTATCAATTATGGAAGATGCAAATTGAGGATTATCTATATCAGAGAGATTTTTACTTACCATTAGATGAGAAGTCTAGACCTACGAAAATAACTGACGAAGAATGGAAGATTCTTGACAGTAAAGGCTTTGGGATCTATGAGATTGAGCCTAACAAAGATCCGTGGCTTCTAATATTATAGAAGTAGCTTCTACGGTAGACTTAATGAAATCTCTTGCTAATTTATATGAAAAACCTAGTGCTTCAAATAAAGTTTATTTGATGAAGAAAATTTTTAGTTCTAAGATGCATGAAGGTGAATCTGCCTCTAGTCATTTGAATGATTTCCAATCTATTATAAATCAGTTAAAATCAGTTTCAATACCGTTTGATGATGAAGTAAAAGCACTTTTATTCTTATGTTCTTTTCCTGATAGTTGGGACAACTTGGTAATGGCTGTTAGTAATACAACATCTGCTAATAATATTTTGAAGTTTGATGATGTGGTTAGTATAATCTTGAATGAAGAAATTCATAGGAAAAGTACTAGAGGAAACATCATCGGAAATGATTTGAATGTAGAAAGTAGGGGTAGGAAGAAGGAGAGATCCAAGAGTAAGAGTAATGGGAAATCAAAGTCAAGGGATAACAGATCTAAATCTAGAAGTAAGGGAATTACTTGTTGGAAATGTGGAAAGAAAGGACATGCAAAGAAAGATTGTTGGTCAAAGGATAAAGAGAACCAACAACCAGACAAAGGTAAAGAGGTGAATCTTGCTGCATCAGAGGTAATGCAAGATGCTCTTATTATTTCTTTAGATAGTAGAATTGAATCATGGGTTTTAGATTCAGAGCTTCTTTCCATGTAACCCCTAATAAGGGTTATTTCAGAAATTATGTCTAGGGAAATTTTGGGCATGTCTATTTGGGTGATGATGAACCTTGCAATATTATTGGTAAAGGGGAAGTTCATCTAAAATTACAGAATGGAAATACATGGGTATTGAAAGATGTGAGGCATGTGCCAAGCCTCAGGAGGAATCTTATTTTTGTAGGGCAACTAGGTGAATCTGGTTGCATGGTTACTTTTACAGGAGACTCTTGGAAAGTCACCAAGGGTTCTTTTGTTGTGGAAAAGGTAAGAAGGTAGGAACGTTATATTTATCTACCTATATTACTGATTTCTTTTCTGCATTATCTACTTCAGATTCAAATGCATGCATGTGGTATAATCGTATGGGTCATATGAGTAAAAAAGGAATGCAGATCTTAAAGGCTAAGGGTAAGTTATCAGATTTGAAATATTTAGATCTTGATTTCTGTGAGCATTGTATCTTTGGAAAGAAAAAGAGAGTGAGATTTCTCAAAGTTGGGGCAACTAAGAAGGAGTAGAAATTGGAGCTTGTACACTCAGATGTGTGGGGACCAGCTCAAGTAGCTTCTCATGGTGGATCCCAGTATTATGTTACTTTCATTGATGATGCTACAAGAAAGGTATGGGTTTATTGTATTAAACGCAAATCTAATGTTTTTGAAAATTTTAAAAGATGGAAAGCCCTTGTTGAGAATGAATCAAATTCTAAGTTAAAGTGCCTTAGATCTGACAATGGTGGTGAATATTGTAGCAAGGCTTTCAATGATTATTATTCAGTGAATGGGATACGTAGAGAAAGAATGGTTCCAAGAACACCATAGGAGAATGGTGTTGCAGAGAGAATGAACAGGACAATCATGGAACATGCTAGAAGTATGAGGATACATTCTAGATTACCCTTGCAGTTTTGGGCAAAAGCAGTTGATACAATGGTTTATTTGATTAACCGTGGCCCTTCAAGTTCACTAGATGGAGGAATACCAAAGGAAGCATGGACTGGAAAAGAGGTAGATCTTTCTTTTCTTAAATTTTTTGGTTCAAGAAGCTTTTGTGCATGTTGATAGAGAAAATAGAAAAAAGTTGGATGCAAAATCCAAGAGGTGCACTTTCATTGGTTATGGATCTGGTGATTTCGGTTTTCGTTTTTGGGATTTAGAGAATTCTAAAAATTTTAGGAGTTGTGATGTTGAATGGAATGAAAAGAGAATGTACAGGGATCAAATTTTGGTACCCAAGGATGAGAAAATTGAGAAGTTTATTGATGAAAATGAACTCTCGGGTTTTAAAGAAACACCTTCAGAAATACACAGTAACCGTGGTCGGTTAGGCCTTGACTGGCATTAGTTAGATGAACCGTTGATGGTTACAGAGGATCAGAACCGGTGTCGGTTAGCCAAACCGACGTCGGTTAGAGGTGACCGGCATTGGTCACTGTCAGAAGTTGATACTAATGTCCAGGAGGTCTAGATTGAGCCTCGGTACCCCAAACTCCTGTGAGAAGGTCACAAAGGGTAAGTAAACTTCCAGAAAGATTTTCACCTTCTCTATTTTATCTATTATTGACTGATAGTGGTGAACCAGAAAGCTTTGAAGAAGCAATGTAGGATAAAACTCACGTTCAGTGGGAGCATGGCATGGATGAGGAGATGAACTCTTTGGAACAAAACTAGACTTGGGATTTGGTTAAATTGCCAGTAGGAAAGAGAACATTGCAGAACAAGTGGGTTTATAGAATTAAGGAAGAAGAGGGTGGATAGAGAAGGTACATGCAGTACCGGCAAGGCAAGTATTGACTTTGGTGAAATATTTTCTCTGTTATTAATATGACTTCTATTCGTACTTGTATTGAGTTTAGTTGCAGTAGAAGATTTACATTTAGAGAAACTAGATGTGAAGATGTATTTCCTTCATGGTGATTTGGATGAAGAGATTTATATGCATAATCCACTTGGGTATGAAGTCAAGGGTAAGGAGAAATTAGTGTGCAGGTTGAAAAAGAGCTTATATGGGCTCAAGCAAGCTCCAAGGCAATGGTACATGAGATTTGATAGTTTTATGCATGAACATGGTTACTTGAGATGTGAATCTGACCATTGTGTTTATTTCAAGAAGCTTGAAAATGGGAGCTATATTATTTTGTTACTATATGTGGATGATATGCTTATTGCGTAGATCTAGTATGCAAGACGTTGGTGAGCTTAAGAGAAAGCTAGTTCAAACGTTTTGCAATGAAGGATTTGGGAGCTGCAAAAATAATTCTTGGCATGTAAATACATAAAGACAGGAAAAATAAGAAATTGTATTTATCTCAGGAGGATTATATCTACAAGGTGTTAGAAAGGTTCAACATGTAGAATGCAAAACCTGTTAGCACACCTATGGCTGGACACTTCAAATTAAGTAAAGATCAGTGTCCTTCATCACAAGAGGAGGTCAAATACATGACATGAGTGCCATATGCTTCAGCAGTTGGAAGTCTCATGTATGCTATGGTTTGTACAAGACCAGACATTGCACAGGTAGTGGGAGTTGTGAGTAGATATATGGCTAATCCAGGTAAAGAGCATTGGAAAGCAGTCCAATGGATACTCAGGTATTTGAAAGGGACATCTAGCATGTAGTTATGCTATGGAGGTTCGGATATGGCTGGAGATCTGGATGGTAGGAGGAGCACTACTAGATATATTTTCACAGTAGGTGGAATGACAAGTTAGTTGGATTTCAAGATTGCAAAAGGTTGTGGCTTTGTCTACTACAGAGTCGATTATGTTGCAACTACAGAGGCTAGCAAGGAGATGATATGGATGAGTAGGTTCATGGAAGAGTTGGGAAAGGAGAAAAGTAATTGTAAACTATTTAGTGATAGTCAGAGTGTAATTCATTTGGCAAAGAACTCAACATTTCATTCAAGAACGAAACACATTCAGTTGAGGTATCACTTCATACGATAGGTATTGGAGGATGGACAGTTGAATCTAGAAAATATTCATACAAGCAAGAACCCTGCATGGATATGCTAACGAAGCCATTAGCAAAAGAGAAGTTGGAGCTACACTCCACTTCTGTTGGTCTTTGAGTTTGAAACTTGAAGAGGAAGAAACAAAGCTTAGGAGGATCCAAGAATGGCACTGTACAGGTATAGTGTGTAGTAATTAATCTCCAAGTGGGAGATTGTTGAGTATGGAGCTAAATTACTCATGTTTTAGCATGCAAATAGAACTTGTTGGAAGTTGACAGTAACTGGCATCGGTTAGAGTGTGACCGGCATCGGTCAGGGCAAGTTGGAACCGACGACGGTTGGGTAGAACGGCATCGGTTACCTATGTGACAAGTTTTTAATTAACTCTCAGGATTTATTTCTATTTTTAGCATTGGAATAGATTTAATGAATGTAATTGCATGGCTAAGTGCCCTAAAGTCTTAAATGACTATTTAAAGCATAAAGCTAGGGTTTAGAATGAGAGGATTGATCATAATTACAAGATAATTATGTGAGAGAGAATTCTTGGTGAAGAATAAAAAAGCTTGAAGGAAGAAAGTACTGAACATCTGAGAAGTGTAGAAGATTGTAAATCTTCATTGTATATCTTGTCAAAGCTTTGGATAATAGATTGGCTTGTTTCTTGGTGGACGTAGCCCACACTGGGTGAACCACGTTAAATCTGGTGTTGATTTATGTCTCTTATTTTGTATAATTCTTCTAGTAGAATATCCACTTTTATTTGCATATATGCATAGATGTGATATATTATCTCATACAATGGTGTGCTAACCCCAACAACTCCTCCACCTCTTCATTCAGCTTTAGCTTTCTCCTCTTCTTCTCAGTTGCCTCTTTTTAGGGGATATTTGTGGTGATCTTCTTACAAGATGTGGAGTTCCAATGCCTTGGGTCCTTATTCTTATGAATACCCTCTTAAAGTGGAACTCTTCATGGACTAATTCTACGTCCAAGTACTCATCTCCTTCCCGAGCCTCGAGGTGGATTATTCACGTGCTCCATCTCCACTTTGTTTGTGGGCTACCTCTCGGCCCCTATGATCCAAACCTCCACTATCTTCATGTTATTCTTCCTTCTCATCTACCTCTAAATTCGCTACAAGATTTGGAGTTGATGCATTCTCCACGGTATGTTTTCCCTTAGGTGGCCCTAGGAGCATGAACTCATTCTCCACACACTTTTTATTCTCCAACCTAGGCTTAAAGTGAAGATATATGCACACAAATTAAGCTTACTAGCTTCATACTTATGACATCCGAAATGAGCATCTCAATGCAGCACCGCTTGGATACACATATATCTTCTTGAGGTGTGGTAATCAGTCTAACTTGTTTGCATTGAAGTTCGACGACACACACGGTAAATCTATGAACCGAGGCACGGAAGTAGCGCACTATCAAGCATATGGTAGTTTGCACCATGGGCTCCATGTCCCATCCCCATGGAAAACCATGTAATCCAGAAGTGTTAGTACACCGTGAATTGTGCTACCTTGCCTATTACCAAACATAGCTCTTTGGGAATGTGCCACTCCTCAAATGCCATGTGAAGTTGGTCATACAAAATTTCTTCCCTTTGCTTAAACGGTGCACTCATTGATCCTTCACATAAATATTTATCAAACCTCTTTGTGAGGGGCTTATTTTCTAAGGGGTACTCCCAGATCTTGTTCTTTAGCCCATTGGGCACTCCAATTTCTAAAAATACAAGAGAAAGTAGGATAGTTCCAAATCTTATCTTTTCTCCTGTGTGTGCTTCCTCAATAATGGTATCTGCAATATAGCCTGCTAAGTTATATGCTACTCCTTGAGACATTTTCTTTGATATATGAAGCCACATGGTGTTTACCTGTGACCATATGTCTTGGTCATTCAACTTGGTGAGCAGATGCACAATCGCTTACACCATAAGAAAATTCTTGATTTATCAATGTCCATTCCGCATGGACCCTTGGTATACCCCAACTCCTTTCTTGTTTCTATGACCATTTCTTTATCAGTCAGATCACTAACAAGGTCTACCCTTGTGCCCTTCAATCTTGTTAGTGTCAAAACCAGGCTGCATTGTGATCCTAACCCTTCATCCATGAAATAAAAGTAGTCCTCATGGACTTAGCTCATAAGCCATTGGTATAAGGGTTCATATTTTCCAAAATATGAGAGATCATACAAATTATAAACTCCTACCGCTTCTTCGGTAATTTTTCCCCACCGTCGTCATACATTGGAATATCCTCCACCGTGCACTTGTTGGTCTTCTTATTCAACAAAACATCCAATTCTCCCTTGTATTCAAAGTGGTACAAAGGTTGTAGTCACTTATTTTACATCTGCAAATGTGGGAATCCCACTCTTGTCTCGAATATTACTCGTTTAGCATCGTATCTCTAAAACATTTCTCTCAGGATAAATTTCAACTTCAACTTCAACCTTTTTCTTTCCTTTCATGCCTATTACAGGTGCTTTCTTGACACCATCATAAAAATCCCACCTTTTTTTGTCTGTAATGAGTAAACTCAAACCCTAGCTTGAATTTGTATGTTATAGATTGAAACCGCATGTCCTAGCTCCTTCTCAACACTTATGCTTCACTCAAACCATTTGCTAATGGGGACGTAAGCATCTTCCATGGATTATTCTACTCTCCATGTCTAGTTTCACAATGATCCACACCTCAACACGATTATCTTGGCTCAAACGCACTTAGCTCGTTCAAATACTTGTGATCGCAAAGTTAAAAATGAAGCCGCATCACGTCCTTATATAGATTTTCAAAAAGTTAGTGCATTTATTACTCCTTCACCTACCAATAATCCTCTCATTAATTGACCATTTTCACAATCTCTGCATGGTACATCTTCACGCCCTAGCTATAACATTCTAGCGCACCTTCCTACCTTTTGGCTACATACTTCTCTTTAGTGTGCTTCCATGCATCCGAGTACCTCGCCACCGTGCCTTCCCTGGTAGTATCCATGGCCACTTTGCTTACCTCGCATTATATTGTTCCCTCATTTATCTTCATCTATGGTGATATTTTAGAGAAATATCCTTTCTAACATCTCCTTTCCATACTTAACTATAACTGTAACAGTTTTATTCTCATGTGTACCTAGTTGTGAATAACCACCCCACAACAATGGTATGTCCAGTCCTCTACACATAAAAATACTTTAGATGGTAATTATCTTCCAATGCACAAACACACTTATTACACAAAACACCAAACTAAATTGACAAAGCATAGCGACGAAGAAGGAAATACATAAATGAAAACCTATTCTAAATGGCAACAGTGCCTTATTACAAACACCAAGAAGACTTATTTATAGTAGGGCTTCAACCTACTCCCATTGAAGTAACTAGGTAACCATATTTGATCAAGCCTCTATAATCTGGAAAATGCCCGAGTTGAAGTATATGAGTGATAAAATACAGGTTCCAACCAATTATGTTTAAGCTTTCTTGGATGGTGCAAAAACTTAGAATCATAAAGAAGCACCATCTGTCCCATCTCAAGCTTTTTGTCCTTGATGTGCCTGTCATACCATGCCTTCTGCCTAGCCTTTTACTGCTTTTGACTCCAACGTGCTATGACGTGCCTCTCATCCAACTATATCAATTTATCAATTCTTTCTTCTAATGCTTGCTCATTGGCTATACCTCTAGCACGCACAATACATAAAGAAGGTAACATGAATTCCATACGAAGAACTGCTTCTATGCCAAACACCAACTGAAAGGGTGTGGCCTTGTTCAACCTCTTGTATGTTGTTCTATACACCCAAATCATGACAAAAATTCATCACCCCAATATTTCCTTTCAACATCACAATTTTTTTCAATGTCCTGCCTCAAAATCTTGTTGAAGGCCTCAACAGTCCCATTTTCTAGAGGATGATAGGGTGTAGTCTTATGGTGTGCAATCATAAATTTATCTAACAAAGATCTTGATTGTATCATTAAAAAAAATGTACCCCTATCACTTTTCAAGCTTAGCGAGCATTCATACCTTGTAAGAATATTTTCCCATAAGAACACAGCTATTATGAATCGATGTACAATCCTTGGTAGATGTTGCTTCTACCCACCTTATAAGATAATCATGCAAGTGATGATGTAGCGTGATCTAGTTCTACTCACAACTGGAGAAATATGACCCAAAAATTCTATAGCCCATTTCTCAAATGGCTTTACACTAAGAATGGATCTTAAAGGCATTTCATCTCTTTTCCCAGGTTTACCAAGGCATTGACAGTGATCACACACCTTATAATATGCTTTACAATTTTTGTAGAGAGTCTCCAACCATAGTCCAACGAGTAGAATCTTGCGTGTAGTGGAATCACCTACACAAAGGCCCAACTTCAATACCACCATGATCCTCTTCCATGATATCCATGTGCTCGTGCTCTAGTACACACCGACGTAATACTTCATCTACGCTTAACTTGTATAAGTCACCACCGATCAACATAAAAGGCGTATTTGTGTGAATTGTAAGTTGTTTCTTCTCTAAGGATTTCATTCCTTCTGGTGCCATACATGTACGTAAAAAGATAAAAAATATCCTCCAATTCCAAAGGCATGCGTTGTAACCTGTACAACCTGTTGTGCATATGGAATTGTATCTTCAATTTTCTCGCACATCCTCCCGATGAATTCTTGATAAATGGTCTGGGCTAGAATTAATTTTACTTGGTTTTACCACAATTGTGAAATCAAATTCTTGGAATAAGAGCACCCATCGACATATGCACCCTTGTAAAACGGGCTTGTTTACCAAGTATTTCAATGCCATGTGATCGGTATAAAATACAAATGGTGTTGATAGAAGGTATTATCTGAATTTATGAAGTGCATAGATCATTAACAAGGCTTCACACTCAGTAGTTTTATAATTCTACTATACGCAGAGTCAACTTTCTACTAGAAAAATAGATAGGATGATTTATAATTCCTTCTACATTCTCGAGCTTACACCACACCAATGGTCGTGCTAGAGGTGTCCACATGTACACAAAATGGTTGGCTTGTCGACACTAAAATTTTCCTCCATAATTTCTATTTCATTAATGTATGTATTAGGAATAGGATGTTGTTAAGTATAATTAGTAGTAGTGTCTGATAGAAGATAACGGCACCGTTAGTACGGTGTCACCAATAATGTGGAGTACGGTGAATAAATCAAAGTACAATAGGAATGTTGTAAAAAGTAAATATTTGTCGTAAGTGGTCGGTAATGTTAAAATGTCAAAGTTCGGGTAATTAGAGAAGTAGGGTCTACATGATTAGGAATTAGAAATATTATATTGGTAATAAGGACAAGGAGTGAGGTCATAAATATTTTGTGTATTTTATTTGTAAAAGTCTAAAAATGTGGAACCCATGTAAAATGATAAGGTTTATCTTATCTTAATGAGATAAGCCTACATGTATAGATAAGAGTTAAGGTATGGAATATGATTCGTCGAGTGGATTTCTTATCCTATCTTAGAGATAAGATGGATAAGCCTGGAAGTTCTATAAATAGAGAGGCCACCCCCCTCATTTAGCATAGAAAGAAGTAGTGAGAAATATTGTAGGAAGTGTGCGAAGGAAGCCATCAGTTAAAGGTGTGTTGAAGAAGCCATCAAGAGGTGTAATTGTAAAGTTTCTCCCATAGTCTTGTTGAAGTATCTCATGGGTGAGATTGTAACAGTTTCATGTTAATATTATAATTTATTTTGATATTTCAGATTTGTCGTCATTCTGTCTTATCATAGTCAATGGTATTCTTGTGTTCGGTTGTTGTTTTGTTTCCAGATTACGTCCACCAAACTAAAGGCTGTGCATTAGTAAATAATCATAGCACGAGGAGTTCCCGGTGAAGAATTATCATAGTGCCGGATTGGTGATGACATTTTGGTTCCGTTGCCGGGACCATTCCTCGTTGGTGGATTTTCTGGAGAGATATTCCCACTTAGTCAAAAATCAATTAGAGGGTAACCTTGTTTTTACTATGCATAGTAGTTACCGTGGTAAAGTCATTTTTACCGTGAATAGTAGTTACCATGATAAATTCATTTTTGCTGTGAATAGTATTTATCACAGTAAAGTAACTTTTTACCGTGAATAGTGTTTACCACAGTAAAATCAGTTTTTACTGCAGTAAGTCAAGTTTAACCATAGTTTACCGTGGTCATTTCTATATTAATTCCAATTATTTGTGCACATAAGTCTTGTTGATTGTACTTGTGGGTTGGTATTTCACGGTGGTTACTTTTGAAAATGGGAAAGATTCCTGTCTTTTCAGCTCAATCTAATGAAGATGCTTCTTCTTTCATTCAAGAGTTTAAGCGATCTTGTATTTGTAATGGCCTTATAAGAAGGGAACAATGGACTGAATTTTTTCCTACCTTTTTGGATGGTTCAGCACTTAGGTGGTTTGAAACACTAGGTGATAATGTGAAAAATTCATGGGATTTATTAACTGAAAGTTTTCTTGAAGAATTTGGTGAACAACAGAGATATGCAGATCTCATGATTGATATCACAAAGCTAACCCAAGGAGAGAAGGAGAAGATAAGGGATTATCATGCTCGTGTTCTAGAGCTAAGGAGGAAGCTCGATGCCCAGATCCGGAAGGAAGGACTAGCGGATGGGTTGATGAATGGCGTGGATAATCTCCTCTGTAAGCACTTCATTCTTGGGATGAAGCCAGAGATCAGACAATGAGTGAAGTATGACCGCCCAGCTACCATTGAACAAGCAAAGGAGATTGCAAGAAGGCAAGAAGAAAGCATGGAAGAGGAGCCCAAAGAAATTGTTGTTAAAGTAGAGCCTACACCAGCACCTTTGGTCCAGAATCCACAACCACTCCCGGTGAGCACAAATATTTCTCCTAGTACATCTACTGAGTATGAAGATCTGCTTAGGAAGATGGGCCAGTTAACTATTAATCTTCTTCAAGGAAAGGAATTTAGTTCTCAGGGAGGAGATAGAGGTCCAAAAAGAAATATTTCTGAAGTTGTTTGTTATGGTTGTTATAAAAAGG